>CM017779.1:15551663-16751663 GCA_008121275.1 Drosophila lowei | reverse complement strand
CGTACCATTTGCGACTGCATTGCACAATCAGTTCATGCTACCAACTAGTACACCATCCAACACGATTATAGCCGGCTGGGGAAATGTCAGACCTTTTCAGTTTGTAAGTATCTGCTAGACAGTAGTTCAAAGTCGTGACCCCAAACTACGAACCGACTCTCACCCCCAGCTATTGGGAGGCCTGGTGCCTACCATACTCATGTTTGTCTTCATTCTGGGCTTCACCATGGCCCTAGGAGGAACTGCATTTTCCGGCTATTAAACCAAATTCAATACATAAACAGCAACCAATAAAATCACAATCAGCATCTAAACTGTGACTTAGTCTCTGAGATCTAGACGTTGTAAAAGACGGACAGGCGATTGGACAGACAAACAGGAAACGTTTCCTTCCTGCTGTTACACACACTTATACGAATATAATATAAGTACATACCTACACACCTATTTCATATACCTGTACTATTTAGGTACCTGGTATAAAAACATGTAGGCTATATTTAGGGATATATATATATCCCTGCTGAAATGTAGGAAATTTATACGCAATTCCAACCCAAGAGCACTGTACTCAGTGGGTAATAAGTAAAAGCTTTTAACCGAATTACACAGTTTCGTATTTAAGGTATTACCCGCCTGGTCATTCGCACCTAATTCGCATCGCTCTAATCCCAACAGGGCCTGCAAAAGCGTTCGTGCTAAATAATTGATTTGTTAATTTAGTCATGGACTATGGACATGGACCCTCCCCATGTGTCTCTCTAGGAGACTCTAACCGGCTGAATAGTTTTCGGTTTAGTGCAGTCTGGATCGTTTGTCCTGCTAGACGGCATCTGCTGCTGCCCAGGGGACGAATTTATATTCCAACAATTTAATTATTAAATTCGTCGCGAACTGTTCATGAATATTCATATCAGTCACGACATTCTCAAATTGTCTCTCTTATTGTTTTGGTTGGAGCACACGACTGCCATTGCCTTGACCAAAAATACATGAAAATGAATTGTACCGGTATCAAATGTGTACGGTGGGGATTCCATACCCTACTCTGCTAGGTCTGGGTACTTACGTGTTCGGGTATAACGTTTGTCCGACCGCACCGACTTTGGGAACTTACATATTTATGCTCAATGGTCGCACAATTCTCTAAATAGAAGACGGGTGTCCTACGACTTATATTCTTCATGTTAACATTATATAAAAGAGTGCAATACTCGATACATTGTAATCTATGAACAACTGGTGTATAAGTATTATTTAAAGCGCCAGATATTCTTTAGATATTTTTACTTATTCCCAGTTGGGACTGGGGATCCCAAACAATCTGGATACCCATCAAACAGTCACAATCAGAAGCGCTTCCCAATGCTTTCGGTAATGCTCCCCTCTTAAGGGATTGTCTATTATCCGCTTCTCTTTTCCAGTCATTGCCCACCCGAAAAATGAAAAAAAAAATTATGTTTATATATTCAAATATCATGCACGCCTTAAGCTGATTTTCTGCGCTGGTATGAGCCAAGCTCTCTTGAATTTTTCCATTTTAAACCCAATTCCTGCCTCATTATTCTTTTGACATCTGCGCAGGTTTCACAAGAAAATTGACAACAAAAACTGTGCAAGATTTTTCTCACCCATGAATTTCCATTTGCAAGGAGAGTTTCGTCACGTCTCCGAGTCGGGGCTTTTTTTGCAATGAATTAATATCTAAATTTAGCCGAAGCCTCGAAGATAGCCCACAAACCAGGAAGCTGTCGCTGAATTCTGAATTTTGGGTAGAAAGGAAGAGAGCCAGAAGACCTTGGCTTTGTGACGGACTGATTTGCCCCAAAAACATTATAAATTGTAACCTGTTTGGATAATTTATTTATCGGCATATTAAAGTATACATAAAGGTTAATTAATCCACTCTGGCTAAGTAATCACCGAAAATAGAGTGTTATTATTCAAACCTTTAACACCACCAACAAGCACTAAAAACCGATAATTTCAACAAAATGTGTCATATTAATTGAATTCATAATCACACGCATATCAATGGCCCCAATAATGAGGACTGGACATTACAGTATCCGAATCTCCAATCAAGCGACAACAATAAATCTATTTTTTAATCATTTATGGCTATGCAAATAGCAAATATATGTACATGCTTATGTGTACGTGAAAAATAAACTCAATAAAGGCACGGACGGCCGAAGTCCGAACAGCATCAGAAATTATTGTTAATAAAAACGAAAACTAATAAAATTACAGCGATTTTATCGCGACAAAAAGAGCAAAACAATTGTGATGGTGTCGCGCATGTGCACACAGCAAAAACCGTGACATCAAATCGAATAAAACTTAATGTTCAATGCGATAAGGACCGCAAAATTGAATAATCATAAGAGGGGACCGAAATGGTTATGTTTAATTCAACCACAGAAAGGAAAAACCAGCTAAATCAAAACAAAACTCATTTCCAGCGGAAGTCGGAAGTCGGGCAGCCGTGACGACATCTTTCAAAATGGCCATTTTGGGGCATTGCTATCTGCTCCTCTGTCTGTCTGTCTGTCTGCCAGTCGCCTGTTTAACCGCCTCTGTCTGCCTCTTTCCCGCGCCGTCAAGCGCCATCCTGTCTTGCTGATTAGCTGTCACGAGGCTGTGACGAAAAGAACAAATGAATTATTATAGCGTTGCGTTCCAATTGTTGACATAGATTTAAATTATTTGTAACAAAGTCAACGAATCGTGTCTGCTCCTCGCCCTTGTCGGAATCACTTCTCCTTCTGTTCCCTCATGCCCCAAGGGCTTGCTGCTGATTTGATTGTCGCGCAAAACACAAGTACAACTCTATAAAGGAACAAGTTTGTTTGTTCAACGAGATGTTTCACATGAATTTATCTATTATATACAAAATTCGATAGAAGATTTTCTATACCAATTCATTGTCAGCAGTAAAGGGTGGAAACCCGTACGTTCCATCGTGTGTCTCGTCTCGCCTATTTTAAATGGCTTTGAAAAATGGTCATCACGTCTCCTCTCTCGTAATAGGAAACTAAAAACTAATAGGCGCAATTAACAAACTTTACCAATGGCCACTGTTTTTTCCTGTAGCTCATTTAGCTAACAATGTACCGAGTGCACTCGGTACTCGCCACTCGAGTGGCGTGAAAAATCACAGTTCATTAGTCATTACTGTTAATGGCCACTCGCCGAGGCAATACAGTTAAGACTCGAGGATATAGTTTCAGTATAGTCCAGTTGTCCAAAACAAACAAAATAATAAAGAATCCATAGACGAATTCGAGGCTTAGATAATTTTGCACATAGAGAATCATCGATTCCTTGACAACATCTTATCGGACGCTATTGACTACGAGTATGTGGATTCTCGTACTCGTATAATAGTATACATATAGTTTCAGAGCTTTTGTTATTTTGCTATTCACGCCACTGGGCTCTTTATGTTTTTTTTTAGAACTTTGGGTAATTTTTGTTTAACAAAAGGCATGGAAAAATTCGCCGGAATGTCAACAACATTGGCCCATTTTGCCTTGCTCTGTTTTCTATTTTCCTTTCGTGATGTTCTCCCCTTTGTTTGCCTTTTACCTCAAGCTTTTTACACGCTTTAATGTTTTCCACTTGTGGCATTAATTTCTGCTGTGTAAGCAGATAAATTGCAAAATGTCAAAAGATGCTGACAGTCACTGGCATTAATACGGATACCAAGTCGTTTGCAGGAACCCGACTCCATTGATGTCAAGTTGAGAAGTCCATCAAGTGGCAAAGCAAATTTGAACACTTTATGAATGGTGTTTGGTCCTCAATCCTGAAGTCTTTGCGAGATTATCGAGTCATTGAACTGTTTACAATGGTAGATGCCTCAAGAGGCAAGGACCTGTTTATACTATAAACTGTTGAAGGGTCAGTTTCAATTTCTCGACACACAGCAAAGGATGGGGGTGTTGTTGGCAACAAGACACTACAAACACTATGACATTGACTAAAACCTGAGAAAACGCACGTATTGCACCTTTATTTTAATCAAAGTCCATTTTCCTGCCCCTTTGCATCTTTCTTTATGGTTTGAGTGGACTTTTGATTGGTGCAATGCTCGTTTTCCGAAAACTTGTCACTCTCCTCTTCTGTAATGCTCTTAGAGACACTATCGGGCTCTTTCTTAGTTGACAAACGCCAGTTCAGCAGGCTGGACTCTGATCGAAAGGCATTCTCGACACTAGTACTGTCGTGCATGTTCCAAATGCACTTTGCAAAGATATTGGAGACATCGATGATGTGGAACTTTGGATTCTTGGCCACTTCTGCGGACTGGGGAACGGTATTCGTGCAGACAACAAGCTCAAACAGCGATTCACTGAGTTTCTGTAGGGCCTGACCCGAAAATACGCCATGGGTAACGACTGCGTAGATTCTCGACGCTCCGGCCTCGTTCAAGCGCTCAGCGGCTAGGCACAGGGTATTACTGGTGTCCGCTAGATCATCCACAACCACAACGACCTTGCCCCGGACGTTCCCAACAAGTATCATGTCGTGCACCTGGCTGGCCGCCCGTCTCTGCTTGTGGAACAGAGCCACGTGAGTGCCCAACTTGTGGCTGATATGGGTGGCCGTTTTCACTGCTCCTTTGTCTGCGCCCACAATCACCAGCTCCGTGTAGTCGGGGATGAATCGTTTAATCCACGATTCGATGGCAATATCGGATTGTAGATTGTCGCAAGGTATATCAAAAAATCCCTGCAGCTGAGCGTTGTGCAGTTGCATGGTCAGGACACGATTGACCCCAGCTACGGATAGCATGTTGGCCACTAGCTTGGCCGTTATGGGCTGCTTCCACGAATCCATTTTGTCCTGCCTAGAATATGGGAACAATGGCATCACTGCCGTAATCGTGTTGGCCGAGGCATAGCGACACGCCTGCACCATAACCAGGAGCTCCATCAGCATGTCGTTAACCGGCTCGCAGCTGGTTTGAACTATGTAGACATCCGCTCCCCGCACCGACTCGAGCAGCTCGAACCGTATCTCTCCATTGGGGAACTTCGCTCGCAGCACTGGATGCAACATGAGACCCAAGCTCTCGGCCACCACATCTGCAAAGCCGCAATGCGATGAGCCCGACACCACCACCAGGCGGTGCATTAAATTACCAGGTGTTCAAATTACGAGTACATAAATTTTGAAGAAGCAAGAAATTTTGAAATTGTGCCCGGTAGCCAGATTGGAAGCTGAGCCCCCGCCTGCTTGGATTTAGATGCAATCGGTAATGTGAGAACTGCGGTCTGCCCTGGGCGTCTGCAAAATTGGAGATAATTAGTCGAACGATTGACTTGTATGACCGCGGCTCAACACATCACTAAGCCCCCTGTTGGCTGGCCCGCAACAATTAGGCATATTATAATGTCCTGAGGCTGCTCAAGGCTCGGTGTTGCACTGATTAAATAGCGAACGATGGGAGATGGAGGTACACATGTACAGCCAAATGGGATTAAAAGGAGAGCATTAGATACACAAATTTTAAAATTTGTTTGCTCCAGTTGAGTGGGCTTGCCGGGACTTATACGTAATAACGATCCCTGCGCTATTACAATTTATTGTGTATTTCAATTTCAAATTCAAATTCAAAGTTCCTTCTTTGTACGTCCAAAATATTATGTTTCGACTTGCCTGTGAAGGAATTCTGGCAATCAAGGCACTGCATTACAAGATCCGGTCATGGGTATTAGAGCTAGTGCCATATTTAATCATGTCATATTACTGCATGGATGTGCTGGCCACGCTAATGAATTATCGACTTGTGAGCGCCGAAAAGGCTGTAGTTCTAGATGTCGCGGATGTGTTTGGCTACATCTATACGGCGTTCGATGCTCTACTGACTTCTGCAGCCGTTGCGCTGATCCTGGTTCGACGCAGAGAAGAGACTGGTGTAATAATGCTGCTGATAGGGAGAGTGATTCACCGATTGCTCTTCTCCATGTGGATTCATCTGTACCACTCTCTCCTTAACGACTGCCTCGATGTGGGCTGTCTACTAGTTCTTCTGGCCACTAGAGTCTATCTACGAGACAGGAACGAATGGCCAAGGTTGGCTCTCAAGAAGTGCGAGTTCCTATTATTGGCGGGAAGAATTGGCCTATCCAGTATCTATATATCGTGGCTGGAGGAGAGAATAAATGTAAGTTCGGCTTCAATCAAAGTTCTTGCAATAGTCCTATAGGAGACATTTCGTTTCAGCCCATCTCCAATTTCCTCTCCCTTGCTCTTTTAAGTGCAATGGTCTTGGGGATCAAGTGCAGAGCTGCCTCATACCTGACTGCCTTAGCCATACTCTATCATGACGTGCTAAGCGCACACCTTTGGTTCCTGTGGGGCTGGAATGATGCGCTCCTGTCATTGGAGTATTCAAGCCTACTGTTGTGTAAAATTGGTGGATTCCTGCTTCTCTCGCAGCTGGGTGCCGGCAAGTGGTCGCTCGATAGGTACCTGTCCGGAACTCCTGAAACAAAGGAGCAGATGGGGAACTACCGCCACACCAAAACCTCCGCCTCTGTCTTGTAAATGTTTTCCAACGGATTAAGATGTGAAAGCCGTTAGGTCTTGCGGAGATCTATTCCTGCTGTGCTACTTTTTCCTCTTTTGCCGTCCCGTTGGCACTTGAACATCTGAGAGATTTACATAAATTCTGATGAGAAACACTTTCCCTTCGGCTAATATTTATTTTTATTTCTATCTCTATTTGTACACCTAGCCCTCAATGTGGTGGACGCAGGGTTCCCACTCCGAGGATTCTTAGATTCGTGCTTCCTTGGCGTAAATTATTAAAAAGTCTCGAGTTGCGCTTAAGCGCCTTTACCCTGCACTTAATCCTCCGTCCTCTCTTCATAGAGTCTTCCCACTACCCTGAAAAGGAAATTGAAACTAGCTTGGGGATGTAATGCCCTTAAATTCCAGAATAAAAAAAAAACCAAGAAAAAGCAGGGTCCTCTCTCTCCTTGCCGACTTAAGAGGAAACACTGTCGTTAATGAGTTCTGGGTAGGGACAGAGAACCCGCAGTGGGAAAGGCGCGAGATACCAGCACGACGTGCATTTAAGAACCGCAAAGGACGCAGTGACCTTCGCTCTTGACTTAAAACCCATTTGCATAAGCGCGGCGAGAGGGCTGGGCTCCTACGTCCAGCAGGATGTTGCTGTCTCCAACGAAGCCCGCGACATGTGGGCGCCGGGTCTTGGGCTCTTGAGTGCCGACCGCCCAAGCGTTGCGCCGTGCCCCGTCAGGAGTAACGAAAGCCACCGTTCCACGTTGCACAGCGAATGCGATGTGCATTTTTGTTTTTCCAGCCCGCAATGCGTTTCTCTTAATTGAAAAGCACTTGCATCCCGTCGTATTGACACAAACGTGGAAAGTAATTGACAGTGAGACAAACAAACAAGAGGGCAAGGCCAGATAGCAGCAGATAATCCGATAGGGAAAAAAATGCAACCGAAATTTATTCTTGGAAACTGTTTCAACGGCATATGCTTTTAAGCACCTTTTATAAGTGTAAGGACTGAAAGATGCAGTGGAGTCTAGAACAGTTTTAATAGAGTCAAAGCGATAGAGGGGCAGACAAATGGAGTTGGATGTTTCTGGGCCTGGGACTGGGCCTGTTGCCTTCTGCGAGATACAAACCTCTGGACAACTTGAGTAAATTTGGCCAATTCTGACCAGTTACCCTCTTTCAGGTTATATAAAGATCAACTTAGGTGAAAGCCGTTTCTTCCACAAATTGTAGTGCTTTTCAGCGACCTGAAAACCTTCAAAACACCTATGTAGTTCTCAAGAAATTCGCACACGCAGATGGTGATGGTGGCCTGCTGTCGCCTGCAGAGGACACATAGAGGACATGGAAATGTCTTTAATTAAAATGGTGTGTGTGTGCGGTTTGCTGGTAATGTGAGCCCCGAACCCCAGTCCAGCCAGTATTTGCTCAAGTAAACTAGGTAATACGTATTTGTGTCTAGTATGCATATGCTACTGCATTTCACTTACACCCTCAGCAGCTCATCCTATTTTAGCTCAGGCCTTTAAACAAACCAAAAGACATGGCATTTACGTTTACTTACGTGAACTTTAGCTGGAGCTTGACCTGGAGCTGCTGCTTGGATAAGAGTGCAATCAAATATACCATTTATCAGTCAAACAAACTTAACCAAACGTATGTGAATAATTAATTTGCTCAGCCCGTTCAAACAGGCAGCTGAATGAGAGTACGAGCTGGCAGCTGAAAGGAAACTGGAAAAACTTTCTGGAAAAATTTAGCTATTTCATTAAATACTTTTAGTGGCTCATATATTGGTAATACTTCCTTGTACAGAATAGCGGAGGCCAGTAATTACGCCTCAAATAAAAACTATTGTTAAATGTTCGATAAACGCGCCTATGCTAAAAAAAACAAAAACCGATGATGGACTGCGATTTATTAAGAATTTATGTGCAGAAACCATTTGGTGGTCGGACATGGTTCTTTTTTAATGGATTTTCAATGTTTCATTTTTGCCTATACAGAATGTAAACATAATCACAAATGATTTTGAATGAAATGTCAAAGTTTGCACACTTTTTATACATACGAGTATAGGCACACTTTGACATTGAAGTCTAAGATTCGTCGAAAGGTGTTTATTTTGTTATTATGGGATTTCACGGTTCCTAAAATGTCTGCTTCAGCGTTAAATTCATGAGACCGTGAATTGGTGGAATAGGCCTTACTTTTAGGGATACTACATTACGAAAAAGCGCGCATTAAACTTAATCTAATACTGAGAAATTCTATTTGAAGGATTCAATTTAGTTCCTCCACTGCCAGTTACCTAAGACCTCTGGTGCCTACAACCTTCCCCGAAGGTTTTTTCAACAAGATAAGGAAAATGTGCGTGTGAGCATGTCGTAATTACACTTCCCATATGTAAAAGATATGTATACTGGATATATATCAAACTTCCAAAAAAGCATTTAATAAAAAAAAACAAGAATTGTCACTCTAATAAAAATGCCTAATAAAATACCCCTAATTGGGGTTTATCCCAGTTGCAGTACCTATTTCGATAGAACGGCTTCAGCGAAACTGGTTCCCAGAACTTGACTAAAGAAAATCGGGTGAAGAGCTCTTGAAAAGAACATAAGAAAGTTTCCACGAAGCCCACACAGTTCCGTGGGCAATTTTGAGTATTTGTGCCCTTTGCCTAATCCCTTAGATTCTGTACGCAAGTGGTTTTAACTTTAACTGTTTCCCAGCATCTGCGCAGGGACGAAATAGATGCGGCTGGGAGATTTCCCTTCAAGGCTGAAACACACGTACGGTATTCATTTGGGACCATCATCATCTCGGCCTCAGCGACATCTTCGCATTACGTAAAAGCGCTTTTACGACTACATTTGAACACTTATGCACACGCACACTGAGAGCCAGAGAGCAGAGAGAGAGGGAGAGGGAGAGGGAGAGAGACAGCTAACAGGTTAAGTGCGACCAGAGATTTAAACGTGTGCAAATGGCAAAGGCAGAGGCAGAGGCAGAGACAGAGACAGAGACAATAAAGCTTAGAGACGCGGCGACTGGGCATGGCCTCTCTCATTGGAGTTCTGTATTTTTGCTTTCTCTTTGTTTCCTTTTAAGAATTTTCCAATAAGACCCACTGCTGGCTTATTTTTGTGGCGCGACATTAAATGGCTTTTCAGCTTTATAAAAAGTCGTTTCGAATGCTCGTATTTCGCGTATTTCTCTTATTTTTCGTCTCTTTTTGTCGTTTTACAAAGTCATTTTCGATTTTCACCAATTCAATAATAATGCCAGTTCGCTAGGTTATTAAAATTTCGCACAAACATTCATGTTGACTTTGACTTCTGTGGAGTTTTTCTTTCATTGGGACTGTTCTCGTTTTGTGTATTTTTTTAGGCACCAGAATGTCAGCGACACGTTGCCACCAGCGACAATTTATCATAAATATGCATGGGCACATACACATCCTCGTACGTAAATATAAATGTGCGGCATATAAATCCAGGTCCTGTGTGGAATCCTGTGTGGAACTGCCTGCCGGCCTCATGGAGGAGGCTGGGGGCTCCCTGGCGCGGCTCGCCTCTTGTTTATGCCGCTGTCAGAGCTCGTTTAATTCAACATTAGCGCCTTGCAGTAGTCCGAGAGGTGAGCCCCGCCTGCCGTTGCCACTGTTGCGACGTCATCGTCGAGCCGGAACCTTTGTGTGCCCGCGGCCGTTTGCACACGCTTTTCCAGGTCGTTCTTCTGCTGTTTAGCGTGTTTTTTTTCAAATTGTCAAACTGTCAAATAAATTACACGGGAAAACGTACAAAAGATTTGACGCAGTTGGGCTTCCTCGCTGGAGCTCGGCTTTTGTGTGGCACATGCATAGGCACATTAGCAAATTATGCGGCTAGTCTTTGTGGCTGGCTTCGGTTGTTGGTTGTTGCTTGTCGCTTGTCGGTTTGTCCCACACAAAAATGAGTTTTTCATTTGTTTAGGATTCGTTGTAGGGCCGATAAAAATTCCCTTTTTGATTATGGTGAATAAATGAAGAATAAATAATATATTTTCGTTTATATTTAAACAAATATGTGATTATCAACCGATCCACCAGAGTTCAACCGAGCCGAACACATACTTATGTGCTTATCAATAAATTGTAATTAAATGTACATTTAATGTACATTAAATCATTTAGGAAGTAAAAGAATCAAAGTGTCTGGCAACCTACGCTCATCGTTTAGTGTGCTTCTAGAATATTGACATGCAAGTGCTGCACCATCGAGCGGAAACATCCCAGGCAGAAGCGCATCCTTCCACCCAATCGACCGAATACCGTTGCCGCATGACGTGCGAACCGGTAGAGTCGCGTACAGTTGTGTCAACAACGGAGGATTAGTATTAATTGTATGCAAACCTTAGCATTTTCATTGGGAGAAATCATAAATCAACCCCCTGCCAATGGGAGGAAGTTAAAATAATATAATCTATACATCCATGCACAGCCTCGGGGACCACTGCCGCCCAGTACCAGACTAATCAAAAGGTTTTCGTAAATTCCCGTAAAAATTCTCTGAAGCAAACCAAAGCATGGAAATGACTGCCGGCTGTTTCAAATTTAAAAAGTGTCTTGGCCATGTTAAGTAACGATCCGCACAAACATCCACACATACCAGTACGAGGACATGGTCACGGGGTGATAAAAGAAGGCGAGCAGGCGACCGCTTTAGACTTATCCAAAAGTCAAGCGGATTTTGGTATGGAAAAGTTTGTCTGGCAAAAGCCGCTTAGCCTAGTTAAATAAAAGTGGTACAAGAGCTCAGCCGGCACACAAGCACTGGTCGGGATGGCTTGAACTCAAACCCAAAATCGTCACAAAATTCTCCCGCCGCACTTTAATTGCATTTGCCCTGCAAAATCAGATGCAGGCTGGGAATCGCAGTCGTAGGTTGCAGGTTCAAAGCGGCACCAAAATTTCAATTTACGCTCCATTTAAAGGGGTGTTTCTCGCTCGGAAGAACTCAAACTTTAAGCTCCCTTCCCCCCTTTCTGTTCTCCGATGGGTCTCACCTTTTCGACTTACTTTTCCAAAAGGGCAGGCAGTGTATTTATTCATGCCAGATGTGCGGTCCTACTTAAGTTTAGCTTCCCTTGCGCCAAGTTGGCATTTAAATATTTATTGTACAAAAAGCACAAGAAATCTACTAGTGTGTGGAGGCCAGGGTCTATAAATATGCGATGAAGGCTGAGCCGTAACCGTAGAGTAACCAAAGCCTCAGAGTATTTTTCAATCAGCAGAAATGCTTTATTACTTTTTTACCTTAAATTTATAAACTGGCGCTGCCCCACGGCTTAACTGGCGGAGTTAATTAGCAGCAGCTGCTGCCTTTAATTTCATTATCCGTCGACTCCTGACTTCTGCGTCCTGATTCCTGAGTCCTGACTGCATTACGAGTATCTTCGGCAAAAGAAGTTGGGCATACATTTTGGGCACACAAATGCTCATCTACGAAAGTCGTAAAAAGTTTAACGTGTTCTCAAACTTGTCCAGAGGCATCGATGGATTTTGCGGCAGCCGAAAACTCTATAAAAGTTTCAAATTGTTGCACGGAAAATGACACGCGCCTGTCCGGGGGGACCCCCCTCTGCAGGCTGTGTGTTAATCTGTTGAAATTTGCGTTTTAATAGAAATCTGTTTGTGTGTCTGGTGGGGGAGTGGGTGAATGCATGTCCCACGCTGAAGTTTTGACGGCAGGACCCACGTGGCTGGATATAAAAATGCTTATTGCCTTTAAGTACGTGATTTCGCTTTTGAACATTTTTTACACACTTTTTGCGACTGCTGTGTTGACAGATGCATTAAGTGTATTGGATTTTACGATTGAGGACGGGGTCATACAGATATAATTTAATTAATGTAATGGCTCCAAACAGTGCTGCCCCCCCCCAGAGGCGAAACAAAACTAAGGAGCACTAAACGATGATTCGTGTTGGTGCGTGTTTAAGGACTTTTGCCGGAGGACAATACTTACAGCCCCAACTACTTCGCAGACCCGCTAAAAGGCTATTATTATTTACATTAACATAAGATGGACTGCTTATATGGGCTTATGCGAAATAACAAAAGAGACGGGTACTTGTATCGATATAAAATTGAGTAGAATCTTCAATTTAAATGTAAGGTATGGAATAACATTCGAACCTTTCCCAAGATGCTGGAAAAGTGCCAGATCCAGCTTTAATTCATATAAAGGTAGCACTCATACCTACGCTATTTTTTCAAGAGGTATCCTTGAACAGCATATACTTTTATGGACAGACGAACAGACGGAACCCGCTTGATCTACTAGCATATTCATGCAGATCAAGAAAAGTCCTGAAATTCCATATGTGCATGTATTTGACTGTCTCATTCACATAACACAATATTTACTCGCATCTCGTCCTTCAGAAGAAATGCATACTGTCCAAACGAAAAATCTATTTGTGAGCTGACTAGTCACCCGGCAAAAATGGTAAACAATAGAAACTTCGTTGTGGTGGTTCTGGTTCTTGTTGTCGACCAAATCGAGCCCCGGGAAAGTGAAAATGGGAAAATGTGACGGCATGCGGCCACGTTTAATGAAAACATAAGACAGTTGGCAGTGCTGGATTCATTCAATTGTGCAAATGGAAATTTCAGATTTACAATACCTGAAAAGGAAGCAAAGACGAGCCGAAACACGTGCTTCGAGCTCAAGCAAAAAGGAGGTCCTTTCTGGGCAGTATTCGAAACTTATCGTTCCCATTACATCCTCTCAGCTTTGTTTACTTATTAACTAAAATACATACAAGCTGTTTCGTAATGTAAGAAGGGATGATACCCAAGTAGTAGGGTTGCAAGATATCCACATTAGACTGGAAGGAAATGCTAAAACTTCTACTTGACCCGGATTAAGAATACATAGCTTCTGATGCAGGTGACACACAAGAAAATATTGCCCTGTGCTCTCCGAGTACCTGGTATTTTTAAACAATACAATCTGACTGCATGCTCATGCTCGCTGGCAAAGAAGCGTTTCTGAGATTTAATTTACTGATATTTTAGTTTCATGTTTAGTATTCATTGGACAACTTCGTCAAGAGCCTTGCATAGCTCGGCAGGAGTCTCGACAATTGGAGTTGCTTGAAAGCGTCAAGGATTCTCTGCCAAATAACTCATCATTGAGCTCAATTTGTGCTTAACAATCCTTGGCAATCTTTATTGCATGCTCGTTTGTATGGCATCGAAGGCACACCGGAACACTTGCTCTCCAAAGCGTCAAGGCGGCCCCCACGCAGCCTAGATGCAATCCCACTAATGACAGGTATGTAAAGCTCTCCGTCTCCTTTGCTCGGCGGGAGATGCCTTAGTGACAACGTAAGTGCAATCGAGTGCCGCATAACAGACTATTAGAATACCGTCATACCGTCATGTGGACGATGCATTAGCCACAGATGCAAGGCCCCAGAATTGTTCGAGCTACATTACTGAAAAACATTCTTATCAGAGCTGAAACCTTTAGAAAGCATCAATCGACTTCTAACAAAGGAATATTATTTTTAATCCTTTTTCCGATTCTTGCATATCATGCAAATGATCTAAGCTCACGTGGACTCTGCAGCCCGGATTCTCCGTCTACGAGACATGTACCATTATGTCTTTGTTTTTTGTTGTTCTTCTTTGATTTTTCATCCCGGCCCTGAGCTGTTTGGCCCCCAGGCTGGCTGTAGGACGAAGAGTACGACTACAACGTTGTTGGACATTTTGCACATGACAAGGGGAAAAGTTTTCGAGTGGTGCACGTCAGCCGAGAGGTGCAGGCCGAGACGCAGGCGAATGCGTGGCACAGGGGTAATCAAGCACGACGGCAGCTGCCATTAAGTTGAGGTAAGGAACGAGCTGGAACAACCGTAGGACCACTTTAGGGGCGGTGTGGCTAAGCGGCGGAGGTTCTGTGTGTGGGGCAAGATACAAAAACGAGTTTTAATTAAAATGCTCGGCATACTTTGAGGCACGTTTTGAGCTTTTTACTGGCATTTTGGAGGTAGCTGCACACTGCAGTGCACTGGAGGAATGCCCTCGAGAATAGCAAGAGAATCGATTACTGTGATATTTTAACAGTGGCTCAATTATTTCGCGGAGGTCCCCGCACGCAAAGTAAAGATAGTTTTGCGAGGAGGGACATAGGGACATATGTAATTTGGTAATCGAGACAGAGGCAGAGGCATGAACGATTCGTTACACCTGGGTGGGAACCCATCAAAATGTCCTGGTAATTTAGTCAATAAAACAACACATCGCATACGTATTTTAAGATAATTAATATCTGAGCATACTCCACCGTAAATAATGCATCATAAACCTAATGCATTTCGCAGCGTTCGAGCCAACACCAACAGCAATCATAACTTAGTTTGGCTAAAAGCTTGTGCAAACGCTAATTGAGTTTACTTTGCCCGGGGATGGCGGTGGTGGCCTGATCGTTGTACGACTGGACGACTGGACGGGTGGACGGGGGATAGCTGAATGGTGCGACGCTCGTCCCGAATCCAAATTGATGTGCCTAAGCCCCCACGTTCATAGGGATGTGTACATATGTACGTATTTGTAGGGAGATCCAAACTTTAGATAGTTTTCCGCGTGAGTGCGTAAAATGCGAAACTGCTGACTCGAAAACTGTCACGCGCAATCAGCGAAGGCAGTAAGTGCTGACCGGCCACGCCCACTCCGTCCGCACAACCATGGATTATGCATTCTGGCCACGGGACGAGCTAGGGGGGAATGTGGATGTGGCTATGGCTATGGCTTTGGTAGCGTGGTCTACTGCCAAAACTGCACTCAAAATTTTCAAGGTTTCCCGGGCTTTGTCACCAGTACGGAGGACATCCCGTACCCCTTTTCCCCTTTTCGAGGCTAGGATGACAGTGGCCAGAAGCATTTTCATGGCTCTCCAAAGCCTCCATAAGCCATACATTTAATTCAGCTTTACCAAAAACATTTAATTGCCACCACTAGAGCCTATGTAGAAGCCCTATGAAACACGCTGTAGAGCACATAAAGTACGTACCGTAAATATTTTCGCAGTTTCGCAGAGAAGTTCAATCTGCACGGCTGTCGATGATTAAAGTGTATTTACAGGCTACGAACGGCCAAGGATCCAATAATCCAATTTTCGTTGCCATATTTGTAAAATAAGTCAAGACTTTTCTTCGATTTGCGAGGGACAAGGTCTTTGTGCTTATCACAGAAATCACTATTGCAACTTTGGTGGACCTCTGATATCGAGCTGCTCATTCAAAAGACGAACCGATAGCTAATCAAGGAAACTTTCTTTTGCATAACGGACAGATAATCCAACTGATTTATGTATACAAATACAATACTGTATTTGCGAGAAAAAAGACATGCCCTCTCGTATAAATATAGTCAGTACTTAGCTTGGAAATGACAGCTGAAAATGAGCTTTCAATCGGCAGATCAACAGGTGTTTGGGCCCGAAACCGATTAGCAGCCATGTCACGTGCCTAGCTAAAATTAAAATTAATTAATTGCTTGTGTGCATTGTGGATGCAATCCACTGCATGGCAACCATGTGGCTATCCACAAAATGTAGAGACGGATTCGTTCCAATGCTCCAATGCCTGTTCCCATTTATCGCATAAAGAGCCAGAAAAATACAAAATATTCGGGCGATGCATAGTGTTTAATAAAACTAATAAGGCCATGCCAAAACATCAAATATTGCATATACTCGAACAAAAATCTATCCCCGTTTGCGACATCCGCGTTGACGAGGGTCACGCTCGATTTCAGGACCTACGCGTCCCGTTCTGCTTTCGGAATTCGGGCATGTCCTACCTATGTATTTGTCAAACAAATTGGTTAGATATTTGTGTTTGACTATTGTATTTGCTAATTTGTCCTACAAAATTTCGCATACAAAGTTTAAGTGGAGTTTATGGGCCTCAAAATGTGGTTGATATTTGGTTTTCCAATCGAAATTGATGTGGAATATGGGCATTTCCGTGGACAGGTCAACCGACACCAAATAAAACCTATTAAAACAAGCAAAAGTTCACTTTTTCGGTATTTTTACTCCTGTTTTCCTTTGCTATTTTATCCTATAATAAAGATGATTCTTGACCAAAGTTTTTCCTCAAAGTCTCTCACCTTCGCGACCACATGTTTATTGCTATCATTATGAAAACTAAAACTTGATGAACCCTATCTTTTGTAGGTAATAAAGCGTACAAAAGGACATTTTGTATGAACACTAATACAAAATGCCTATGGGCATTTCCGTGTGTATATATTTAACTGATGAACTAAATTTGTTTAACATTTGTTTGGGATTCATGATCGCTGCGTCTTAATTATTTGTTGTAAGCGTATATTTTCCACCTTAATCTCGCAATTCGAAACATAACAAGCTAACGCAGTGCCTTAGTCTCCTATTCTTGTTTTCCGTCCCTCTGTCATAGTGGTGTTGTACAGGATTGTAGATTATACGAGTAGGCCCACAAAAAGCGGCCCACCGTCATTCCATAGGCCCCAGCACGTGTGTACTCTTTTGATTATGCGAGCTCGTACAGAGATCTGAACCGTAAAGGTTGGGCAACCAACTTATTAAAAACTAGTCGAGTATATTTTTGCAGATTAAGGCTGAAATATCAGTCCGTGTACCTTTATCTTTGGCTGACCATCTCGTGGCCCCAACAACCGATTAGCTTGGCGCTGGGCAGATAGTAGTTGCTGATATTTTGTTTTCTAAGGACAGAGAAAAGCGCGTGGTCTTTGATAGCCTTAAAAATCCTTTGAGTAATCCAGCTTACGAACTGACTGCTGATAACCCAAAGCGAGCAAAGCCGATGAGGCCGGGCGGGACGAGGGACTCATAAATGGAAAAGGAAAAGTAGGCCGAAATGTCTGTGAACCACCGTGAATGGTAAATTGCATCAGTTGTGAGAAAATTTCCTAATTTGACGGGGTGGAGCAATAAATTTCGGAATCGAATAGCTTTTACCCTGCACAGCTCTACCTAGATTCTTTGGTCTCACGATAAGTAGTTAATACTTGAAACATATTAAACAGCTTTGATTTTTATTACATTTAATCGAAAATCTACTTTAAGCTGACGGCTACTTTAAGTTCTAATTAAATCTAACCATTCTACTTTATCCCGTAACCATGCACAGAGTCCCTTACAAGAGGCATACATACCGATCCCACCCCTGCTACCCCGTACCCAGCCCAGACGGCGGAACCTGCCACCATAAATCGCATAACCAGAAAAACAAGGACAGGGCTCTCAAGCAAAAGGAAAATTATTATACGCCTCATTTTCCAGCGCCTCCAAGAGCCTGCTTATTATATTTTGATTATTTCTGGCACTCGTGTTGCTCCCTCAAAAAGGAGCTGAAATTGAGGCGGAAAACCCGGTTCCCGGCGCTGTAAACAAATTCGTAAATACGCAGACCGACGCAGACTGGTCAAGAGGCCCTGTTGATGAGTGGGGATGGGAGACATCTACGGCCTACTGTACGGATCTTTGGGTGCATAATTTTTTCATTTTGGACTCGTTGGCCTGCTTTTGTCCATAATGAGATATCTCTATTCTCCTTTGTTTCTTTCCGTCATTTTTTCTTACTCTCTCCCAACTGTCCATTGTGCTCTCGTATTATTCAGGGTGTGCGTGTGTGTTCTGTTGTTTTTGCATTTCGCAAAATGCCGCTGGGAAATTCGTACAGCTGAAAGGAAAAAAAAGCGGGAATCCATGCGCCAGAATTCCAATGATGGCGTCGAGGTGGTGGCCTTATTAATTAGAAAACGCGCTCGCCTCTCTTCTCTCGTCAGCTTTTTCCCATCTGAGTGTACGGGAACCAGACGTGGTATTTGCATTTGAATGGGAATATTCAAAAACGAGGGCAGAGTCTCTCCGTTGAAGAGAACAGTCCACAAAAATGGGACGTGGAATTCCTATTAAAACCACGTAAAGTAGATCGAAAATGCAATTTCAAACGTTCAAAATATAGTGTACACGAGCCCATGGTGCTACGATGTTTTTTAGAAGCTTTACAATACATTGTCAAAATTGAACTCTGTTGCCGGTGCATATTTGCTTTTGTAATCATACATACTCGTACACCATGCCACTTTTGTCCCGATATTATTTGCTAAATTTATTGAAAGTTAACTAATTTAGCCAATGGACAATGGACCATTCCAAAACAATGGAATTTAGGTGAAAATACCAATGTTATATGATGCATATCACATTCTGCACTAACTAACAAAAACTAAATGTAGAGTTTTTATTTAACCATTTAAAACATTATTTAGATGAAGAATTTCGTGCGGAAAATGCACATTGCTCGGAAGCATAGCCGACGACTACGGATCGGCGGACCATACCAGCGAATCCAAATTTAAGTCACCAACAACGCAGAGATGCTGGCGGTCTCGTAGATTATCATTTATATATAAATTAGATTCCTTACAGATTCCATAACTGCTTTATTTACCTCTTCCATTCATTTTAACAGGTGGCCCCCTCCGATGGTCTGGAAAACTCTTGCGTGCCCGCGGACACAGGCGCCTGACCAGGGCCTGCTTCTGTGCACGGGGCCTCGATGCCGTGCGCCCCTCGGGACATGATTCCTGTCGCGATACTCTGTGGCCTATGGCCTGGGAGACCTTTAGGTCCGGCCACTGCCATGGCCCTCTTCTTTGCATCGCCCGCTGTTTTCTCCGCGGGTGATTCCACCGTAGCTCCTCGTCTCCTGGGGTGGTCCAAGCGATGTGCTCCCGGCTGGACTATGGCAGCTACTGGCTGTCCTGCTGCGAGCCATAGCTATGATGCCGGTGCTGTGTCGCTGAGTCGAAAATGTGGCGTCCCGTCCACTGCAGAGACATAATGTCAGCAACCCCCCATTCAAGCGCCGTCGAATCAAACGCTGGGCTTCAGCTTCGATACGCGTAAGTGAATCAGTATATAATTGTGTATATATTTTAAAATATATCTTCCTTTACAGAGGACTTTACATCCTACGGCGTATTCGAGACAGACCGAGTCCTACCCCAGCCAGACAGAATCGTCTCCCAGAGCCCGAACCTAACAAGCCGTCGTCATCTTTCGACCTGGCCATCGACAACTATCTCAAGGACTTTGGCTATGGCAACCAAGGGAGGAGCTACGCGTACTACCAGACTCTAGAGAGATCTCGATAATGTTAGATTTAAGGATACACACGTCTATACATTTAGATAGTAGATATAAATGTTTTCAACTTGTTTATTTGTTTATACTAAGTCAAGTTATGATGAATAAAACTATAAAAAATCATCCTTGCTATATCCTGTATCGGGGAAACTATCCCGACGACAAAAAGGCGTGGCACGCCCAGATCGGTTCACAAATAGCGGAGAAAACTAAATATTTTTGATTGGGGAAAATGTCCATGATCCTTGATAAGGACTCCATCAAATCAGGGACATTTTTCCGATCACAGGAAGCCGTCGCATGTCCCGATCGGACCTCAAATAACGGAGAAAACAAAACTGGATTGTAATTGGCTTTACCGAAGGAAAAGACATTTTATAGTTCAAGGAAATCGCCGCCCCGATTGGGCGCCAAATAAGGAAAAAATAAAAGTGTCGAAAAATCCGATCCAAAATCTGGATGGGATACCAGGCGAACAGAAATCAGCAACGGAGAAAGCAAAACTGTAGTTCAAATGCAAAAAAAAATTTCGCAAAATACTGGGATACCAGGGGCAAAAATCAAAATTTTTTTAAAAAATTCATCGAAATTTTTGCATTTGCTACAGTTTTTGCTGATTTCTGTTCGCCTGGTATCCCATCCAGATTTTGGCCAGTTGACGACACTTTTATTTTTTTGTACGGTGGCGCCACCTATCGGCGATTTCTTGAACTACATTTTTAAAGCCAGTTATAAGCCAGTTTTGTTTTCTCCGTTATTTGAGGTCCGATCGGGACATGCGACGGCTTCCTGTGATCGGAAAAAAGTCCCTGATTTTATGGAGTCCTTATAAAGCACCAAGGATCAAGGATATTTACTCCAGACATATATATCAAGGATCAAGGATATTTAGGTCTCCAGACATATATATCTGGTTTGGTCCGAAAAATGTCCTTGACCCTTCGGGGACTCGACAGCCCCTGTCATTCGAAAAATGTCCCTGATTTTATGGAGTCCTTATCAAGGATCGGATAAAAGGACATTTTCGGAGTCCCAAACAAAATTTTTAGTTTTCCCTAAAAATATTTGTTTCACCTATCTGGGCGTGCCACGACTTTTTGTAGTCGGGATAGTTTCCCGATAAAGGATAAAGCAAGGATGATTTTTCAATAGTTTTATTCATTAAAACTTAGCTTAGTATAAATAAATAAGCAAGTGGGAAACATTTGTATCTACTATCTAAATGAATGGATGCGTATATCCTTAAACCTAACAACAACATGATATATCTAGAGTCTACTAGCTCGCGTAGCTCCTCCCCTGGTTGTCGTAGTCAAAGTCCTTGCTGTCGATGGCCAGGTCGAAGGGTGACGATGACTTCTTAGGTGCGGATCTTGCATGGGGTGCGCTTCTGTTCTGCTGTGAGACGATTCTGTCTGGCTGGGATAGGACCTGGTCTGTCTCGAATACGCAACGTTAATGCTTGGGACTCCGTCTGGCGGGGAGAAATCGGATACGTCTAGGTTTTGTGGCAAAGCGTATGGTACATAAGTCCTCTGTGAAAGAAGATATATTTTAAAATATATCCACAATCATAATATATAGTGATTCACTTACGCGTCTCGAAACTGAAGCCCAGCGTTTGATTCGGCGGCGTATTTCGCCGTCGATCACTGGTCCCTGCACGATCAATGCAGCGGAAGGGACGTCGCATTGTCGACTCAGCGACATAGCTGGCGCATCATAGCTATGGCCCGTAGCAGGACAGCCAGTGCCTGCCACAGTCCTGCCGGGAGCACATCGCTTGGATCACCCCAGGGGACGAGGAGCTACGGTGGAATCACCCGCGGAGGAGATACCGACGGCGAGCGGACTGGAAAGGCGGAGAAAACAGCGTGCGATGCAAAGAAGAGGGCCATGGCAGTGGCCGGACCCATGCCATAGGCCACAGAGTATCGCGACAGGAATCATGTCCCGAGGGGCGCACGGCATCGAGGCCCCGTGCACAGGAGCAGGCCCCGGTCAGGCGTCTGGAGTGGACAGCCATCATCGAGCGGAAGACCAGAAGGGCGAAGCCCCTGGTAAACGATGGTGGGCATATCGGTGTCCGCGGGCACGCAAGATGTATTGCTAAAATGAAAGGAAGAGTTAAATAAAGTAAATGAATAAATAATAGCTTAATATCTTTACCTGGCGGGGTAAGAGGACAGGATCGCGGCATAGCAGTTTGTGGCCAGAGAGGGTCTCGGCCAATAGAGCTGAAGGGAATTCAAAAATAAAAGAAGAAGAACCAAGAAAAAGGAGTGAATGCAAAAGATGAATAGGGGGGGAAACAAGGAAAACTTACCCAGCCAAAGCCGATGAAGTGCAGGAGGGAAGACGATGTTGGTAATATATGCGCCTACGAACGAAGATCTACCGCTGTTCGGTATCCTCAGATATAGCCTTCCGAATATTTGGATTTGCATACCATTCAAATACTGGTTTCTTCTGCACGCTATATCTCTGCTAAACGGCAGCCTATCGGGGCGCGGCATGTCTCTCCGTGCTCAGGAGAGTCCTGCCAATCGACTGCAATCGGAAAAAAGGACATCCATTTTTTCACGATTTTCGCAAAAAATCATGATGGTTACATCATTAAATTTGCCAAAAATCGGCCTCATTTTCGTAGTCGAGATTTTTATGCCGCCCGACAGTCTGGATGCTCGCGATGCTGGGAGAGTCGGTGCCTTCACCCATCTGGCCCTATTTGCCTAAGATATAGCCTTCCGAAGATTTGGATTTTCGCATCTTTAAAATACTGTTTTTTTCTGTACGCTATATCTCTGCATCTGAATGCAAATCAATGCACTTCAGATGAAAGCAACGAAGCTTAGCTGCAGTGACGTTCGAATTGCATTTCGAGCAGCGAGGAAGTAACTAGCGAAAACATGGCCGAACGCAGCGAGAGCTGGCTAATGCAATCCCCACGCATAGTGGGGCGATAGTGGGGATTGTTCGATTCATCAAAATCGGAATCCGAAAAAGGACTAAGTAGGTGACTAGAAACTAATCAAAGCTTAAGCAAAACATCAGTTCTCTACACCCTGTCAAATTTCTTAGATAGTCATATAGTTCCAGCGATGTCCAGACTGCCTAGAGGGTTTGCCCGCTTGCTCACTCCGGGGCTGGTGCTCAACAATGAACTGAGCCAGAAGATAGCGGCATTCGAGGCCATGACCATCGAGCGTGCGGAGCTAGATCGCGATATCAGTCTACTGCGCAAGCAGCAGGGTGATACTGAGGATCGTCTGGCCGAGGACCTGGCCGAGGACGAGTTCCAGAGTTTCCTGAGTGGACAGCAAGTCGTGGAGCAGAGTTATACAGACCTCCAAACAATTTGTAATCAACATATCGGATGCATTGTTGATAAGTTGGCTGTCAAATATGAGCGTATTGTGTACCTTGATACCGACCTAAGGAAGCTTAAGCAATCTATCGAAAAGGGTGTTGCAGCGGCCAATGCGCAGTTGACAGCAGCGGCGTCCATGTGATTTCAATAGAAGTAGTCAGTACGGAAACCTTTCTTTCTTCTTTTTATGTAAATCCTTCAATTGTTTGTTCAGTTAAACCAAATATATCTGTGCGCGACAGGCAAGAATAGCTGCCTCGTGAGTAAATTCTGTGATCTTCTCGGCCTTTACTTGAAAATCTGTGCATTATTCCCAGCAGCAATTAAGTCCCAACCCTGAAGACATATGTATTTCTACTTTCTATGATATGTAATCGGAATTGACACCACCGATGGCGTCATGTGAAATAAATAAATCATTGCAGTTTCACCCCTTTAGTTTGAATTCGAACCCTTCATTCAATTAATATCTGCCACCAATTCTTTGCTCTATTTTCCCTGGTCCACTCAAATCGAATTTAATGTGCCACATGTGAAGGAAGTTAAAGCCCAACAATCGCATTTCCGCTCACTTTTCCTCATTCACACAAGCCATCGCGAACCCAAAGACACTGTAAATTAAATTGCGTATACGAGCAGTTGCCAGTGCGGTGACAGGAACAGCAGACACACTCCACTTACCCTTCCGTTACGGGCATAAATTCAATAATGCCAAGCGTCTGGCACTATCAACGTGCTCCGATGGAGTGTGGAGTGGCCGATCGATATAGTTTCGGCTGGAAAATTTATTGTGTTTCCTCTGGAAGCATGTTGTGGCGTCCTCTCTGTCGCTCCCAATATGTGAATATGAGCGGCTCGCTCCAGCTCGTTTATAAATGTGATCTCAGCTAGTCTGAAATATTCAGAGAGAAATACATAGTGAATCGGACGTGGTATACAATTGTAACAACAATCAAGCTCTCAAAATGAGAGAGATATTATTGTAATCTCTTGTATACATAATTATCTTAATGAGCTCTAAAATCCTTATTTTCAGAATGGAAACATTTTACCAACGTTTCCAAATTTCACTCAAACAAAAGTCAACCAAAGTTCTTTAGTTGAAGACAAAGAGATTGTAAATTTATTTATTTATCAACTAAAGGTTCAATTATTCCACAGGGCTGCAAGTAAACACGCAAGCCAGAACTTTAATTGGCAGAGAAGGATCTCCAGGAAGGTGGTGGAGTAAGGGGAAGGGAAAGGGATAATTCAGATTATATATTTGTTGTTACTTTGTTTTGGTTAAACATTAATGACCAAATGTTGCGGTTACGTTTAAATTTCCTTCAAACGGGAACAGGAACAGGGCTGAGCAAACAAGTCAAATAGAAGATAGCCTTGAATTGAACATTTGAATGAAATTAATCACATCGACTGGTAAGTGAACAACAAGTTCAGTGAGCCAATAGCAAGGCCCTTGCCTCTCCGTTAAATTTACTTAGTCACTGGGTCCTGACTATGATTGTCTAACATCGAAGTCAGCCGGTACTTTCCAACTTAAAGAGTACTATGTTCAGTCCAAGCCATTTTAATTTGAACTGAACAGTAAAATGAATCCATAATGAAAATGATAAAAGTGGTATTTAATTCAATAATGTGTTTCAAAACGCCATCAATGCATCTTTCTGATGCTCAAGAATACAAATGAATACAATGAGCCCTCGAGCCTGTCGAGCAGGAAGCAATCTTTCAATTATCGCTGGCCATTTATTCGCTGAGTCCAAGCTCGAAGTCGCGAAGTCCATCAATAACAATTGCCCAAGCTTCAAAACTTGACTCAAAAATTTTCAGCGGTCCGGAACTCGTTTGTCTTTATTATAATAAATTGACGCGCCAGACATATTTCATCTGGACGATGAAATATAGAATGAGGCTATAATGAGGCGTTATTAATATCAACTTGCGACTTGTTTAGTGACAAGCCCCCTAGGCCCCGCGGACAAAAGGCATTATGCACAAAAGTAAAAAGAAACAAAATCCTTGGACTGCTCCTAACCCTTAAAAAACTAAGCCGCCTCTTCTTGAGAAGCTTTCCCAAGTGTCAAGAAAACAAATGACGGTCAATTTTTTGCTGTGTTCCTAAGCCAACCTTGAATGAACATTCCTTCCTTATACCGACAAAAACAACGTCAACGATGGCTTTTCGGGGCCTTGAGGCACATGTCTGTAACCCGAGTAAATAAAAGGGATTTTTTGTATTAAACATCAAAATTAAGTTTATTAAAAAAGCGACGGTGGGGTGTAACAAAAAAATTCGATTCTCTTTCGTATTTTTTTTAATTGCCCTGAATGAGGTCTAGTCTAAAATCAATATGGTCCTTATTAACCTTATATCCATTTATTTGTCTGCACTGTTGCCTTTCCCGAACCAGAGTCTGAGTCTTTCTTTCAGTAAAAACCATTTATTTTAAGTAGAAAATCAAGTAATAATCCGTAGCAGATACTTTTGATTGTTTCCCCACATACATATGTTAACAAATGTCTTACCTTTTAGTCATTTAAACCCCTTAGACATTGAAGGGAATTATTTTACTACTTATCAAAGAAATTCTGAAATCTGGTCGGAAGAAGGAGAAATCAAATGGACTTTTGAACAAGCACATAGAACAACAATTTTTAGCAATACCGAATATCTTGGCCACATTAAAACTAATTAAATTCCATGTCGACCATTCCACGACCCAAACTAAATACTAAAATTTGTATGGGGAACTCTGGTTTTTTGGGCCTTTTCAATTTGCCGGCAAAGCAGAAAAGAAAGGCAAACCATGCGATAAAATATGGCCAGTCCGACAAGGACTGAGACTGAGATAAGGAAATTTGCGCCACACAACAGCTATGTATCAGGGATGAAAGAAATAATAGGAGGACCAGGGCGGTCAGCAGCCGTCACAGACATAAATCAAATAAAACGTGCGAAAAAATGTGACAATAAAAAACCAAACGAAAAATAAGCAAAAATCTAAAAAAACATGGGACAACGATGAAGCATCTCTGATCCAAGACCTTGAACGGCAGCGGAGATATATCATTAGTCTTTACCTTTTCAGTGGATCTGTCAGCAAAAATCAAATAGTCCCGCACCAAGAATCAGGCGGAGAATCATGTACAGATATATGGATAGTATATGTAGAGTGATCTACTATATTAATGGTTCGCATTATAAGAACCAACTCTTCATAGAATCTTGTCTTCCGTGGAGTGTTTTGACATCCAGAAGCTCGCATGGAATTGATTTCTCATTCAGCGAGTCACACAATGAATGATTCAGTGATTCACGATGATTCACTCAATCGTGTTAAGCATGGGCAATTACAAGCGCTCAGGGCCCCGAAAGATAATGCGCACACAGGGACTCTCGCTCGACTCCCCCTTTGCCAGTCCAAGCATATTGAATTCCTCGCCGCTAATTTACGTAATTGTGCAACATACTCGTAACTGAGGCAACGAATGAACCTGCAGTGGTGGTGGGTCGACAAGGCTAATTGCAACACGTCTAACTGAAATTATTATGAGTATTCGTGTCAGTTCGCTGTCAGCGTGTGAACGGCTGCAGTTGCTTCCGGGTGTAGCGGCCATGAACAGGTTATTTTTTGCAGTTCTTGTTTTGGGAAGAACATATGTACATTAAATAAACAAGATATATCTATAAGAAAAGATTTATAAGAGGAATAATAGGAATGCCAGCAAGAGTTGGCAGGTGATGATGTCCGGACTGGTGGTCCCTGAAGGCCAAGGGCCCAGCAACAGGTGGAGCAGGGGCGGCATCCTCAGATCATTGCGGATAATTAAACATTTATGCAGTTCTACGGGTGCTGTGGAATGTGAGTATCTTTCAACACTACATAAATGTTATGAGCGCGGTGGAATAAAAATTAAGTCATAATGCGTTTTGTGGCAGCCATAAAACGCGAACGCGAACGGCAACTACATTGTAAAAGTACGAGGTCTGCCCTCGGGGCATAACAGGGCCTTCCTGCCACATCGTGGGGACCCGATTACGATTTCTGTGCTCATAAATCGACACTTCAACCGACGGTAATAGGGATCGTAAAGTGCATGGACACAAAATCAATTTGTTCTCGAAATGTTTAATAAATTGCAACTAAGCTCCGTCGGAGGCACACGTGGCGTATGCGTCATTTAGGTAGAGTTGCGAAATTAACACGCATACGACGACACTTAATTTGTCACTAAATGGGTTGCCTAATGCCGATGGGGGAGCGGCAGTAGCCATGTGGCAAGCAACATGTTGTGTAGCTTAAATTGAAAATTACAAAAACGGACCGAACGGGCACAGCATGCTGAACAAGAACAAGTCCCTTCTAGCATGCCACACTGGCTCAGTGGTGCCACAAAAGCACGTGACGCGTGGACAGGGAGGAGCGTGGGTTATGCCTCTGGGCTGCCGACGACGCATATGAAAATTCTGCACGACAATTTATGGCCGTGCTTAAGGAGCGTGCGTATGAAATAATATACAAGAAGAACCAGCTCGTCGAAGACCCCCAGCGGGAGCAAGGACCCTGCCTCCCACAAGCAGGCTGTCCCGACTTACTGCTGTTGACGCTGCTTCTGAATTTTAAAGTGTTCTTTAAATAATGCCCCCGGAACTGATGGCAGCGATCTGTTCAATCCTGACAATGCTGTTAGCATTGGCCAAGCGGACAAGGGACGTGACCAAATGGGTACTTGTACCTTATTTGTGCCATGAAACCGGCTATAATGTTCAAATAAATTATGAGAAATCAATTGATGCACCTAACCATATCTCATACTCTCCAACCCCAGTTGTGTGAACACTGAAAAGGCAGGATTTTCTTTAGTACTCGCGCTCCTATTACATAAACATGGCCAACGTAGAGCCAGCCAACACCAGCTTTCACATGTGTATGAGTCCGGCACCGAGACGTTGATGTTTACAATTTATTTCGGCCGCAGGATATGCCTCACTTTTCAGAACCCCGAGAACAATGAATATATGTAGATACACGCATACATATTTGA
Source organism: Drosophila lowei (assembly GCA_008121275.1). Taxonomy (NCBI): domain Eukaryota; kingdom Metazoa; phylum Arthropoda; class Insecta; order Diptera; family Drosophilidae; genus Drosophila; species Drosophila lowei. Next base: position 16,723,484 of record CM017779.1, on the reverse strand, counting down.
GTGAAATTCTAAACTACATAATGCCAATGGAAACTGAAAACGTTGCACTTGGCAAGCAACGATCCAGAAACTGACGGAAGAGCGGATGGAGTTGTAGCCGGCGGGCAGACAGTAGACAATGGCGGACAGTCCGGACAGCCCGGACTCCGACTCGTACTGACCAGCTCGGGACTAAGTCACGTCACGAAGCCTTCATTGTTTGCAGAAGTAAGTAAGTGTACATAAAATGAATACGTGGAGGAGGAGCGGAGATGGCGATGGCGATGAAGATGGGACAGCTGTGGAAATCCATGCAGATGTGGCCCGTTTCTTGGGTTCGCCTTTTGTTTTTGCCTCGTTTTGCAATAAATGTGTAAGATTTTATGTATCAGCAGCAGCAGGAATGAAAGAGGGGCACCAACCACCTTACGAGCACTTCTACCAGCCAAACTATCGTACAACAGGGAGCATGCAGCATCTATTCTTCCCAACAAATAGAAAATCGAAGCAATCGAGCGATGCAGTTTGCCCAAATTGAATTTGTTTTCGGGAGCTTCGTTTGTGATTTAAAGAAGAGTCCATACTCTGAATATTGGATCCAAAACCTTTTAAGGATAATTCAAATGTGAAAATCCCAATTACATAAGTAGCAAAACTCAATTTATTATCGGTTATCATAAAGCCCTAAACTCCCTGCCAGAAATGACGACACAGTGCCTATGAAAATATATTTAATTTCTGTTTCATGTATCCATCACTGACCAATGTTTAGAATGGGAAAGGAATGTAATTGGGCGAAGATGCGGGCGGTTGCCTTGGCATACTTTAAGTCCCTGTCATACTTACATATGTACATACATACATACATATGTACATGGCGAGTGCGCAATATTACTTAGTAGTAAGGAGACGCGGGACTTATGCAAATAGCTGGCAATGAATGAATGAAGCAGCGCAACGAAAAACACAAAGAAAAGCACAAAAGGGCACGAAAACTACAAGAAATAAAAAATGCTAATTTAATGTTATTGTTGCTGTTTGCTTTGTCCTGTCTTTGTTCTGTCTCCGTGTCCCTTCTGACTTTGTCATGTCGCATTGGATTTTCCTGAGTATTTCATTTTTTATTCCATTCCTTCGGTGTCGTGGCAGCGCTTTTATCTCCCTTCCTTTTCCGGCCTTTGACACAAACAGGAAATGATTTATGCAGACATCTTCGACGCAACTAATTTAAAACTTTTCGCGCCCCATCCAGCTCCCATATGCGAATATATTTGTAGGAGTGTTTGTTCCGAACTATGTACTTAGGTACACACACAAACATGGTACATATGTATGTACATAATGCAGATTTGTTTTCTTCCAGTGGCTTATGCTTAGATCTTGGCTAGCAGGCCAGAAAAAGGATATTTGAATAGTCCTCCTTTCCGGGTGCCTGCGGGAAATTTCCGCTGTTTGGATTTCCGCTTGGGGAACACCATTTTGCTATTTGTTTTGGACTCGCACACGCTCACAAGCTCACAATTTCAAAGGTCTACATCAGCCTACTTCCTGGGAGTTACTGGGAGTGACTGGGACTGACTGGGACTGACTCTGACCTCAGGCAGTCATTAACTAATTGCAAATGAAGGAATTAATAAAAAATCAAAATCGCATTACATCACAACCACACACGCACTCGGTAAAAAGGCAATCAATTTGATTGTATTTGATGGCGGTGCCCTTCGCTCCTATGCGGGGACTCCACCCAATTGAAGTCGCCCTCGGAAGCAAAACCATGAGCCATAAATCTTGAGCGCACTTGCGGCGCTCCGTGCCTCCGTGCCTCCAGCCCCGGATCGGCCGACTGCTAATCCAGCTCCTCCCATTGCAATTCGCCTGAGTGTCCTGCTGGGCACCGAGTGTTTGGTCATAGCACAATGTCCAAAATGCACACTGCAAAAATACTCGTAATACAAAGGACCAAATTGAGAAAAAGATGAATTCGTCGTCGAGAGGCTACGGCTTTCGAATGCCCTACCTGCAGCTCTTCTTGGAAATAGCTTGAGACCAACATTAAATACAAACAAAACTTTATGTTTTGCCATACTTTTCCGATGCTTATCTGGATATTCAAAATAGATACTGTGCCAGCATATGCTTAAACCGTTCAAGTCCCAGGATGTCTTCCATTTTTAAAGCACCTCAGCAAAAAACCCCTTCAAACCTCTCCTCTGGTTGCCAACAGAAAAGGAGAATAAAAGGGAATAAAAATTACATCCGAAAGCAGAGTAAAATTCAACTTCTGATGCTTTACGGGTAGGTCTCCATCCGACTCCGCCACAGCTCGTCCACCCATGCGATGGCCATATTGCTTCGCTGGGGTTCGGATAGCCCGGGTGCATTAAAAATAAACGACTGTGGCCAGCGCTCAATTTGGAATGAAATTGGCGCAAATACCAAAAATGTATACAATGGCAATGCAGCAAAAAGGAATATGAACAGTATTGGGAAGAAGGGAAGCGAGGAGAGAAGCTGAGAACCACAGAACCAGAGCACAAATTGATAAGCCATACAAATCGAGTTGGGTGGGTTTGAGCGATAGGTTTATCGGAGCACGTATACCCGTGAGTGTGTTTGGGGTCTTATTACTTATAGCCGGCCATCGGGAGCGATCATTATGTGTAAGAAGGTACCAGGTCAAGGGGCCTTGAGGGACTCATGCTGATCATACCTTAAATGCCCTCGTGCTTGCAAAGCAATGCTTTGCGGCAGTTCCGCAGTGAGCGTAGCACCTAGTCCTAAGAGTACACTTGTAGTTGCTAAGTATACTAGAGGAAAATAAATGAATATATACACATATATACGCATATTTATATATACTGAATGTGTGTCGGGTATAAAAGTAGAGCCGCAGCCCTTGCCGCGGCTCACTATATAGGTACATCTATTTATTACATGAGTTCACTAGATATATTTACACCTTTTTCGCTTTGTAGTTAAAAAACCAGTATCAAGTATTCTGTGTGTTTTACGACATTCTAGTACACTTCGGATTTTTGATAAATAATGGGTAAGCACATAGACTGTTTTTAAATTCCGGCATATCCACTATGTGGGAGGGATCATCGCCATTTCCCATAAGCTCTATCTCGATCTTATTGCCCGTCTGTTCAAAAAAAAGCTGTTCATCGGAAATATTACGCTGCACTTCTTCCAGTAAGTTCGCCAAGTATATTTGTCTATCCTGTTTCTGAGCAGTGCCCCACAGCCACAGCACCCGAGATGGACAGCGTTCGAGACCGAGATGGTGGCTTCTTCCGACCAACGACTTGAACAGATAGCTTTCGAAATTTATTGTCTTCATAGTCCAACAATTGGTCCAGAACGTGCTGCTTTGTGAGACTATTCAGCGTTTGTATTTTCTTTTCCTAGCGATTAAAGAAGTACTCAGTAGCTACGATCTCACTCCAATTCCGCATTACTTCTTCGTCCAGGCTAGCGTCCCCCAGCCTCTTGCCACTGATCAGCGTTTCGCACAAATCATTGAACTCTGTTTCGCTGAGCTGTGCCACAAGGCAGCCTGGTATTGCCACCTTTGCCTCATATGGGAGATGCATTGTTGCACCCGCTGCCGAGCTCTTGGCAGATTGTGCGCTTATAGATCGATTAGATGCCCACGCGCTTGCGAAGCAATGCTTTGCGGCAGTTCCGCAGTGAGCCTGGCACCTAGTCCCAAGAGTACACTTGTAGTTGCTAAGTATACTAGAGGAAAATAAATGAATATATACACATATATACGCATATTTATATATACTGAATGTGTGTCGGGTATAAAAGTAGAGCCGCAGCCCTTGCCGCGGCTCACTATATAGGTACATCTATTTATTACATGAGTTCACTAGATATATTTACACCTTTTTCGCTTTGTAGTTAAAAAACCAGTATCAAGTATTCTGTGTGTTTTACGACATTCTAGTACACTTCGGATTTTGGTAAATAATGGGTAAACACATAGATTGTTTTTAAACGCCGGCATATCCACGATGTGAGAGGGATCATTGCCATTTCCCATAAGCTCTATCTCGATCTTATTGCCCGTCTGTTCAAAAAAAAGCTGTTCATCGGAAATATTACGCTGCACTTCTTCCAGTAAGTTCGCCAAGTATATTTGTCTATCCTGTTTCTGAGCAGTGCCCCACAGCCACAGCACCCGAGATGGACAGCGTTCGAGACCGAGATGGTGGCTTCTTCCGACCAACGACTTGAACAGATAGCTTTCGAAATTTATTGTCTTCATAGTCCAACAATTGGTCCAGAACGTGCTGCTTTGTGAGACTATTCAGCGTTTGTATTTTCTTTTCCTAGCGATTAAAGAAGTACTCAGTAGCTACGATCTCACTCCAATTCCGCATTACTTCTTCGTCCAGGCTAGCGTCCCCCAGCCTCTTGCCACTGATCAGCGTTTCGCACAAATCATTGAACTCTGTTTCGCTGAGCTGTGCCACAAGGCAGCCTGGTATTGCCACCTTTGCCTCATATGGGAGATGCATTGTTGCACCCGCTGCCGAGCTCTTGGCAGATTGTGCGCTTATAGATCGATTAGATGCCCACGCGCTTGCGAAGCAATGCTTTGCGGCAGTTCCGCAGTGAGCCTGGCACCTAGTCCCAAGAGTACACTTGTAGTTGCTAAGTATACTAGAGGAAAATAAATGAATATATACACATATATACGCATATTTATATATACTGAATGTGTGTCGGGTATAAAAGTAGAGCCGCAGCCCTTGCCCCTGCTCACTATAATAGGTACATCTATTTATTACATGTGTTTACTAGATAGATATATTTACACCTTTTTCGCTTTGTAGTTAAAAAACCAGTATCAAGTATTCTGTGTTTTACGACATTCTAGTACACTTCGGATTTTGGTAAATAATGGGTAAACACATAGATTGTTTTTAAACGCCGGCATATCCACTATGTGGGAGGGATCATCGCCATTTCCCATAAGCTCTATCTCGATCTTATTGCCCGTCTGTTCAAAAAAAAAAAAAAAGCTGTTCATCGGAAATATTACGCTGCACTTCTTCCAGTAAGTTCGCCAAGTATATTTGTCTACCGAATCCTGTTTCTGAGCTCTGCCCCACAGCCACAGCACCCGAGATGGACAGCGTTCGAGACCGAGATGGTGGCTTCTTCCGACCAACGACTTGAACAGATAGCTTTCGAAATTTATTGTCTTCATAGTCCAACAATTGGTCCAGAACGTGCTGCTTTGTGAGACTATTCAGCGTTTGTATTTTCTTTTCCTAGCGATTAAAGAAGTACTCAGTAGCTACGATCTCACTCCAATTCCGCATTACTTCTTCGTCCAGGCTAGCGTCCCCCAGCCTCTTGCCACTGATCAGCGTTTCGCACAAATCATTGAACTCTGTTTCGCTGAGCTGTGCCACAAGGCAGCCTGGTATTGCCACCTTTGCCTCATATGGGAGATGCATTGTTGCACCCGCTGCCGAGCTATTGGCAGGCTTAGCTGTTCTTTAATTTGTGAGCAGCTCATCATTTTAGCGGTTGCCAAAGCTCGAATGTGCCGCTTAGAAGCCGCCGTACGGTTGCTCTGAGCATATTCTTACGGACACTTTCCAGCGAGATCATTGGCGTGTCCCACTCAAATTTTAAATGCATAACTTTGCACAATTATCAACTTTCTTTGACTTTGTACTCTTCTCGATGCTAACGGTACTAGGGATCAAAAGCTGATAAGAAAAAAATGCATAGAGATAAAACCTGCATGCTCGAAAAGTCAATGTCGCTATAAAAAAATATGTTAGCATCGTAAACAATACTGGGGTATTGTGCCGTTCGGGCCCAGCTCCCCGATAATGCAATCAATTTACTCTGTGTCTCATCTCGCTGCCTTTTTCTTTGGCACCAATCAAAGCGGACGAAGGATGGCAATTGGGCGAAAAAGAAAACCTCCGCCGGCAGTACAAAGTGCAACTTGCAAGCTGATTGCAGAGATGGTTTGATCCCAATGGATTCATTTGAGCCATTTCCTATCCAGCTGGAACCCACAGCTCAATCTCAGCCAGTTAATTGGTTCCCGGACACCCCCAAAACTTTAAAATAAAGCATAGAGCTGGCTAAAATATAGCCAGCCTTTCCCAGCCCAGGCCTTTCCATCTTCCTTGCATTGCGAGTTAATAGACTTTTCACTTTTTTAATGCAAATTGAGGACTGCTGGATGGCGTGGCAGTTGGAAGCGCGTTCGAAATCAAAGAACGAAATGCACAGGAATTTCCAGCAAAATTTAATTACTCGCAGCAGTCGGACGCCCAGAACTCGAACTCAAACTCAAACTAAGGCTCTGACTGAAGCCCAAAGGACGAAAATCTGCATAGCGTCAAAGATGCGCCAGTATCGGAGCGGAGCGGACCTGGAGCAGGAGCAGGAGCAGTAGCCAGCACGTCCCTGCAAAGTCACTCCGGTTCATTTGTTTATGCATATTTTAGGGCGCAAGACTGCACATTAACAGCTTCCCGCGAAGGGGTGTACGACGGGACAGCGGCGGAGGCAGCACAAGACGCAGGACATCGCGTAGTCGTAACCATTGTCGCTGCTGCTGTTACTGCTGTTGCTATTGTGGCCCGAGCAAACAGACAGCTCGGCGCTCTCTATGCAATGCCTTAATGACCGTTCGACACCAGCTTCCCGATGCACAGTGGGACCTCGGGCCAGAAACCGAAACAAAACTAAAGAGTCGAGTCAAGTGAATAGTCTATTCATAGTCGAGTCTATAGAATATAGATGAGAGGTGGATCCCACTATTCCTAGGAACATATTCTTATGCAGTGAAACAGAGGCATTTTTAAATACACTAGATTGCAGTGTGCCCTTCCCAGCCATCCCTTTTCGTCCCACACTTGAACCCTGGTTGGATGGGAATTTCGCTTGCATATTCATTGGTCAGCCTCCCACGGTTCGCACATCCTGCGCTGGAGGGAGAGCCTGGGAATGGGGCATCGTTCATACACTTGCTTTGAGCATAAATATTTTAAGTACTTTAAACAATTCATTAATTTACATTTAGCTTTTTGCCTCGATGTTTTTGGAGAGCTGCTCATAGCTTGGTGCCCTGCTGTAAGGGTCTCGGGAGCTGGAGACGAAGGCGGAAAGGACCCTGGGAAAATGGGATCGTAGTGCGCAAGTGTCCGATACAGAGTTTAGAGGAACCCCTAAGTAGTCGTAAGTACATTCGCCAGAAGCAATCCGCAGTTCCTTAATGAACCAAATTAAGCAAATACAATATGTGGGCGACTCGGGCCAAAAGCCGCAGGCATTCTAGAGCTTATTAAGAGTAATTTGCATGGCAATCAGCCTACTCGTGTCTTCCTCTGTCCTATATCCATATGCTGAAGCGTGCATGCAGTCTCCATCCAAAAAGCAGAAATGTTCAATCAATTTCTAGAGCAATTTCAATTTTGAAACTGATTTGGTCTCGGCCTGAGAGTGGGCACTAATTTCATTGTCCGTAGGTGTTTGCAAATTAAGCACAAAACACATACATATGTACATGTGTACATATGTACAGAATGAACATGAAATCGAAAAACTAGTGGCTCTCAGTTGGAGATGAACTCTTAAACACTGGCCGGTAATTACCAAGAGCAACAATACAGCCAGGACAGCCCCACTTCTCTCTCGATGTGCAATTTTCCCATTGAAGCCATCAGTGCTGATTTTCTGAACAACCTTCCTCTGCTGCCGCTACTAATTGCAACAACAATTCCAATGAACTAAACTGAATCTGAAAGCAGAACTAGAAACAGAAACAGAAAGGAAGATAAACTACAACTAGGCCACAAGTCGAACGTAATGCTCGTGTCTGGGAAGGGGCGGAAATGGCGAAAAGCGAGGATCTGGGGGATAACCAGATGGGCGCATTTCACAAATTATAATCGTCATTTGTCAGAGATGCACTGCACTCGGACGAGACCCGCAGTTGGAACTCGGGCTAGGGGCGGACTGGGACTCGGACTCGGGCTTGGACAGTCCTTCACCCAGATTCCAGTGCCTGGAGTGGGAGACTCAAAGGGTGGGGCATTTTCCTTCAGATTTTTATTGACACATTGAAATGACAGGGGACAACGCTGAGCTGGGCTGGGCTGCACAAGAGGATGGAAAAATACTCAATAAAGCAAATTATCAATGCACTTGGGCGGACGACATTAGAACAATTAGCAGTTAATGGACGTGGATAAAAGACAGCTTTCAACGGAATCCACACATATCATTCCTTTTAAATTTTATATTCACAAACACATATAACTAAATAGAATCTATGCCCACTTAAAATGGATTTCTGGTGGCCGGGTCATGCCCTACGCCTGCAACGTACACCGAAGAGCTCCAAGCCAGGACGACACCTCTGCATGGTGTCGAACAGCATTGGTCCGAAGGCGTCGCGCATGGTCACACTGAGGTCTTCTATGTGGCCAATGTCACAGCTGGCCATGAGCGGGCCCTTGGCGAGCAGACCCGCACAGGGTGTTCCGTAAACCAGCTGATGGTCAAATATAGACACTGCCACACAGAGACGCACTTGCTGCAGCTGCAGGAGCCAGGGAATCACCAACTGCCAGTTCGCCTGAGTCCACTCCAAGTCGTCTTCGGCGCTGGCCACCAGAAGTTCGTTGCTGGCCATGAGATCGTAGTCCGGAACGGGGACGTGCTGGTGCAGAGAGCTATGAAAGCAAAAACTGTACAGGATGAACAGCTTGAAGCGTAGATGACTCATGGTCAGATAAATGTTCCTATAACTCCCCATGGAATGGTTTTACTTCGTTCTCGATCGACTGTTTGTGACGGCTTCTGCCAGCCAAATGCTAATCCGTATAAACTGCCGAACGTCACCGACTCATACGTGATATTCGAATGTCTGGAGAGAAGCAGGTTCGCACTATGCTGCCGTATCAGTCGGCACGAAACGAAACGGATCCGTTGACTCTGGGAGAAGATTCGCGGAAGGTCTGGAGCTCAGAATCACACTTGTCCAGCCATGGGAATCTTTGTTGACATTTTCCGCAATTACTGTCGAACCTTCGCAGCTTTTACCCATTTCACAATTTGCGTTGCAGCTACTTCGAAATGTTTGTTATTTAATTCAGTTTCAACTTCGGGCAAGCTTCCTACGTGACTTTCGGTTGCTTTTGAGTGCAGCACGTGGCAGCCACAGCGGCTGCCTGTGATTCATCTCTCTCTCCATGGGTATACCCTTTCAGAGGGAATTATTGCTTTTATCAGATCATTGTAGCGCATATAAGGAACCCTATTTATTCTTTATCTCACGAGTCGCTATCTGTCACCCATTCCCAAGCGATTTCATCAGTTTAAAATAATTGTTGATCTTTATTTTTCTTCCCTACATGCATTTATAGTATAAGTACTTACTTGAATGCCCGAATACACTAATGTCCATTAATGGAAGTCGAAATGAAAGTGTATAGAAGCTTCGATGACTCTTTTTCTGTGATATCGCCAACTGAAAATGACGTCAATGTTTGACGAAAAATATAAAAGCAAATTAAAATATTTATAATTCCGCTGGCGTTCATAAATGGTCACTCAGCAAACCAACATTTTCTTAAGACTTGAAAAAAGCTCAGTTCCGAGACTGAAAATTGAAGTACTTCAAAACTTACAACAGTAATGATATGCCGTCCTCTGGTTTAAAACATTCATCATTAAAAATTATCGAAAATTTGAGACATTTTTGACAATTTGAATGCATTGGTCGAAACTTTTGAGTTAAATTTTGTTTGTTTTTATATTGGTTAAAAAGGAATCATTTTTATGTGGCCCCCTTTTGAAAATTCCTTTTCATTATGTATGTTTATAGTTTTAAAAGCCAGGTAATTGGTCATAATTGAGCAGTCCCAAGCACAGTGACACACAAAATACTATAGTGCTGTGACACACTTCAGAAAAGCAGAAAAACATTTGCACAGATACCACACAAATTGTTCCATAAATCCCTGCCAAAAATTTAAACCAATAAATGTGCTCGATGGCCCTTCAAAAGGTGAGGCGAGCGGAGCACACGCAGGACAGCATTAATGGGATGTGGGATAAGGATGCGGATATACCGTAGACCAACAGCTGTCGCCTGGGCACAGTATTAGAGAAAAACAGCCGAAATGGAAAAAGGACCAAACGTCAAACGTGCCACGCAAAAAGCCAAGCGAACATAGAAATTATAATTTTTTAATAATAAAACATACACAACGAAAGCGGAAAATATTGGTAGTACGTTCCGGTCGAGGGCTGGGTTTCGGCGAATGAAAAAGATGGGCATGGAGGATAGTCTACGCCCACTACCACCGCAAAAGGAAAGGAAAAATGGCGCAGAGGCCTTTGCCTGGCCTATGTGGGTCCGGAAACAAATTACAGCAAACAATTTAAAAAATGTTTGCAAACAAATAGGAGCCAGGAGCAGCAACAAAAGTGTGGCAAGAGGAAGGGGATGACGGAAATGTTATCTGGGCAACAAGACAACGGACCCAAAACCGGATGTACAGTGGAAGGGACTCCTACTATAACTCCTAAAGTAGTCCAGAAATAATGGGAAAAATATTTTGTTTTCATCACAGCCAGAGTAAGGGGAAAATATGCCTGTTTCAGCTCTAAGCGTCGCACTCACATCGAATCCTCTACGAGGGAGTACCACTGTACCCAGACGGGCTAGGCCAAACAACAGTCAGCCAAGATAAAAGCCTTTGCTCTGCCTACACCGCGTCCGCCTCCATTGTTCCCTGGGACTCCCCCCCTTTCCAGATATCCTCTTCCTGCTTTAACCTTTTCGTTTCACTTAGTTAAGCAAAAAACAAAATTTTTATTAGCCAAATGCATAAATGAATAGAAAATAGTTAAACAAAAACCGAATGCATGGCAGGACGAAGTTCAGCAGAGGGCAGAGGGCCACCAAGACCAGGTGCCTTGTGGTCCGGACATTTTGCTGCTCCGTGTGCTATTTTTGGACTCCAAGGAAAAATCTGTTGGTCTCAGCAGAAAAGTACCTTGGTCGCCTCCTGTTGTTTCCTAATATTGTTAATATTGTTTTGCGAAATATGTAAAATTATTTAGCATTTAATAGAACTAATAGCCGATATAGAAGTATGCATCAAGTGCTCCCAAGCTTGGGAAGCAAACTTTTTGTGGTTGAAAAAACTCATCCCATTTTTAAAAGCTTTGCAATGTTTCGGGCATTAGGAAGTTTCACAGCAAATGGAGTCTCTCCACCTCCCCCCCAACACAAGGCACAAACTTTTTGCTACATATCAATTAACAAATAATATACAAGTTGACAAACAGAAAGCCCTGAAGGCAAAACTATCTAAAAACTTGCACATGGAAACTTGTTTCGCCAAGCAAATCAGAAAGCCATCATCCAGGGTCCGGGAGTAGAGCGTCAGCGAACCCCCATTTGCATTTCAGGCCAATGGAGAAGTGGAAGAGGTACTGGTCCTGTGTACTAGTATATGTGGATGGGGATGGGAATGGGATCCAAGCAAATTTCTGCCTCGCCCACTTTAAAAGTAATTTATCTTTTTTGCGCCTCGTCCATTGGGTACGTACATACATACATGCATGTATGTGCAACATGCAATTTGCATAAAACTTGCTTGCATGCTGCCTTGGACCCTTCGGCATTAAATCCACTTTGTTGCCAGGCCCTCGCCCAGCCTTCACAGCTGGGATGTCGTCGCCGATCCTCTTGTTAATTGCGACACTTCCTGGCGAATAGGTTTTCAATAAGGCTGCTCCACAACCACCCGTACATATAATTCCTTTGTTCCAATCACTCCCCTAATGACTTTTCGTTGTTGGAGTATGAAGCCAGTACGAGTATGTAGTTGGTTGTCGTGATGCAGGCACAAATTTGTGTCAACTACCACCGAAAGTGGGTCCTCCACAGCGTACGAGTGGAAAAGATAGTGTAAATATGTTAAGCACCAGCTGGATAAAGGATGCTACTTATCAGGAACACAGTAGGGCGACAGATTTAATTATACACAAAGTTCATAAGGGGAGAGGCGAGATAACTGTGGATTTATTGGCTTATTGATCCAGCTTAATTAATTATGAGTCCTGTGCTGTTTTTCTATATGGACAGACTGATTGGCATAGCAACGGACACACTTTGGATTCGATTCTTTGCGTAAGGTATTGCAACTTTAAAAGGATAGCATTATTCATATGCACTTTGAGAAATGAAAATATTCAAATAAACAAAGATTCTGCCGGGCGCAAACGTGTTGTGTTGCGTTCGGTGCACTAGCATTCACCACAAGAAACACCTCCCATTTAAATGTTTGTCCTTTCTAATAACGCAAAGTGCTTTTGTTCTATTTTCTAAAACACACTTGATTTTAAACAATTTTGCTGCTGCTCGCCTCGACCGGAACATGAAAAGTGGACCCCGAGAAAGCACTCACACATACATACATATGTATGAATGGATGCATGTATGTACATATGGTGCATATTTGTAGCACTTTGTTGAGAACAGAAAGCCCAAACAAACAGAATTACGAAATGAGAGTTTCCACAAAAAGGGAAATAATAAACCGCCTAAAAGGCGCCATTGGCTGCCAGCGGAGAAGGAGAATTCATCCGTTAATTATTTAAGGCTCGCGCTGCTGCGACTCTCTCCTACGCCTGGGCTCCGTCTGCATATTTGTTCGCGTTCGCTGAACGTATTTTCAATTAACGGAACAACACTTGGATGGTAGCCCTTTCCCTGCCCCTGCCCCTGTCCCTGCCCCTGTCCTGCCCCTGCCCCTGGCCACACCCTGTTGCGAACAGAACTTTGATTTGTTTAATTAAATTACACTCAGACAGAGGCCTTCAATCATTCACAGTTTTCCAATCACTCATTGGCTCAATCCCAATCCCAATCCCCAGCCCAACTTCAGCCCTAGTCAATACTCGCAGTGCGCGCCTGGGAGTGAGTGTCCATCAATGAGTACGTACATGAATGAGTGGGTGTCCGTGTTTGTGATTTAGAAGCAAACACTCGTCTCGCCACCCATAGTTTGTTCCAGTACATCTTGGACAACTGCAATGCAAGCCGTGTGCTCTACGTTGTGTGTTTTTTGCGCTCACCCGCTTCAATGGGGTCCGATGTATTGGGGCTGAATAGTTAATTAGCGTTAATTAATGAAGGATAAGCTTGGGGCGAACAATGCGACAATCAGGAGCGAAAACCTGTGGCATAAGCACACCACCCCGCCTGTCTCTCGCCCCATGTTTGAGCACATGTAAACGAAAATATATTTGATACTAGGTGGCAAGCCCCTTGCGCACTTGCTTAAGCAACAAATACATATACCCTCGATGCAACGCGATTTATCAAGAATTTACGTGCAGAAACTGTTTGGCGGTGAGACATGGTCAGACATGTTAACAGCATGTTAACAGCATGTTAACCGCTTGGTGTAACCGCGCGCTGTTACCAGACGCTGCTACGACTCTCCGAGAACGCTGGGAGATCGCTCTACACCCGACTTTCCACACGGCTCTCAAAGCGGTTAGCAAGTAAGCTTGAATTACTTAAGCACTCGTCGTACTTATCGCTGGAGCACTCCTACATTTCAAACTCTATCCACCCTCCCACAAACAAGGGTATACAAGGGTATACTCTCCGGCCATCTAGCTAGCCCGCCCTTCTGGTTCTTCGTGTTGCCTCTGCTGCTTGGACATGGTAGGTGCCTGGTCGGGCATTTCGTAAACATCTTTTACTATAACTGGCCTGGCGCACTGTCTTTGTTTTTCTATATTCTGAAAGAATAAACCATTAGGTGGAAAGATGATAAACGAAGCGCTGGAATTAACATTGGAACAGAATAGCGATCGTGGTTTCTCTCTCCATATGTATGTTTTTTCCATCTCTCATGACAAGTGCGAGAAAAAGTCAGAGAGATCGCGGAGAGATCCCAGCGTCCCCGCATTAGCCATCAATTCAACTCGTCCCTTTTACAAGCAATACCAAAAGACACAGAGCACATATATACGTATATATGTATACTAAATGTGTATCGGTATATATAGTATATATACTAAGCAGTGTCAAGTATTCTGTGTGTTTTACGACATTCTAGTACACTTCGGATTTTTGATAAATAATGGGTAAACACGTAGACTGTTTTTAAATGCCGGCATATCCACTATGTGGGAGGGATCATCGCCATTTCCCATAAGCTTTATCTCGATCTTATTGCCCGTCTGTTCAAAAAAAAGCTGTTCATCGGAAATATTACGCTGCACTTCTTCCAGTAAGTTCGCCAAGTACGCCAAGTCTACCGAATCCTGTTTCTGAGCTCTGCCCCACAGCCACAGCACCCGAGATGGACAGCGTTCGAGACCGAGATGGTGGCTTCTTCCGACCAACCACTTGAACTGATAGCTTTCGAAATTTATTGTTTTCATAGTCCAACAATTGGTCCAGAACGTGCTGCTTTGTGAGAGACTATTCAGCGTTTGTATTTTCTTTTCCTAGCAATTAAAGAAGTACTCAGTAGCTACGATCTCACTCCAATTCCGCATTACTTCTTCGTCCAGGCTAGCGTCCCCCAGCCTCTTGCCACTGATCAGCGTTTCGCACAAATCATTGAACTCTGTTTCGCTGAGCTGTGCCACAAGGCAGCCTGGTATTGCCACCTTTGCCTCATATGGGAGATGCATTGTTGCACCCGCTGCCGAGCTATTGGCAGGCTTAGCTGTTCTTTAATTTGTGCGCAGCTCGAATGTGTCTTCCGACCACCTGAACTTGAAATTTTCGAAATCGGATACTTCTCGGAGCCCATAAATATAATATGCATCAGAAAATGTGCCATTCCCTGATATTGGCGCGGTTCGCTAAAGGATCCCACGTTCGCAAGCACCGCACAGGCAGCTAGTTTTCCATTAAAATGCTGCATCGATGGATTGGACCTCTCACTACCACTGTCCCCCACTGTGGGTAGATGATGGCGCACATCCTGTGTGTGTTCTATATTATTCGTAGGATCTGATATCGAAAAGTTAGTCCTAGTGCAGCATAGGCTTGAGGGTATGAGTTATACCTTGCATGAACCGTTTAGGGTCTTATGCTCGGATTATAATTCCCTCCACCATATTAAATATACTATAATTCCTTTCATCTTCTTAAATTACTAATACTCGCATACTCGCATGGAAAATCCTTCGCTAGTGCACGCTTAAACTTTGGAATGGAGCAATATTAGTAGCTAAGTATAATTAGCCTACAATTATTTTAAAAAATGAACGAAAAAGCTTTCAAAGAAATCTCGTTTGCTTTTACATTTTCTTTGGGCAACTTGTGCGGTCTCATGGGTGTTTCTATTTCCAATTGAATTTTCATCAAAGACTCTCCCGATGAAAAGTGAGAAAATGGAGGGACCGTGAGAATGCAGGAGAGACAAAGACAAAATGCACCGTGACCTTGTGTAAAATGGGTGGGTAATAAATAGTTTGCAGAGACTGCCTGCCACTAACATATGCTCCGAAAATTGCACCAGACCGAGGGGAGGTAAATAATAGTCAGCACAATTTTTAAAATGGCAAAAAATTGACAGGTTCCTTTGCAATTTTGTGGCTTGGCTTTAAAAAGAAAAGTTTGCTGGTAAAGAAAGATAACTGGAGAATGAAACTTCAAGAGGAGTCTGAAGACCTGAAACTCTTTTTGTTAATTTTGAGTCAGCTACCATTAATATTTCAAATCATACGATACGTCAACTTTAGTTAGATCAAGATAACATTCATACGGGTATATAAATAGCATTGCTGTATCAAACATGCGATAAAATTGATTTATCAAACGTTTATTCCGAACCTTTCAGACAATTCACATTTAAACAGTTTAGATCAACGCTTCACTATTCCGTTTTACTGGAATAAGGCCCTTTTACACAACCTAACTGACTAAAAAATGGGTGAAACTGAAGCGAACAAAAACTATTCACAGCTTATCGGCAAACAATAGACCATTGAATAAATATCAAAAGCAAATAGCCATAAATATTTTGTCCTACCCCAGTTGTCTCCCCGTTTTTCAACAATTTTTTATTAGATTTTCACCGCTTTGCACATGGCGGGAAAATATTTAAGCCATTCGACAGGAAAACAAAAACGGGTAACAAAAACTGAGAAAAGGGAATCATTTATGCCGCTTTAAAACCCGCAAACGACAGTCGGAAAGCCAGGGGCCGGCTTTCTGGTCTGTCCACAGGGTTCCACAAAGGATATTCCATGAGCGACAGGAATGGGAATACGATACATAACGTAATAACGGTAACGTGTAGACTTTTACGACATAGAAAAACGCGCAAGGCGCGAAGCTTTACGATGCCCGCATCATTTGATTTTATTGCCAAGTGTCAGGAAAAAAGGAGAGAACCAATAGCTGAAGAAGTGGAGGCATGAACAGGGGCAGACAGAGACACAGATATAGGAGAGTAGGGTCACCGTTCCCTGTAAGGGAAGGCGTCCTTGAGCCAGTTGTTTCTGATTAATGCCATCCGACCTGAAGGATGCAACGGAGCTCGGTACGAAATGCAAATCACCCGGCGGAATAATCAAATCGAGAACGAAACCGGGCAAAGCGCCATCAAAGTTGACGACGAACGGAAGCTGCAGCACAGAGGGAACACACAATGGCAGAGCCCGAGGGCAAAGGACGAAGACGGTGACGATGACGATGACGATGACGTGGTTTGTATGGAAGCGTGCAGTCGTTCAGGTGTTCGGATGGGCAGGTGCATTTGGGCGTGGCAAGGCCAGTAAAATCAATTAATTTAAAACATTTTCTATGCATTCGTTGACATTCTCACTGGCAGGCCCGCCGGCTTGTGTACTCCTACTGCTGCGAAATCGTAGAAATGAAATTCACAAATATTTGCATGATTTGCTTGTCTCCTTTTCCCTGATATTTCATATCCATTGGCATTTTCTATTTACTGGCCGAGTCCAGGGCTAAGACTGTCGTACGGCTTGACAGTTTATTTCGTGGGATTTTCCCAGTGAACGAAAAGTTTGCAAAATTGTTGCATACTCGTACTTTCTGGCGTGTGAGACACTGCCAAAGATGGTCTGAAATACATTTGAATTCTCGGGGAAAAGTGCATTGTCGGTTGCTTGGTAGATATTGTATATTTCACCTTTTTGGTTTTGTAGTTAATAAACCAGTGTCAAGTATTCTGTGTGTTTTACGACATTCTAGTACTCTTCGGATTTTTGATAAATAATGGGTAAGCACATAGACTGTTTTTAAATTCCGGCATATCCACTATGTGGGAGGGATCATCGCCATTTCCCATAAGCTCTATCTCGATCTTATTGCCCGTCTGTTCAAAAAAAAGCTGTTCATCGGAAATATTACGCTGCACTTCTTCCAGTAAGTTCGCCAAGTATATTTGTCTATCCTGTTTCTGAGCAGTGCCCCACAGCCACAGCACCCGAGATGGACAGCGTTCGAGACCGAGATGGTGGCTTCTTCCGACCAACCACTTGAACAGATAGCTTTCGAAATTTATTGTTTTCATAGTCCAACAATTGGTCCAGAACGTGCTGCTTTGTGAGACTATTCAGCGTTTGTATTTTCTTTTCCTAGCAATTAAAGAAGTACTCAGTCGCTACGATCTCACTCCAATTCCGCATTACTTCTTCGTCCAGGCTAGCGTCCCCCAGCCTCTTGCCACTGATCAGCGTTTCGCACAAATCATTGAACTCTGTTTCGCTGAGCTGTGCCACAAGGCAGCCTGGTATTGCCACCTTTGCCTCATATGGGAGATGCATTGTTGCACCCGCTGCCGAGCTCTTGGCAGATTGTGCGCTTATAGATCGATTAGATGCCCACGCGCTTGCGAAGCAATTCTTTGCGGCAGTTCCGCAGTGAGCCTGGCACCTAGTCCCAAGAGTACACTTGTAGTTGCTAAGTATACTAGAGGAAAATAAATGAATATATACACATATATACGCATATTTATATACACTGAATGTGTGTCGGGTATAAAAGTAGAGCCGCAGCCCTTGCCCCTGCTCACTATAATAGGTACATCTATTTATTACATGTGTTTACTAGATAGATATATTTACACCTTTTTCGCTTTGTAGTTAAAAAACCAGTATCAAGTATTCTGTGTGTTTTACGACATTCTAGTACACTTCGGATTTTTGATAAATAATGGGTAAGCACATAGACTGTTTTTAAATTCCGGCATATCCACTATGTGGGAGGGATCATCGCCATTTCCCATAAGCTCTATCTCGATCTTATTGCCCGTCTGTTCAAAAAAAAGCTGTTCATCGGAAATATTACGCTGCACTTCTTCCAGTAAGTTCGCCAAGTATATTTGTCTATCCTGTTTCTGAGCAGTGCCCCACAGCCACAGCACCCGAGATGGACAGCGTTCGAGACCGAGATGGTGGCTTCTTCCGACCAACCACTTGAACTGAAAGCTTTCGAAATTTATTGTTTTCATAGTCCAACAATTGGTCCAGAACGTGCTGCTTTGTGAGACTATTCAGCGTTTGTATTTTCTTTTCCTAGCAATTAAAGAAGTACTCAGTCGCTACGATCTCACTCCAATTCCGCATTACTTCTTCGTCCAGGCTAGCGTCCCCCAGCCTCTTGCCACTGATCAGCGTTTCGCACAAATCATTGAACTCTGTTTCGCTGAGCTGTGCCACAAGGCAGCCTGGTATTGCCACCTTTGCCTCATATGGGAGATGCATTGTTGCACCCGCTGCCGAGCCCTTGGCAGATTGTGCGCTTATAGATCGATTAGATGCCCACGCGCTTGCGAAGCAATTCTTTGCGGCAGTTCCGCAGTGAGCCTGGCACCTAGTCCCAAGAGTACACTTGTAGTTGCTAAGTATACTAGAGGAAAATAAATGAATATATACACATATATACGCATATTTATATACACTGAATGTGTGTCGGGTATAAAAGTAGAGCCGCAGCCCTTGCCCCTGCTCACTATAATAGGTACATCTATTTATTACATGTGTTTACTAGATAGATATATTTACACCTTTTTCGCTTTGTAGTTAAAAAACCAGTATCAAGTATTCTGTGTGTTTTACGACATTCTAGTACACTTCGGATTTTTGATAAATAATGGGTAAGCACATAGACTGTTTTTAAATTCCGGCATATCCACTATGTGGGAGGGATCATCGCCATTTCCCATAAGCTCTATCTCGATCTTATTGCCCGTCTGTTCAAAAAAAAGCTGTTCATCGGAAATATTACGCTGCACTTCTTCCAGTAAGTTCGCCAAGTATATTTGTCTATCCTGTTTCTGAGCAGTGCCCCACAGCCACAGCACCCGAGATGGACAGCGTTCGAGACCGAGATGGTGGCTTCTTCCGACCAACCACTTGAACAGATAGCTTTCGAAATTTATTGTTTTCATAGTCCAACAATTGGTCCAGAACGTGCTGCTTTGTGAGACTATTCAGCGTTTGTATTTTCTTTTCCTAGCAATTAAAGAAGTACTCAGTCGCTACGATCTCACTCCAATTCCGCATTACTTCTTCGTCCAGGCTAGCGTCCCCCAGCCTCTTGCCACTGATCAGCGTTTCGCACAAATCATTGAACTCTGTTTCGCTGAGCTGTGCCACAAGGCAGCCTGGTATTGCCACCTTTGCCTCATATGGGAGATGCATTGTTGCACCCGCTGCCGAGCTCTTGGCAGATTGTGCGCTTATAGATCGATTAGATGCCCACGCGCTTGCGAAGCAATTCTTTGCGGCAGTTCCGCAGTGAGCCTGGCACCTAGTCCCAAGAGTACACTTGTAGTTGCTAAGTATACTAGAGGAAAATAAATGAATATATACACATATATACGCATATTTATATACACTGAATGTGTGTCGGGTATAAAAGTAGAGCCGCAGCCCTTGCCCCTGCTCACTATAATAGGTACATCTATTTATTACATGTGTTTACTAGATAGATATATTTACACCTTTTTCGCTTTGTAGTTAAAAAACCAGTATCAAGTATTCTGTGTGTTTTACGACATTCTAGTACACTTCGGATTTTTGATAAATAATGGGTAAGCACATAGACTGTTTTTAAATTCCGGCATATCCACTATGTGGGAGGGATCATCGCCATTTCCCATAAGCTCTATCTCGATCTTATTGCCCGTCTGTTCAAAAAAAAGCTGTTCATCGGAAATATTACGCTGCACTTCTTCCAGTAAGTTCGCCAAGTACGCCAAGTCTACCGAATCCTGTTTCTGAGCTCTGCCCCACAGCCACAGCACCCGAGATGGACAGCGTTCGAGACCGAGATGGTGGCTTCTTCCGACCAACCACTTGAACTGAAAGCTTTCGAAATTTATTGTTTTCATAGTCCAACAATTGGTCCAGAACGTGCTGCTTTGTGAGACTATTCAGCGTTTGTATTTTCTTTTCCTAGCAATTAAAGAAGTACTCAGTAGCTACGATCTCACTCCAATTCCGCATTACTTCTTCGTTCAGGCTAGTGTCGCGTAGTCGATGCGTTGTTGTAGGCTCAGCCTGTAGCCCATTTGTTCTTGAGTGCGCAGCTGGTTGAAGAAGGGTTCTTCCACAATCAACTCTACCGAATCCATCAGGCACTCCACTGAGATCACCTGGTCGTTGTGGTTTAAGCTTTTCGCCCGCAAATAATACGATCCGAAAGGTATTTGCCCTAAGCTATCGCCCAGTGGGGATGGATTATCTAATTGGCCATTGTAAGTGATAAGGACTTGCTGCATTGCCTTGCGCGCTTGTTCTTGAGTAAAGTTTTATTCTAGAGTGGACATCACTTCATGATTATTTTCACCAAAAGAGGTAGTTTCTGGTTGTAACCACTAGCACGCAGGATCAATCCCTTGTCTCCAATAGAGAGGCCATAGGATAGACCGGCCTCTAAAGCTGGATATAATTGCTCGGCTATGCTAAATTCCACCAGTAGGTAAAGAGCACGCCAATCATAAAATTTCGTGCACATTCCCGCACCAAAGGAGTGATGAAGTATATATTTATGTGGCCATCTTACAATAATCATCCCTTATGAGGGACCTGGGATGACGTGGTATATGTGGCCGACCAGCCTCTTGCCAGTGCAACGTGTAGTTCATGGTCATGAAGGGATTCGATTGTGGAAAGGTCGGTTCCTTCAATAGTGCAGGTCCTTCATGGTCATGACACATGGCTTTCCATTTGGAGGGCATAGGAATCGTCGTGTACTGCGTGCCAAACCATTTCCTCTGATCGTAAATGACCCTCTGATCGTAAATATGATCCATATATGGTATGACCGAGGAGATCATTATGTTGAAATGAACTGCACTAAGGTGCCCTTTAAGTAGCAGTAGAGCAGCTGCATCATATTTAAAATAAAGATGTGGTCCTGTGAGGACATCTTTTGGTGGCAGATACCTAATGTCCATCTAAGGTAGTTCGATTTCAAAACGAAAATTCGTTTCTACTCTCGGTTGAAACTCCTTATACGTATCCTCTCGATGCTCACCGCTCTAATTAAGCCATTTAATCCAAGCAAACGCGGCCACCAATACCTTATCTATCAATCAATACCTTCCGGTGTATACCTTATACAAAAAATGTTCAACAACTCCACAATACCAGTTGAAGAAAATGTGCCCTAAACTTAAACTGAAAATATATGGAATATATATAGCGATAGGTAGCGATAAGAAGATTGGCTAAGGGCGCAGGAAATTCGAGTTGTTGTTGTGTATTCAAAACTAGGCCCCAAACTAAGCCCTGTCACCTGCCTGAGGATATGTTGGAGCTGCGTCTCGTATTGCTGAATAAGATCGATGAGAATTTCTACTTCAGACGATATGATTCGCTAATTTAATATGTGCATTGAAAGTAATATTTTACTTAGTAAGTGTACTGAATGATTTTAATGAATGTGATTTGTTTCGTTATTTTTATCAGATCATAATGCATACAATAAACGTAATATATAAAAGTTATCTCTCTTGCACTCAATTAAGTTATACGTAATGTAGAATATATGTTATATAGTATATATCGCAATCAAATCGTTTACCTCATTTCCATAAAAGATACTGTTAGGACATAGAAAAATCTACCCAAAGACCAACAAATTAAACAAACAATATAAAGGAACATTTTATAAATTATTTTGGCGTATCTGAAGAGTTAATTTAGAGGACATATTTCAGATTTCTTTTTGACAGAGCCGGCGAAATTTTGGTTATCAGTTATATTGTATCTTTGCTTGACTGGAGGATCTATGAGCATATACATAACGGAGATTCGACAACTTCTGCTCTCTATGAAGTTATCAAGTTATACTTTTAGAATTTTTTCTTTTTGACTGATCGGTCATGATCACAGGATACAAATTAGTTCGTTTTGGGCAAATTAAAGCAAACCAAGATAAGTATTCAATTTGATTGGAGCGGTTTTACCACTGCTGCTGGTAGATGGGAATGTTGTTCTTGACGGCATCGTTCTGCATGTGATAGCCAGGCGCAGCTGCGGGCTGCGTCGCCATGCCCATGATGGCCGTTTGCTGATGTACCTGACTAAATTGATCGTGTGGCGTGAGCTGATGCTGATGCTGATGTGGCACGTAGTTCTGTTGGGTGACTGCCGGTGAACCATTTGGTGCATACAGATGCGGTTGGGGCTGCTGTGGTGTTGGTCCGGGCTGATATCCCTGCGGCGGCCCCGGCTGCATGTAAGCATGAGGGGGCGGTTGTGGTTGCTGTTGCTGGATCTGTGTAACTGCGGGCGGAGCTTGGGCAAACTGCTGCTGCTGGTCTTGTATTGTATTGTAGCTTGGCTGATGCTGCTGTAGCGGCGCTGCTTGCTGCTGCTGGTGGGTGGACACGGGTGCTGACTGGGCATTATAGAGGGGCTGGGGTACAGGTGCAGCAGGGTTTAACTGTGGCAGATGGGGGGGTAGCGCTGGAAAAGAAATTAGTCGGTATACATCGGACGATCAGTTGTAACGAGATGCTCTTTTAGCAAGTGTTTCACTTACAGGTCATCTGCGCTGCGTGTCCATTCTGAAAAGTCAGCGGCACCTGACTCTGTTCCAGGTAACCAGCAGGAGCTGTTGTCGGGGGCGGAGCATTTGTTGGGACGTTGGGTACGGGGGCATAAGGAAGCGAGTGCATTCCTGGATAACTTTGGTGCGGAGGAAAGCCACCCGCACTGGGATAGCCTGGTGCTCCGTACAGAGCGGCTCCCGGAAAGCCAGCTAGGCCCGGCATGAAGCCTCCAGCTGCTGCAGCGAACTGTCCCGCGACAGCCCGATCATCCCTCATCAGACCATGATAGAGATTTATGGCATCGACGAGATCACTTGACAACTGCGTCAATTGGGCGTGCTTACGATCCACTCGCTCCAGCTCGGCGTCAATCAGGGGACCCATTTGATGAACCTCCTGCTCTAGCCGGAGCATTTCGTCGCTATCTTGCGAGGGATCTTCGGGATTTGCCTCGTGGAGTAGATGCAAAAGACGATCAATCTTAGCTTCGTCGATCTCCACAGGCTGAGCAGAGGCAGCAGCTGCTGCTGCGGCTGCAGCTGCGGCTTCAGTCTTTTGCTGCAAAGTCGTTGCGGAGTCCACATCCTTCTGGGCAGCTCCTGTCTTGTGCTGCTGATTGATGTCCAGGCGCTCGGGATCCACAGATAAATCGGCAGTGACGAAATTCGAGGGGAAGAGTCCCTCTCCTCGTTGATTGAAGCCCTTCCACCAGTTGGGGTCGCTGTCATCCAACACATGGATAATCTCGCCAGCGAAGAAAGTGAGTTCGTTTTCCTCCGCAGCCTCAAAATCATACAGAGCACGAACTTTTCTTGGCTCGGGAGCTGGGGCTTGGTTTTGGTTTGGGTTTGCATCGTTGCTTGTGGCGCTGGAGGCACCTCCGAACGACGGATACAACGATGGATAGGCACTAGTGTTCCCTGCACTCGCAACACTTCCACTGACAGCCTTGGGACTACTCTTGCCCTCTTTCAGTGACAGTTCTATGGCCTTGGCAATGTCATCCTCCTCTTGCTGGCTACTCACGACATTGGGGTCTTTTGGCAAATTGGCAGCTTTGTCAGCAGCTGTTTTGCTACTCTTCTCGCCAAGATTCTTAAAGTCATAGCCTTCTAGACGCAGCTTGGTGTAGAGGGCAGGAATCAAATCCAGCTCCCGATCGTTCTTGTAATCATTATCAGCCCAGTTCTTTAGCACTTGGCGCATTTTCTGGAATGCATAAGGAGTAATGACAGAAAATGATAACCTAAGACTGCTTCCGCGATGGATTTCTGTTGGGTGTATTTACCAGCGTCACCTTTGGCTCTGCCCGGGTCAACAGCCGTCGAAACTCAGTTTCGAAGTCACGCGAGGCAACTTCCAGATGAAAAGGCTTGCCACAATTGTTGGAGCAAGCGTCCAGCAATGTGATCGCCTGCATTACCACATGGGGATCGTTGTGGCCCATGCGCCGCATCACCGCCTTGAGGCAATCCTTAGCCAGACGAGGATTTGTGGACACCTTATCGCACACATCGAGAATCAGAGACCAGTTGTCGTTCGTATTTGTCTCGCTGGTGGCTTTTTCTATAAGTTAGAAACAAAGAAATGGCACTGACTTATCAGTATTGCGAGCAATTGAACGTGACTCACTCAGCAAAATAAAGGGACAAGAACAAAGATAAGCGGAGCGGAGCGGAATTGATTATAAATAATATACAAAAATCAATAGAACCCGCAGCAAATTGTATTAGCCGCAGGTGGGGGTGGCACGACAGAGACAGACAAACACGTCTATGTGGTCTACGTCACTCAAGGTCAGCGACTGCAGTTGAAAACTTCGAAAATAAGTTCAACGAACGACGCAAAGCTGCGCACAGCATCAGCATCGCACCCCCTCACATGACTGGGGCATGTTTTCTTTGTTGTCTGCCCGAGTTTAACGAGAGGAGCCGGGAAGGGATTGGAAGGTATCAACGGTGTGGGCATCTCCACAGATTAGATTAGAAACCAAATGGCGATGACTGTGGTCAGCTATGGATAGTTCCAATTAGAACCAGTTGCAGCGGACTTACCCACATCGGCGTCAAACGGCGACGATTGCCCGAAAATTCCCATTTCTTTGACCAAACGCGCGCTCAGCTGCCTGCCAATTATTTGTGAAATTGTTCCAAATGTTCTTTCCAATTGTACTTTGTATTGTTGTTCGTTCTGCTCTTGATTTTCTTTGGTCTCGTCTCTTCTTGGCAATCGATTTTCAGTGCGTCACAAACGGGGGTATTTAGACTGGGTTCGCCGGCCGAATCGATTTCTTTATTATTTTCAGGGGATATGGATCTACACAAAGTATACTAATTAGTTTAGATCCACGAACAAACGCTCTGCATTCGCTTAATTTACTTATTTTTTGTGTGTTGTTGTGTGTAAAAAAATGACTAATAATGCAGTGTGACCGCGGACTTATGGATAAAATATACCGTCTGACCCTCAGAAATATACCGTCTCATTTTCAAAATATACCGTAAATATACTGACGAAGTTCCATCATATTCCTCGTTTTTGATATTCCGTCGAATATTACTAGCTAGATAGAAGCCTCATCCCTTCACACACAATTTTATCCGATTAATGAATCAATTTTCTACTTGACTGGCTTCAATATTGCTAACGTTAAGTGTGGCCGTTGATGAATAGACGAAAAACCGACAAAAATATTTTTGTATCGATACCTTTTAACAGCACGAATGTGCGACTTCAGCCAAATTCATGATTTACATGAGCACAAATTTTGAAATTATTCGTATACTTCTAATCTCTCCCTTTCGACATAAAAAATCGAGGCCTAGTGGAATAAAAATTTTTACTATACATCTTTATTAAACAGTACTTTTCTTGTGAAAAGTGACAGGTAAGGTTGTTGTCAACATTTGGGATTTTTCGAAAGCGTCCACATTATTTCACATCACAACAAAAAACGCGCCAAAAAGCAAGCTTATGTGGGCCATGATGCATCATGATGTGGGCTAAGTTTGTTTTTTCATCGGTATATGTACGGTATATTTCGAAACTGTGACGTATATCAGGGTATATTTCTGAGGGTCAGACGGTATATTTGATCGATTTGATCCGCGGTCACACTGAAGAAAAGGACGCCGCAAGAAAAAAATTGAAATTCAAATTTAAATTTTAAAATTGAAAATTAAGCAGGCAGTTAAACAAACTAACTAACGCAACACATACCGTATCAGTGCCATGACACTCCTACGTACTAAGCACGCCAACCGCAATAACTTGCCGGCATTAATGAGCAAAGTGCCGGAGGAGCACCGTGAGCCAATTAAAAATATGTGCCTCAAAATGATGTCTCATGATGCCTATGGACAGCCGTGAGTATTGGATTAGTAGTGCGACGCTGTCGTCTAATCTGTGGTCATCCGCAGCTACGAATGGAGCTCTCGCGACTTCGAAATGGGCGCTCACTTGGGGAGAGGAAAATTCGGACGCGTCTATTTGGCCCGAGAGCGCTACTCGCATTATTTGGTGGCGATGAAAGTGATGTTCAAGGAGGAGCTACGCAAGGGAAATGTTCAGCGTCAGGTGCTCCGTGAGTTAGAGATCCAATCGCGACTCAAGCACCCCAATATTTTGCGACTTCTGACATGGTTTCACGACGAGAACCGGATCTACCTGGCTCTGGAGATCGCCTCGGAGGGAGAACTATTCAAGCATCTGCGTGCAGCGCCCAATAATCGGTTCGATGAGCCGCGGTCTGCGAAATACACCTACCAAGTGGCTAATGCCCTGAACTATTGCCATCTGAACAACGTCATTCACAGAGACTTGAAGCCCGAGAACATTTTATTGACAGACACGGACGATCTAAAACTGGCCGACTTTGGCTGGTCAGCACACACGCCCAACAACAAGCGCAGGACCCTTTGCGGAACACTGGACTACCTTCCGCCGGAAATGGTGGATGGCACTTCCTACGATGAAACTGTCGATCAATGGTGCTTGGGAATTCTGTGCTACGAGTTTCTCGTGGGCTTCCCGCCCTTCGAATCGAACAGCGCGGAGAACACCTACAAAAAGATCAGGCACCTCGAGATTCATTACCCCTCGCACTTATCCAAAGGCAGCAAGGAACTGATCGCTGGTGTAAGGCGTACACTTCTTTAGACCGTGAAGGACTGCTTAATTTGTAACTCGTTTTTTTTCTTGTAGCTACTACGAAAGCAGAGTAATGGCCGGTTCACTTTGGTGGATGTGATGACCCATCCTTGGGTTAAGGAGGGAATGGCCGAGAGGGAAGCACAACTGCGGCTTAGCGAGCGCGGCAAGGAGAACATGGCGAAAAATTAGAATTCATTTGATATATTTTGATAGCTATTTAAAAAGCTTACTTCTTTATTATTATCATTATTAAAAGCATTTTTCATTCCAATTTCGCAAAAAATTTGCAGTTGCATTTGAATCGCACTGGAATCAATGCTGGACTAGACTGCAGTTGGCTTCATTCGGTATTTTTTAGAGAAAAAGTATTTTTCCATCTTGTATTTTTGTTTTGCTTCCCGCCGACGGTCATACTAAATTAATAAATGACAATTTCAAGCAACCAAAAAAAGCAAGAGATGAAAAATTCCTGAATTGTACCGACTACAATAGTATAAGAGGATTGTGCAAAAACAACTGGCGATCCCGCTCAAGCAGCTCGGACGCTGCCCACGCCAGTACTGATAAGTACGGGCCGAGACAGAGACCCTGAAGGGAGTGTAGCAACAATTGTTATTTTTCGTCTAGCCGTTGGTGGGGACACGAAATCAGCCGCGTTCGGTTTTTAATTAAATTAACGGGAAAAAACCGATACGATAGCTCGCGGATTGACGGCGAGGTCGCCGAGTCCCACTGTGCGATGGTCTTTATTCGTGATCCCTGTGGCATTGCCTGTCTGGTGATGACCTACGGCGCTGTACTATATGCTGACTATGTGGTCATTCGTTGGATTATCCTCACCACTATGCCCGGAAGGTGAGCTGTGGCTGCCAATGGCGGTAAATGACGGACCTAAACTATAATGACATCCCTTCACTCTCGGCCCTGTAGCATTTGGACCTCGTTCCATGTTGTGCTCTTCAATACGGTCGTCTTCCTACTGGGCATGTCCCATACCAAGGCCGTCTTCTCCGACCCGGGCATCGTACCCTTGCCGGCCAACCGCTTGGACTTCTCGGATCTGCACACCACAAACAAGAACAATCCAGTAGGCAACGGCCACAGCAGCGAATGGACAGTCTGCACTCGCTGTGAGACCTATCGACCGCCGCGGGCCCACCATTGCCGGATCTGTAAACGGTGCATCCGCCGAATGGATCACCACTGCCCCTGGATCAATAATTGTGTGGGCGAACGCAACCAAAAGTATTTCCTACAGTTTCTCATTTACGTGGCCGTTTTATCGCTTTACTCCCTGGGCCTCATTGTTGCCTCTTGGGTGTCGCCCTGCGAGGAATGCAATCAGAATGTAATTGAGTCACAGTTGAGAATGTAAGTTGCATCTCCGGATGCCAAACAAAAACTCTCCTTTTTGGTGTGTTCAGCTCTGATCTGCATACAAATTAGTTTTTTACTGAGAGCTGTGCGTTCCAGAACTGTAGTTTTCACCTTCCTTTTCAGGATTCATTCCGTCATCTTGATGCTAGTGTCGGCTCTGTTCGGGCTCTTCGTTACCGCCATTATGGTCGATCAACTGCATGCTATACTGTATGATGAGACGGCCGTCGAGGCGATACAGCAGAAGGGAACCTATCGGCCAAACCGACGCAAATATCAGCTGTTGGCCGATGTGTTTGGACGTGGCCACCCGGCGCTGTGGCTGCTGCCCTGCACCAGCTTGAACCACGCCTCCCGCTACCACGACACGCCCCTGCTTAGCCACGATGTCTAGGCCATGTGTGTGTTTGTGTGTGATACGCATATGCATACCCCATTATAGCCTTCCGGATAACTTGAAGTCCCTCCTTTTGTTTCTGTATGAATTGTGTGCTTTTGTGCGTGCGCAGCCTCAGAGTGTTTTAGTTTTTAATTTTCGTGTGATTTTTTAAGTAGTCCAGCACCTTTAACTTCACCGTACAGAAAGTCAAACCGATTCCAGCTACGGAATATGTATTATTCGCAGATTCCAGACTTAACTTAATTTATGCTTTAGTTTATAATCAATTGAAATTATAAATATATGTAGAAGAAGCAGGAGAGCTGAGCCAGGGAGATTAGCATACTCAAGACGGATGCGGATATTTTATAAACCACTTTTTGCAATTGCTTGTTTGATAACGCATGCGTAGATCTGCGTAGATATACACCGATGTGGATGAAAACCATTGAGATCTTCGGCAAACCGAAGTCTGCACAGTCTCTGTACCCTTGCCGATCTAATTATTCTAATCTGAGCCCTAAAAAATCTCATTTGTATAAACTATGATGTAGCGATCGTCTGCTTTACTTTTTGTATTCATTATACGGGAAGAAGGGAGCTTGGAAGCAAGGATATGGGTATGGGCATGGAATTTTTAGCAGAGCATTTAATATGAAACGGAAAAGTAATCCATATACCAAAAACCAAACAAAATAATCATTTATACATATGTGTGTACGAGTGTAGCTTGGGCGGCAAAATGTGCAGTAATAGTTCGTATTAAATGTAATCAACTTTAAGGATTAATTAGCGTGAATGTGAGGCAATGACTTTTGTTTTTATTAAAGTTTATTTTCCATCCATTTCGATTTCTTTCATTATCACTTCACTGGAGCAACGCCTTAAACTCTCAACTTTCTTCATTGTAACACGGAACCGAATTGAGAATTTCCTCGTGAGCATTTTCCAATAAATCTACCGATACTAATAAGCAATCAATCTAATAAGTCGAGTTCACTGCCCAATCCCTCGACACTCAGTGTGAGCTGCCTCAGTGCCTGTTTGGCCACTTCGCATAGGACTCCCTCTTGTGAGCACTTGTCCTCGTACTGTAGGATTTCCACGCACTCCTTGAGCAGGTCTATGGCGTCGACGAGACGGGCCCTCAGTTCACCGCCATTCAGTTTGCTGGCTATGAACCCACTCTTCGCCAGTAGGACCAGCGGAACATGCAGCTCGTACAGATTCATGGCCCGAGAGCGACTCAGACCTGGCTCAAATTTATTGAGAACGCTGAGCACCTGACGACAAAGTTCCGCCTTGCGCTCCAGCAAATCGTCGGTCAACTGAACCATCTCATACCGTTGCACCCGGCCGTACATCTCGATGAGCAGCTGCCTCAGCCCAGTGGCAATGAAGTGAAGCGGATGGAGCAGAGTTTTGTATTTTCGCAGGAGTCGTTCAGCCTCCTCCAGCCGAAGCGGGCCCATTTCAAGAGCTTGCACACCATTGACTTCTGACTGAATCGACTTGATTGTTGTCTCCACATCCTCGTTGCTGGTGCTGGCGTCGCAGCTACAGCAGTTCCAACTAGTGTCGACTTCTGTGATATCAAACGGGAAGGGAAATGAGTAACTCCCCCTCCAAGACGTGGGATCGTCAGTCAAACGCTCACCTGTGGGCTGCTTGGGCACTAGGAAGCCCTCCGCGCACTGTCCACACTTGAGGCTGGAGAAGTGAGTCTGTAGTTCTGTCGGATCCAGGCAGCGCTCGCAGTTGCAGGTAAAGAATTTTCCCTCTCGCAGGTGCGTCTGTCTCTGGGCAGTGCCGTCCAGAGTGTAGGTGTAACTGTGATGCAACGGTTGTCCGTCGTCCAGGTCTACCATGGCACGCAAGCGGATCCTATTGGCGGGGCACAGTCAGAAAGAGTGTGGCAGAGTTTTGTTGGGATTGTCATATTCACTTGTAACCCTCGCTGGGATAGATACTCCTGGCAGTGTTGGGCACACAGCTGTGGGCCAGAATACCCGTGTAGGGATAAAGGCATCTCAGAGGATATCCCCTCGCGGTTCTTGCCTCAAACGCGTTCACTTCCAGCACTCCGACCACCTGCATGATGAGCTCCTCGCTGAACCGCGAGGCCAGCTTACAGGGACCGCGCAGATACTGAGCTATATTCACGAGGTCTGCATGCCAAACATCCTCGTTATGGCGACGCTCCGACTCGTGGTGCTCCATAGGCGCCACCTCGATCTCCCAGCGCTTGGGATTCGCCTCCTTGGCTAGCAACACTCTGCAATTGACGGAGATCAAGAGGTTATGGGACAGATCGGGGTCTATTTTTGTTCCCTCGTCGAGTTTCACTTTCACCTGAGCGGCAAAATACAGTCCAGTTGTGGGCAGTAGCTACTGCCCGAGGGAAGTCTGTAGAATCGAGCCCTGGAAATTTGGAACTCGCGACACTCCAGCTGGACATGCGGGTTTTCCTCGTTCTCGGAGCACTTCTCACACAGCGGCCAGCCGCATAGGAAGCAGAGCTCCTCCACATCGGATGCGGGTTGACAGCATCCCAGGCATACCACCGGTCCATTGCACTTGGGGCCTATGGCAAAGGGTAGTTCCTCTATGAGAAGACTGCGGGCCGTCGTCGACTCTTGGGCCACCAGGTAGCGCCCACAGACCGCACTCCACTGCACTGATGTGCGATTTACTGGGCGCGATGTCGGCGATGTCATATCTCTGACTGACTCATAACTGCAAAGTTAGCCATCTACGCCATCTGCTGTCAAGAAAGCCAAATGTCTTAGCCTGCCCAAGCAGAAACATGAATATTTCACAGGAACAGTGGAGCGAGCATGCGAAGGGAAGTCTTCCATAACATCGAACCGATTCGAAAAATCTGTCAGTTATTGGTGGGTTGATATAGTCAATTTAGTCATGCATGTGGAAAAGCAGTCTTCTTGAAGTTGCAAGTTCATGGGCCACATTTCAGATCCCACGTATGTTGCGTTTTGCATTGGACTTGCAGCACTGTGCCTTGAACTGTATCGTTGCCTTCTGATCTTCGCCAACAGACTGCGCTGCTGTCTTTGACGTCGCCAGCGCCCGTTGCTGCTGGGGTTTCGCTTTTAGCCGGCTCACGTTTAATTTAGACAAAATGCTTTGCCGTTGCCAAAAATAATATTTTCATACGCCTCCCTGTCTGGCTGCCTTCCACCCTGATCCCAGGCACCCCCTGGATCACCCACAAACTAACCTCAAAGGTGTTATGCAATCCAGTTGCGTACAGACGCCATCCTCGCTCACATTGCCGGCGAATGTGACACGAGCAGCAGAGAATACGACGCATTCACTCCGATGATGGATTCCCTCATCATCGCCGCCAGCACACACTCCACACAGCGGCCAGTCGCAAAGCTCACAGCGGTCCAGGGAGTCCCCATCTTCGCCGAACTGTAGGTACTGCTGGCACCCCAGGCAGACGATTCCGCTGTCCCTTTTGGGGCCGAAGGCGAAGGGCAGCTCCTCCACAAGTAAATCACCGCGTTGCACTGGCTCCGCGACGGCCAGGCAACGCCCAAAGACTGCGTCGTGTTCCAGGCGCGCCTTCAACATATTTTCACTGCACTTGAATTCGAATGAGCATTGTTTCGTCACGACCGATAAATGCAACTCAATTACTTGGAAGAAAGATGTCTAAAAATAGAGCACTCTCTGAAGAATAAATGATCGCCTTTGGCAGATCGCATAGTGATCTTATCTTACTGACGAATTGGGCTGATTGATTGATTGATAAATTATAGTATTGACTAATAATTGAACTATATTCTGAGCCATTATAATGCCATTTGAAAATGCCGTCAAGATATAGCCCTGCTGATTTGAAAGCTTGCGACAGCCACCACCAGGCACCATCCTCGAAACAGGCACCGAGGCAGGAATTCCCAAGCACTTTTCACTTTGTATCCTGTTTCCCCTTGTATCACTTTGACAAGCTTTATATTCTACTAGTTCTAAAACTGGCTTTAACCTGGCTTTGTTCAGTCCTATACAAATTGCATACATTTTTATGTAAGTTTAGAGATCATTACCCCTCATCATTTGTTGAAACCAACAATTGGAATTCAATGTTTTCTATCAACAGAATTATTTCAATTTCGAACTCCAAAATAGGGACGTTAGTTAACATCAGGTTCAAAAAACAAGGGTTTCGATCCCCATCTAACGCCAACCATGGACTCAAAACATTGGAAAATTACTTTGCGGCTCAAGAAAAATTTGACACTGTGCCTTCGGAGCCGCCAACACCAATCAATTCAGTTCCGTCCGGGCTAAAACTTTTTGATTTTGTAAACAACAATATAACTAACATGGGGAAAACAGATCGAGTTGATTCTATAACTGAGCTAAGCCAATATATGCTAGTTGCAAATTCTTCACAAGCAAATCCTTTGGAATTTTTTGAAAGGTAAGTACGTATACATATATTTTATATGGAAGTAAAATTTTGAAAAGTCGAAACTATCGATAGTTTTGTTCAAAAATCGAGAATATCGAATTTCTCAACTATCGATGTGTGGTAACAGCTGACTTATACCTCTAGAGAAAAATCTACCACGTTTGCCATCAATATCTCAATTTTTTCAAACATGTCGGAAAAAAGGCGCTTCCATGGGGCTTATATAAAAAAGAGACAAAATGTTTGAAACGTGCACCATTTCCCTTCAGGTGTCACTTTTGGTACATAAAAATTTAGTTAATATGTAGAAAATGTGTAGATAAAGTGTAGTTAGCATGTCAAGAAATGAATTTAGTGAAAATTATTGTTGACCGTTTTTGCTTAAACCTTATTTTATAAGCAATGCAATAAAGATGAAAACTTAAATTTAACCAGTCTTGTGGAAAATTGATTTAATAATCGGATAAAACTATGAGTTTAGACCCTCAGGTCTTAGCAATTTAGTAATATTCGACGGAATATCAAAAACGAGGAATATGTATAATGGGACTTGAAATTCGTCGGAATATTTACGGTATATTCTTAAAATGAGGCGGTATATTTCAGTATAATTCTGAGGGTCGGACGGGTCACACTGGACTTTACTCTATTGAAAAATCCGCGGGTCACACTAATTTTTGTGGTCGTCGTTTAAAAGTCTCGTCGTGTTTCTGTTCCTCTAAAATTACAAATTAAACTAAAACTTATCCAAAGTAAGTACAACTAGCTTAAGACGCTTTAAAGTACAATGTCAACCATTAGAAAAACTCCACAAACAGCCAAGTGCAGATCGCCAGTGAAAGTGATTTCATAACCTCGAAACGAAAAAAAATTGCAAGTACACACGCGCATTAGCCGCAAAGGGTTGTAGTTGTATTTGTATGGCTAGCCTCGATGGGTGAAAAAAGTATTTATCAGCTAATGAAAAATGCATCGAAGTATAGCAAGCTGATAAAAACTCATGGGCCAAACTAAATTGACGCCGGCCCACACACAAGCAAACGGGCTCAGACGCATGAAGAGTTCATTGGCAGCAGCCGGCAAAAAGAGTGCTGGGCAGATGTAGTTACGTAACATGTTCGCCACCAATGAATGAGTGCTCTCATTTAAATTGTTTTGATCAATTTTGTTCGTTATCGCAATGTCACATCGCTCTTCGCCCGTTTTTATCAACATACATATTCTTCTTTTTCCTTATCGTTTTTTCCATTTGCTTGTGTGTGGGCAGGCTGTCATGTGAGGTGGAGGGGGCGTGTGATGCGGCAGTTTTAGTTCAGGTGCTGGTCTAAAAGTGACGTCACTAAAAAATCAATAGTTTTCCGTGACACCTTTTCGAGCGAAATTCTCTGTGATTGTAATAAAATTGATTGTTTTCTGGTTATGCAATGAAGAGATGTAAGAGCCCGCTCTCCCCTTGCCCTCGCGAAGGTCCCCTTCGAAGGTCTAACCCCTAAATCAAGGTCACATTTTAGATGCTGCTGTCCCGGGACCTCTTTTCTCTGTGATTTTTGTTTCCATTGTTACATCACACGGCACCTGAATAGATCAGTTAGCATTTCCATATCTGTCCCATTTTCGGGAGGGCGCGTCTGCTCTTTCGTTGCTGGTCATTTCCCGTTTGGCTCTTGGCCATAAAAACTCGCCGTCGCTGTGCTTTTCATAATTCTCGTTCTCGATTGCTCGCAGGTCCCAGTAGCAGGTCCGGTCCGCTATCCCAAAGCCGTGCCCAATATTCGCACCATGACTGTGAACTGTTTGCATTCTTGACGTCACACGGAAATAGAAACGAAGGAGAGACCAAAGCAGAGACTGCAATTGTGCAGTTAGCTTCTGTGTCAATGATCGCTCGGCTGCCACAGCGCTGCTCTGCCGGCTGACTAGCAATTGGTGCCAAAAAGGCAGGGGCATGGGGTAGTGCAGAATCATCTGCAGACCGCATATGGGACTCTAACTGTAGTTCCAGTTAGTACATCTCTCCTCAACGGCGATTTTTGCTTGAGATTCTCTCTCGCCATATCCATTGGGTATTTAACCGTCGCTTTCATGATGCCTCTCGAGGCTTGGGACATGAAACGTAGTATTCCAGATAACTCGACCAGTTTTTTTCTGGTGAAATTTCCACAAATCTCTTCGCTTAGCTTTGTCACTGTGTGCGTCACAGCGATCAGGCGAGACTCAAGTCTCGCTGGCTCTCTCTTACTTTTTGCGGCACTCTACAGCAGACGTGCGTTGACCTCTCCACTCATACATCAGCACATGCCGCTGCGGCTTTTCTTCGCCAGATCTCTGGTAGCCATGCCTTGAATGCTGCCTTGAAAACAAATCTAAATTGAAATCAAACTTTTTTGTTTATTTTCGCCGCAATAAATTGACATTTCGCCAAGTACAACGAAGAAATGTCTTGAAATCTTTTCACTTGTCTGTGCGCTGCCTCTGGGCATTCCGAATTCAGCTTTTCACTTTCCAATCGCAGCCGGTTATACATATAGGAGGATTTTATTCCACAAAAAGTAATTTTCATCATGTAGCTGATAAGATTAGAATGGCCCCTCCCGTCCCGTCCCGTTTCCATGAACACGGCAGCTTATCTGCCTTTTCGAGCAATAATTGTGTGGGAAAATGAAATAATTTGCAATAAATGGCCCAAGCTCTTTTATCGATCTTTCACAAGCTAATTCGAATTCTCTTTGAAACCACTTTAGATGGCTCCTCCATCATACAGCGATTTGGGCAAGCAGGCTCGCGACATCTTCAGCAAAGGTTACAACTTTGGCCTGTGGAAATTGGACCTGAAGACCAAGACGCCCTCGGGCATTGAATTCAACACAGCTGGCCACTCCAATCAGGAGTCGGGCAAGGTCTTTGGCTCCCTGGAGACCAAGTACAAGGTGAAGGACTATGGCCTCACTCTCACGGAGAAGTGGAACACAGACAACACCCTGTTCACCGAGGTGGCTGTCCAGGACCAGCTGCTCGAGGGTCTGAAGCTCTCGCTGGAGGGAAACTTTGCTCCCCAGTCAGGGTATGCGACGCACGTGTTCTAGATGACCCCCAGCGGATTATTGACACTTTCTTTCCGAATAGAAACAAGAACGGCAAGTTCAAGGTTGGCTTCGGCCATGAATACGTGAAAGCCGATTCGGATGTCAACATTGATCTGAAGGGTCCCTTGATCAACGCCTCTGCCGTGCTGGGCTACAACGGATGGTTGGCCGGATACCAGGCCGCATTTGATACGCAACAGACCAAGTTGACCACCAACAACTTTGCCCTTGGTTACACCACCAAGGACTTTGTCTTGCACACATCTGTGTAAGTAAACAGTCCACCCACTGTCGCATGACTGGTTATATAATCGACCTGCTTTGTTTCTGCTTCCAGGAACGATGGTCAGGAGTTCAGCGGCTCCATCTTCCAACGCACTTCGGACAAGCTGGATGTGGGTGTGCAATTGTCGTGGGCCAGTGGCAACAGCAACACCAAGTTCGCCATCGGCGCCAAATATCAATTGGGCGACGATGCCAGCGTACGCGCCAAGGTGAACAATGCCAGCCAGGTGGGCTTGGGCTATCAGCAGAAGTTGCGTGATGGCATCACCTTGACCTTGTCCACGTTGGTCGATGGCAAGAACTTCAACGACGGCGGCCACAAGATTGGAGTTGGTCTGGAACTGGAGGCTTAGGTCGACAATTTTCCCAATCGAGGAATATAGTTATCTAACATCCCCACACTCCCAACAACAACAGTAACAGAAAGAAAAGAAAAAAGTAAAAGTGCAGAAACAACACCAAGCAAAGCAGAACAACAAATAAGCAAATAAAACTGTAAAAGATATTTTACAAAAACACCATAAAAGATACAAGAATCTTCACATTTAGCAATCGGTTTAGATCTGTTGCCAGAACTCCTCCACCTGCGCCACCGCCTCCATTTCCAACAATCCGTGCTCCACCAGAATCTGCAGAAGAGACACTGCCAACCAACAAAGCGAGCGAGGGTCGGGACGGTCGGTCGGTCAGTCAATCGTCGCTGGATGTAGTTTTGTTTAGTATGTACCATGAAAACTAGCTTATGTGTTGTTGGCAAAGTACAGAGAAAAATACATTTACCTATTA
Source organism: Drosophila lowei (assembly GCA_008121275.1). Lineage (NCBI taxonomy): Eukaryota > Metazoa > Arthropoda > Insecta > Diptera > Drosophilidae > Drosophila > Drosophila lowei. Next base: position 16,685,930 of record CM017779.1, on the reverse strand, counting down.
AACAAAACTAAAGTTAAAACAAATACTGTTGCTCGAAGCTTGACTTATTTGCAGAGGAGAGGGCTGCCATTACCAGATCCCTGCTCCTATCCCTCAGAGGGGACCAGGACACACCTTACACAATTATTAAACAATCTACATTTTGTTGTGCATTTACCTGAAAAAATAAAGCGAAAAGAAAGAAAATTATACGGATTCGAGGTGTGTGAACGGATGGCTGGCAAGGGATAAGTACCTCTGCAACCAGGTCAAAAGTACTATATGGAAGAAGAAGTAAGAAACGCCTCCTTCTCCGACCCCTAAAGCATATGGACCACTAGACCGCACAAGTACTATACCAATGTCTATATATAAACTGAATATCCTGGTATCCTGTTGTCGTGGGCACGTGTGCCGCGACAATACACAGTCTGACCGGTAAAAATTTGGTTTATCATAGAGAGCCATGAATAGCTCGTAACTCGTAATCATACAATCATCCTAATCTGGCACAATATCAAAAATTTTTCAATAATTAATAGAATAGTTCGGTACAAATTCGAAAACGCTTTCACTCCATTAAACCTCATCCATTGCTACTCATTGCGTCTAAAATGGCACCGCCACCATATCCTGACTTGGGAAAGTTGGCACGGGATCTGTTCAGGCGCGGCTACCATCCGGGGGTCTGGCAGCTGGACTGCAAGAGCCTGAGCAGCCCGGGCATTGAGTTTTTCACCACAGGATTTGCTAGCCAGGATCACAGCAAGGTGGTCGGCTCCCTGCAGGGCAAGTACAAGATCGAGGACTCAGGTCTGACGCTGACGGAACGATGGAATACAGATAGTTGGTTCTTTGGCGAGATCGTGCAGAAGGATAAGCTGGCCCAGGGCCTGATGTTGGGCCTGGAGGGCAAGTTCCAGCCCAGTTCTGAGTACATATGGCTTTCGAACAATGGCTATTCCGCTCTCTAATTCATTTGCCCTACAGCTCCAAGGAAGGCAAGTTCAAGCTGGGCTACGTCGAGGACCATTTTAACTTCCTCACTGACATGGGCATCAGCTCGAGTCCCATCATGAACTGCTCCCTGGTCTTGGGTCACAAGGAGTTCTTAGGTGGTGTTGGCTGCACGTTTGATTTGGGAGATGCATCACTCAGCAGCTGGAAGGTTGCCCTGGGCTGGTCCAATGATAAGGCCACACTCCATGGTGAACTGTAAGTTGGATCTCTGAGAAGGTTCTCAGTTCTGTCCAGCACTCGACAGTTGATATATGAATCTCCGACCTTGCTCTTTGCAGAAAGGATGGCGACTCCTGGTTAGCCTCGCTCTTCTACAAGCTCAATGACCAGATCGATGCCGGTGTAGAGCTGACCAAAACAGGCGGCGGCGGTGGCGGACCGGATCCTCCAGAGGGTGAAGCAGAGCAGGGCGGCGGCAGCGACGTGACCGTCGGGGTGGGCATGATATATCGTCTTGAGGGCGATGCCCTCATCCGGGCCAAGATCAACAGCAAGGCGGAGCTGGGTCTGGGCTATGAACAGAAGGTGCGTGAGGGCATCACTGCCTCCATCTCGGCAGTCCTGGACGGCCGAAATATCAGCGATGGCAATCACAAGTTTGGCGTGGGCTTGGCCTTGGAGTGCTAGAAGTGGTTGAAGTGGTTGAACTGGGAGAAGGGTTATACAGTGGATCAAAATATAATAATTTAGCAGATTGCGAGCATTTTACATTCCGATACATCAAACGGAGTAGTTTTGAACTGAATTTCAGGTTTCCCCAAAGCATTTCAAATCCATAAAATTGTAGTTTAATTTGTTCCTTTTTGGTGTTAGACAAAATGAGTGAAAAAAAGACTCAGTAGCATATTCCGGCGCAAAAGACAGTCCGAATTAGAAAACGACGAAGAAGATGAGCCCATGCCCGAGGCCAAAACCGAACCGAGCTCTCAAGATAAGAGCTCAAGAGCTCAAGATAAGCCAAAAGTGAAAGATGACATAGAGATACTGCTGCCGCCGGTGCCCGAGGGCGAGATGCCCACATATTTCCACGTGGGTGGTTGGGCCAAGGAGTGTCTCATCAGGGGCTACAAGTTTGGTGTTTGGCACTTGCGGTGCTCCTCTAAGATGGACAACGGCATCGTCTTGAGCAGCTTCGGAGAGGGCAATCCCCACTTGACTTCCGTGTTTGGAGGGCTTGAGGTTTTCAAAGAGTTCGAAAACTGTCACACGTCCCTCACCTGGGTAACCAGCAACGAGTGGAGAGGGGAGCTCGGAGTACGAGGTGGGGTGGCTGGCGGCATAGCCCATTCCATTCTGAGGTCAACGCTTGCCATGACGGATGAGTGAGTCTGCAATGCATTATTGGCTGTCCATGTCGTCGCACTTAAATTGATTTTCCTTCAGACACCAGTTCAGTATAGGTTCAAGCTTGCTAAAAGCTGGCTTCATGCGCAGTCCTTTCAAGATCGAGGTAGTGGTGCCAATTGTGAAGGAGCCCACGCTAATGGGATACGTCCTTGTGGCTCCTGCTGAGAACTGGCTCCTGGGCTACCGCTCGGTCTATAGCGTCGCGGAGAAAGCATTCGACAAGCACGCCTTCTGCTTGGGATATAACAACGGGTCCACCGAACTGGGCCTCAAGGCGTAAGTTCTGTTTTTGGGAAGGTCTCGACATAATTTTCTCATAACTGGTGTTTGTCCTCCCACACTCATAGGGAGAACTTCAAGGATCTGCGGGGCTCTATCTTTCAGCGCATTGGCGAGAGCTGGGCCGTGGCTCTGAAAATGAACTTTTATGGCGAGGAACAGCTAAAGAAGTTTGCCATTGGATGTCAGTACCAGCTGGGGGATGGATCGCTGCTGAAGGCCAAAGTTCGAGACGATGGAAACTTAGGAGTGGTCTTTCAGACGAAAATTGGCGAAAACATTGATGTGACGTATCATGTGGGCTGCGAGGGCAAAGCCCCGATTAGTGGTGAACATAAGATCGGTGCTTCCTGGATTTTCAACTGTTAGCTGTAGAAATTAAAACGTTTAAGATATAACAAATGCAATAGTCAATATATAAATTACAAGGAATCAGATATTCTTTAACCGCTTTTAGGATGTTATTTTCTACTCGTCCAAAAACTAGCAGCACTCGCCTTTCGTTAAGAATCATCCTTTACCATGCATGTTTTGGAAGTTTTTAATTATTTAAACCTTTTGTCGACAGTTTCCTTCCTTCAATTTCATCAATTTATTAAATATAATTTTTAATGGTATATTAATTTTCGGCCTCTCAAATCGTGCTTCCCTGCATCATTTATTGCATTGGATATTTATATCGTTCTCAATTATTCACATTTAAACAATTTCGCTTTGGCGCGCACCACTCGTATTCAGTCGATAGTATCGATTTCCGAACTGCTTTCTTTGAAATCGGGTGGCTCTTTTTGAATCGGGTACTGAATTAACAATCATTTCATATTATTTGTTGTTATCCTGTTGAATTAAAGTGGGCTTAAGTAGGCTAAGTTCGTTTTTTCATTCGTATATTTACGATATATTTCTGAAGGTTAGACGGTAACACTGCTGCTCTCTTCAGTAACGAAAATGTGAGTCGTAATTTTGAATGGGCTATAAAAAAGGGTATGGACGACAGGTAAAAATAGCCAAGGCAAATTGCAAGGTTCATACGAACCTCACCTCGGCGTGTTTTTACGAAAAATATACCTTGAAGACAAAAAGCCGATTTCGTTTTCAAGGTATATTGGGCAGAAAGGGTGGATTTTACCTGCATGCTTTGCATTTTCTGTGCCGTTTTGCCTGTTGTCCATACCCTCTTTCTCCTGCCATTATGTAGCAATTGTGTAGATACAGTGTAGTTGCCATGTAAAAACCTGGGTAAAATTTTAGAGATTGAACGAAAGTGTCGACGGAAAAAAAAGTGTAGAACAACAACTATTTCGTGTTCATACGAAAATTTGATTCTTTCTCAAAAAAAAAAATAAAAGTGCAGTGCAAGCGAGCCACCATACATATTATTATTATTAGAGTCGCGTCTACAATTCGCGTAATCCCACGTGAGAATTGAACATTCTCCAAGCCTAGGTAAGATGTTGAAAAAAATGGAAAAGAAAATGGCGTCACATGCCTCCACACACATATGTACATAGGCAATGACACGGGCGTTAACGAGCACATTTCCCTTTGTACTCATTGGTGTGATATATAGAAATATAGGGCGGGAGGCGAGGAAGAAGAAGCAGAAGCACGCAATTGAATTCACAAGGTAAGTTAAGGTAAAAGCATTCAAATCTACATCACGTCACAGTGGTGACAAGAGACCAAACCAAACCGAGTTTCTGCCCTTGGAGCACTATGTCGGAAGCCATGAGCGCTCCTCCGCCCTTGATACCCCAGCTGCAGGAAATGCAGCAGCAGCAACAACAACAGCAGCAACAGCAGCACCAGCAGCAGGCTAACTCCGCAGCCCAGCAGTGGACCAACTACGCGTGGTACGCCAACCAAAATGCAGCCGCCTACCAGCAGCAGTACCAGCAGTACTATCAGTACTATATGCGGTACCAGCAGCAGCAGCAACAGGTAACCTCAACGATAAGTTCGTCAAACGCGCCGCCCGGATTTAGCAACGCCTTGGCAGCGCCTCCACCTCCGCCCCTGGTACCCCCTCCACCACCACCCAAGTCCACTCAACCGATCAACACCAACAAGTTGCAGCATCAGCAGCAGCAGCAGCAGCAACAGCAGCAAAAGAATTTCGGAGGGATACGTTTTAACTTGAATTTAAATCAAAAACGCTTGGCGAACGCACCCAATCCCCTACAACAGCAGCAGCAGCTGCAGCAGCAGCAACAACAGCAGCAGCAGCAACAACAGATCCAGCAGCATCAACAGGCACAGCAGCCGACCCAATTGTTCAACAATAATAGCAATATAAATAACGTTAACAACAAGAAGAAGCGGAAACGAAACAACAAGAACAAAAACGCGAGCTTCGATCAAAATACATACAATAATCCGTTTAACAATATAGCTACGCCCATAGCCCCACCGCCGCCCATTATCAGCGATGTGGTGGTGCCCAGCACGCCAGATCTGAGCAAGCCACCCCCGCCCCTGCCCCAGGCTCTGGCCGCCATTGCTGAGACTACCAAACCGGAGCCGAAGAGTTCTCCAGATGCTTCTGCAGCGTTTAAGCGTCCCAATAGCTTCCAGATGACCTCCAATGACTCCTGGCCAGACTCGTTGAATCAGTATGTTGCTCGGTGCTACTCCAAATGCAACACGGACCTGGACAAGGATCAGATAGACATATGTCTGAAGGGCAAGATCATGGCAGCGGCCAACCGAAATGAGCTGTGGACCAGAGACTGGGACAACGAGCCTATGCCAACGGTGCACAGCGAGCGAGACGGCATCGAGGTGGTACTTAGCCACGCCACGCCTCCACAGCCAGAAAGAAGCAACTACTTCAACAAGAAACGTGAGCTGGAGCAGGAGCGGGAAAGAGACCGGGAGCGGGATCGGGAGCAGGAGCCAGAGAAGCCGGTCAAGTCACCGAATGTTAATCAATTCAAGCAAAGGGGGAATCAATTCAATAAAATGACATCCAATTACGGCCATCAGCAGTCGTCGTCGCGGTATTCCAGGAGTCGTTCGCGGTAAGTCTGACTCTTTCCTTTGCGTGATGGTCAAAGTCCCTAATGTCCCTTAATTGAAACCACTTGCAGGTCCCCGTCGTCTTCGACCTCATCGAAATACACTCACAAGAAACGTTATTCGCGATCTCATTCGCGTTCGCGTTCGCATTCGGGTTCCCGCAGCAGCGATGCTGTCAGTCCGCGGGCGCGTAAAGTTGCTCGTAAATCGGGTTCCAGCGAATCTCTGGATTTCATATCCTTAAGCGCAAACCTCTCGCGCAAGAAGCAGAAAATGTTAATGAAGAAAGGCAAAAGACTCGCTGCAGCAGCGGCAGCGGGATCCGCCGCATCGCATACTGGCCACTCCAAGAAAAAGCCGCACTTCTATTCGAAACAATCGTCTGTGGGTGGGGCCGTTGATGATGACACAGCGCGCTTGCAACAGCGTGCGGCACGTTTCTCGCAGCAGGGCTCCGGCTCGGCTAAGAAATCTGTCGTCGCCATTGCAAGTTCGCCATTTGGTCTCACTACGGCCAAAAACCGGAAGAAAATGATGCAGCAACAGCAGCAGCAGCATCTTCGGTCTGCTTTCTACGAGGATTTGGACCCGGCTAGCGGTTTAGATTTGCTCGATTTGCACATTGTAGGAACTTGTAGGGACTTAGAGAAATCCTTTTTGCGCCTAACAAAGGCTCCATCCCCGTCGGAAGTGCGGCCCGTCGAAGTCCTTACCCATTCGCTGTCCAACGTGAAGAGCAAGTGGCGTGCCAACCAGGATTATCATTATGCGTGTGATCAGTTGAAGTCCTTAAGGCAGGATCTAACTGTAAGTGCTGCAGCAGCCGTTTACCGGACGAAATTACGACCAAATTTTACAACCTCTTGTTCCCTTGTTTGCTGACAGGTGCAAGGTATTCGCGATCAGTTCACCGTTGAGGTGTACGAGACCCATGCACGTATTGCCATGGAGAAGGGCGACCACGAGGAGTTCAATCAGTGCCAGACGCAACTGAAGATGCTCTACTCCGAGCTGGGTGGCCAGAGCCATAATTCCATGGAGTTTACGGCATATCGCATACTTTACTACATATTCACAAAGAATACCTTGGGTACGTCGGCCGTTTCGATCTCAAGCACGGATTTACTGTAACTATATTCTCTCTTCTCTGCAGACATTACCACAGTCCTGCGCTCGATATCAGCTGATCAACGCGAGAATCCTGCTATTGCGCATGCCTTGCAGTTCCGCTCGGCCTGGTCGTTGGGCAACTATTGCAAGTTGTTTGCTCTGTACAAGACGGCGCCCCTCATGTCGGGCCATATGATTGAATGGTTTCTGGAAAGAGAGCGCAAGGCTGCTCTGCGAGTCATCATTAAATCGTAGGTGATGGCGCTTCTCTAATGACCAGCTAGTAATGCACCCAATTTCTCTTACAGCTACCGTCCCAGCATTAGCGTCGAATATGTTAGCAATATCTTGGCCTTTGATAGCATTGAGAAGTGTAAAGAATGGCTCGATACCTTCAGTTTGCCTTATGCCGCGAGCGGTGCCCAAATCGATTGCAAAAATGCCGCTGCCATAGCCATTTGAAGCAATCCATTTAGAAAATAGATACACATCTGAGAGAAACACATTTACCCTGTGTACCTAGCATTTCCGAACTTCTCGGGGCCAGGTACACGTTTTAGGAACGCGTATTCCCCTATCCGCTTGTAACCACTTTGTAAATATTTTAGGTATTTTAGTGCTCGCGTTTCCCTGAACGATAATTCAGAAAATTCAACACAGAACGTGTTGGTTTCCTTTTTAAACCATCTCTCACCCTGAACAAGCGTCCCTTCACTTTGGATTTATCTACGAAACGATAGAAACTACCTCACACCCTCAATTTTTGCCAGAACAATAATTCATCTTTCGACTACAAGGAAGGACACGGAATTTTCTGTTCTAATTCACCAGCAGGGGAGAAACTAAATGGAAACTCTACTGATTCAGCATTCATCTGCTCGAGCTTTATTTGCGATTGTTCCTGGATGGAATCGATGATGGGATCCAGGCTCGGTGCATAGCGGATTTCGCCGGATTGGATAAACTATTTCATTCAGGAGCTGGCCCTATCTTTGGAATTGGATTCAATCGGGTTGAATGAACAACGATTTTTCATATTTTCATCGTTGGTCTCGAAAAGTTTCTGATTGAAATATAGCAGAAAACCCATTCGATATTAAACCTCTAGGAAACCGTTCAGGGACCACGGCTGCAGAATTCACTCCGGTCCACTAATAACTCGATTGAGCCTGAACAACATCGTAAACTAACAAACTATTGTTTCAAAAAGCAAGAGAACATCGTGAAGCCATCACCAAACTCCAAGAGCTAACGTGTGCTGTGTGCTGAAAACAAATTTTTGTTTCACTGTTTTTTAAAATTATTTTTTACTCTTTTTACTTCATTTTTAAACTAATATATAAGGCTTAGGCTTAATGTTTGTTGTCTTCTTTAAATTATTGAAATGGTTTATACTAATGTCTTGTCTCTCTATTGTATACCTGTATATATACAACCATCACCACAACCACCACCAGTACCAGTACCAGTACGAGTATCAGAGTCAGAACCAGAACCAGAACCAACTGCAACAACGATGCGATGCAACAAGCAGCCCAACCAACGCCGCAATCGCTTCGGAAGATCAAAGTCCGGCCCCGACACATACGGTTCCGAAGTACGGCGAACTCAATCTGGCCCGTCTCTCCCGTCTCGCAATCATCCATCCATTCAAGAGAAGTCAGCAAGTTTGCGCGCCATTTGTAAGCTCTTCCAATTTTAATTCGTGTCATTAATTGTAAGCTAAATTGGGTCCCCCCATTAGGAATTGGCTAAGATTATTAAACAAAACCATTTCTACACTGGGGAAAAGTTGAAAGAAAATACTACACTGTGTAGTAAATTGTACAATAGATTAGTATTAGTGCTAATGGTATCTTTTTAAGCTAAGTTTACCTGTTACATTTATTTTTAACCTCCATGATGTTGGAAAAAAGAGGGAAAACAACTCAAGATATTCAAATGCATCTTTCCACAGTTCCGGCACAAGATGCGAGCCCGTTGCATGAAAAGTAAAACTAAAACCCCGCTCCTAAAGAATAAACCGAGAAAAAACCAGCAACAAGTGTTTTCTTCCTGGGTGCTCCCGGTTCCGGCCTTTCTTTCCACAGCTCTGACCTTCCAGCCACACGCACACTGAGAGCTTTAGCCGGGACACGAGCCATGCGGCCCGCCGATGTGTGCGCCCGAGCTTTTTCAACAACGCGTAGCGGATGCTGTCGGAGGCTCAACCCAACCGCTATTTAAGGATGCTGCGTTGCTGCCTTAGCCTCAGTCAACGCGCGGCGTTCGTTGGCAGAAAACAATATTCTAGTGGACCAACCAACCGGAGATAGTCAAAGGCTTTGATTTCTTTTAAGAGCATCCATTAGTTCTTCTGTGTTCTCCGTGTGGTGCAGTGGCCAAATCAAAAACTTACTCATTTAAAATCTTACCAATCGGTCCAGTGTGTGAAAAAATTATTCATTTCCAATCATGTCTACTGGTTCAATCGGCGTTAATATCCCCGAAGAGGTAAAGTAATCGCCTACTTATGGGGATTCTACACTATTTATTGGAGATAATAGTGTAAAACGACACTGGCTTAATAGATTTAAGCCTGTTCCAGAGTGAATCAATTGCAACGTGCTCATAATAAACACATAACTGTACTGAACACAATGAAACAAAATTTAACAAAGAAATTACTAAAATTGATTCTTTACTACAAATAAACAAACCTTAGATGCTTGAAACATATTTTTGTTTTCAAAACTCATCAAAAACCGGCGATTTGATAGCATGATTCGTTACAATATCGCACTCGTTAGAATGTGAATATCCCCATTCGAAATCTTAAAATAATCCAGTAAATTCTGTTTAAGTAATAATCAAAATAACAATTCATACTTTTCCGGTACTGGTTAATAGCTGAAAATTCCAATCCGAAACAGTGACATTGAGACAATTATTTATTACAAATAAGGAAATGCTTTACTAAAAACATTTTCTTAAAAAAAGTGCATAAATTATTGCAAAAAGTACAAGTTTAGTCCAAGGATTTGACGGAATGATTCATGAAGATATCGGATATGTTCGAACGAGAAAATGTTCGTTCGTCATCCATATAATAATCCCGTTAATTCTGTATTAATCATCTAAAATACCAAATCATACTTTTCCGGTACTGGTAGATAACCGAAAACTACAATTACAAAGATTGATTAGGCACTTAAACTTCAGTTGTACGAGAATAGCTGATCCGAAAGTAATAAATCGGCCCATAGCGGGCGAACAGCAATAGTCGTTGGCTAATAACACAAAGTAGTAGATGTAAAGTACAATCTATTGGAAATTCCATCTGAAATCTGATAATGTAAGTGGTTGTCTGAAGTGTTAATGGAGTAATTATGGCCACAATAATTACTCAAATCTAAGCAACCCAAGGCTAATGCCTAAAAGACGGTTGATTAATGTTGGAGGAATTTTTAAATCCCAGTTGCATGTGAATCCCACTCTTGCCCCTAATTTGAAGATAATTAATGGAAGTGAATCATTAATAAATGGCCCACTAATAAATACCCCTCAAACCCAACCACTTGACGGCCATTAAGTACTCAAGTTCGTCAAAGAGCTGAAAATGTACTTCTCTCATGCCAGTTATAAAATATCTTCTTAACTCGATTGCCAGCGCAAATTGAAAAACAATTAGCTGTAAAAATGTTCTCCCGAGCGAACTTTCAGGCGCTGTTTGGGCCCACTTCCGGTGGCCCTGTCCCAGCTGGCGACGTTGAACGGGTGACAAGCTTGTGACAAGACCTGACCCAGCCGGTCTCCACAGATTTCTCCGTTTTGCTATAGGGAAAATTGTAATGTCGCTAATGTTATGCCTGCAATTGTCCGACTGCACCGAAGACGCTAGGCCTGTCTATTGAAAGCCAGCGAAACGAGCTGGCAGCGAACAAAGCAGCTGCCAGCATTAGGCTGGGAAATTGGAATCTTGAGCAATACGAGTACACGAGTGTTTATATAATTAAAATCCATTTGAAGAAGCTTCATTCTCAAATTAAACATGTAGCCATTTTTCCGAAAATTCCATTTGTTGATTAAGTCAAAGGTTAAAGTGGAAGGAATCCTCTGGGGTGTCGCTACAGCCCCGCGCAACGGTTTCAATTGAACTTAAACCTGCCTCCTTTACTTCGTATACGCTATATTTAAATGTTCTTTACCGTGTTTGGGCCAGGCTCCAGACATCTAAACAATAAATAAACATTCAATATTGACTATCAAAACGGCAGCCGCAGCTGAGTCTGACATCACAAAGAATAGCAGAAGTATAAATTTCCCGACATTATGTGTGAATATTTCATACGTGTACACACTTGTGCACTCCTATCTAGCTGGGGATGGGGAGATACTTGATGCCGCTGGCATTCATGCCAATCCATCGCTACCCCTTTCATATGGAAATGGGGAGCCAGACCTCGTTTACCTTTTCTACACCAACTTAGGGATGGCCACAGGATTCTGTCCACTTTGCGGGCGCCCTGTATCAGTGTTGTGGTGGCGTTTACTTTGAGTATCTTCACTCCATAAATACATATCGCATTGTATCCACTCCCCAGCTGGGTCTGGATGGATTTTAAATTGGTAAAAATGAATTTCGGGGAAACGAGAACAGGTTACCTACATGAGTAGCGGATTTGCAATTTATTCCCCATATTAAAATATTTGGGCTTAGAAGGCTTAGGCGAAATGAAAGCCTACAGCCCACAGCCTACAATTTTGACTTTTATTTAGCTTGTGCACAGCCGTCATCCATCAATGAGCGATTTATCTTGCCAAACATCAAGTTCAAATGATTCTCACAGATGGCGTTTAGTGTGTCAAACCAGTTTTGAATTATTAAATATTTCTAAAAATGCATTCCCATTTTACATTTAAATGTGGCACACAATGAAAAGTGTCCGTATTTGTATGTCGTGTCCCGATGGCAAATACTTGGTCCTTGGGCCATTGAGAAGACGACTCCATTTATGGTCATTCTGCCCACATCATTGTCATTGGAGTTCTTACGAGTACGTAATCCCCTTCCTAATGCTAGCCAACTTGCGATACACCTTCATTCGAATCAGGATTCGCACTTGACCGCAAGCGTAGACGGCTCTGGGCCTTTGTTGGTACCATTTTGGATCCTGTTTTCCCAGAAAAGAACACCACACCCACACCAGAACTTTGCTAACTACTAAGGCCGTGTTGGGTTGCCCATTTAACTGGGTTTTTCTTAACAGATTTTCCGGTTTTCAGATTTCTTCCTTGTATTTTTATTTTTTGTCTGCTGCTTTGCATTGTGCATGCCAGCTTTTTCTTTCGGTCTTTTATTTACACTGTTTGCTTTTGTCCTTCAAATGTACGATTTCCGTTGGTTTCCATTTTTTTCACGCGGCTGTGTTGTCATTTGAGATAATACTGAAAGCTTTCTGCGTCTGTCGTCGTTGTTATGGCTTTGTTCAAGAGTTTATTTTAAAGCAATTGATTGGGTTTAAACCGATGAGGGGGATGAGGAGGAATTTGGGGGCTGTTGGGAGGAAGGTGGGAAAGCTGAGATTTGCATACTGCTGCTGTGGAAAATGGAAAGCAATTGGGATTGAATTATCCTTTACTGGCGGATCTTATCCATTATGTGTTTCCATGAGCGGAACCCTTTCATGTTTCTTCGTGTTCACGTATGTCTAAGTATGCAATGTACCTACATACATGTACATTTGTAATTTGTGGAGAATAGGTAAAGGTAGAAAGATGGTGGAAGGACTCAATAGGGCCAATTGTCAAACAGGGGTCCGTCGAAAAGATGACGGCTTAGTATAAGAAGGCTATAACCGAATAGTGCCACATTGCTAGAAATGAAGATAGAAAGATGGGAACATGATTATTAAGCTTCGAGTGGGCTTCCGATTCGAAAACTTGAACCGATTCGAGCAGAAACGAAGAATCGTTTCGTATAATATGGATATTTTGGAACTAAGGTACATATTGAAACATGGTTTTCATACCTATTCCTTGAAATTTAATTATTTAATCTAGTTCAAATAATGCTCAGCTCGTTAATTGTGAAATCAGCCAAGACTTCAAAACAACAAATCGTTTCAACTACGAGTATACCTCAGAGACTCTGTCTCTGAGAGACTTGCTGCCTTTCGTCCTCAGCTCCTCAACTTCCCAATTCCCGCGGCGCTTATTAGTTGGGGAACGAGGAGGGGCATGGGGAAATTGAAAAGCAGACGCAGATAGATGGGAGCCTGCACATTTCCAGCAATTAAAAGTGTCTTTATGGCAAAGCCACAAAACCAGAAGCCACTGCGCGGGCCTCGTAATAACTTCTCTTAATCAAAAAGTGACGAAGCTCTCACTGCTCTATGAAAATTCAATTAGTTTACCTTTAATTTGTGGCCAAAACGGGGCAGAGTTATTTATTCGTCTCCTAAGGCGGCTGAGCCGGCACGGGGAAACTGGTTAACGTTTGAAAAGTTTAAGACAGCAGCTGTTGAACCCTTTCGTTGGCGCCCCGGCAACCGGATTCAAATCGGTTTAACCTTTCACGCCGAATCACTTTTCGCGCTCTTCACTTCTTTGGCGGCAGATGTTGCATCCTTTTTCTTGAAAAACATTTTCTTTCGGTGCTCGTTCATTTGTTGAGTGTCAGATGTGTTTGAAGAAATTGTAAGCGCTTATATACATACATATGTATGTACATACTCTTAGGTATGCCCTGACAGAAAGCAATAGGTTAAATTTAATTAAGTCAATTCTCGCGGGGGGATGTTTTTATGATTATGAAATCTTTGATTTTTACAGACATTTGTAGAAAAACCACAAAATATTCGAATTCGTGAGTGTCAGATGTGAATGATCGTAATTCTTTGGTGCGTTCTGGTTTATCTTTCATTCAAAGAGATCGAAGCATGAAGGACTTGATTAGAGGAGATCGTGGTTATATTTACCTTATTTTGTACCTTGTTTTTGAAAATCATTGGCAACAAAGACCGTGTGTCAAACAGCAAACTGTGGCACAACTTATCTAGATCCCAAAATTCTGTTGTTATGTTAAATATTTCCGTATCCCAGGAGTGGCAGTTAAATTATTTTTATTCGCATATTCGAGACATACCTATCTGTCACAGAGAATCATCGGACCCAGAGCCACGGCCACGCCCGGCGAGCCGTGAACATGCTGGGCATGTGATATAATTTTTTGTATTCGGGGCTTACGTTTCATGCTTTCCAAGCCCTCATTCACTGAATGACTGGTGAAATCGATTAGGCTTTGATGGTTTTCCGATTGTCTCTGCAACTGCTACTGGCACATCCCCATATGGCAGAGATGAGTAAGGGCACTATCCCCAAATCCAAATTCTGTTCAATGAGCACTCAAAGCACATTAAAACTCGAAATTAATTGTCGAAATATTTACTTGGCTGGCACCCACACACTCCTCCTTCTGGGAATGTCCCCGCCATTCTTTTTGTCTCTCTAATTATCGTCTGATTGCCAGATTCTTATTTAAATCAGAACTCATAGAATAAGAGGGTACATTGTATTCCTGAAAATGAATATAACTGCCAGAAGTGCCGTAAAGTAGAGTCGGAATAGTCGCATCCCTCTGTAAGATCATAGTGGTTTCCAATGTTTGCCACTCTTCCTATATTCCCAAATTTTACCATCTCCCTCCCATTTGTACTGGGTAAAACATTGTCGGGGCACTCTGAAGTAGCGTTGTCTCTTATTTTTGTCGTTTTGTTTAATGACGAATTTTGTAAAATTGCTTCAGCAAATCAAAATACAAATGAAAATGACCGCAATTTTCGCTTTATTTTGTTTAATTTGCTTTTGGGGCGGCGTACTTCTGGGTGCGAGTGTTTTCTTTGTTTAGGCTAATCAATCAATCAATCAATTAATTGCCCGGCTGGCTTTGAGTACATAAGTCTATTTTTGTAGCTAAAAGCCAGCCTTTGTGTTGCTCTTGTTTCAGTTGGTCGATCCTTAGGCATTTGGAGTGGATGTGGGGGAGTGGTGTGCTGTATACAAGGATGATGATGTTGATGGCAAAACATCAACCAACATTAAACTAGTGCAACGCTGTAGTCGATATTCCGACTGAAGAATACGTGGCGCAGAGATTGGTTTCTTGGCATTAATTAAAAAATGGTTACTTATCCCAGCTCAAACATTTCTCTGGTGGGTAGATATTGACGACTGACAGTCCTAAACAATAAATTGGATAACAATTAAAAAAAAAACCTTCATACATACTACCTTTTTTAAACGTAACTTTATAAAGATTGACAGTATTTAAAACATCTTTCAATCATTTGGTTCCTATGACAGCTTTATGTTTTACTCGTTATGTTTTTACTCGATTTCTTCCGTATTTCCTTACTCGTATAAGGTATGTACTCGTATGTATAAGGTACTCGTATGTATGTACTTGAAGTATTAATTTCGACCTACACGAATTCCGTATACCCCTGCTCCCTCGAGGACCACCGGGTATGAGCTTTTGCATGGCACAGGCAGGTGCCTGTTTGCACTCACTCACCCGCTCGCTGGCGGTCGGTTTTCTTCGGTTATTTTCCCTGCTTAGCATCTGGCAAAGCTTAACCAACGGCGTCAAGACAGATAAATACCGCATGCTCCGCTTAGTTTTATTCGCTTAACGTAGAGTACCCGCAGTACTTCTATACCCGTATTTATGGCTGTCCATATACTAACACAACTTTTCTGAAAACTTTTCAATCTGCAGCAAACCAATTGAATGTGGCCACTGAGTTTACACGAGAATTTAATCAAAAACTTGAAGAGGAAGCTGTCCAGAGGTTCACCTGTTGGCTGCATTTTAAACGAGCGCGGCAAGCAATAAGCGGCCGAGGAGGTCGGTCGAGAGCCCGCCAAAGGGGGCCCTGGACAAGATGTCGCAACATTTCACGTCGATACTTGAGAACCTGCGTTTTGTGGCCATCAAACGGACGACAAACACTCAACAGCAACAGCCGCAGCCGAAATCGACTCCCCCCTCTCCGTGCGTGACGCAACAACAAAATAGAACAAAAAGCAAATCTCAAACAGCGCCAACGGTAAATGGCAATGGACTCTTGAGAACAAGTCTCGATGCCGCTAGCGGCGGTGGCGACTCGTCTTCCAGCCATGAAGTGGACCACAGTGGCGGAGCACCTGCCCCAGGAGTTGGGGCAGGAGCTGCAGCAGGCACAGGAGCGGGCGCATCGACTTCAAGTGGCGGTGGTAGTAGTAGTGGCACGCCACTGAAGAACCACAAGCGCGCTAGCATCTCCACGGCGTCGCCTCCGGTTCGAGAGCGCCGTGGCACCAACACAAGCATCGTTGTGGAGCTGGACAGTGGAGCAGCGCCTCCTTCAGCCGCGACGGCGGTGTGCGTCGCCTCTGGCAGCGGCACGGCATCCGGCAAAAGTTCACGGGAACTTTCGCCATCGCCCAAAAACCAGCAGCAGCCAAGAAAAATGTCGCAGGATTATCGTTCGCGTGCCGGCAGGTAACAGTTGCATTTCTCACAAGCGTATCAGAGGGGATAACTCGTACGAGTACGAGCAGGTGTGACAAATTGAGGGGATATCCCAGCAAAGACTGTTAAACATAGGTACTTAGGGTTAAACTAGACATGTGGTAGTAGTGTACAATATGAACATAAGTCCACTGAGACGCAAAACCAAGTTCGAACGACCATTGTACAGGCAAGGACCGTTTAAATAAGCCGCGGAAATAGCTAAAACGGGAACGTTTTTCTTAGGAAGAGTTAAAAATTTTAGTAGAAATCCTACCCGAATCGAATTTTGTCTACTTACAAATGTTACCTGTCTTTCCAGTTCAGGTTTCTCGAACACAAAACATCGAAAAAGCTCGATGTTAGTATTTATCAATTAGTATTCGATATTTGAAACATATTAGCAACCGAGGAACCAACCTCATTCACCTATTGAAGGGTCCCTGTATTTGTTTTTGTTTTCCCTTTGCTCCATGCACTTGTCATCAACGCACAGATTCCAAGAGCTTTAAGCTGCAAATCCAAAGGTATTCGAGTGCACAGGAGAAGGAGAAACTTTCAGAGAGCTATAGATCGGGAGAGAGCTTGAGTGAGAGCAGTGGAGTGTGCTCTTTGTAAATTGAAATGAAGAGAGAGCTTAGGGACAGGCAACTTTTTGTCATGGGAGGGAGGGAGGCCCGAGCTCAGCCCGAGCTTATTCGAATGAGCGTTAGATTCCGAGCTCAGCACTTAGCTACTATAATTCTGCGGTCACTGGATTTTCCCCATCTTATCAGCTATTCTTTTCCTCTGTAACTTAATCTCTATTGCAGCTTCATGCATCTGGACGACGAGGGACGCAGCGTGCTGATGCGCAAGCCGATGCGCTTGAAGAACATTGAGGGCAGGCCGGAGGTCTACGACACCCTGCACTCTAAGGGGCGAGAGGTGAGTCACGTCTGAGCAAGGGTCCTGGGCCCAGGGCTCTGGCTGTAATTAGCCCCTGCACGTGGCTGAGATGAGGTCTGGGGACCAAGTACTGGACGGGCACGAGTGAATGTGCAATAAACGGGCAGTAAAACAATTCGCAGAATGTTCTCTGGCTGTCTCTACTGGGTCTAAGTGCAAAAAGTTTCGGCTCGGAATGCATACAGAGTGAGCAGGAGAGCTTCCACAAGTAAAAGAAGGAATGCATACTTGCAGGAGTTATTTAATACTCTGATGGCTCTTAGTCGGCCATGTAATTGTGTGTAAGTTTGCTTGTTGGGTGACTGCCTCTCTATCCATTTGTACATGCACATGTGTGTGCACATGCGTTCGTGGGCGTCTGCCCGTTTGTGTGTCTTCCATGGGAACGTTTTACAGCAGTTTGTTATGTAAAAGTTGGCCGATTGCGTGCCCAGGACTGCGGATTAAACAGAAGGCCATACTTTTGTGGGCCTAGTGCCCTCTCTCTTTCCCTTTGGCCTGCCAGCCAAAGTTTTTCCATCGCATCGTAATAAAGTAGCTTGCACTTACCCGCTTTTCCATGTTTCTACATGTTGTGTGTGGTCTACAATTATAAGTATGTACAAGTATTTATGTACATGCAGCTGCGGTCACTAATGATGCTCACATTTTTTTCATATTTGATAATTTACAAAACAACACTGTCTAGCTAGTGAGCTTTTTCAGTAGCGTAGTTTGCGATATTTGTAGTAAAAAGTTGACGGTTGTTCAGGTTAATGCACATGGTTTATCGCGACGAGAGCACGACAAGAACGATTTGCACGATTTAAGACGCGGTCCGATTGAAGAGCTATTCGACGCGCAATTGACGAGGTGCAAGCAGTGCTAGATCAAGACTATTCAAGGGCAGACGGGACAAAAAGCCCGTGCCCTAATGTGAGCGAAGCTTTACCAAAGCCCGACAGATCGAGAGAGCGATGGCGAAAGCGAAAGAAAGGAAGAAGAGAGATGAAGACGAGAGAGAGCGGCTGCATAGGCTGCAGCCGTGCGTGACGATATACATATGTATATGTACATATGTATGCAGATGACAATGTGGTACAGTGGGCAGTGCAAACAAAGAACAATAATAGTAGAGAATGTCTGAACATACAAAGTTTATACATATATTCTTGATCAGCATGAACAACTGAGCCGCTAGAGCTAGTTAGTCCCTCAGCTTTAAAGCTTTCTATCTGAAGCTTTGCATACATCGAACTGGTACAGAAGCATGCACATATGTATATCATTCATTCATTAAAAGATGATCAATATTTAAATGGTTTTCATTGAAGACATCGGTTGAACAACAATAAATCGCTAGAAATTCTTTATGCTAGTTCTATTTTTTGTATATTGTAGTCGCTCGTTCGTGCGCTAGTATGTATTATGTTTTTGGCTTGTTTTAAGTTAAGTAGCGGCTTAGAGTGAATGCAGAAGCCTTTTAAGCCCATTTAAGTGTGCTGTGATTTCATCGCAAAAATAAAGTTTTATTAAGAGATATTTTTGAAATTTTCAACGGAAATTTGGCAGCTATTACGAGCCAAATTGCATAATTTAGTTTGCACACCTTCAGAGGGGCGAATAAGTTGCCCAAAACTGATTCAGCAACTGCTGGGGGGGTTGTGTGGTGCAAAGCTCATTAGGGCGTCGCGACGTCAGGGTGCGAGCTGCTAATTGCATAAGCGAAGAGTCGGCAGGGTCAGAAGTCGCCTTAAAGTTGCGGCACCTAACCTCAATTATCTAAGGAAGTGCCACCCCCACTGCACTCTGCTCGACTAACCCAGAGGGCGCCAAGTGGCAGTTACAGTTACAGTTACATTTAACAGCTACAGTTACATCTGCAGCTAGAGCCTCGGCTGCCATGCTAATTAAGTCAGCGTCAGCGTCAACGCCAACGCCAACAGCGGAAGTGGCGCTACGAATCCTTTATCAGAATCAAATTTCATTTCCCCACGGCCCTGTCCTTTCGACTGACACCTCCTGCATTTTAATATGCACAAAATTATGCAATGCAAAAATATATTCTACACGTTTTCCAGTCCGCCATTTAAATAAAGTACTACCCTCGAACAAGATGCAAGTGGAGGACTGGCCCGCTACTTCTGTGCATCGCTGCTCAGGTGATTATTCCGAATCGTGTGAAATTTCCACCTGGAACTAAGCGCAAGCGATGGGCGTGACAATCAAAGTCCCAACCATCATCCAAACTTGATGAGATGAGATACGATTCAATTACCGGAAAGTTGCTTTTGAAGGACTTGCCTTCCAACCATACCTTGGCTTTTGCTTTGCCTTATTGGGGCCACAGAAAACAGTTCAAGCACAGTTGTGCACTGCCTTTAATACTTCTCTCCCAAGTACTGAACCAACTGTGTATTTCTCATTTGCATTTGTATTTCCGAAAAGTAACTTCGTTTAATTTGGGTGTCAGTTGCATTTAAATTTCAGTTAAGTGTCCGGAAGGTGAAGTGCAAGGGGCAGAGCGTTAACTGGCCCAGAATGCAGTTAATATTCGAATTCCTCCTGGGGGACGGATCTGGTCCTGGACTGGCATATTGTAAGCTTCCTGGGGAACTCTTACGAATGGTTGTCTATGGACTACTACTCGAAGTTGTTCGGAAATATGTGTAAGGGCGGATTTATCGGAGATGCGTTTGATGATAGACATGACATGTCTTTCATTGGAAATGGATTTTAAAATCTGCAGGTGGATAAGCTTTTCTCTTGATACTTCAAACAGTCGACAGTCAATTTCCCTGCACTGCAGAGTACTCGATAGTCGTTGATGCTTGATGGATCTTGCCCCACAGCACAACCGACAGCTCTTTTGCCACTTGCCCCAGGAGGAGAGCATAATTTTAGAGAAAACACCAGGAACAACTAAGAACAATGAAAAAGTACGAATTTTGCGAGGAGCAGGACTGCGCCGTGGAGAAGTGCACTCTCCACCCAGTCGAGTTGGGGCGGCACGTGGCATGTGGCACTGGGAAACCCAGGCTTACAAGCCAGACTTTACGCGCCCCGCTTCCTGTGGCAAGCGTGTCTATGTGCAAGTGTGTCTTCTCGCATTTACCCGCACTTGCCGCTCTGCAGCTGCAGCAATTTCCGTTTCCGCAGCCGAACGGGCGCTGCCTGCTGTTTATATTTACATAAAACAATTTTGGACAACTTTGAGTGCTACGAGTCCCGGGCTGGCAATTATTTGCATTCCGGCTCTGCCAGCAAAAATTTCATTTAATTTGCGAAAAGCGAAGGCAGCCTCAGTGCCTTCTGGTTAAGTGTTTGGTCGCTTTATGAGATCTCCGTCCGCAGAAAATGATAAGCTCGGCCTCAAGACCGTATCGCACTCACATGGGGCTCAGGTTGGGGCTTATTAGAATGGTAACCCTTCCAGAGTCGAGGTAACAAATTTTTGTCATGTGCCGTCGGTAGGTAATCATAGTACAGGCATATATGTAGTGCTTTTGGAGCCCGGCCTCTGTTCCTCTGTTGCTGTTGCTATTGCATTCTGCATAAATTTGTGCATAAAGTTGGGCATAAAGTTGTGCAACCAAGTGAATATTGCCAAAGTTTGTGCGGCGGGAGAAAGTGTGGAATAGGTGCCCTTCTGTTCTGTGCATACAAAGCCATCTTGGCTATGTGGCTTGGCTTAAAGGGGGAAAGGCTTGGGTGTTTGTTGTGGATGGGCCGGTGTGAAAGCGAGCCGAAAGTGATAGGACTTTCTGGCAATTATAAGTCAACCTTTGAGTGAGACACCAGAACCCATTCCAGCCGAAGGTGATGTGAGCTTACTTTTATAAATTTATGAAATTCTGAGAGGCTGATATCAACAACATATTCGCCACATAATAATAACAATAATCAAATACATAATAAAAAAAGGATTGCGCTGAAAATATCTTTGTCTGGAAAGGTGCTTCTGTTCGGAATTCTCTATAATTGGCTCTTAAACTTCCGCAAACACAAACCAGATGGTTCCCTACATAATTCTCTTTTTATCCTAGTCAATTGTTTCGTAATCGTCAACCAGCTAAGGCGTATGAGTGGCACTATATAATGACTAGCAGTAGGGCGGCATGACATCTTCCAGCCTCGTGCACTACTTCAGCTCCTTCGAGGCTAGAGAGTTTTTATGCGGCACTTGGCTAAGCCAATTCAGGAGCTCAACTGCCTGGAAAAACAAACTAATTATGACCGCGGGTGCGGGTGCGGGTGTCTTGGGCGCTTCGTGGGAGAGAGGGCGTGAGGGTGTTGAGTAAATTAAACCGTCGGGAAAACAAACCGTGAGGAAAGGTAAAGAGACCAGTCGGGAATGCCGGGTGTGCGTGGAATGGTGCAAATGAAAATTACAGCGACACGCACCATAAAAAACAGCGAGGAGCAGGATGCAGGATGAAGCTGGAGCGAAGGCGGGATGGCGGGGAACCGTCCTCAATTGACAGTGAAATGCTTTCTAAACGATTCCTGGAGAGAGTCGCAGCCACGGCGAGAGTGCGAGGGGGGAAGGGACAGACAGAGACAGACTTTTGCTTTTGCTTTTGGTTTTCTTTTCTTTTTTATTAATTTCATTTCATTGTTGCTCTCTGGCAACAATCTTCATTTCTCCGCTCCGTAGCTGTCATTCATCTTCATTTGTCGCTGTGAGGGAATCGCCAATAAAAATTTAATTACCAAAATGAGTAATTATGTTTTTTTAATTAAAGCTGTCAAAACACAGGGCCAGCGGACTTTATGACTTATTTACTCTTCTCCCTCCGTTTGGCAGATACTCTCCTGCTCCAAGGGAACTTGCACCAGCAGCATCATGGGCATCGGCAATGCGGCTGTCGAGGCGCGCAAAACGGATCTGGTGCTGGACCACGCGAAGGACTTCTTGGAGCAGTATTTCACCTCGATAAAGCGGTAAGTGTTTGGCTAATGGACATCTGTATGACTCCTTTAGGTCCTAAACTAAAGCTTTATGCAAAATGTTTTTCCGTGCCCATATCTTTTGTCTCCTTCCCAGCACTTCTTCCACCGCCCACGAAACACGCTGGAAGCAGGTGCGCCAGAGCGTGGAGACTTTGGGATATTATCAGCTAACTGAAACCGAGCTAATTTATGGCGCCAAATTGGCCTGGCGCAATTCTTCCCGTTGCATCGGTCGCATTCAGTGGTCCAAGCTGCAGGTGAGTGCCGCACTCTCAGATTTACGTTTAAGGAGGCGCAATTTATGGTTTAGTATCTTAAATGTTATCCATAGCAATTCAGAAAACTACTGGCCACTGGCCACTGAGAAACAGCCGGCTTGACCTCCGTTCCGTTGCATTGTGTCCCGACAATGTTTGTCTCCATCATCTGCCACAAAATATGAGCAATTTATCAATTCAAATTAGGCCTAGATATTCATGTGCAATTCCCGAAATTATATGGGTAATACACCCACTGAAATAGTCGGGCGAATTTGTCAGCGCCCAAATCGCAGACAAATACATGTCTTTCCATTATCTAAGATTTATGCGTGTTCCAGCGAAATGATAGATGCCTAGACGGGGACTACTAGCAGAGGGGATGGCAAATCCCCTCAAGGGGAGGGGCAGAGACAAAGCCAGCATTTGAAATGCAAATCCTCGTAAATTTTAATTTTAGCCAAGAAAGACAATTTGGCCCACGGGCAGAGATTTATTCATATGAACGAGTACGAGTGCGAGTATATACAAATTATAATGATCAGTAGTGGCTCCGTCCCCGTCCGCGTCTGTGTGCGTGTGCCTGGCAATGTGTGAAGGAACAGATTTCCATTCACGCCTGAATGATTTGCATGTGTATGGGAGAAAAGCCGGAATGGCAGGCAGCTACTGAGGTGACACTAAATTCACCTTCAGAATTTACTTAGCATTATTCAATTTATACATTCATGGATGTGGGAGTACATATGTACATGAATATATGAATTTCACATGGCCTTATGCTTGTCAAAGCATATTTTGCTTTTAGAATAACATATTGTATATGTGTTCCTGAATTCTTCTGAAAACAACCAAATGAAATGTCATGGATGTGCCTTTGAAGTCCCAAGATTCAGTCGCGTTTCTGTCTGGCATTTAATCGATGGAAAAACCATTAAAGATTTTACTGACGTATATATCATACATTGTAAGCCCATAGTTTATATCCTAACCAACCAATAAATAGTCAGCATTGGAAGAGACAAATAGCAGTTGTCTCTTGGGCGTTCGAGGTCTTAGAAACACATTATAATTTTATAGTTGGTGTGTCCTTCCATATAATGGTTGTGAACAGAAGACAAAATACTTTCTTTAAAGAGTCACTGAGTACACTTCGTTTACTCCCTTAGGTTTCCATCTCCTACTCCCAAATATTCTTCCTTTGAACATCCCAAACAGTAGTACTGCCTATGTACATACATACATATGTATTTCCAAATTGTGATTCGTAGATATTTCGTATGATAATTTAATTTAAGGCCATGACGGTTCATAATATGGTGGCAACGCATTTACCACAATTTTCAGAACAACGCTAGCCAAAACGAGAAAATGGGAAAACTCTGATTTAAATGAAATGGAATATGTGTGGCTCCCATCGGGCACTTCAAAAGGGTTGGGTTCAGAGGGTTTGTTTTCCAAACTTAATTAGGAAACCCGTTTGCTTGGATTTTGCCCAACAAAAAACATGACAAAAGCCAACACAGCAGAAAATCGTGTGAAAAAGGGTTTGGCAAGCCTGAAATGAATTTCAGTTTCGAGTGGGTCGAACACAGAAAGCCCATAAAGCCAAGTGTAAGTACTTTACTCTGGTCTGGCCCCAACGGAGACAGCCCGAAAAAACAGGTGTGAAAAAACAAAATTATGCGATTCGTAGAAGCTCAAGAGATAGAAACAGAAATATTTTGCAAAAAAATTCATTGAAGCGAAATAATTGAAAAGGGATGTCAGTGTACAAGCATGATTTAGTTGCAAACAACGCTCCTATGTTCGCAGGACCCCATGGCTAAAAACCACACAAATATATGTGTAGGTTACATAGAAATTTGTGTCGCATTTATCATGCGCCCCGTTGGCCGGCGCGCAAAAACTTTCGGACAGTCGAGGGCTGCAGGAGTGGCCCTTTGATTCCATGTGGCAGCAATTGTTTGTTTGTACTTTTTGCTTGTACTCGCAGTTGCTGCAAGCATTTGAATATTTTAGTTAATTGAAACTTTGCGGAAAAGCAGGGTCCTCCGCCACGAGTAGCATGCAAATTCAAATTGCGAGTGAGACGCTTCTCGGAGAGTCTCTCGTTTTGCACGGATTGTTGTTGATTCGAATAATTAGTTTGTCATTTCTGTTCCAGGTCTTTGATTGCCGCTATGTGACAACAACAAGTGGCATGTTCGAGGCAATTTGCAACCACATCAAGTATGCAACCAATAAAGGCAACCTGAGGTAAGTGTCCACTCTGAGGTGAGGGAGAGCTAGTGGTATATGATATGAAAACTCACCCCTGACTGCTAAGCCACACTGGGAGTGAGTGGAGAGCCAGCCGATAAATATAAAAATAAAAACTGTTGAGACCAATGTGTACTCCCCATATCCGGGGGATATTTTCGAATTTTCGTGGCCAGATGAATTACCAGCTTATGCTAATTAGTGGGAGCAGAACATTTTCGATGCTCGCTAATCGCCCTAAGCTGTGGAAATGATGCAGCTGTTCAGGATTTTCGAAACGGGTGGTCGCCTTCCATATTCTCTTTGGCACATAATTTCGAATTTTCAAATAATCTACTCAACGTTTGGCAACGGTTGTTGGTGGAAAGTGATTGGCAAATTATGTTTTTCCCTGCTAATTGGCCAAATCGAGCGGCTGTGGGCCAAATGCCATGCCGCCAATTTTGCTTTTCCATAAATATTTGAAAAGTCCACCCACTGGCCCCATCGATGTTGCACTTTTGACTTTTCACACACATTGGCATAAGTACCCAAAGGCTTATAGCAGCTCGGAAAAGTTTGATTGAACTTTTCCGAACTTAAAGCGTGGTGCCTTCAAATTGTTAGGAGTTTGTTTGTCTGTTAATTGATTGCGTAAATTCTTTGTTTTAGATCGGCCATTACGATATTTCCCCAGCGCACAGATGGCCGACACGACTATCGCATTTGGAACAACCAGCTAATATCCTATGCCGGCTATAAGCAGGCAGACGGAAAGATCATTGGCGATCCCATGAACGTGGAGTTTACTGAGGTGAGTGCGGATGAAGATCCTTGAGTTCTGGGTAGCAGGGAAGCAGGGAATGGGCGTACAAAGGAGAGATATTCAATCAGATTGAGAAAGTTCTGTAAAATTCCATAATCGGCTGATGAATAAAGCTGAAACCCACTCTACCATTGGTTTACTCAATTAAATCGGAATCCACCTGACGAACATTGCCGTATTTATTTGCATGGGGCTGCGTAATCCACCAATTGATTTACATACCAAACACGGATAAATACGAGAACATACATTATCCCTCGTCCATCAATTGCCCCTGCCTTTAAATTGGGATACAGTCTCCCTTGTTCCGGCTGCCGCTCCCGCTCCCTAGCGACCTTTCGGTGAACCAACAAGTTGGAAAGCCCCAAAGGCCACAGCGGCAGCGGCAGCAGCAACGCCAAAGTTCGCCCCATAACTCGTTGTAATAAATCTCTTTTTAAATACGCAAAAACAAGCGAGCAAACAACAAAGCTGTCAATAAATACGGACACGAATAGGAGTACGGCAGAGGGCAGCAGATGCTGCCAATGCACACTGACTCTGATGTATTTGCATATAAAACCGAGCCCCAAAGTATCTCCATTTATTTTTACACATGTCACTTTTTATTCCCGCCACAGTCCGGGCGCCAGCGTCCGTCCCGCCTGTCTGTTGATTTTCGATTTCGCTTCGCATTTATTTGATGTTCCATCCGAACCTCTATCTATCCTCGGAGTCCATCCACTTTCATCCTAACTGATTGCCGCCTCTTTCGCAGGTCTGCACGAAGCTTGGCTGGAAGAGCAAGGGCGGCGAATGGGACATCTTGCCGGTGGTGGTCTCGGCCAACGGTCATGATCCGGACTACTTTGACTACCCGCCCGAGTTGATACTGGAAGTGCCGCTGACCCATCCCAAGTGAGTAAACAAAATGACTAATAAAAGCCAAATATTTGTGTCATTTGTGTGGTCTCTACTACATTGTACTGTGCACCCGGTACTCGAATTCCGGGATCCATAAAAGCTTGAAAAAACCAAGTTAGGTGTGATCAAAATTTAATATACATAGATAGATACATAGAACGAACTTTAACTTGGCTGAAAGTAGCCAGAGGTAACCGGATTTTGGAAAGCATTTACTGAAATATTTTTTAAGCGGCAATCATGGTGCATTTAAATTGGGCAAAATATTAATAGGAAGCTACTCTAGCAAATCCAATCCTGCGATTACCCTTATCGAAGACCGTGTAAAACTTGCCGATGAAAACGTCGCCGAGAATCCAAAGGTTGTTTCCGGACATGGAGGTGAAGCTGGACATGCAGCGGGTTTGGCCGGCCTCCGTTAACTTAACGATGTAGTCCTGTGGGGTCAGGGTGAAGGTAGTGCCTCCAATATTCAGGTTGACGTTGGGTAGGGAGGCGACATTAGCGCACTTCACGAAGGCCTCCCCCCCGCCGTTGTCTATGGCTCCCATCAGGATGTTGATCTTCGCATAGGCCAACTGGGGAACCACGATCAGCGATGTGCCAGTGTCGGCTATGGCCTGGCAGCCGCTGCAGAGAAGAATGCCATTTGACTTCACGGCGTTCACCTTGAACTGCCAGTAGCCGGCCACCGAGACTGGGACGTAGGTCAGATTCCCTGTGAAGAGGCTGGAGTCGATTCCCCCCAAGATCAGTTCTCCGCCTTGCACTGCAGTGCCCTGGCGCTTCAGATAGAAGGAGATGACTGGCTCGTCCAGCAGGCCCTGTGCGATCATGTTGTCGAATGGCGGGGTCACGTTGTCCACGGCAATCGACTTGAATGCCAGCCCCATAATGCCGGCAAAGTCCGCATTCACGAAGGTTGACCCCGGCTCCTGGAGCGCCTCAGCGAACGTCTGCTGCTGGACCTGTATCCCTGCCACCCCCACCGTGTCCTCGGAGAGGAAGCCCGTGAGGCTGCCGGTTCCGTATTGGATGCTGAAATTCTCACCATTGGCCACATAGGTACTGGACTGATCAGAGTGATACTGGTTGTGATTTTGGCAGGCCTGGTTGCTGGTCGGGCACTTGGCGCTCGGCACCCACAGGTTGGAGGATCCCGTGTCGAAGAGAATTCGGAAGAATTGCTCCGGGGTTCCTATACTGATGAGTCCGTAGTACTCCATGTTCATTGAATTCTGCAGGTTTTCGGTGGGCTCCGAGCTCGTGGTGGCCTCCACCAAGTACTTCGCAGCCAGCAGCGTCTTCTCAGCCTTCACGTTTCCATGGGTCTTGGTGAAGTTGCTCTTCGTCTGGAGCTGCACTCGGTTCAGCTTTGCCGTCGAGTGGCCAACTCCGATCAGTACTAGGAAAATGATCAACCTTCTCATGTCTGCGCTTGTTATAATTTGAATGTGACTTTCTCCCTGGTGGAGGCGCTTATATAGCACCGAACACCTATATGTTTGTTCGTGGACACAGCTTTCTGGTATCCAACGATCCCGAATTTGCACGTGTTTGTAGGCTCAAGACTCTGGACAAACACTAATTAGAGTTGTTGAAAAGATACGAAAAAAATAAATTTGCTGTTTGCTTAGAACTCCATTCATGCTCTAAATATTTTGTTCAGCTGTTTTCTCAAAAGGGTAGAAATTTGCATTATTTTTTCGTAATTAAAAACCTTCTTGAAGTGCATGATGACTGAGTGACGTACTTGTAGATACTTTAAAAAAAGAGATTACTAATGAAAGACTGGCTGGATGTGATGGAATGATGGCCATGGGTATGATAGCAGATAACAATACTCCTGAAGATATGTAAACCACTAGCTGTTGGTTAGTTGGTTAGAAGCTAATCTGATCACGACATATAAATACTATATGGATGCACATGCTCATATAGAAGGATAGAAAGCCGGGAATTGCAATAACAACTTAATTATGGGTCACCCCGCTACATACCCATCCACGAATTTCATATATCCTTGAACTCTGGTAGTACTGGGTCCAGCCATCAGCTGGTCCGGCTTTGACATGTGTATCCAGCGACTTTGCATCCACATCAAATATACGAGTACGAGTGCCAGATACGAGGGCAGAACAATAATCGGCCACCCACTGTGCCCTCTCTTTGCAGGTTCGAGTGGTTCACGGAGCTGGGGCTGCGCTGGTACGCGCTGCCCGCCGTGTCCAGCATGCTCTTCGACGTGGGCGGCATCCAGTTCACGGCGACCACGTTCAGCGGCTGGTACATGTCCACGGAGATTGGCTGTCGGAATTTATGCGACACAAATCGGCGCAATATGCTGGAGGTAAGTTGGCGAATGGAAAGGTCCGGTGGCGGAGTGGTACTGTAATTTCTGAATTGATAGCTTGATAGCTTGATAGCCTGGTAGCCTCACTCCGTTAACATTGTCCGCGCTTCGTGTCCTTGATGTCTTTGTATAGCCGCTCGTTCCGCCGCTTATTTCATTATATGGCCGCATAATGTGCGTCCTCCTCCCATCCCGCCACATCCTCTTTTTTCATTCCCGCCGTCCCGGCATAAAGCGTTTGGCATTCTTTTGGCCAGCCAGTGACGTGGGAGTGGGCGTGGGGAAAGTGGGTTAACAGCACTTAAGAAGGAGACCTGCTTTAAAGCCCGACGAGGTTCCGGGGAGAATTATTCGCTTGATAAGTTCCTCATGTGATTATAGCCTCCTACTAAATATACGCAGCTGCAGTGACATTTGGGTCGATTTGGCCAGCCTAATTAGTTTTCAGCCGAATGCACTTGCCCCCCCGCACACGCCAGAAATGTTGTTTAATTTTATCACAGCTCACAGCATAATGCAATCATTACAAACGCACACACAAAAGATTGTGACGTGTTTGTCTGATAGGTGGAAAATTAAGGACATTCCCCTGCAGCGGGTATTATAGTTTCGAGCAGAGTTTCACGAGGCACGAGGGACATGTTCGACCCTACCATCTACCCTGCTATATTTCTCTATCACACGGATCGGCCGTTGAACAAGTCTTCTCAAGAAGAAGAAAAATTAAATATCATTAAAATTTATATGTATAAAATCGATTTCCCATAGGTTCGGCTCCGATCCATACCGATCCTATTCGGCTAATTGTGGAATCTGATAGAAAGCCATTTAATTCGAAATGTCATATGTACTTGTTGCATTCAATTATGAATCCATCAAGTCAGTTTCTGGTCCATTGCTCATAAATTAAATAAATACCGCTCTTGGCTTTAAAAGTCCCTGCTTCCCTCCCGTAAATGAGTCCCCTCTCAGGTCCATAAATTCCCAGAGCCATGTGCACACAACTCAACCGCAGTGGCCTTTACTCATAACGTTCTATGGCCGGGGGCTGGATCTATAATTGACGTATAGTTGGGCCTGTGGTCTGGCCAACCACTGTCAGCCCGGGGGGCACTTGTTGGTGCATGTGGGCCGGTCCTGTTACTAGTAATTATTAGTTCCTGGCCACAAAAACCAAAAACCGTAATCGAAATTTGACAACACTCTTCAATTAGAGCGAAACACCATCTACGAGTATCCCATATCCCAGGGCAAGGGTGCGCTCTCATCAATTTTCAATTATGCACAAATAAAATGATTTTTGGTTTTTCTTTTTGATTTCAGACTGTGGCGTTGAAAATGAATTTGGACACCCGGACACCGACTTCCCTGTGGAAGGACAAGGCCGTCGTGGAGATGAACATAGCCGTGCTGCACTCGTTCCAGAGCCGCAATGTGACCATCGTGGACCACCACACGGCCAGCGAGAGCTTCATGAAGCACTTCGAGAACGAGTCAAAGTTGAGGTAAGAATAGTCTGGATCGGCGATTAAGGGTATGCAGTATTGGTGGGAATGGAGGTGGAGGTGTGGGTGGAGGGGGAGCGGCTGCCACTTTATGGCCGAGGCGGGTCTGCATTTATGGCATATCCCAGCCGCATGTTTATGGCTTAACGTGTTTTATTTGACTTCCGCCGGCACGGAAAAGCGGAAAAGCGGAAAAGTGTGCGGAAAACTCTGCAGGTGCAAAAATAAATTTATTGTTTCCAATTTGGTGTCGCCAGCGTTTATGTAAAATGCTCGCGAGACACATAAATGCCGTACAATATGTCAGATATTTCTGCTCTGTCGCAAGGGGGAAATCCCCTTTGGGGGGGTTTGGCTGAACAGAAATTAATATATCATTTTTAATATTTATCTGCCCAACTATTTCGAAGGATAGCCTTGTGTGGTGACTCCTTTCACGTGCTGTGCGATTCGGCGGGGTTCGTCATCGATGGATAGCATTTTTTATGTAATTATTGTACTATACGCTAATTTTTTACTGCTGATAAAACCGTGCACCACTGAGCACGAATTATTCATTCAGTGAATTCCTAATGAATACATAAATAACTCTACATATGTATTAAATGTATTAAAGCATTAATTTCCCGCCACTTAGGCCCATTAAATCAGCTGTTCTGTCTGCCTCTATTGCCAAAAGTAGAGTTCAAGCAGAGACTCTTGTCAATGACAACATTTTCTTGTTAGAGGGTTAGAGTGTGTCACAATTTATCAATTCTATTTATGGTGCAGATTGAAATATTTTCAACTACAGCTGAGTCTACAACGGAGTGTCGTATAGGCCATAAAGTCTGTCTGTGCCGCGGGATAGCGGGATGGAAGGGAGGAATCAACCAATCTAATTCCGTTTTAAATTGACTTTAGCGCTAGCCAAAAGTGATTTCAAATCTTGAATGATTCAATTGACTTTTTATTCTCTCATTAGCAGTTAAATGTAATTTCCCGGCTTTAATTATACTGGGCCTTTGATACTACTACTTTTTGCCATTCTTGGCTTAAGCCCACATGGAACTGGTTGGCTGGGGCTAAGTGCTGGAGAGGCTACACTGCTTCCATGGGGTTCCAGGAATTGGTATTTGACCTACTCACGGGTGCGCTTTGATGGTTATTTTCGGCTGCTCTCTTCCCCTTGGGGCAGCACCGTTTTGGAACAGTAAATCAGAAGCCTAAGCCATGTCTGGCCGGGGTGCATCTATTTTTGGGGCAGACAACCAACAGAGAAGCCAATTAATGATAATGCCCCGTTTGGAATGCCAAAAATATGCTGTCCATATTTCAATTTGCAGCCATTTGCATTTGCTGTATGGCCGCTTAGCATAGTCTTAGTGTCTCCCTTTGTGGGGTTCCAGACGGGCGCCCCCGTCAATTACAAGTAATTACTGACGCAACGATTCCCTTTCCGCAGGAACGGCTGTCCCGCCGATTGGATATGGATTGTGCCGCCGCTCTCCGGCTCCATCACGCCCGTGTTCCACCAGGAGATGGCGCTGTACTACCTGAAGCCCTCGTTCGAATACCAGGACCTCGCCTGGCGCACCCACGTCTGGAAGAAGGGGCGCGGCGAGAGCAAAGGCAAGAAGCCGCGCCGTAAATTCAATTTCAAACAAATCGCTAGGTAAGTACGGGCACGGGCACGCGTACCTCCAGCACCGCACCGTTTACCGTTAACGTGGCGACCTCTGCCTTCACCGATGATGCTGTTGATATCCTTCTGCAGCATCCTTCTGGCCCGTTTATTGTAATTGTCTTTGTGTGACTTTGGCTGTGTGTGAGAGTATCTGTGTTGGCTCGTTGTGCGAGCGTGTCACACGACAGCATCAGCAGGGATTAGCCTCTAAGTAGATTACATGGATTGTGGTTTATTGCTGCCGGGTCCCGGGTCCCGGGCCCCACCGCCGCTCCATGCTGCTCCCTTCCCCATTTCCTGCTCTTGCCAACTCTCTTGGAAAATTCGGAACATTGCATCATGGTTGTTGTCCGTGGTATTGTTATTTTAAATGTTATTTTCCCCACTCCACTCCTCTGCTTTCTCCTGTCTGGGGCCTTCGAAAAGGCAAGGTAGCATATGTGCGGTGGGACTTGATTGTTATGCAAATTGTACGGCATTATTTTATTTGGATAAAATTAAACACATTTCTCTCTTAAGTTTGTTGTTTATAGTTTTATCAAAGTTTTCCCAATTTCAAATCAACATAAATCCTCTCTCCTCGTATTTATACGAGAATGTATTTGGGAGTATTTGTCCAAGTCCCTAGGAGTTCAAGCTAATATTTACTAGCATAACAATACTGAAAGTTCCCTGAAACATAATATTTTGAATTCTCATTTTAATTAATAGTAATTAATAACACTATATTCAGCGGCATTCAGTGGGCCCTTTAATTGATTTACAATATAGCAATTATCAAGAGCGGCACTGCATTGTGTACAGGCTTAAATCCACATAAGGATACAGCTGAAACAAACAACTGCGGTCAGCCCGAACAAATAAAATCAATTACACAATTAACAAAAGAAATCGCCGATGATGAGGAAATGTGTGACACCTG
Organism: Drosophila lowei; assembly: GCA_008121275.1. Taxonomy (NCBI): domain Eukaryota; kingdom Metazoa; phylum Arthropoda; class Insecta; order Diptera; family Drosophilidae; genus Drosophila; species Drosophila lowei. The sequence continues at coordinate 16,653,092 of CM017779.1, read as the reverse complement.
CAAATGGCCTTTAAATGAGTCGTGAAAAATGCAAATAATTATTCAACGACCGCACTTTAAATCGTTGTGTATTAACGATGTTGTCCGCACTTGCAAATTTGCCCAGGCTAATTAATTTTAATTATCTGCAATTGGTCCCATGCAGCGGGTCCGGTCCGGTGCATCGATTCCCGCCGAACAGCTTGAAAAGTGTCTGAAAACTGGCTGTCATATGTTCATTAAAAAGTTATCAATTATAATTGCTGAAAGTCGCTTGTAAGTCTCCATTAAATCGAGCACTTTCGAGTGAGAAACTTTTAATCAGTGCTTAACCGAAGGAACCTCTGAAAAACCATATACCAGTACACAACATATGTATGTATCTATGGCTCGTATTCAAATGTGTATCCGAATATCTGTATCTGTATAGGGACGAAAAGCTGCAGACATAATTAAGTTTAATTGTTTCAGCACGCGCTGCGTCTCTTGGCTCTGATGAGATGAAATGGAATTAAATCAGCGCTGACATCGACAACTTTATGGAAATGAAATTATATTCATGCTCGCACAGAAGTGTGCAACATAATGTGTCGGGTGGTGGGTGGGTGTGGCAGGAGGAGTGGCGTGGCGTGGAGTGAAGCGAAGTGGAGGAGTGCCAGCCATATTGAATTACATTTAAACTGCCTATAAGCATCCATTTCCCCTCTTATCCCAAAAAAAAAGTAGTTCCACGTCAGGGCAGGCGGGCGGCGGTCGGCGGGCGGCAGTGAAAATGGAACACAATTCGAGTAGAATGAAAAAGGAAATATAACAAATACGAGGTACCCTACAGAATTATAGGATAGCACAGCATATATGGCCTCGAAAACTTATGGGATATTTATGGAAAGCACTTGTATACACACCTACAAATATTAGGGGGCCCAAATAGTTGTATTTGGACTAATTTTGGTTCAAAAAAATACACAAAATACTATATTCCACAGGAATATATTCTACGAGTTCACAGAATCTCAATATACCCATCCACAAGGGGAGCAGTGGATATGGGAATCTCGAAAATAAAGTCGAAGAATCAGGCGATACGATGTCTGGCACTGAAGCATCAAGAGTCCCTCACAGCCTCCTACACACTTGCCGCCCCTTTCTGTTCTCATTTATTTGCACTATGCATAACATTTTATGCGATCCTGCTTTAAAAGGTGGCTGGGAGGGGATGCAATAAAACTGCTGTGTCCCGTTCGATTATTGACGAGACGTGTGTGTGTTCTCGTGTGTCTCTCTCGAGGGTGGTCCTTACAGCAGCAAAATATATGCTCTAGTTGCAGACAATTTTCCAATTATATGGCATGTCAATCAAAGTGCCCGTATCGGGCGTCTTGTGCTGTGTGTGCTGCGTGTTATGGCCTTACCCTCCGACACAAAGGCTTATAAGTGTAATGACGATGGCCCTGCCGCCGCTGACTAAGCTTTAAGTGCCCCAGCCTCTGCCCCAGCCCGGCTCCATGATCTCTAATCGGTCTCCTCGTTGCAGGGCTGTGAAATTTACATCGAAATTATTTGGACGCGCCTTGTCGAAGCGCATCAAGGCAACGGTTCTATATGCCACAGAAACAGGCAAATCCGAGCAATATGCAAAGCAGTTATGCGAGCTCCTCGGACACGCATTCAACGCACAGGTGAGTTTCGGAAAGACCAAGACCAGAGAAGACCAGGAAGAGGGCTGAGAGCGACAAGTATTCCCTGTGCTGCATGGTCGGATTTGTTGGGGAATATCCATGAATATTTTTACTCAAATTATTATCGTGAAGATGGAAAATAATTTACAAAATTTAATGAGAGCATTAGGCATATTTCATAGTTTAATATGCCCCCAATTTGACATTATAAACCGTTCAACCCACTTCTAAAATTAGCCTCATTTTGGGCATTCTGCGTTTAACCTGCGACCTTAGCCCACGAGGAAATCCGGCGCCACATAAGACAAATTAGCATAAAAGAGAAATTTACTTTTCAATTTTTGTGGCAGCTTAGTGTCCGTCCAACCAGTCCAGTCCTGTCCAGTCTGGTCCAGTCCAGTCCATCCCCTCGTCATGTGTGGGTAAAAAGCATCTGCTGCTGGCTGGAAAAATGAGATAAGCCCCAAACACCTGCGACACAATAGTCGTGCAAGATACAGCCCGACATCACAGCATACGGAGCTCATTAAGCCGCCTCCCTGGTGCACGAGTACGAGCCGGGGAATAGGCCAGGCTCTAATGACCACAAAAGTGTTTGGCAAAAAAAAAAAAAGGAAGGAAACTACGCACAGCTAAGACATTACATTGTTTATTCATTTAGATCTATTGCATGTCCGACTACGATATATCCTCCATAGAGCACGAGGCCTTGTTAATTGTTGTGGCCTCCACCTTTGGCAACGGCGATCCCCCCGAAAACGGAGAGGTAAGTCCCCCAGATCATATCAAAATAATTAATAGATTAGGCCCATGCCTCCCCCTCAAATGTGTACGAAATGTGAACTTTAATTCCCCGTCGTGCCCTCAGCTTTTCTCCCAGGAATTGTATGCGCTGCGTGTGCAGGAGTCCGGCGGGCATGGATTGCAGGATTCCAGGTGAGTCCATAAATTGGGGTCTTCCTTTCCGCTCTTTGCCGTCCCAGGCCTTGCATAAATTTCGTATAAATCAATTTGTTTAAGAACTTCGATGTGGGAGGGCACCAAAATACAATGGGAAAGAGCGAGCAAAAATTGCTTTTTAAGCAAGTTTTCTTTCATTTTGAATTTCAAGCTTATGCAAATGGCTCGATGACTCTTCTGCGGCGTTATCAATTTTTATTGCACACTTCCAGGGTCCTGTATCCCTTGGGGGTTCTTCGGTTAGGCGCGTACAAGTGGATGTAATTAATTTTATTTGTTGCCGAGCTGATTCCAGGAAGCTCCGACACAGTAGGACCTGTCTGCTGTTGCACGGATTCATTTTCTATGGAAAATATTGCCATTCAAACTATTCACAGCGGTTTTTGTTCTAGTTTGTTTTTCCGCTTGGGGTCCATGTTTTGGGTCACATTATTGCTGACACATGCTTTGAAATTTTGTATTATTAATTGGCTGTTGTTGTTTCGCCCATCATGCCTCTCTTTCGTGCATGCTGGGAGCTCAAAAATGGCGCTCAAATGCCTTCGCACACCAACACACACACATATGCAGGACAAAGACACGCACTTAAGTGCGTGCCGCTTGAGGGAGCAGACAAATCCGCGCAATTCCCCCACCACCATCACCTCCTTCCCCGCCAACAAAAAACAGAAAAAACAATAACAATAATTTTGTTATTTCGATATTTTCCCTCACGTAGGATACGTCTGTGGAGGGCTTTTATGATGTTGAGGGGATTTCCGCTTGACAACTTTGACAACTAAGGACGCACACAGACACACTCACACCCACACCCACACCCACACTCACATGACTAAATTTATACCCGAAAACCCAGGCGGGGGTGAGCCTGTTGAAAATGAAATTGAAAATTCATATGAAAGACGGGGAGCACGGGGAAGTGGTAGCAGGAAGGGGCAACGGAAGCTGCCACAGCACTCCCCTACGGTAGGAAGCCAATTCAATAACATATGTGTTTTACAAGTCGGGATGCGGCGCATTTTTGATGGAAAAATTCATTAATTGAAATTTAATCTGGGTTTCCCCCGAGCTGATAAATTTGTGCGTGTTTATGCCTGTTTATCAATTTGTACGAGCATTACAATCACCATTGGATGGGCTGATGGAGAAGCTCCTGCCCTCCTGCTGTCTTCGGTGTACTAATTAATTTTATTTATTATTGCCTTTATACGATCCAATTGTGTACATTTCAACGACTATGTGTGCTGCTGGAACAAAGAAGGTTCGTTTTGTGGAGAGCCGTTAATTGGCATTTCCCCGGCCTACGCTCGTCATTAGCATTATGATTAATTGGGAAACGAGTTGCTGAGGCATGGAACATTGTTTTTAGTAGACACGAAATTCAATGAACAATTTTGAGAAGAGATATATATATATTTTATCTATTTTTTTTTTAAATACGTGATTAATGAACGCTCTACAAGGGATATCGCTATTTGCTCAAATTTAGATTTTAAATCCTGAGCACAAATATTTGTTGCAAATTTAAAACAATCTCCCATTCCCGCTTTCGGGGACTGCTCGATTTCATTACACAAACATTACCGAAATGAGAGCCCGCCTCGTCTCCGACTTGTCCCACGCTGCGTATGAGCAATTTAAGCAATCAAGCTGTTGAGCTCGATGCCGGCGAGGAGAGCCGGGAGACGGGAGCTTCGGGGAGGCTATCACCATCATGTGAGCCTGAGTGCTGAAGGTTTTCTCTTTTTTTCTGCTTTCCCGCTCGAGTGAGCCCGCCTTGGGCAGGGATGCTGTATTTGTTCTTGCTGTTTTCCCGGGGCATTTTGTCGCTTCGGAAATTGCTTTGCTGTTAATTGTTTGCTTCACTTGATTTAATTTTAAAGCCAAGAACTCAAAACTTTGTTGGCAAACTTTCCGAACCCGAAACTGTAATAGTTGCTTAATAGTTTTCGAATAGCTGCGAAGCAGAGCAGACTACCATGGCTCTTATAGGGCACATTAGCATCCTCTGCATTTTCGCCCCATGAACTTTGATCAAATTGTTGTGGTTGACCGGCCAAATGACACTTGCCTTCTGGGGGACGAGATATTAAATGTCCACAAAAGTGCACATTCCGATTCTGGCCCACCTTCCTGGCCTTGTCCTGCTTCGACTCTGTGATTGTCGGCAGCACGAGTTTGAGGGATCTCAAGCTCACTTAATTGCAGTCTATTAGGCCACCAACGCCTGTGAGAGCTATTTGAGTGGCTTTGGCGGCCAGAGAGGGGAGGGCATCCGTATCCTGCTGTTTCTAAACTGCAACTGCCACTGCAACTGCCACTGCCACTGCCACTGCACCTTTCCAGAATGAGCCACTTAGGCAGCATTAGACGTCGTCATCTATGACGAGCTGTTTTCCATAAAAGTTTTTATGATGATGGCACTGGCACCTATCAGCTCAGCTCAGAAACTACTTCACTTTGCATAATGAGCAGAGCCGAGCAATCGGATAAAGTTGTTGTTAAAAATGCTTCACATCTGTTTCAATGACTTCTCCAGCAGCTCTTCATTTCCAAAAAAATAATTACTAGGACAAGTTGTTTGAGCAGCGACACTTGGCTCAAGAATGGCCAGGATAAAGACGGGAAAGAAGGCACCTTGAAAAATTAATAGTCAACAGGGAATGCACTGAGAGAAACTACCCGACAAAAGAAGGCCCTTCTTATGTTTAGGCGATCAATACTTCCACTCATTCTGGGGAACTCTTTATAATCTACACTACGAGTATCCTGTCAAATTTCACCTAAACCCGATACTTTTATCGTCCTGTAAGGGTATTTACGGTGCTCGCATCGGTTCCATTTTCCCAGCGTGCCTGTGAAGACGGTACAGCCAATTCTCGGCACAAGTTGGCAGCATTTTAATTATGGCGCAGTTCAGGATTTCCAGTCTAACTGCCTGGCCCCCCTTTCCCCTCTTGCCTTGTTTGTCTTATGCTCTTGCACCTGCCTGGGCCCCACTCCTCGCCCAATCCCCCACTGAACTACAGCTGTAAATTACAACACTCTTTTCACGCTGTGCTGCACTTCTGGGGGCAGGTAAAAGGCGATGCTTTCTCTGTTTGTTTGCGTGTGGAATCGTTTTTCTCCCTCTTCTCTCAGTGCTGCTCCTGCTACAGCTGTTGTGTTTGCGCGGCAAGGAGCGTGTCGTGTGATTAAGTTGATAAGCGTCACTCAGCTTTCAACGGAGCTCAAGAGATGAGAAGACAGGAGAAGATGGGGGGGCGAAGGCGCTCGCATTGATAAATGGCACGAGTACATGAGCGGGAAATGGAGAACAGGAGATCCTGTCCTGGTGGAGCGGAACACCAATTACAGTGGCTGTGAATCTGTGGCTAATGAGCGGTGGCCCAAAAGTGGTTGATGTGGTAATAACTGGAATACCGCTCACACGCCAAACCGCAAGCCCTTTGACCTTAAAATCGAAACCATTTGCTTAAGTGGCAACTATTAATTTGAAAAGATTACAAACACGCAACTGTTTTCATCGAAATGAGTTTCCTTTTAAGGGGATAACTCTTTGATTGTTATTGGGATTGGGAAAATAGTGGTAATAGGGAAAACAGCTTTAGGAAGCTGCGAAGTGCATATGGAACTATTTCAAGTGTTTATCTTCGGCTGTTAAAGGTCATATCTTCTCCCAGGGAAATAACTTTTTTAATACTTGTAATAATATTGTAATAGAATACTGCGCTCGACTCCCCCACTGGCAGCTCTTCAGCCACTCGTAATCCCTGGCAGTCTCGGCTCCATCATTCGCTGTTAACAAGCTCCTACATCTGGTAAGCTCAATGTCGGCTCTGTGCCCGTCGTGGGTCCGGGGCTTACGCTCGCCCGCCGCCCGCCGCTCGCCCGCCGCTCGCCCGCCGCTCGCAACAGGTTTTTACGACTCCGCCAAAGCCATAAACTTTGACCCAAAGCCAAGTTGAGCAGCAGGAGCTCAAATAGTTTTAAACGCACTCTGGCACCGAGACCCCGGCCAGATGCAGTTGGCAGCTTGCCCTGGTACCCGTCTCCAGCTGCAGGCAGACTGGCCAAAAGCGGATCTTTTCCCTTTAAAGAGTGCCATTGTTCATTGTTGAATCATCACTCAACTGGGACCGGCCGGGGGGGACTGCAGTTGGGTGCAGGGAATGCCCCACATGCTGGGAGGAAGAGCCTTCCGAGCTGGGTTTTCCTGACGAGCTGCTGACGAGCGGATGATTACGTCTCTTTTTTTAGTGAATTGCTCGCACAGTTGCGTCTAAGTCCAAGGCTTGTCCTCGTCCTCGTCCCTGTTCAGTCCTGCCCTCCGCCTACTCTTGGCTCATTTTATTTTTGGTATTTTTTGCACATTTCTCCCCATTCGTTAGCTACATCAAATGACAAGCGTAATAAATGTTGTGCTGTCAGTCTCTTCTGTGCCTCTTATTGTTGCCTCCTTTGGCGTGTTTTGTTCATTGTCTCGTTCCTGCACAACAACAGTAGTGGGAGGCGCCCTTGACCACGCCTCGTTCCTTTTGTGGGGAGCCTTTGTGAAATACGATCTCAAAGAAAAGAAGCCTGCCTCCCCTTCCCGACAGGCCCGATTTTAATTTGAGTGTTTTCAGTCCTTCCTCTTTCCTGCGAAGAAATTAAAGTCCGTAGCATACTTTTGGGCTGCCGAATCAATCGAACTGCAACCGCGAATATCTTGTATCTCCTGCTTCTTCATCCTAATCTCCTTCTGCGATCTAGCATTGCCGTGACCTCGTCGAAATCCTTCATGAAGGCCAGCTCCCGTCAGGAGTTCATGAAGCTGCCCCTGCAACAGGTGAAGAAAATAGACCGCTGGGACTCGCTGCGGGGCTCCACATCGGACACCTTCACCGAGGAAACCTTTGGCCCCCTGTCCAACGTCCGGTTCGCAGTCTTTGCCCTCGGCTCCTCGGCATATCCGAACTTCTGCGCCTTTGGACAGTACGTGGACAATATTTTGGGCGAGCTGGGCGGCGAGCGACTGATGAAGATCGCCTATGGCGACGAGATGTGCGGCCAGGAGCAAACGTTCAGGAAGTGGGCGCCCGAGGTCTTCAAGGTGAGTGAGGCGAAGGTGTACTGTCTCAAGTTGATCTAAAGATGGGCACAAGGGACTCCCAGAGTCCCGGCGAGGGTCCATCTTGAATGGCTGCATTGTACTAATGGAGTCCATAATAATCTTCCACCCCGTCTCCGCAGCTTGCCTGCGAAACGTTCTGCTTGGATCCGGAGGAAAGCCTAACGGACGCCTCGCTGGCACTGCAGAACGAATCCCTCACCGTGAACACTGTCCGGCTGGTGCCGTCCGCGGTCAAGACCACGTTGGACAGCGCCCTCTCAAAGTACCACAACAAGAAGGTGCACTGCTGCAAGATAAAGGGGCAGCCGCACAACCTGACCAAGCTGAGTGAAGGGGCAAAGACGACGATGCTGCTGGAGATCTGCGCCCCGGGACTGGACTATGAGCCGGGGGATCACGTGGGAATATTCCCGGCGAACCGATCCCAGCTGGTGGAGGGTCTGCTGGAGCGTCTGGTGGGAGTTGAGAATCCGGACGAGGTGCTGCAGCTGCAGCTCCTCAAGGAAAAGCAAACATCGAACGGAATCTTCAAGTGCTGGGAGCAGCACGACAAGATTCCTGCAGACACGCTGCGGAATCTGCTGGCTCGCTTCTTCGACTTGACCACTCCCCCCTCGCGGCAGCTTCTCACCCTCCTGGCCGGATTCTGCGATGACAACGCCGACAAGGAGCGACTCGAGCTGCTGGTGAACGACTCGTCGGCCTACGAGGACTGGCGGCACTGGCGCCTGCCCCACATGCTGGATGTCCTGGAGGAGTTCCCCTCGTGTCGACCGCCAGCGCCCCTGCTGCTAGCCCACCTCACGCCCCTGCAGCCGAGGTTTTACTCCATCTCCTCCTCTCCCCGTAGGGTCAGCGATGAGATACACCTGACAGTGGCAATTGTCAAGTACCGCAGCGAGGACGGCCAGGGCGACGAGCGCTACGGTGTCTGCTCCAACTATCTGTCGGGCCTGCAGGCAGACGACGAGCTGGTCATGTTCGTGCGCAGTGCTCTGGGCTTCCATCTGCCCGCCGAGCGCACTTGCCCCATTGTCCTGATCGGACCCGGCACGGGCATCGCTCCGTTCCGTTCCTTCTGGCAGGAGTTCCAGCTGCTGCGCGAACTCGATCCAGCCGTCTCGCTGCCCAAGATGTGGCTCTTTTTCGGCTGTCGCAACCGGGATGTGGACCTGTATGCGGAGGAGAAGGAGCGGCTGGTGAAGGAGCAAATACTGGATCGTGTTTTCCTGGCTCTCTCCAGGGAGCCGACCATCCCCAAGGTGAGCTTTGTGCGGAAGCAATTTTAAACTTTATTCGAATTCCGACTGCCGCTAGACGCTGGACAAACTTTCCAATGACCTCCGCCCGCTCCCCCACTAAACAAATGATTTGTTTGTGCATTTCAGACATATGTGCAGGACCTGATTGAACAGGAATTCGATTCGTTGTACGACTTGATTGTGCAGGAGCGGGGCCACATCTACGTCTGCGGCGATGTCACCATGGCCGAGCATGTGTACCAGACCATCAGGTAAGGTTTTCCCTTAGTTTGATTGCCTTTGTGTGCTGGGGGAAACAGTGGGCGTGGCTGCCCTGCTGCCATTTCCCCCCTTCCCCCATTCCCCACTCTTCACACTATCTCTTCTGGGAATTTTCTGTTTTCTAATGCTCTGCGGTCAGGTATTTTGCCATTGCTTGGCTTTTATATTTCTTTTCTCTGCCTCGCATTTTTCAAAGCTCTTGATTACGTGCCTCATTGTGGAATACGGGCTGGCTGTCTTTGTCCCTACACACACACAGGATATTGCATAATAACTGTTCTTGAAGGGGATTTCAATGGGGGGATAATATTAAGCGGCTTAGGCTAATAAGGACCGCAGCAGAGGCCGGCCCTAAGCGGATGTATTTTGCTAATTAGAAGACCCTGATTATCGATTTACATACTTTTCCGAGAACTAAGGTTTCAAAGGAAACAAATGGGAGACAAGGCCGTTCCATGTTACATATCATTAAGGAAACATTATGGAATTTCCTACAAAGTTTATTAGAATTACTTCGCCTTGGGGGAATATTGTTGTTTTGGTTTGTTGTCTATCAGTTATTGATATTAAAGAGCCACCAGGGCGGGAGTTCTTTTCTTGGTTAAATACTGCACCAATCTAGTCTTCCTTATCTGATTTCCTTCTTTTTTCTCTTTTGCAGGAAGTGCATTGCCGGCAAAGAGCAGAAATCCGAGGCGGAAGTCGAAACTTTTATGCTCACACTGCGCGTAAGTATCCTTGAAGGCTTCCGGGTGCTGCCAGAGGTTGACACTTTGCGGAGAAGATTCCTCCATTTGACAACTGCAAGTGTGTATCGTTTTTTGCCTTGCAGGACGAGAGTCGCTACCACGAGGACATCTTCGGCATCACCCTGAGAACGGCTGAGATTCACACCAAGTCGAGGGCCACGGCGAGGATACGGATGGCATCGCAGCCCTAAGGAAACTAATAATCAAAACACGAAGCAAATACCAGTATCCACCTATTGTTTCCTTTGAATATTAACTGCAATTGAATGTTGTCGCTTCTTTCATTCCTTGTACGTACAATAACGATTAATTAACCAAAGTTTAATTTTATTAACACAATTCTATTGTACAAACCAAAACAGAAATCAAAATTCAAAGCTCTAAATGTTAAAATATATTTCAAATAAATCACTCCTTTAAAAGAAAACCCCACAAAGCGTTTATGAAAAATGTCCGGCACGGGGATTGGGGATTAGTCCGATGCAATTTCCAATTTTTCCATCAGAGCTTCTGTCAAAGAAAGGCACTGGCCTAAGCGGCTTAGATTGGGCGAAGGGAGGTGGGACGCGGTCCCATTGATACAGGTTGGTAAATTGTGCAGAAAATGCAATCTATAGAATAAACACCGATTTCCTTTCACGGCCTTTGCCTCTGAGTTTCTTTTCCGCGACTCGTTCTGTTCAATAATAGGGAATAAAACGGGAAAAACTCAAGCCCGAATCGTATAAATTTTCCTTCCGCGATTTGCATTACACTTCACATAGCACAGTGGTGTAAAATAGCGAAAGTAAATATATTTTTATATTTATTTTGACTAGATGCAACGGATAGAGAGGAGATTATTCGACTCAAAAATATATTCCTGACGAGTTTAATTGATATATCCATCCATAAACTAGTCCGTCGGTTCTAGAGCAATTCAGAACTGCCAAGAAATGTGGTTAGGATAGATAGATAGAAAGAATTCTGGGTTAAATATGTTTAACTGACTTCTTACCAAAGAAACCTCTGTTCTGCTTTCGTAATGGCCCACTTATAAAGGAGTTGGTAAAATGGAAAAGGCTTCGCTTTATTTGTACAAATCAGGAATCAGAATTTACAGATCTGTACGTGTATCAATAACTTTAGACTCAACCCATTACGAATCTTTTTCATTACTGAAACAATTGTAATACATTTGTGTAAATAGGTTAAGAAAAATCGTTGAAACATGTGGACAGAAATCCAAAAGTCTCTAATGCACGCGCTTATAGTTTCCCTGTGCATCCGCATCCGCATCCGCAGGCTGGAGCGGTGGGTGGGGCTGCGCCAACATTCCGGTGGCTGTCTGCGGTTTCAAAGCGTTAACAGATTTGTACTCGTACCTTATGCGAAATTCTAAACATCTCCATTCTGACTTTGGTCGAGGGGTTCACCGCCAACCCATCTAGCGTCTCTCTTCTGCACCCGTATCTGGTTTCAATGCTAAAATTGAATTGAGGCGCTCGCTTGGCTTCTGTTTGACTCGTTTTTGCTTGTATTTTTACAGGGTAATAAATGGGTGTATGGGCGTGGGGCTTTCGAGGGGAGTCCCAAAGCCCATGCATAAAGGGTGCTCGGACTGGGGGTACTTGGTCGTCGAAACACACGACTTTGGCGTTCTTGTTTCATTTCGAATTTCGCTTTTCGTTATACTTTTTTTTAACGGAAATTTGTGCTGTGGTGTGAGTCGTGGTTTGACTTCTGATTGACATTTTTTTCTACCTTTTTTTTCCGATATAGCACGAGTATCTCTTTCAATCAACTCGGCCGCGCTCATATTTCAGGGTTTGACATCTGTCAGTAGCAGAGATACAGGAAGCTGAGAGATATCGCTTAGGAAATGGGGATCAAAAGTCACATTGGTTAGGTTCTTTGGGTTTTAACGAGATAGAAATACGACCCATCTTAATCCTTTTAAAGAAAGGTTTTCAATGGGCGGGGAGTTCGTTGGATCTTTCAGATCAAACGGAAAATACATTGATACTTAGCACTCCAGAAGGAGAAAATATATGTATATAAACTTGAAATTTCTATATATTTTTTTCTATACTATAATTGAATCATGCTGGAAATACTTTGCAGTTCATTCTTGATATAAGATATAAGACTGCAGAGCAGAGATCTTAACTGAGCAACGATTGAAGTTAAGGACAAGACACCCGTCCGCCAAAAGAGCTTTCACTGTATTTCCTCGACAGCGAAATAATACACCAAAAGCATTTCTGGGCAGGCAGTCGAAATAGTATTCGAGTATCACTGACCTCTTGCAGTCTTCTGCCTTATCGGCATTCGCCGCGACTTCTGCAAATTCCGTGGAAATTCGTGGCGTAGCTGGACAAGTGGAATGGGATACCTACTCGTACGTAGTGCTGTTCTTGTGGGTTTCAATTGAAATCAGTGCGAATGACATGGTAGCACGGTACACGGAGACATGCTGACAGCGCTGTAAAATGCCTGAAATCGCTGTTACCAACAGAAAAACGAGTGTAAAACGCGGCGGAAACCGCCATAAACTGATGTCAATGGCTTATCGCCGTTTTTCGATACCAACTCGAATCACCTGATCTTTTAGTCAGAGCCGCGTTTTTGTGGTCAGAGTGAGTCAACCGCCAAAGGGTCTTCGGGATAAGCCCCGACTAACTAATTGCTGGAATGTAGTTCCCTCCATGAACTTGAAACCAGACCAGCGGCCAACGAAGACTTTGGCACGCGCCCCAATCCTCATGCCCCCGAAATGCTAACCGGCTTTTGCCTGGCATGCCCCACGCTCGCACACTCCCGAAATCAAAATTAATCAGCCGACTTTCAACGCAGCAGACAGCCCCGTCCGACCAGCATTCCTGACATAATTCCGTGTGTGAGTAAGCAAACGAGTTCGGGAAAAATTAGACGTCATCGGCGGCACGCTCAACAGGCGGCCCGTCCCTATCGACGCAGCAGCCGGTCTAGCCGCTGACACACAAAAACATGGCCCACAAAGGTGCTTCAAACGAACCTGAAAAATGGAATTTTTAATATTCCAACGCAGGACAATATTGTAAAATTGAAAAAGCCAAGACTGAATAAAACAGGAGAGAGGAAATGGGCTAGGGAAGAGGTAGCAAAACCTAAGGGATAATGGTTGGCCACCCTTTACTTTAGCATGGGAAAATAGCTACTAATTTCGAATAAGCATCGCTAAGCAGATCTTGGGAAAACGTGGGGCCAACTGTGGTCGCAGTGCTGCTAAGAATTCACTGAGCAGAGAACCAAAATCACAGGCTATAATATAAGAATTTATATCTAATTTTCATAATTTTCCCCAGCTACGGCTCTCAACAGCCGCTGCTTAAAGTTAGCTTTAAAAGAGCCAGGTCGGCATCTTTGCTCAAGCCCATCTTGGGACTTGCTTTGCCATTCGACGCTCAGGCACACATGCAGTGCGGCCGCATGTGTGTACAGTAGATCGAAAAGTAAAGGCACACTCTCTGTTTCTAAAGAAAGAGTGGAAGAGTGGCAGCCTAACCAACACACAAAGCAGACTGAACATATCAAAAAGCGGTACGAGTAGAAATAAAAGAAGTATAGGTTTTATCTCTTATGTGTTGTCTCATATAAATAGTTCTCATCGGTACATCCATTACACTAGATATGGCTAAAATGATCAGAAATCTGTGTGATCGGTATCTCGAGCCGACGTTGCCGAACCTTGAATATCAGGGTGTGCCTACACTCCTATCGACTCACTGTATAAGCGAGCGAGCGAGCGAGCATGGTTACGGACAGCAGCAGCAGCAGCAGCAGCAGCGGCAGCAGCGCAGCGCAGCGCTGGGTCGCTTCGATTCGTTTATTTAGTTAGTAGCGAGATTTGAGCGCGCAACGTTGACGTCGCGGCTGAACAGCAACTAAAACGGCGACAGAAGAGGGGCTCAGACACAGTGCGTACTCCCTATGCTGAACGGCTCCAGAGTGGTGGCGTGTGTGTGACTGTGACGGCGACGGTGCGCGAGGCGCAGACATGAAGTGAATAAGAAATTGGAAAAGCACTAAAAGACAACGCAGAAGCGCAAATAAAACGCAAGAAACGTGGGCAAAGCCAAAAGCGAGGCAAAAACCGACAAATCCCCAACGACGGCGGCCCAACAGCGGCAGCGGCACAGCCGCGGTTCAGCGATAATCACAAAATATTTCTCTGGGCCTCCGAAGCCGAAAAGCGCGAAATATTTTGTCGGCTCCAAACGTAAGTGCCAGTGTCTGTCGGTGTGTTAGTTACAACAAACAGGGCGACACTTGTAACAAATTCGAACAACAAAAACGAAACTAATGCAAAAGTTGTTGATTTCGGTTGCCAAGAGTGAAATTATTGAACAAGAAATGGGCTGTTGTTTGGCTGGGGAGGGGCTGGCCCTAAGAAACGGGGGAAATGCGCTTGAATATTTACAGGCGATAAATATGGCAAATTGAGTGCAGCTCGCATGATTTCATAGATTGTACAAGAAGGGCCAGGAAAGGGGAGGACAGGTCTGTTGAGTTACAGTACTATAGATCCATTTCCTATGATCCGAAAGCAGATCGCAGCTCCGTTCTAAGCAAATTATGTTTGAATTCATTATAAGAGATCCCTAAGATCAAGATCTATTCACGTATTCCCAGATTTTTCAGATCAATGTCAAGTGTTTGATAGGTTTGATAAGTGATCGACACGTGAAAATCGTGAATTGATCATGGATTTTCCGTGAAACATATACCCCTCTGCTCGCGTGTTTCCCCAGAAGCGAGGTTCTCCACCAATACTTCGGGGCAATTCGGATTAAGGGGTTTATTTCTCAATGACTTATAGCTATCCATAGATATTCGTACACCTTTCAGTTCAGTTACCTGAAGTACTTGAAAGACAACTCAATTATTATCTAATTTTGTTTCTCTTTGTTCCCCACATTGTCTTCATTTCGGCTGTCAACGAGTGTTGAGTGCTGATCTCAGCGATAAAGCTGTTTGAAATGTATCAACAATTAATGAGACTTGGCAATGATTACTATTTTCGTTGATGTCTGTATGTGTGTGGCAGATGGATGAGATAATACTTGGTACTCTACGGCAGCAGCCAAGACCTTTTAAGGTTCATTGCTACTTGTCACAAATTTTCCCCACTTGATGCTGCCGTCTGGCGTTTGGCGTTTGGCCTGCTTATTGCAGGCCTTTTCATGAATGCTCAACACTCGCCCCAATGGCTCTATGGCCAGGCCTTTATCCGACCACAACAACCAAATCAAAAACAAACAAATGGAACGCGTGTCAGCCTATTTTGCCGTGGCTTGTGAACTTTTTTGACAGCTTTTGTGGCTCTCAACAAGCGTGTTAATTCCGTGGATATTGTGTGGAAATACGGGGTTTGCTCTGGGGATTCTCCCTCAATCAAGAGCCGATTCTTGGCGCTTATAGATTATATTTTGGCGTCTTTTTGTCGGTCGGGCGCCTTAGAGACAGCTGAGAATTCGGCTGCTTGTTATGGCCGGCAATTATTTAACGTAAATTATTAACTCTGTCTCACTAAAGTCTGAGGTTCAAGGTTAGGAATGGCCATTGAAGTGAGTTGTGTGCATATACTACCTACTTATATACGAATTAGTAGAAATCTGGCGGCTAAATGCCTGAAAAATCTTTTGTGTCGACCGCACGAGTATCTCACTTTGCTGTAGCCAAGAATTACTATAAAATAGTTTCTGTTACGTGAGATTAGGCCATACGCCCTGCCCATGTCGCGTGTGGATGATAGTCCGGCGATACTTCTCATTTTTACGCTGACTACATCATATCACTCACGTGTTGAAAATGAAAAGAGGTGGGAGGTAGAAGAATCTTTGGGTCGAGTACACCGAAAGTGGGTCGGAGCGATCGATTGGAGAGAAGACTCAAGTTTGTAGCAGCAGTCTGCAAGTCCCTATCTTCAGTTCAGTCTCTTCCTCCAGCCATAATACTTCCTGTGGGCCAAATCCTCAGGCACAGTGCAAAGGCGGCTGAAAGAACGCCCCGAAGACAGTGGGCCGCAGTCCACCAAGGAGTGGCAGAATGCAAAAACAACGCTCGTTACCGGATAGGTGGAGGATAGGAGAGACCGTGGGGGAAGTGGCCGGCAGCCCCCGCCGAGTCTCTCGCCGCCTCGCCCACAAACCCGGCACGTGGACCCATTTAAAGTAGTGCAGACCGACAAACCATAGACCAACCATTTACCCGTATATCTGGGATATAGCAAACAAAATATTTTTGAATTTTTATGAATGAAACGCCAAATGTTTTGAATTTAAATTCGCGACTGAAGGCCCAAAGAGAGGAGTGCGAAGACTCGTCCATAGTTTTTTTGCACAAATTGTGATGCAGAGCAGATACCGGTCCGCATGTCAAAACAGCGATCGTTCAGGAGCCAAAACCACTTATGTATCAACACTCTGGGATGTGCACAGACAAGACCGTAGATAGAAACAAAAATCCACTGATCTTCTAAATAAAGACCCAACCCACTCGTACTCATAAAACATTCATTCAATCAAAGTGCACGAGTCGTAATCGCATAATAAAAACGGAAAAGAGCTTTAATTGAATCCGAAATGTTTTTTGGCTTACTAAATATTAAATCAATTAATTTGATGCATTTTGGTTACCAGGAAACGCAGGCTTTATGGAATTTTTTCGTACGTCATTTGTGGCTCTGAAAAATTCCCAACGGTTCGATTCCCCTGAATTTTATTTTTATGTATTTCTGTTTGCTTAACACACAACAAAAGTACGATATATTTCCCGGTCGATGGACAGTCACAGAGTCAACAGCGGGCCCCAAATATAAGGTAAATACGAGTGCAAAACTTTTAATGAATGGAAAATAAACACCGATGATACATTTAATTTCTTCGTTTGTTCGAGTTATTAAGTGTGATTCAATCGAACAATAATTGTATTAAAGTCGGTAATAAAACCATTAAATTCCTTGCATTTCTATATTATAAAATTAGCGAATTGTTCTCATTTGATATCCTACTATTCATAAGTATGGGGGTTTATTTATGTTGTTAGTTTTTACTTGTTTGGTTTTGAGATGACTTAACCATGACTTAAATCGCCCGACTTCCGGCCACAATTTGTTGTATTTTCTGCTGCTCTCTTAGAGAGAGAGAGAGCGGAAATTCCGCAGAATCGCAGACAACATTCCGTCATCTCCTACCTTGAGTTTGTAATAACATAAAAACAAATATGTTCGAAATAAATGATCTAACAGTCGCCCGACCGACCATTGTTCCTGTCTTTTGCCAAAACTTGTTTCCATATTTCTGCATATTGAAACTAAAATCATAATAAAACAGCGAAAATTCACGAAGAAGTGGCTGTGGAATTTCGCCAGTTTAGATCATCTCGTTCCGGAGTCCGTCCCGTCCCGGCTTTGGTCGAAATCAAATTGCGCCACTAATTGCACGGCTGGGATGGCGCCATTGGGGCTGTATTGAAAATTCCACTAAAATAATACAACAAATGGCGCCCAGCAGCCTTCGTCGCCCGGGACACGTACGTGGTCTAATTAATTTGCTTTTAGAAATACAAAAAACAAAATACAAAATATTTACTATCAAATTATTGCCCCTCAGTAATTCCGAAACGTGTGTAAAAATATTTCGCGGGCTGCGGCCTCGTTTCAAAATGATATTGAATATCGATCGATGGAGCTGGGCCTGCCACGCCCTGCCTTGACTCATACTCCTCCACCCTAGGTTTCGGGTTTTTCTGTTATACCCGCAGCATTGGTCTCATGCATTAATCACCCGGGCCATAAAAATGTAAATAATACCTTGCCGTTTTGGGCGACTAGTTTCGTCTTGGCTTTACGTTTGTATTTCTGTTTTGCAAAACATACTTTAGTTTAATGATCCGCCATAAAGTTAAATGTTCAATTAGTGCCCAGGCGTGACATTTTCGCGGATCAATGTCGGCCTGACATTTAACTCGCAATTGAAAAGAAAGATAAAGGAAATCCATCACATAAAGAGCTCCCAGGTCTGAGCAACCAGGTGGGTCGGCCAGGCGGCGTTTCGGAGGGGGAAAGATCGTTTCAAGGGCTTTGGACTATTGCCAAGAATTTCAAATAGGTGGAGGAAGTCAAAGAAACTTAAGCCAGCCATAGATTACCCTATTCACTATCGACAAATTATCGTTGTCTTTCTTCAAACTTTCTTTCAACCCCATTTCGGGCCCGAAACATTCTCCTGACAATCATTACTTGCAGTAAAGTTTCCCCGGCAAGAACTTGGCCCAAAGTAAATTCTCTGCATTACAAGTTGTTGATTTTCGGTGTTCTTTCCTCAGCCTTTGTTGCCATGGCACCCACATGTAGGCAAAGTGCCACAAAATTGTTGTAAGTATCGGATGGATACAAAATTTATAACAAGCGAGCAGGAGCAGGAGCAGGAGCAGGAAAACTTTCAAGTCGGACCATCCCTTCGTCGTCCCCGAATTGTAGTTATAGCAAAACCAGCGTAAACAGAAACCTTTCCCGGAAGGGCGGCAAGTAAACATTCATGCAACATTTGCATTTTGAGCCAGGGACCGCCTCGAAGTCCCTGGCAGCACCATCTACTTTACGTCAGATTTTTGTGTCAAATCAGCGCAAATTCGCAGGCGTTTAGCCAGCCCACCCCAAGAGCCGGAACCACCGACCCTCGAATGGGGTAACCTCTTAAATTGGGCAGCCGTTCTAGCTCCTTCCCGCGTGGAGCCATGACGCTGCGGATAGAAATGCAGAGCAAACATTTTGAACAAAGTGTTGAGTGCCCGAGACGTCCCCGAGACAGACACAGACACACACTCGGAGACAGTGATAGAGTTATTGACAGCAGATAAGGAGCATCCGACAGCACACAGAACACTAGATGACAAATTTTGTAATGGTTGAGTTGGATAATATGTCACTTGCTGTTTCCACCTATGGAGTCAAACTATTGTTGAGCAAGAAAGCTGCCCTAGCTTCGGAGGTCGAAGTTTTCGAAATAAATATCCCAGGGACTAGTTTGAGTAAAAGCATAAAAGACATGGTCGAATTACCAATAAAATATTTATACTTTTAGGGGTCGGATATGGTCCATTCTCTGCCTAGAAAAGGCTACAAGCAGGCATGTTCCCAGCTTAGTATTCTATTTCTTAGGTCCTGCATATATGCTCTTTTAAACGACTCACATCATTATCATAGGCTGTAGGCCATGCAACATTTTGACCCAATTGCAGCTCGAATTTCGAATTTATCCGTGTACAATATTTGTACAACATGTCTTTGCCATTTCCCTCCTACTCTGTTAATATAGAAATAATCCTATAAATAAAATAAAATAAAAAATAAATTATTGCATGCCCATCCAAGAAGCGTTTCAGGAAACATTCTGTGGCTGTGGCTGTGGCTTTGGCAGTTGCTTCTGTGGTGTTCAAATGAAAATTCGCATACAGAAACAGCAATAATTGCAGCCATAACACTGCCAGTGACGTCGATGACAGCCGGGAACAACAAAGTTGCCGCTCCGTTCCGGCCCGATCCGATCCGATCCGATTCATTGGCATTGGGTCGGTGGATTTTGTTTTCGGGTTTTCGGCTGTGGTTCGCTTTACAACTTGCAGTGTACATTTTTGTGGCTTGGTCATCAACTCGTTTTGCAGTGGGACCGAGCAAGAGGAGGAAATTTGAATGCTACTTTTGCAGCTCAAAAGTAGCGCAGTACAAAAGCATCTGAAAGTTTCAGTGCTCTGGCATGGCCCACATTCGCCAGCAACAATGAGAATCTTTTGTCTTTCGGTTTCACTTCAAGTTCAAGAAGTTCCTTCTCCCCAGGAAGACGGAAAAAATCCGCCCAAATTAGATGAACATGTAAATGATTATTGACACAGAAAGGCTATGCCCAGGGCATGAATAAATTCGGAATATGTAATGTGCATATGAATACCAGGAAAAGGACACAACTGCCAATACAAATTGACGTTTTATTTGCCTTTCACCTGATGGAAGACGACAGCAGGCAGACAGACGAGAAAGGACCCAAAAGAAGACCCGGCCAGAGAGGGACCGACACCGACCCACAGAGGCAGACACAGACAGGCAGACAGCCAGACAGGCAGACACCCAGACAGACGAACCCGAAAACCTCAACGCATAATGAAGTAATTGACTGAATGTGTCTTTGGCCAACAACGAAAGTTGCCAGCTTCCAGCCCAGGCAGGGCAAAGATACTCGCACAGCTTTAAGATAGAAATGTATCCCATGTATCGGTATCGGTGGACGGAACACCGAAAGTTCGCTTTCTTGCGTTGGCTTTCAAAATGTGAATGCACTTTTGTGGTACGTGACAGGGTTTTGTTGCTCCACTTTTGTTTTCCCGTTCCGCCGAGCATCAGGAAAGAACACAGGGACGTGGACTTGGACTTGGACTTGGACGTGGATGTGTGGCTGGGTTTATTGACTTTTTGACTCACATTAAATGGGTCTTAAAATCTTGAAAAGTTTTGATGCGCTGGCTTAGGGTAAGCTGACCAGAGGGAGGCAATAGGATGTCTTACAGCAGGTTTTCAGGGATGATTTCTCTGCGTAGATTGTGCCCGACAAGACGAAGCGGGCTTAAACGTGTTCCCAAACACACTCAATGCCCATTACTTGGTTGGCTTTGAGTTTAAACCATAGGAGTAGTGGGGTCCAACAATTAAATTGTTTTAGCTTAATTTTCTGCGGTTTCTTTGAAAGTATACCCGTATCTGTTGATGTGTTTTAAGCAATCGCTGAGGCAAGTCACGTCCCTCTAGCAGGGTCGATTATGGCTAATCAAGGGGAGGTTAGAGGCAGCACCGATTCAGCACCGATTCTAGTATTTTCAATTAAAATCGGAAGCGTAATGATTAAAACTAAACATTTGTGAGTGTGTGAGGTCAACAAATAGCATTCTATGCCGCCTGTCCGGACTTCCTTCAATTTGACCCTGTAATGACCCTTCAATCACAGGCCTGTACGTGAGTGCCCGATCCATGGAAATGAATTGCCATCGGCTGTCAAATTAATATTGCTTACAAGCCACATACATATAATGCTGGGAATATGTTTCCTCGTTTCCTTGATTGCCCAAAGGCCCCCCGGCTGCTTTGGAAAATGCGGGGGAAGTTGTGGGGAAGAAAAAAGGGTTTCGGCCCAGGAGAATGGGATGCTCGAATCCCCACTCATTGGGGACTAAAGTCCATTCAACGTTTCGAATGTAGCCACACCTGATGGCATTTAAATGCAATTAAGTTCTATGCCCATCTACAATTACCCACGAGTACTCCGATCAGTTGGGCCTGCAAGCTGGAAGTTCTCTTCCAGCCACTCACTTAAGAGCCCGACGGGCAGAGATCGTGCTAAAAATAACGAAGAATGCATTGCCATTACCAGCACCAGCACCAGCCTGTGCCACTTAAAGGTAATTTTCGCTTGTTATGGGGCTATGGGGTGTACGGAAAAGGAACAGGAACACTTATCTAACATGCGGGGAGAGTCAGGAATAGAATAGAGCGGGCGAAAGCGAGGCTTGTTTCCCACTAAAAATAGAAGCCACCATTCGCCAACGCCGCAGAGGGCGATGATGGCCCATAAACGAGGAGCAGCCCCAGGGAGGCCCCGATGCGGCATGCACGTTGCAGCATGCCAAACTGCTGATTGACATAAAAGAGCAAGTGGACTTGTAGAAAAAACAGAGAGTGGCCGGCCAGCAAGAACTACTGCCAGCAGTCATACCAAAGAAGATGAATCAACATTCCAGGCGGTCAACGTACCACGTCAAGGAATGCTCCTGCCTCTCTGCAGCTGCAGCAGCAGCAGCAGCAGATGACGGTGCTGACAAGGAGGTGAGGCTGGCAACCTACAGCTTCATAAAGACAAAGACATCCAGCCATTTGGCAGTGCATTGAAGGAGGCTGCTTAACCAAACCAAACAAGAGGCCAGCCCTCGATCGGCTATGGCGAAGACTAGATGCTCTTCCCGATTTCCAATGCCAATACGTGTGCAGACGTGTGTGTAGAATGTCTATAGGTATCTAATAGGCTCATATATATGAGCAGGCTTTAAATAGTGGGTTGGCAGGGGGCTTTCCCCCAGTATTTACAAAAAACAAAGAAGAGGACTAGGTTAAAAGATCGTTCTGTTCTAAGCATTCATTCTGATTACCCTTACTCCTCATGTAGTACTCTCCTGACAAACCCTTCCACCCTATCCCGATGCCTCCACCGAAGAGTATATCTTGAGAGCTGACCAGAAGAGCAGCCCCACCGGCAAAAAAAAAAAGGGAAAAGATTCCGGAACGTAACATTAAAATAAACGCGCACAGATAAATCATTTGAAGGAAGAGCGGGTTGGAGGCTGGCTATAATCTGCCATCTTCAGCTCCTTGTCCAGTGCCCCATCATGCAGGCGAAAATGCAATCAAATGCGGGTCGGGTCCCAGTCTGGATGTCTGTGTGAATACGTGATATCCAGCCGTGGTCAGCTCTTCCCTTCTGTCCCCGGCTGGCAGAGCATCTGCAAGATGCACGCACATCCGTGAAATTCCTCAGTTGCTGGCTGGCTCCATGCATTTACGTTGACGTTGCAATTACAACTGGGCTGGGGATGGGTTCGGGATGGGGGAACGACCACATCAGTTAGTCCAAAGCCCTTTCCTTTCTTTGGCTTTCTGCTGGGCATTCTCACGATGAAGCCCAGTCCCAGTCCCAGTCCCAGTCCCAGTCCCGGTCCCGGTCGTGTATTCTGTCTGGTGCCTGTTTACTGTGTGATTATTACAAGACGCGGGGAAAATAACAGGCTTTCGCTTAGAGTCCAGGCACTGGCTCCATTGGCCAGTCAGTCAGTCACTGAGCCGGCGGAGGAGTAAGTTACTTAAGAGCTTGCCCAGCGGCTTCATTACAGTCCTACAGTCCTACAGTCCTATATTCCCCAGACTCCAGTCTCCAGTCACCAGCCTCCTGCCTCCTGCCTCCTACCTCCTCTATCCATACCTCATTCAGGCCCAGTGCCGCATTCACAAAGCCAAACAGTTTGAGTGCACTTTAAACCCTTCAGAGTGGAGGGTCCTGGGCGAAAGGCTTTTCTACTTCAACAAGTTGTTGTCTCTGCCCTGCACTTCAATTGTTCGGATTGTCGCCCCCCGCTTCTCCCTTCTGATTTGCATTTAATGCATCTCAACGGAGTGTGTCATCTCATCGAACTAATTGCGGAGCCCCAGGGCAATACCTAAGTGCTGGTAATCACTGTTGCCATGCCATTCATTATCAAGTAAATTGCTAGATGAGCCTGATATTGGTTGACAGGTTGTTTAGCATTATTTGCAGTCGAAATGGTACAGATTCGGCAAAACATCTTAGAAGACCTCAATCTCAATCATATCTTATTTTGGCGGGATAGGACTTCTCCGCAACATCGAAAACTGCTGCCCATTCGACCTGCCGTGGCGAGTGACATTGTCGATCTTGTATGCGGCAGGTCCAGGCCCGGCTTCGTCGATCACTTTTTTTTCCGTCCGACGGCCGAAGGAGTACTGCGGCCCGCGGCCCGCCCCCTTGCCAAACTGGCTGGGCAGCATGTAAGCGCCTGGTCCTGGCCCTGTTTGGGATACAGAAGGTTAGTTCGACTAGCTCCAAGGAAGCAAGGCAGCAAAATAATTCACCGAAATTACTAGACATTTCCTTGCTACCAACTAGTCCAAAGAGTAACTGGAATATATTTTTTGTACAAATTATTACCGTGTAGAATGACTAAAAGTCACGAATTTGGAAACCCTAAAACTGTTCTGATGCCGATACAATATTCAACTAAGGAATGAGACTGGACGGAACTGAAAGCAATACTTCAAGAGCTAAAAGTCTAAGAAAATATGATTCTTATGAATTTTGCGAAATACTTTGAGGCCCAAGTATGTTGTTCTTAAAGCTGCAATTACCGAATCCTTTCAAGCTCTCCTTTCTGCTGCACTACAATCACTCTACATCAGACGGATTAAATATTTAATTGATGTACTGCCAATCTGCCTAATTATCCGTGTATCGGAGACCCAGATGCCAAAAGCAGGCGAGGGAGATGGAATCAAATTGCACTCACGCTCATTTATTATTGACACCAAAGGCGTAAAAAACATTAATTAACTTTTATGCACACGCCACACTAATTAATATTTAATCTGCTCCAAAGTGTACAGCATTCTGCATTGTTCTGGCATCTCATCTCACTGAATTCAATGCGAATGCCATTCATCCTCGTACACAATACATTCCCCCATATGAACACAAGGCGAGTGCCCAATATTTTTTGTTTACCTCTGACTCGAATGAATCGAATGTGATGTTTGTCAAATGCACCTGCGATTCGTCAGAATACATCCTTGTTTTACAGGTAGATTACAAATAAAATAATTTGTCGTATATACGGACTGTGACTGCTGGTTTCATAGCATTTTTTGTATGACAAGTGGTAACTATTAAACTAATTATGTAGAATGTGGAGAAAGTAGAGGCTAAGAATGTAAACGCTAATTCCAGGATAAGTGGATTATATTTAGATCTGTATTGACAGCATCAATCTTAAGGAATGCCAGCCTTTGTCATATTTCCAAGCTTATAAAAGTGAGGAGAAAAGTGCATGATTTAATGAAATGTATCTAATATCTTTACCAACATAAAGTTTGGTCGTAGTACTGCCAGAATTGAGGAAAGAAAAGTAAATAATATTTCAATAAACTCTATTTTACCTTTAATTGGTCCCGAAATCAAAACCTCGACTTAGGAGGAATGAAAATGTAATTTTTAAGATGTGGATCGAGAGAATTTCCGTTCGGTGTTTGTCCGCTGTTTACAAAATTTTAATTTTCCAACGTGAAAATTTCGAAAAATTACATGGAAGGGTCGGAGTTTCCCCTTGTCCATCGGGTCCTTAGGTCCCAGTGAACTTTTTTTTCAATTAATACTTTGGCAACATTCGACTTGACCCTTTCTGTCTCTTTCGCTCTGAACTTTTGCCAGAAATTTCTTAAAGCAATTTTTTTGCTGACTTTTTTAGTGCTAAAACTTTTTGTGATGCTGATGCTGCAGCAGTCTTCGGCATAAATTAAGAAAAATCCATAAAACTTGGATAAATTATTTATGCGGAAACTTGCCTACGAAATGGAAAAGGGACGACTTTGCCTTTAAAGAAATATGGCAGCCGATAGATTCGCACTAATTTTATAATTCCTTTTTCGATTGCAGCAACAAATATGCACCCAACGATGACACATTCGGAGCTGTCAGAGCTGAGGCTCTGCAGGGACCCCCATCAGGAGGATTTGGGAGCAGGTCTACAGATGTCCAGGAAAAAATGCAATAACAACCAGCAGCGACGGGGCCGACGGCGGGCCTGGAGGGGGCCGCATGTGGGGCAGGTCGTTGGAATTTACGGGTCCATCAGCCTGGCCATTTTGGTGTTGACCATTTGCATGGCACACACGTCGACTACCGGTAAGTGTGGAATACTGGAAAGCTAATAAAATTCCGTTATGAGTCAAATGATTTGACAAGAAGACGGGAGACAGGAGGCAGGAGACAGGGTGGAGACACGGCCGAGTGGAGCCCGAGGCGGGCAGACACTGAAATGTGACAGCAACACGGAGCAGACACTCTCTCACTCGTACTCGTACCCGTACCCGTACGAGCCCCAATTAAAAGCACATCAATAACAGTAGCCTCCCACTCACTCACCCCCTCTCTCCGTCTCTTTCGCTGCACACACTGACCCCTCTTTCTCTCCCACCCCGGATTTGCGGCACACTCGAAGCGTCATGGAATTGGCACTTGGCGTGCCAGTTTGAGGGCTTGAGGGCTTGAGGACTTGAGAACTTTAGGACTGGGGGCCTGGTCTGTGTGATTTGGATTTGGATTTTGATTTATTTAACAACTTAGCAACAACACTGGCAATGTCACAAGCTGTGACTGCAACTGCGAGTCCCTAGAACTAGCTGGAGGGAGGGTTTTGCCTGGGAGAAAAAGTTACTGGTACAAATCGATCAGGCCAAACAACGCAATATTTATTGAAATATTAGAAAATACTTTCAATCAAAAACCATTTATTTAAATTGCATTCAAGGCACTTGATGCTTTTAAAGGTGCCTCTCCCCTGTTCGCAATGGCACTCTAGGGCTACCTTGTCGCTTCTGCGGCTTTCTTATATTCCCCAGAATAATTCAGGCTTAATCGAAACATTTCTGGATGAATGGTCTTGGCGCTATTAGCACTACATTCCAGCCAGACTCCGGTATACAGTGGATAAATAATTATAATTATGAAAGAGTCATCAGACAGTCTGCCTAAGAAGCATGTGTGTAGTTGTTTGAGCAATTCCATTGTATACTCCAAACATTCGACGTTGGTTTCCCTCTCCCCCAACCAGAATTCCATGGCAATGAGCCTGTGTGTGCCGCTGGAGCCAAAACTTTGCTCGTGGCATTGCCAATACACAACCGCAGGCGCCTCAAAGCGTGCCTCGGAAATACCTATACCCAAACACACTTGTCGCTGCAGTTTACCGATAGAACTAACGCTACTCGTTGCATGGCAGCAGCTCCCTTAGGGCCCAGGGCTCCGGGCCAAAGGATACATTTATGAAGCGCTTTAGTTGCTAAGCTGGTTTTAGGCGACAGATTTTGGGGTGCGACCACCTTTTCGGTCCTGCCTCGAATATGTTCATTTTGTCCCTTGTGTTTCAGCTGTTTAAACATTTTTGCCAACTCTGCCATTGTGTTTCTACCCTGCAATGTGCAACGTGCAGGGTATATCAGATGTGGCGTCATGAAGGACCAAATCATCTGAAACTTATAAATACATAAAGTGAGTAGATAACAGATTGTAAACGACTTCGATTACTTATAATCTGGCTATCACATTCTCTTAAATGAATCTAAATTTGAAACATTTGTATGATCTTGTTTCAGAACAATGGGACAGGTCTGAGTGTCTACGGCACCAGCACTTTCAATTGCTATTTTTTGTTCCTCTTTACCGCAACAGGCCGCCAAATGAGGCAGCTGGGGAGTGGGCGGCCAGTGTGGGCTTTTGGGGATTCTCGGACTGGCAGTCGCGGAAGTGGCTGCTGCGGTTTTTCCATGTGTTTGCTTGGCAGCTGCAATTTTCGTTGGCCATTTGGCAGCCTCCCTCCGGGCGGCTCGTCCCTGTCTCTTTATAACCATTTCATGACCACGTTAAGCGCTTTTCCAGCACTAACTTTAAGAGATCCGCCTCCAGAGAGAACTTCGTTATGGGCAAATGTTAGCTTGGAATTTAAGAGCTTGCACACTTTGCGCCACGAAATTAGGGCGATAGAGAAGGGGATAACACACCCCGATCCCCTTTTAGTCCAGCAATAGGGTCCAAGTGATTCCGATCAAACGGCACGAAATTAATTTTAATTTTTTATGTCTACCTTTTTAATTTTCAATTAAGCTGCAGAGCACTGGACTGCCATAAAAAGTTTAATTCGTAAAGAATAAGAAAAAAAGGCCCTAGCCTTAGACTTACCTGAGGCTGGGCAACGTAACCGCTTGGCCGAATGGCATTCAAAGGATCTGAAAATAAGGATGCGAGAGGCCATTTTAAAAAGAGTTTGTTTGACGCTTGAATACCCTCAAGACATTTTATATAATGGGAGTTTATTTAGAACTCTTTTGGGTCTCTGATTCTACCAAAAAACGTAGTACGAGTACAGTATTCATAACTAGAAAGTCACTTGAAAATTGCTTCTTTCATAGTCTATGTATCTTCTTCAAATCGAATAATAAAGAAAAGGGGATACAGGAGATAGAGAATTCCAGTTTTAACAGCCTTTTTACGAACCCGAAATTGTCCATCGGCCATAAAGAAAAACCAAGACTAAGCGGCTCTCAAGCTGCTGTTAACAAGAATATACGAGAAAAGGAATACGAATGAGGAAAAACTGCATCTACAGACATACGTGAACGTGCGGATCGACGGATACGTGTGGGGATGCTGGGGAGCCAAAATCAAATGTACCGAGCTACAAAATATGCATATATAAAACAAACATGGCCCCAGGACAATTGTCAAGGTGAAAGGGGAGAAAAGAGAGTAGAAAGTAGAAGAGGGAAAATCGACAGAATATAAAAATGAACTACAATTTTGCAAATTTTAAGCACATTCGGTGCTGTGAAAAAGTCGTCAGCGCAGCAAAAAAACGATTTGCATATTTACACCGATACAAGTGCAAACAACACCCACATTGGGGCAAGAAAAAGGCACACACCCGCAAAGCACACACCCATAACTTGCAACCAAATAAATCTTGTGATGTCTCGAGAGAAAGACGTCACGTAGCCAGGGGCAATGGGGAATGGGGCATGGGGAATGGGCATGGAGAATGGGCGAGAGGAAGAGATGCTGGATACGTTGCTTTTCCGGTTTCCTGCTTAAGTTCCTGCCCTACGTTTGTTGTGTGTGAAATCCTTGCAGTCGCTGGAGATGCTTCGCCACGAGCTCGGCAGAAGGTCCTTTCATTCTTGCGTTCTTGCATCCTTGCATCCTCCTGGTGCCCCCTGCTCCGGCCATAGACTGACGATGAAAAATTGTTGCTAGTTCGCAGGAAAATTGTCAGAGCGCTATTACGAAAATGAAACGAAATCGGGCTCATCATGTGTATATAAAAATAAATATTTCCCACTCTCCCCTCCAGCATTGATAATGAGAGCCATTGCAAGGGAAATAGTGAGGACTAAACGTGAGCAAAACACTGGATTTATATTCACAAGGAGTACGCGGAAAAATTCTGGGAAAGTGGTTGCCCTTGAGGTTGAGGAGCACAGAAGCTATTCGCGAATGGTGCGTGCCGGGAAAGGTTCGTGGGGTTAAGTGGGGCCTGTCAACGCATGCTGGGGGGATGGGGACGTGAGCAAGATGGAGCTTGGAAGGTAAAGAAACAGATGTCATCAAGTGGAAACGCAGGATAAGTGTGAATGGAACTTCTTTGAGAAAAACATATGATCTTAGGATTAGTGCTAGTACGGGTATTTGTAAAATCTGTATACTGGAAACTGTCAGTGTACTAAATATCTATTAAGCAAATTGCCAAAGTTAGGACTTTAGTTTGTATATATAGTCTCCTTTTAGTTAAGTAAATTGGACCCCAACTATTGCCACGCACAGAGGGAAATATCTATATCCCCTCCTGTATTTTACATACAGGTCCCTTCAGCCATGCTCCGGTTTTCGCAACTTTTTGCTTTCGATGTGGTTTCACTTGATAAAGAGAGCTGTTTTTCTTTTGGAAATTGAAATGTTTTGGTTTAATGTGGGTGATGGGTTTTCAAGGGGTTACCTTGTTCCGGACTCTGACTCCCAGCCCTCGTTTTGGCAATCGTGAAACAACGGACAGACAATATCGTTTAAGCAATGCCGTATAAAACAACGGATTTAACGAACATCGGTCATCGCGAATTTGCAATTTGGGTGCAGTAAAATTTTAGGTGTGACTAGAAATAAATGTATGAAATCGCCATCTTACGATTTGCGAAAACCGGAGCACGCAATTTTGCGATTTGATAGTCAATTCGCAACTTTTTGCGATAACCGGAGCGTGGCTGATTATGTTCGCCTCTCTGCCTGTTTGTAGGATGTTTCTTCGGATGATTTTTTGTAGTGACTCATTCGGACAGTGTATGTGATTGGGTAGAACATTTTTTTAGAATATTCTCTACATAACCAACACTCTTCAAGGATATTTTAATGCTTCGGACCCTTAATTCTAACCCTTCGACTTTTCAACATAAACTCCACATAACGCGTTCCTCAATTAAACGAAGTTTTAAGAATTTTGCTTAGAATTATTGACTTTAACCCGTCCTCGATGCTTGTGGCCCCAGCATTTTATTGTGCATCCAGGAGAGCTGTGTCAACCGCAACCGCATCATGTACTCCTATTAACTTGCATCCCGTACTGGCAGGAAAACCAACATATTGTTGCGATGAACCCCTTCCCTGCCCCGTCCGTCACTTTCAATGGGTAAATGGATAAATAACGATATGTTTACCAACGGCAGGGTCTGGGCGAATATGGATGTGGGGCAAGAGCAAATGTGGCGCTGATTTATATGCGAGTTTTTGTGAGAGTGTGCGAGTGAACAGCCAAGGTGGCACGTAACACATTGAGAGACCCGACCTGAGAGACAACTCCTTCGCTGTGGCACTTGCCTGTTGCCGCCTCTTCTTCGGCAGAGGCTGGAGATGGAGATGGGGCTGCGACTGGGTCTTCTGCCTCTGCAAACAAATGCGGATGTGCCAGGTTCTCACTGAGGCAGAGGCGGAGGCGAGGGCGGTGGCGGTGGCGGATGTGGCGGCGTCTCCGAATGTCTTCTGAAGAATTTGTATGCAAACAAACGGGACACACAACAAACACACGACATCTGTCAAACAAACAACACAGCGGAGACGCACACGACAGTGTTTTTGTTTCGGCTCCGTGGGAATGGCAAACGTCTTCAAGGAGACGGGAAGCCGGGACTTGTTTGCCTTTTTTTGGGGTTTCCTTAAAGCTTTAAGCAAATTCTCGGGCGAAAGGCAAATAGCTGCTCATTTTTAATGCATACTTCATAAATCCTTGTCATAACTTTGTTAGCCAAGTCGGTCCCGGACCCTCTTCCGCTCGTCCACTTGACGTTGCGTATACGCAACGCTGGCTCCGCCAATGCACTTTTTATGGCATATGGCTGTGGCCCGCCTTCCTCGGGAAACTATTTATCAGGCATTTATATGCAGTGGGCTCTCAGCCATATTGCGAAGCCAGATAACGATTAGATTGGGTGGAGTCGCCAAAGGCAGCTGCCGGGAGTCCATGAATAAGAAGTGCTTCAGTATCAACAGTAACGGCAGGCACTCATCCTTTATTAGTACCCTTACATCTCCTAGGAGAGAAGTAATACAGAAATTATTACGTTAGTAGGAAAATAGCAGAGGTTCCACCTTAGGAAACAGAAGTAACGAAGAGTTTTCTGGATCAGCTTCAATAGGCGGACATATTCGGAGGTATATCCACGCAAATGAACACCTGGACCTCCTAGCCTATAAGAGTCAGAGGAACAAAGTAGTTTATGCAATGCGATAGGCACTATGAATACATTTTATAGGCAAAGGGGATCAAGCTTTTCCAATTTTCGAATGGGATGGGTTTAGAATGGAAAGACTATGTCCAATAGTGTTGCTACTTCTTCAGAACAACTTGCAGGGTAACGTTTCAGGGTTTCAGGTACTTTAGGAAAATTCCTATATCGCTCTACAGAAGTGAATATGATCATGAACAGACTCCTCAGCCTCTACCAACCAATATGGCCCCCTGAAACAATTCAACGTTAATTAGCATTACACTTAGGCCTTAGGCCTCGGACTGGCGAGTCTCCCCATCCGCTTCCAGCAATTGCCGAAGCAAGCGGCAAAAATTCTTCAGCAAACCGGAAATATTGTAATTTCCGCTTTGGCCTCTCCTTATTTTTTTTTATATTTTTACTGCTGCCGGCTTACAGGAGTCGCCGTTTTTAATTGCGGAGTTTCTTGTTTTCGTTTTCCACTTGAAATTAAAGCAAATACTTTAAGCAGAAGCAGAAGCAGAGGTCATCGGGCGGAGCAGACAAGACCCTGGGAAAAGAAGCGTGAAAATTTGCATGAAATGTTTTAATTCCCATGAAAGCTAGGTCGCGGGCAGGCCCTTTCTCTGCCCTGTTCGACAGGGTCCCACTGCTCCCACCTTCACCCGGTTTGACATTTTAAAGACAACAGCTGCCCATCCCCGCCCCCCCCTCGGCCTAATTGAATTGTTTAATGGAGTCTTACGACATCGGGAAAAAAAGCAGACAAAATGGTGAGGAAAAAATCAAAACGGCATAAAATAAAATGCGGGTCGAAGGCAGATGCCTTCACCTTTTCCCTCCGCCCTTCCCCGTCAAGTTAATGCCACTTGGCAGTCGTAAAAACGGCAACAAATTGTCGCCTTCGGTCAAAGGGGGCGGCGGGAGTCCGACAGTGCCGGATAAAGAACCGGAAATAGGGGACCCGGAAAAGGTAAATCGGACACATTATTATTATCGTTATCAGGTCTCACCCCCCCAGCTGTTATCAGCTTATCGGTCTGGCCACGGCGCATTCAATTTACGTTTTATTAACCTGTCCGAGAGCCTCTCCAGCCTCTCCAGCATCCCCACCTCCCAAAAGTTTTGGCCAAATGGTAAAAGTTAAATCTGCTCACATTATTCAAGCGTTTACGTGGTTTAATCCTAGGAAAACTTTCGCTCCAACGCCCCCCACTGGCTCTATTTATTTTTTGGCAGTATTTTCTATGGATCTCCAATACGACTGGGATTGGCTGCCGGAAAATATGTTTGTAATTTAAAGTTCCGGCGTAACTGAAAGTATAGCGAGCCGTTCAAGTCACGTCGGGGCATAAAAGTGAATATTTGTGGGCATATGCAAACGGGCGGAGGAGTCTTCCCAGCCGGAATCATGTG
Source organism: Drosophila lowei (assembly GCA_008121275.1). Lineage (NCBI taxonomy): Eukaryota > Metazoa > Arthropoda > Insecta > Diptera > Drosophilidae > Drosophila > Drosophila lowei. The sequence goes on along the minus strand of CM017779.1, from coordinate 16,620,519 downwards.
TAAAGTTTCTCCCATAGCTTGGCCAGAAATTATAGGCAGCAGATCGTTAGGAAGTTTTTCCTTGATTGTTGCAAAGTTTGGCTAGGCGAAATCTAGTTTATATGGGTCTGTCTGCTGTTTGTTGTTTGTTGTCCAGGGGCCTGAAGAGTTATTACGTATAGAGGACAGGGTCGGGAATTAAGAGTAATAAGAGCCAGACATTATATACGTATCACTATAACTGAAATTCGACCTAAAGCATTCACATATTAATGTATATGTTATTTAAGATAAATCCAGTAAAAGATTAGCCATTTTCGACACTCTTACCGTGCCCACAAGAGCCCACAATCAACGTACGAATCACAAATATAAGCTGGGAGTCTCCCTCCATCTCCTCCGATCTGGCTGCCATAATACGTGCTCTATATGCAACCATAAGCATTGTAAAAGGGGGGCAAAAGTGGAGGGCAGGACAACAATCCACAGACAGAACAAACAGAACAGAAGCCGGGGACTCCAGTCTGACTTGACTTCGGACCAGGTCAAATGGGTAGCAACAGAAAATCTGGGAAAACTTTCTGGCGACACTTGGAAAAGTTTCCCTCTGTTGGATGCCAATGTAAAATTGTGTGTCAAATCGGAAAATTAGTCCCCAAGGAAGTTGCCCGAAAGAGCACGAATATGAACTTCGATGGCGATGCCCCCGCCCACCCCATATAAGGGGGACTGGGAGGAGGCCTAAAGCAGCTTTAAGTGGTCATGAGCACGCCTCGACGCACTAGAGCCAACTGCACAGGACTGACTCCGGGTCCGGCTCCGGCTCCGGCACCGGCCGACTCGGCACAGTGGATCCTGGATGAGTTTGCGGATTCTACGTTTGTGGAATTGTGGGTTTTGGTATTTTGCTGATGCGGATGCCAATGCTGAGGATGTTTTTGGAGCACAGCGGAATAGTTGCGTTTTCAAGGGGCTTCCATTCGGCACGTGGAAGGGCTAGGTTCTGCATGTTTACATTCAACATATGAAAAGGTTAAGTGATTAGAGCGAAAAACCGATTACTCGAATCCGATTATTCCACATGAAGAGCATTCAAGTGGTTAAAGCAACAGTTTGTATTGTGATTAGAAAGGGCTTAAACAAGTCAAAGACAAGTCTTCTTCCCTTAACCGCTGAACTCCTTCTAAGTATATCTTAATAGTCAGTTTTAAATCTCTTTTAATAGGTATATATATGACCTAGAAAACGAAAGTTAATCAACGTTTATAGTGCACACCATTAAGATTTTATCAAAATAAACCAGTAGCCAGTCGGCCAGTCGGCCCATAAAGAGTTAAATAACAGAAAAATATGCAACGCTTATGGATGCCGTAACTTCGTGGCTATCCACCAATTACAAAAGCCAAATCCAACACCAAATCTGACACCACTCGATAGTACAATGTGTTCGAATCCCCCGCCGCCTCGGCTCCCCTCGAGGGCTTTGGCTTTGGCTTAATGCGAAAGGCAAACAGAGGCCAAAGACACACAAGAGCCCTGCTCACACGTGCCGAGCTCTCAGAGCAACTTCTAAAATGAAAAGTGTTAAAAACTTTTACTTTCTTTAGTTTTTTTTGTCTGTGTGTGTGTGTGTGTGTGTGGGCAGGCTGCGGCCTGGCCTAGACTGAGGGTCCAAGCTGGGCATGTAAATTAGCTTTTAAAGACCGCTGCGGGCCGGAGAGCCATCATAGACGCAAACACAGACACGGAGCCGGAGTCGGAGCCGGGGGCGGGACGGGACGGGACGGGCCGTGCCCGAGACCAACAAGTGGCGCGCGCTGGTCTTGCTGCGGGTAATTATATTGTGGTCACGTTCAAGCGGGGCATCTGTTTTATGGAGTGTTACACTTTAACGCCGATCTGTACAGCTCTGGGCAGGAAAGACAGAGAGAGATGGCGACTGCAGGACAAACAGAAAGAGAGGGGGCTAGTGCGAATGGCCACTCTGGCTTAATTGAATCAAGTCAACACTTAGCCCATCCACTGAAGAGGACTTGAGGTTGGGCTGGCTTTGCGGTTTGACAGAGTTCAGGGCGGCCAAATGCGCCGAGTACAGTGGTGGATCTTATGCAATGCCCTTCCACACCGCGCACTGCTCACCAAACTGGCAGCCTATAAAGAGACTTTGATTGGCCAACACGGCGTATGGCTGATGGCACCTGCTTTACTGGCTCTGCCTCCGTACATATTGATTATGAAAATGAAAATATATACCTAATGTATAATGTGAGCAGGTATACTTTAAATCGCGACTTTGATCATTAAACCGATTTTCTCGAGTTGTCATTCGGTGGAAAATTGTCAAGCAGCTTCATTTGTTCACGGCATGCTCGTATACATTTTGATTGGCACTGTGCTGCAGAGTGTAATTACCGAGAATGTACCATATTTGATTAGCAAAATAAATTCGATGTAATAATTTGTCATTGTGAAATGTATCTGCCAATGCCCAGTGGACGCCCCTTCGCTACGGGGCTCCCAAGTGCAAGTATATATGATTACCCAAATAGCTACAATTAGGCAGGCACGTAAAGCTGACAGAGTGTATCTCCATCCATCTATCTATCTCCATCCGTGTGCGCATCTGTAGATATCTGTTGGAGGGCTAATTTCCCTTTTAATGTGCCTAATGACAGTCCAGCCGAGGCGACCGGCGTGCCCAGGCCGCGCCGTTATTAATTTAAATATCCCCAGCCTGGACGCAGGCAAGGACATGGCCAGGGCCAGGGATATGGGGACTGGAATTGTAATTGGGAGGCATCGAGTGAGTACACACAAAACGGTCTTGTGGTTGGCGAAGGTGACTTGGCCGGAGGTAAGCGCTACTCATGAGCTTATTGCCGCATTTCACACGTCTGCACTGATACTTTGATAAGCAGCCGGGCATGACAATGATATTCCAGAGGCAGTTGCATAGCAATGCGAAAGATTACCTCCCTCTAGCAAATGTCATTGTCTGTAATGCTCTGGTGTTTCAGAATCATTGCGACATTCTCGATGGAAGAAGACTGAGCCAATAGGAAAAGATTCATTTGAATATGGCACTTCAGTACCGAAACACATGATTGATAGTTCTTTTAACGAAGTAGTCTCTTCTCGATAGCCATTATTATTTTGCTGGTTCTCAAACAGATCTATTAGATCTGTTTTACAATTGCACAAAAACAAATCTCATTTGATTGATTCTATCAAAAAACTTTATTCAATCTGACATAATCCTCGTGCCCTCTCCCCTCCCCCCAGATATTTTGAGTTCCCGCGTATCACCTGCCATTTAACCAAATAATTTGTTGTCTAAGGTTTTTTGAGGCGATGAGTGTGGTTTTTTTTTAGACAAAAGTGTGTGCCTCCGCCTTCTCGGAGCTCATTTATCATTTTTGCCATAGCCCGACAATAAGTGAGGGGCAAACACTGCCAGAGAAAAGTAGAGGAGCTCTCGAAAAGCTCATTTGTAGTCATTTGTCCGTCTGTCAGATTGTTCCACTGTCGTGCCGTCGCACTGTCGCACCGTCCCACTGTCAGCTGTGTTTTGATTGTCTTTTATTGTTTTTGCTTTCGTTTTGAATGCCATTTAAGCGTCAATTTGAAATCGCATTCACAACTGCCGACTTACGCGCCGCTGATTTCTCGGTTTCCGCTCAAATTCCCAGAGGAGACAATGGAAATATCACGGGGATACATAATGCTATCTATAAGCATGACGACATGTTCTAAGTGTCAACGTGAGATCTGGAATAGAGTGAATACGATGTAGGGAGTGCTTGGAGACAGCTCGTAGTGATAAATAATTCAAGTCTTAATAGTGTATATTTCCGAGCACTGTTCCCGTTCCAGAGCGGGGCTATGTTTAAAACACTTTCATAAAATATCATAAACTTGCCTTTTCGAGCTCACTATATCCTCCGATGATTTCACAGTTCACAAACTTCAACAACTCGTGCTGCTGCTTCACTTCCTGTCCCGATGAAATTGCAATTACACTTACAATTTATGGGCCCAGAAATTTCTTTATTACTGCTCCTCGAGTGGAGCGCAGCAGAGGCTCTGTCAAGCCAGCCATTTTCTGTCTAACTAACCGCAAACTCCTTAAGAAAGCCGGGGGAGTCGGAGTCGGCCGGGAAAGACTCAACCGCACAGCGGAAATTCTGCTTAGCAATGCATTGGGCCAGAAGGGGAGGAGGGCCCTTGCGGGGAAAAGCCACTTGGTGAAAATCTAATATAGAATGATAATGATAGAAAATATTTCTGGTCCCGGCCAGAGTTGAGTAGTTTATGAAGTGTGGGCGTCTGGGCTTCGGGGCTGACAATTTTCGGCAATTTCCACAGGACTGGGCCCCGACTTTGGGATGATTTGTTATTGCTGTTGGTTCCGGCCTTAGCCGTTTATAGCCGTCCGTATTTATCAATGGTGTTAAGTATTATTAATAGTGCGGTTCACTGGTGCAGGGAACACAGATGGGGAGGCTGTCAAAAATGTGCTACAAACTGTAATGATTTTAATGGATGGACTTTCGGCCTATGAGTTCTATGCCCAAGCAGCGCTTTCATCCGCCCGAAAGTCATTTCACTTGGGATGTTTGCATACAACAATTGCTCGCCATTGTGCTATCATCTATCATGACGAAAGTAAAAGCAACATTCTGCCAAAATCGATGCAATTTATGGGGACGAAGTGCTCACCTTCGATAGGGAATTTGCATAAGGCACAAGTACTTTCTGTCTTGCGGAAAACAATCAGAGGGTAATTTAAATTTACAACGATTTCACAGCTCACAATTCATTGTCAAGAACACACGGAATTTAAGTACAAAAAGAACAGAGTAGAACGAGATAGATGGCGGGGAAAATCTTAAATGAGATCTTTCGGTGGCGTATACGTAATCTGCGCGATTCGTGTTGCTTAAGTCCGAGCCAAATGTCAGCCAAATGCTTTTGTTTGTCCTCTCTGTCTGTTCGTCTGGGTGTTCTACATAATGTGAATAATAATTTTGCTCATTTAAAACGTGTTGGCCATCCAAAATCACAGGGAGACACACGGCAGCGCGGCAGCCGCAGCAACGAGCCCGAGTCCCAGAGTCCCAGAGACCCAGAGACTCGGAGACTCGGAGACAATGGAAAGTCGGGGAATTAGCGCTGCGTTCCACAATGAAAACAGACCGCAAAGCGGGAAGCTGTTCTACTAATTGCAACGTTTCGAGTTTCATCCATGTGTGTCCGTGTCTGTGCCTGTCTGTGTCTTGCATAACAAACAAGCAGCAAACTGTTTTCAAGCTGGCTAAATGAAAGTCGCAGACAGTGAGTGCAGAACACCAGGCTGAGCTATATGCAGGTACTAGAAAACGAGCTGAAAGAACCGTCAACCATGATATGAGAGTGCTCTCATGTCAGGGAAACGAGAGGCGCTAGTACATAAATTCAGTATGATCTGTTTGTACTTTAAACTTCTTCAAGAGACCTCCCCTGTGAAGGTCAAGTCGCAAACTGTTGTTTAAAGAGAGGTCCCATCGGAGCCCTAAAAAAGTCCCAAACAAGAACAAGGGGAGAAACCAGCCACATATGCAGTTCCCCTAATGAGTGCTGGGAAAACAATTTGGCCTGGGAGCCACATGCTCGTACAGTTTATGAAGGTCGAGCCCTAGCAGGGGGGGGGCTGGGAGCAAGGGATGGCCAGGACAACCGCAATAAAAGTGAGACCCAGGGCATATGATTAATGCTCGCACCCGTTTAATCATTTTTCATGGAAAGGACACTCCCCTAGCCCCAAATCCTTAAACACGATGTTGCTCGAAATGGAAGATATTTTTGTACTTGTACAAGGCATGTCAATCAGAATTATACACCGACTGGACAATCAACTGCAATAGACAAAGCAGCTGCCACTTCATCTTGGCCACCGAGAAGGATCTGGGATCCCAACTGGGACCTCCCCCCCCACCGAGCAAACAAAAAAGCCAAACTAAAACTAAACTCATTTAACTTTCCCGTATTTTGATAGCATTTTACCTTGCCAGCCAGCAAGAACAACGGGTCCAGCAACAGGAACAACAAACAACTGTTATCAAAATGTCATTCATTCAAATATGTAGGTACCGCCTGACAAGGGGGCAATGGCAAAGGCAAAGGCCTTGGTCCCCGGTCTCTGGTCCCCGGCCCCTGGTTCCTGTTGGCATACACTCTCCAAAAGTCCCACAGCAATAAGCGATTGTATTGTAGGGAAAATAAGTAAGACAAGTCCCATTCTTGACCCTTTGGAACTCGAATGAATCACCCCGCAGAGTGCTAGATATTTTAAAATTAGTCTGACACCTGGACTTTTTCTTCCAGTGTAACTCGACCTCACCCTCTCTTCCCCTTGGTTGATATTCCGCTTTCTTTAATTTCCCATTCGTGTGCCTCTCCTCTTTGCAGTGACTGCCATTGAAAGCAGCAACAGCAGCGCATCCTCCGCAGTCGTCATGGTGGCGGTCACACCGAGCATCGCTGGCACCGGGTCGAGCAGCGGAAGCGGCGCCGTCACCTTCGGCAGCGGCAGCAGCAGCAGCACCACCACCACCACCACCGAAACGCCACCAGAACAGCAGCAGCCGCAGGGTAAGTCCCGAAAACTAATCTCTCCCCCTCCACTCCTACACTCCCCCACCCGCATCCACCTTTTGCTCGCAAACTAAATGACAAACAATGCGCCGCGCCGCCTCTTCGAATTGCTTATAGGCCACTGCCTGCTGGACGGGCTGTGGGTGCCAGAGACGACGGTGCACTGTGAGAAGCAGACAAGCTGCCGCGCCATCCAGCGGACCGGCCACTGTTGTCCCGATTATAAATGCGGTAAGTGGTAGCTGCGGCTCACACCCACACCCACACCCACACCCGGCATCGTTCGGAAGCATTTATGCAAATCTCTTCCTCCTCTTCCACGCGCAGATTGCGAAAAGGATGGAAAAACTTATGCCAATGGTTATAAATTGGTGGATCCGGATACCCCATGCACTGTCTGCTACTGCAAAGGTGAGTTGATTGAGTTTACGGGAGAGCTAGACGAGGCGAGGCATCGATATAGAGCCATTGCACTGCCATGAACTCAGATTCGGGATTGGGTTTTGGTCAGTTAGAGGTGCAAAGGCTTCCTTTGAGACCAATTATGAATGAGTATAAATTAGTGGATATACTTTCACCGTGAAACTTGTTAAGTTTCCTTAGAAACTGGAGGTTGAAACATCCATAACTATAGTTAGTTTTTAGATTCATCCAAAATAGTCTACCGTGATAACATACGCTTAAAATTCAATTTAAAAACTAATATCTATATCTCCTGAATGACTTGACCGATTTTAACCAAGGAAGGTCGGAAAGGTTTCAAAAAACGGACAAATATTAAAGTGAATATTTAAGTATCCACCCACTGGCCACTTGTGATGATTGTGATGATTGCAATTTGAAAACGACTTGAAAACTAATGAATAACGAACTTGGGTCGTCGCACTAGCAACAGAGAAGGACCAAAAAGACGAGAGGGAAACAGACTAAAATGAAGATGGTGTAATATCGCAATGGCGGAAACTTCAAGCGACAGTCAAACGGCGGGAATGGGAGATGATGAACTGAAGATGGCGGAAGCGGGAACGGAATATTGCGTATTCCCGTGTCGGCAAAACAAAAATATTTTATACCTACCAAGTATTACAAAATAGAATACTTTCCCCTCGTTTCTCATCCTTGCAACCACAATGTGCCACAGCGAAACGTGGCCGAGCCGCTAGTTTTCAGTTAATATTTCTGAGATCTGTAATCATATTCTGTGGTGCGGAAAATACAACTTATTCAAACTAGATTTTGCTCGGTGTTTGGTGTGATATATACAAAAATAATCATCGAAAGGAAAACTCACGTTGATTCCAGCCAGATATTTTCGCCGATTTCCACTTATTTTTAATTGCAGGAAAACAGAGTAATCTGAAACAGAGTAAAACAGAAAGTTTTGTAAAAATTCTTAAATCTTTGTGAAATTACAAATAAATGAAGATTATATTGCCTGTCCGAGCATCACCTGACATTAATATTTACGATAATTCTCAGAAAATCGAGGCTCAGTGGGGGTCAAAATTGAGCTGTTTTAAGTATAAAAAGTCCTGAATTGGATATTATTTAAAATACAAGCAGTGATGAGAATTTTCCAGTCGATAAATAATGATCTCAAGGCAATATTTTGTTGGAAATAAATGTGATGTAAATGTTAGGTCGAAATATGCAGTAGCAGATGTTGGTCACACATCTCATAGCTTAAGTACCGTCATTTGCCAGAATTTTGACCCATCACACTCCATTCGTTGCAGGCGGCGAGATTGTTTGCAGCTCAGTGACCTGTTTCCGGCGGGACGACTGCATGCCCAAGTACGTGCCCGGCCGCTGCTGCCCCGAGTACGACAATTGTCCGAGTGAGTGCCACACGGTGGGGGCTTCATTGAGTTCGAGACTAATCCAATCTTTCCACACCCCATCCACAGTTCTGGACAACAATCCGCCGTTGTCCAGCGAGGCGAGCAGCACAACCACGTCCACCCAGAAGCCGGCGGCAGTGGCTCAGCCCGCTGGCTATAACTGGAATATTACCATCAAGGAGATCACTAAGCCCTCTGAGATTCGGATTACCGACGATAACAAGGCTAAGCCGGCGATTCCCACCAGAAAGTCGGCCGGTACAGTGCTTACCACCGAGGGAGCATCGCCTTCAGGAACAACCGCTAGTTCCGCTGGCAGTACAACAGCAACACCAACAGCAGCAACAACAGCAACAACACAGACAACAGAAACATCAACGACAACTGAAGCAACATATCCGCCAACACCAACAACTGTCCTGATATCCACTGACGCCGCAGCAACACCAACGACTTTGGCAGCGTTGGCGCCGCTTAGCCAAGACACAACCCCGAAAGCACTTCCAGGCACTTCCAGCAGCGAGAGCTTAAAGCTTATTGCCTCGGCGGGCTACATAGAGCGACCTCATGCCCAGAGCGGCAACGACGTGGAGCAGAATATAAAGAATGATCCGCTCGTCAGCTACAATGCTGATGGCCTCCTGCCACTCGCCCAGAACGATCCCAGCAAGGTCAGCTTTAAGCGGGAGTTCACCACAGAGCGGGCCTCGCCGAGTACCCAAGGGTACGAGGAGCCCGGGACTGGTGGGGCGGAGTCCGTGTTCATACAAAACGGCTTTGGGGATGCCTTAGCTGAGATACCCGACGGGGAGCTGGAGCCGGACACAGCGGGCAGTGACAACATCTACCACATAATCTCCACCACTGAAGGTCCCAGTTCTGGCACTGGCGCCAGTACAGACGCGAACTCCCCATTGCCAGGAACCATCGCCGTCACCAGGAAGAACAGCACCAGCGGCAAGCCAGAGACAGAAATGAGTACGGAGGGCCCCGGCAGTAGCAGTGAGATGCCTCCCATGAGCTCCACCCATCACATGGATGCGGATGAGGATGTGCCACAAGTCGAGTCCAATCCGGCGTACCCCTCGCTGCCCGAAGACGACTTCAGCTTGCGAGACGTAAACTTTCCCCTGGTGGAGCTGGAGGATGTTGCCGATTCTTACGCCAAGGACGAGCCGAGGAGCATACCGAGTCCTTTCGAGGCGGACAACAGGCACACCAAGGTGATGCAAGAGTCAGCTCTGGATGGCAGTGGAAGCGGAAGTGGCAGTGGGGACATGGAGCCCTCTATCGAGGGATCCTCGACAACCGATCACGTTCTGATGTCTGCCTCCTCCAGCAAGGAGAGGAGCCCGATGGTACCCCTCCTGATGTACAGTGCCGAGGACAATTCCGGGGAAACGCGCATTCAGAACGCGAGTGATCTGCAGCTGGAGAACATTGGCCACGGCCAGAGCGAGAATGAGACAAGCGAAGAGCTGGAGGCTCTGGAGGGAATGATGGGAAGTGGCATCGGTAACAGTAGTGGGGAAATCAAAGAACCCACCACACCGCGATCCATCCCAATCTCTGCCTTGGACATCGACGAGCTGGGCTCTGGGGCAGGTCAACTGCAGACATCGGGCGGTTTGGATCCCAAGGCCGATGCCGAGAGCCTCAAGCTCGACGAGAGCCAAGAGACTATAGCCAAGACGACCTCAGTGGACAAATCGTCGACGCGGGCCGAAAAAAGCTTTGTGGAGCGGGCACTGCCCCTGGGACGGCTCTACCTTCAGCGGATCTACTGATCAGCACCTAGCGGGGTCTGAACTGGATCGACAAACAAACCTTTTATTGTATATACATATACATATATATATATATATACACTCTAAAGCCTAGTATCTTGGAAACACAGCGAAAATCCAGCTATTGAAGTGATCGAGTGTTAGGTCTAAGTAGTCAGAAAGGGAGTAGGGAGGAGAAGAGTTCTTCTGGGAGGTGGAAGTTATTTCCATAGACTGCATAAAACGCGTGTAATGATCATAAGCATATGTATGTACACCATCTGAATTTATCAACATTATAAGCATAAAACAATATCTTACGATTAGCAAAGCTGGGCTCTCCAAATGCAATAACTAAATGTCGCTCTATTGGTTTAGCTCTCGAGGCGCACAGGACAGCAATACGAGTGGGTATCGCTAGGATACATACTATATATCATATATGAGCATCTCTAATTTATACGTACGACCTAAGTGCACGTAAGCATTCCAATCATTACCACGCCCACAATCGAAATTCATCGCATAAGTCGCAATTTTTAACTTGTTTTATCTCATCCTGAATTTATTTAATTTGTAACTTATTTCTTAACGAAAATATGGAAATGATTTGAAAACGGAAAGCCGAATGATGTGAATTATTTGCTCTAAAGGTGATTTATTTTAAAATGCAATGGCAAATTATATAGTCCTCTTCGATTTGAAAAGCTTTTAAGTTTAGACTGAATATGAAAAGGTTTTAATTTAAAGCAACTTACACGTACACCTACTTTAACCGTAATTTATTTTATATACAGAATTTAATTAATTTAAACTTGGCATGAAATAAATATTCCTCGATATTAAGAACTGCAAGTCTTGAATTTAAAAACTAATAATAATGAAAACTAAAAACTAACCAGCAAGCAAAGTGTCAAAATGATAATTCAGTCATTTTTTTATTTAGTCCTACATATCCTACATACTATATGTGTATAAACATATCTAACTTATTTGGGCGATGATTCCAAACTAACACACACACCCACACACACAGTCTTTTGAGATACAGTAAACTATATTTTAGAAATACTTTAACTAGTGTAAATTTAGTTTCAAGTCCATTTTCAGATGTATGAATTATAAAATAAAAAATTCAAATACAAACTTGAGAAAATAAATAATCTCAATAATAACGATTATCCACTTGACGTACGGATAAACTTAGAAACCTTTTCCTTCATATGAAAGACTCGAATCGGACGGAATTTTTGCGGGACTTGAGAACCATGGGAGGATTTTACCGCAACACGACTGTATCTGCTACTACGTTTTCTCCCATGGCAAGTAAATACGCATTTTGTTCTCTCGAAAGTTTCAAGATAGAGGTGGAAGGCGAGCGTGAGGTCTCCCCTCCTGCCCATCGGTTGCATAAGCAGCATCAGCCACGCCCTCTCGGATCCCTCATTACACATGCAAGAGCATGAGGCGGCAATTACCCAGAAATTAAATAAACAAAACGAAGCCCGAGAAAACAACGAAGACCACAATCACGACGACAACTGTTGCATCACGGCAGCGCAGCAAAGCTGCCGCTGGGGCAGGCGCCTCGGGTTACCCACTGACAACAGCTTACATACACGTACTCGTACTCGTACTCACACTCATACTCATACTCGTACGTATTGAACTGTAATGCACAATCGCATCGCACAAAAAGTCGCTTATGTAACAAGGTTGAGGATACAACAACCACAGCGGCTGCGGACAACCGCTGGCTGGTGGAAGCGATGTTATTGTTGATTTGTATGCGCACCGGGATAAGCGAGGAGAAAGTCAGCGAAGAGCATTAGGAAAAAGCTACAAAAACGAAATAAATCACATCGGACCCCCGCGATCACTTTCGATCAAAAATTTGGTCGCAAGAGAGGAGCCAACAGGTTTGGGGAGGATTACTTTCGCTTTGGCTAGAGCAGAAGACAAATAGCTGTGATTAAATTACTTTCATTTTTGTTTGTTGTTTTTTTTATTATTGGGAAACTTAACAAAAGATGCGAAATGGAAATGATCTAACAAGTAAAGTCTTACATCTTAATTGCGCCCAATCTGGTCGACCTGGGCCTGCAGGTTGTTTATCACCTCGGAGGGCACCTGGTCGCCCAGGATCTCGAAGAGATTGATGCGCTGGTTGCCGGGTATCTGCTCGTAGGCACCCAGCTCAATGCCCTCTTGAACATTCTGTATCTGGGCGTCCTTGGGTATGAGAAGGGTCTGCTGTGCCTGCCGGATGGCTTCGTTTGTGTAGGCGGCCCCCTCGCGGCTCTGGGGCAGGGCCTGAGCGCCGGCCAGGAGCAAGGCAAGCATCGAACACAGCGCGAACACTTTCATTTTTCTTGAGGATATGTAAACTGCAAGAGATGCGCGGTTTTTAGATTCATTCGATCTTCAAGCATTCACGTAGATTCGTTTGGACGAATGTTTTAAGCAATTTTGTTTCTTACTGACTTCAAGACCCTGTCTTACCTTGCGCGTGTCGTTTCTTGTAATGTTTCGGCTGCGCAGGCGCTGAGCTCGTTTTATAAGCTGAGCTCCGTCGCTGGAAGACCCCAACGTCTGGAAAGCTTTAACTCTTTCGTTTGGTTTCGTTTCTGGTTTTTGTGTAGCTCACAGGAAAAAACAATATAAAAAGTAAAATTACTTCCAGCCAATTCCATATCCCACCGACCCATAAAGTTATGCACGAATATTTTTTATTGGAAATTTTTCTTGGGCATTTGTCCAAATTTAATGCGAAGGTTGAGCGCCACTTCATAAATGTCAAGAGGCATTTAACCTTCCAGTGCACACTTAACCACGAAGTGGTCTTTCAGGTGCTATCTGGTTCATATTAATAGCTTGAATACAAAAATGTTCAATTACCAGTCTTTGATATGTGAAGAGTCATTTACACATTGCTGGTATGGTCTTTATTGGTGTGTCTTCTTTTCCATCTTGTTTTCCACATTTTGCGAAATATGTGATAGAGAAAAAAAAATACAGAAAATCATCACCCCCTGAATGAATTTTAATTCGACAATTTTCATATATTTTTGTATTTGTGGACCATACCATATAACACCTAGCTTAGCAAATTGGTACAAGCTTAGCTTACGGCTTGATATGCATACATATGTTCATACGTACATATGTACATAGTCTTTATATCTTTTAGGCAGTCAGATTTAAATTTGAAAAATCCGTTTCCCGATAACATTTTACTAATATATTGTTTAATTTATATCGATAGAATGCTATACAAAATTTTATGACACAATAAAAATCTGGTAGTTTGAAAAAAAAAATGAAAACACAAAAAAAATGGGCTATAAAATCGCGTGTGCTGACGAACGTATGTTTTTGTCTCCATACAATTTCTACAATTAATGAATTATAATTTCCATATAATCATCCTTCATTTGACTGCTTTCATTCGAATAAACTTCTCTTTTTTATTGCATTTCGGCCTGTTCGGCTGTGGAATAGAATATTTCTATATTTCGCTCGTCGGCTACCCATCCGCTGTTTTTCGGTATTTAATTTTTCTAGCATTCCTGTTTTTGCTAGCTAATACTATTTTCAGTACTACCAAATGGGAATATGATGTTGAATTCGTCAGTATATTTACGGTATTTAATTTTTATAGCATTCCTGTTTTTGCTAGCTAATACTATTTTCAGTACCACCAAATGGGAATATGTTGTTGAAATCGTCAGTATATTTACGGTATATTTTGAAAATGAGACGGTATATTTCGGTATATGTCTGAGGGCCAGAAAAGAAATAGTCGAAAATAAATTGATCGAAAATAAAACATACGCTCAGTTTAAGAACTAAAAATAAGGATTAAAGCACTTTGCTGTATAAACTAATGTCCAGACAAAGTTTGCTAGATCCGCGTTCTACAGAATCAGTAAGCAATCGGAGCAGAAGTCGTAGAACACCCGCAAAGAAACGCCAAGTTTGAGTGCCGCCTATCCAAACGCACGTGGGCACGAAGATGGATGTCGACAACGGCGAGGGGCAGGTGCAAGTGCACCTCAAAACCAAACAAGAACAGTAAGAGCCGCAGATTGAACGAAACAAATGAATTCAAGTATCCCTTTCCAGCTATGCAGTGCCAGACGTTCCCTATGCCATCGATGGAACAGTCACTACCGCGGAACTGAACACATTCGTGAATGCCTTGCTTCTGAGCAAGGGCAGCTCTGCCGTGGATTTTGATTTTCTGGTCTTCGATGAGTATCTGAGGGGCCGATTGTGTGACCATCTGCGGGAGAAGGCCATTAGCTTTGAGGATGCCATAGAGATTGAGTACGTAGAGCGCTTCCCCGCCCCAGAGCCGCAAGACTGCTTGCTCCACGACGACTGGGTGTCGGCTGTGAAGGCCTCTGGCAAGTGGATATTGACGGGATGCTATGACAACACTTTGAACATCTGGACCAACAAGGGCAAGCACATTCTCACCATCCCCGGTCACACGGCTCCCATCAAAGCTGTGGACTGGATTTCGCTTAATGACGACACCGGTCGCTTTGTCTCCAGCTCACAAGACCAAACAGCTATGTTGTGGCAGTGGAATGTTGGCGCCAATACTGTTGAATGTGTTTCTGTGTGCAAGGGTCACGAGAGGGGCGTTGATAGCGTCAGCGTCAGCCCAGATGGCCTGCGATTTGCGACAGGGTCGTGGGACACGATGCTGAAAGTGTGGTCAGCTGAGCTGGAAGATGCAGGAGAAGGAACATCGAAGCGCATGAAGGAGAGCGGAGTTAGAGTGAGTACAAAACACATATAATTTAATCCCTACTCAAATCATCACTGGCGCATTTATTTCGCAGACCCCAAAAATCACTCTTCAGGGACATCGCGAAAGCATCTCTGCGGTGCAGTGGATGGATGCCAGCACCCTGCTCACAGGCAGTTGGGATCACACACTCAAGGTGTGGGACCTGAGCCTGGAAGGCATTAAGGCCGAGATATCCACAAACAAGTCAATCTTCGATGCGAGTTACTCAAAACTAAATCACCTCATTTTGACGGCTTCGGCGGACAAGAATCTGCGCCTGTACGATTCTAGAACGAACCGTAGGAGCTGACCACAATTTCAAAGTAATTTGTAATCAATGTGTGATTGTCTTTACAGAGGGATCTGTCGTCCGTAACACTTACCTGGGCCACAACGCCTGGGTCCAGACCGTGATGTGGTCAACAACAGAAGAATTCCTCTTCGTATCCGGCTCCTATGACAATCAGAACAAGCTGTGGGATTGTAGGAGCCCAAAAGCTCCTCTTTACGATCTGCTGGGTCATGGAGAGAAGGTCTTGGACATAGACTGGTCCAACCCAAAGTATATCGTATCCGGCGGCTCTGACAACACAGTACGTGTGTTTAAATCGCGGAAGGCACTAGTAGAAAATATGGACACTAAGTAGTCACATTCACAACCACTACTGCTTTTTATACAACAAAGTTTATAAATACAACATAAGTTTAAAATAAATATTCCCTTTCGCCAGGGAAACGATAGCTTGGTTCGATTTACAGCACTGTGTTCTTCAGGAGATGGGCCACTATTTGGCGCGCAACAATCGCATCCAGTCGATGTTATCGATTGGCTCAAATCGGTTAAGGCTCTCTTTTAATCTAGTACTGAATCGGATTAAATGTTGTTTTCATGTATGGAAGTACTAGCTAGCTAGTAATATCAAAATCGACGAATTTGGTTTCCAATCCTTGACGGAGAATGATTAACACATAGTAGACCAAGGGGGTATTTTAATAATCCACCGAAAGTAATGAAAATGGAATCATTTGAGAGCAGTTCAGGTGAAATGTATCATGTTATTTTTTAAAGTTCAGAGGAAAGACGGCATGAATTTACAGAAAGAACTTACAAAAGGCGTTGAACTGTTTAAATAGAGGGGGCATAAGTGGGCGAAGTTAGTTTTTGTAATCGGCATATTTTTCGGTATATTTTTAAAATGTGACGGTATGTTTCGGTATATTTCTGACGGTCTGACGGTATATTTGATCCGCGTTCCTAATCATGCATATTTGGTTCGATTTACAGCACTGTTTTCTTCTGGAGATGGCTACTAATGCGGCTACCAACCACCTTCTAGGGATGACACAAAACCGATATGTCACATCGAATTTCTAACAAAGATAAAGACGGTCTTAATCATTCATATATTTAAGAAGTTTTTTACCAAACAAAAGCAGCCGCAAAAAGTGTAAAGGCGACAGAGATAAGCGCGAACTGAACCGGCCAAAGACCCCGAAAGGTTTGCTCACCCAAGGCGCAGGAAAGTGTGTGTGATAGTGCGTGGGAGCAGGCGGCAGGTCAATCGACAGGGGCAAAAAAAATCTTTTTTGCAATAGTCGCTGTAGAAAAAAGTACAAGAAATTGTGAGAGTGAGGTGTGTATTAGTCAAGGAGAGGTAAAACCCTCCTCCTTGATCGTTAGGGCCAATAATAAAATTGTGCAATAATAATGCAGCATGCGATGGCCTAGAGGTCGGTCGCGGCAGCGGCGGCACCGCGTTTTGCAAATGTCTGCTGATTGATTTTTACTGCGCCATGCAATTCGGCGAAAGAGCCAGGCCAGCCATGGAAATTCTTGTGAATTTCGTCAAATGGGAACCTTTCCCCTTTCCAACAAATCACGCCCGTTTGCGGCTGTGAGAGCCGCGCATCGGGCATTGCCGAGTTTGCCAAAATGGCCGCTGCAGAGCGTTGATTAATATTAAACAAAATGTGTGTTCGGTTTGCTCTCGAATCTCGGAGGCTCGAAGGCCGATGATCCTGACAATTTCAAAGATTCTTCAAAGCATGTTGCCCCACGCTTCGAGACTTCCTGGGAGAAATCGGGTCAAGGACCTTTCTCATCGTCTCGCTCTCTCCCTCTCTTTGCAGCCTCGCTGTCTCGACGCCCAGACATGTCTTCAACTCCAGCAGCGGCCGGAGCCGCAGAAGTGGCAACCTCCAGCGCCAGCTCTAATTCCAGCGCCTCCAGCACAGCCAGCACTGCCAACAGTCAACCCACATCCACCGGAACGGCGCCGGCCCGCGGTGGAAGAGGCGCCAATGCCAACGGGGGCGCCTCGGGCAGCAACTCCGGGGGCAACGACGAGCCACGCAAAGATGCCAAGCCGACGCCTCGGATATCGAAGGCGCTGGGCACCTCGGCCAAGCGCATACAGAAGGAGCTGGCCGAGATCACACTGGACCCCCCACCGAACTGCAGTGCTGGCCCGAAGGGGGATAACTTGTACGAATGGGTGTCCACTATCCTAGGTCCGCCCGGGTCCGTGTACGAAGGCGGCGTCTTCTTCCTCGACATACACTTCTCGCCGGAGTACCCGTTCAAGCCGCCCAAAGTCACATTTCGCACACGCATCTATCACTGCAATATCAATAGTCAAGGCGTCATATGTCTGGACATACTGAAGGACAACTGGTCGCCGGCGTTGACCATATCCAAGGTGTTGCTGTCAATTTGTTCCCTGCTTACAGACTGTAATCCAGGTAAGGAATCACTTGTACCTAACGAAAATCGCACTCAGCTTGACAACGTGACTAACTCCGTTCTTTCTCCGGTCCTAGCTGATCCACTGGTGGGCAGCATTGCCACGCAATACTTGCAGAATCGAGAAGAGCACGATCGAATTGCGCGTCTCTGGACAAAGCGGTAGGTTCATCATGCCTGAATAGCGTTCAAGATTTCCATTTTTCACTATAATACGTTCTTTCTTCAGGTACGCAACATGATGCGTAAGTTTTTGCAAAACACTTGTACCACAAACCGAAAATTGCAACCACAAAAACGAAAATTCGCATCTTGATAAGGAGAAACTCTATTTTATAAATATATATTAAACTATGCTAAACACTAAAATTAAATTAACAGTAACAGTAACAGTAACAACAGCAACTCAAACAGCAACCGCCAACAGCCAGAAATAGTCGATTCCTTTGAGCCTACAAGTTGTAAAAACATTTTGAGTTTTCTCATGTTGTATTTTTCTGAACTAGTTGTTTCTAGGTCGCTTAGCAAACGAACACACAAAATGAAGCAAAAACATAAATTTCATCCAAAATACACACTGCACTGTCATATTCAACTGCATAAATATAAATACAATTAGTCTACTTTATATGTGTACAGTGTTAAGTGAAAGGGGAGCTAAATACAAGTAATAGGAGAGCGTATTTTAAAGCATAATACCTATGGGAAAAATCAACTTCAGGTCAGCAAATTCAGTAGCCTCTTTTAATCGCAAAACGGCCGCAACATGGAAATTCTCAACGATAAAAGACTTAAAAACAAAAACAAAACGATCATGTATACAAAATTTAAGACAACTTTTCCAAATTCCAAAAGAAAATAATCAAATTTTTGTTATTTATATAAAAACTAATTCGGTTTAATTTTTAATGTGATATTTGTAAGCGTATTATATTTGTTCTTTGGCCAACTGTTTTCCAGTAATCTGAGAGACTTAACACTATTTTTTGAGCTGCCGCGACAACTGTAACTTCTGCGCGGTACTTTAAACTTAAAACAAAAGCAAGAACGAGCATGATTAGCATCAGCAGCTGATTTATATAGCAACAAGAAAACGAAAACGAGAAATATATAGAAACAGACAAACCAACTTCCTATTATTTTGTAGTTTTAATGACCAACCAGAAGAGTCAAAGAAGAAGAATCAATGAGAAAAACTGAACATTAAAATATAACAATAAATTAAAATGTAAGTTTCTTGCGTAAATACAACAGCAAACAAAACGACAATGAGGAACCCAATAAAAAACAGAATAAAGGAAAATATATGGAAAAGTGAACACATGCATTCATATGTAAGTGGTTTTTCTAAGCTAATAGCTAAATCTGAAATTGTGTTATGTCCCAATTTGTGCGCATGGTAAAAAGAGAGATACAGGTTTTACTTTAAGTTCACTTTAATTTGATATACTCGTACATTTGTTTATATAAAATATGTATCTCATTACAGTATTACTCATAAATATAAGTACCGACACGTTCCCCCGCACGAAGATCAGCGCACGCTCATGGAACAACTCAAATAATCTGGGCATTTCCCGTCCCTGGCCTGTGTTGCAGTCCTAGAGGTACATTCCGTTGACCAGGAAATCCGCCTCCTGTGAGTAGGGCGTCTTTCCGCCCAGACGTCGAGCCCTTCGGCCCACTGTCCGCATCCGGCAGCCGATGAGAATGGCCAGGGCGGCAGTCACGAGCAGGCCGAACGTTAAAGAAAGCACAGCTCCGCCAGGACGCTCCGAGTGACCATCGTGATCGCGAAACTCCAGGGCCAGGTTCTCGTGGATCATCTTGTATTGCTCATGCACGGGCGAAGCAGGAACGGGCAGAGCGGGTACTTCCTGCTGCTGCTGTTGGGTTTGCTCGAGGGCCAACTCTATGGGGTCCTTGGCGGTCTTTGACTTGACCTTCTTGTGCTTGCGTTGCTTCTGTGAACATAGCAAAACGTTAATTAGTTTAGTGAAAGGTCAACAATATTACAATTTCCCACCTTCTTTGGAGCTTCTGTGGACTTTTCCTCCTCGTAATCATCATAGTCTTCATCAGCTGCCGGTCCCTGGTTCTTGCCATGTGAGGGCGCTGCATTCAGGACAGGCAGCATAGCCTGCTGTTGGGCGGGCATACGTGGAGCCGACCCGTAGACATGGCTCTGTTTTTGAGGTGCCATTGGAGCTGGTTGCGCCTGTACTTGGGGCCATACCGCATTCTGCTGCTGGACAGAGGATGGTTGCTGTGGCAGTTGCTGTTGCTGCGGTGGCGACAAGTACATTCCGGAGCGTGGCAGCGACATCCCATACAAAGGGCCAGCCGCAAGAGCTTGATTATTGTCGTAGCCGGGCAATTGGAGCTGTGTTGAGTGCCCCTGAACCTGAACCTGCCCCTGACCACTCGTCGCCTGCTGCAATTGGAGCCCGCCTTTATGATTGAATATGTGGCTCTGCTCATCTGCAAGAAAGTGGAATCGTTTTGAGGAAGTAGAGAGTGTGTCTCCGGTTACGCACAGCTAATTGAATTAATTACGAGTGGCCGCAGAAACACAGACTCACTCGTAAATTAATTTCGAGCGACACTAGCTCCCATTACAAACAATGGAAACCGATGTGCACTTTGCAATTTTCCCAGAAAAACCCAACGCGTCCAGAGCAGAGGATGGGGAACGGGCTGGTCGGGTAAGAGATCTTGGTTCATTGTGTGCTTCGAAGTCAATTTACGGTTGTGTGCTAATGTCACACGGGGAACAGGGTCCCTACCCAACTCGGCTTACAACGTTTCTGAATGTTTATTTAATTATGATCTGTATCAGGCTCTTGTTTGCTTATATTTTCGCAACTGAAAGTTTTAAGTATTCGCAGAGTAGTTGTTCAGATTCAATGACTGTTCGAGACCAGTGCAGATAAGACCCATAGCATATGGTATCTAAATATTCTACTGATTCACTGGACAGAAAGTTACGAGTATTACCATAGGGAAATGAAGCGACTAAATCTGTAGTAGCATGAACCTTGTGAAAATGAATGTTGTTGGTGCCACAACGTCGCCGTGTATTATATATTTCGATTACTTAGGGAACTTAGCTTAACTGGTAACTGGCTTGAAAAGTAGAATTGATCTTGTATTATTGGCTGTTCAAAACGGTCGAAGGCAGCATCAGGACTGCAATCGTATTGGTAATTTTTCCTCGCTTACACAGCACGTCCACGCCCAGTGGGCAATTCAGTCAGTCAGTACAATTTAATTGAGGATCTTTTCCGATTGCATACGGGAATGGAAGCTAACTTTGTTCTGAGCTCAATAACAGATTTGGTTTAATTGAAGATAAAAGAAAATTCAGAGCTACAAAATTAGAGAATATCATCCAGGCGTTTTCTATTTAAAATATCAGTATGGCTTTTTTCGATAATGTTCATTGTGTTAAATATTGTTAGAATGATGTGGTGGTACGGGTATTTCTGCTTCTTTTCTGTGCACAGATGAAAAGTCTATTAAAACTAGTCTATTATCCATTTTTACCTGCACTCAATATCTCTCCCTGGGGTTGTGCCAGATGGATTTGCTGCTGTGGCTGCTGCTGGGGCAGGGGTTGCTGCCCATCGGTTATTATCTTGCGATTGGCCCAAGCGGCAGCATCCTCGCGATTGTTTACCATCGGTGGGGGTGGCGGAGGTGGTGGCGGTGGACCCAGAACTATAACATGTTGCTGCTGCGGCGTCAGCATCTGCGGCTGTGTCTGTGGCTGCGACTGCAACTGCTGAGCTGGAACCTGCAGCTGCTGCTGTATGGGCGGAACAGGTAGGTATTGCTGGACCATGGGCTTGACCGGATCCAGGTTGCTGCTCGTGGGCTTGGTGACCGGCGACGAAACGGTAATGCACTGAAACAACACATGAATCACTGAATCAACACATTCCGGTGAAAGGGAAAGGGAAGCAGCTATGGGAGCGACTGGTGACTTACTTCCGGTCCCTCGTCGCTGCCATCTTCGCACTGGGGTATGCCGTCACAGGCGTTGTAGACAGCGATGCATTCGCCCGAGTGGCAAGTGAACTGGAAGCGACCACAATGGGTGATGGGAGCTAGAATGGGAAAATGCTCGTCAGTCTCTTATTTGGATTGTAAATCCATCCACAACGAACCACTTTGGGACCGGGGCCACCGCCGGCTGAGCCACACCCGATGTGGGGGCAGAGGCAGTGGCAGCCGCAGCCGTGGATACCGCTGGCTTGTCCCGCGCTTCCGGCTTAAGCTTGAGGTTGCTGAGCTCCCACTCCTGCTGCGAGATATTGTTGCTGGGAATGTGCGGCAGCTGGGGTCGAGGGGTGCTGACCACGTCGGCGGGCGCGGCCTGGGGCTGGGGCGTCAGTACGGCACTCGTGTAGTTCGCGTGCCGCGTGAACTTGCAGTGGAAGTTCTCTGGCGGACCGCACTCGAACAGGTAGCAGTAGCCACCGGCTTTCCGCTCGAAGATGTACACGTCGCAGGCGTCCGTCTCGCAGCACAGGCGTTCGCACTCCTCAATGGTGTCCAGCTCAAGGCCCTGCAAGTACTTGCCCCCGATCGCCTGGGACTCCCCGGTGCGGATTATCGTGTTCTTGTGGACATCAAAGTGGCCTGCGAATCGAGTAGACGAATGAGTCTTTAAGTACCCTCTGGCTTGTACCCTCTAAACGCCTCACCTATGCACACCTCCAGGTCCATCCGCTTGGCCAGATGGTGCTCAAACGGAGAGGACTGGGGCGGATTCACATTCACATACTCCGTTGCTTGCACTGCGACGAGCAGCAGTGGCAGCGGGAGCAGCAGCGCAGCCAGCGGCAGATTGGAAAACATTTGAAAGGCGTAACGTAACAGATATGATCCCCCGTTTAGCAATTGGCGATTAGCCATTAGCGATTAGCGACTACCGATCCACGATCGATGATCAGCGATGATGATGATGGCTGTGGTTAACCAGCTAACCAATGGTTTCTTCTTTCGTCACGCTGACTGATGGGGCAGGCTATGGCTAATGGCTCTTTTTGGGGCGGATGGCGGTCACAGTTCACTGGTTGGGAAGGGGAGGAGCGCAGAGGCTGGCCGGGGGCTTGGCGTGTTTACAAAATTTCTCGCTTATTGATTTTTGCGTTTTCCCCAATATGCGCGGATTTTCACTAGCAGCTGCTTCCACCTCGACACTCAAACGAGCAGAAATTGAGTAATTATACGAGTTTTCACTGTTTCAGTGGATTTTTTCTTGTGGTTTCGAAACTGTTTTTGAAAACGAAACAAAAATACTGCATTCAGCTAAAATGTAAACCAATGGAAAGTCCCAAGTAAATTGCTGACTTTCCCTTCGGGGTGAACTGCAATACAACCCTTAGTCGAGGAAAGCTTTGAAGCGCTTGAAAACAGCTGATGGGGGTGGGTTTTATCGATAATTTTAGTGGATTTTTCCGGGAAGAGAGGAAGAGAGCTCACAAAACAAAGAGCAGCACAGTACTAAAGCTTTGCACAGAAGCTATAAAGTTACCGAACGATGGAAAGCTCACTCTCTCCTTTCCAGTCACCATACCATATGGTGCAGCTTTTAATTGCAACCTTGCAGAGCTTGTAACGTATCCGTATCCTGCCAATTTGGCCCAACAATGACAATTCGGGATGTCGGCTCTTCTCTTCTCTCTGGCACTGACTTTAAAACAGTTTTTTCGCTTGGCAAACATTTCTCAGCAAGGAAAATCGATAGAAAGCTCTGACTGTTCTTTTTCCTGGAGGGAGTCTTTAATAATTAAGCATTGGATAAGGGTGAGGTGAGGGAATAATGCAGGGGATGGATATATTTCATACTATACTATAATATACCATGATGATGAACTAATCCGGATGAGATTATGCGAGAAACCCATTAAAGCCATTAAAAAGATGGCACCATATGGCTATTTTATTTGGCTAGTCGTAGAACCCATCTCCAGGGGGGCCTTTTAACAGATTTAAATCGACTCCTAGACTATCATTGCAACTATATATCCGGGACCTCTAATCTGCACAGCTTGACAGTGCACTCTCAGCCCATTGCCCTCTGGGCAAAGCCGGCGCATGCGCAGGGTCTCCTGATATCCTTAAAGCGGCCAACGGGAACTTGAAAATGTTAATGAAAATAAAGAGGGTCTGCCACAATCGCGCACACCGCCATGCACGTGCACCCCGTTGCCTATTAAAAACACCCGAGCGAGCATTGCACAAAAGCCCAAGAAAGGCACATGCAAAAACAGCGAGCACCCAACGCCAACCCTCTCGGGGCAGTGCCAACCCCCCGTTTGGAAAGCGGTGGCAGAGAGGGAGCGGAGAAAAAAGCATTTGGAGCCATAAAGTGGGCAAAACACTGGAGTCTGGTAGCAACATAAAAAAAATGGGCTTCATTGCATACTTCTCGGAGTCGCGGCACCCTGGCTAGTCAAGAGGGCGTGTGGGAGACGCCCCTTAAAAACCCGTACAGTGCGCACTTGAACGAGAGACCCAATTAAGTCCAAGCTTAGTCGGTCGAGCGATTGTAAATAGTTTGGGATATCTGTATTTAAAATTGATAGCATTTTTGAACTTTTTTTAAAGTCAATCTCGGATCTTTCTTGCTTCGATCCTAATTCCAGCTCAAATTATTTCAGGTATGCACTCCTCCGAGGATGTACTGTAAGCACTTTCACATATCCACTTTGTCCGTGCTGTTGCAAGAGTACACACATACATATGTGCATTTTACCATGCACAGGCTGCAGTCTTTACCATTGCGACCTTTTCGTACCCTGAAGTTGGCCACCATTTGTGATATTTCTGCCTGTAGATGAACCTCTAGCATCTTTTTCTTTGATTGCTAAAATGTATTGTGTATGCGGTACCCTTGCTACCCTTGCAGGATATTTGTTTAGGGGGTATCACAGCAGCACCGCTTAAATTGCATCTTCAGTGCAGGCTCTGTTTTGCTCCCTGCCACTGGCCGTGGTAATGCTTTTAATGAAGGACAAAGAAGCAGGGCAGGGCAGAGTGGGGGGCTCTGGCGTGGCGGAGGGCGTGGCACATTAGGGGTGTTTGGACGGTGATTACATCCACCTAAAAAGTGATTTGCATTTATTTTTAGCACCCAACTGCTCTTCGAGCGAGCAACCATCGATGTTCCGTTGAATCGGTACTGTTCTGCACTATCGAGGATAATGTTTCGAAGCGAAGAAAAGTTTCTGTCGGGCCGCACAACTATTTCGAGAATTTTGCTTATTTTTTCCATGTCTCGACATTTTTCCCAGAAAAGTTCATGAGTTTGCATGACTTGTGGGAGTTTGCGCCTTTCCTTGAATGAGGGTTATTGACACAAACAAACGTACAGTGCATTGTCTCCATACATTCCCTACAAGTACATTCTACATACATATTATATGTATCTGTGTGCTGCACATAAATATTTTACAAGCTATGCCCGCATACAAATGATACAATAAATTGAAATGATTTTTGAAATTGCTGAGTTCTTTCCAACTTTTCAAAAGGCATATCTTAGATATCCAGAAACAAGCAGATTACATACATATATCCACACATCTCCCTGTTAAAGTTTGAGCCGCCTAAAATTTATCCGCGCTCTACGAGAAACTTATACGGCCATGCCACAGACGTCGAGACGCCGCGGCCGCGTCCAAAGTTCAATAACATTGAAGAGGGGACAGAAGAAAGAAATTTATAGAATCCCCATCGTAGGCCCCGCCCCTCCAGCCACCAGACAGGACTCGTAAAGCATTTCGGACAAAAAGGACATGTGCACGTGCAACCTCAAAGCTCGTAAATTTTTTCCGTTTAACGAAATGGAAATTTCACCTGACGCACCACAAGGAGGAGAGGAGTGTACAGGAGTCGCGGAGAGATGGCTAGCTGAGGGGGAATATGGAATAGAATGGCGTCTGGGATGGATGTGGATGCGACTGACAAGACACGTTGGGGCCCTCGCCCTCCGTTGCCAGGTGTGTTCTCAGTCAGACTCGTCTCGTGGTTGGTTTTTTGGTTGGGGTCGGCCTTGCCTCTACAGAACTTGTTCTGATTTGTAGCCAGAAAATGTATATTTCTTCTTTGGCTTAATTCACCCAAGCCGCTCATTTATATGGTACCAAAAAGCTCAACGACAAACACTCCGAATGAATGAATGCTGCGGCTTCTCCCCACCAAAACCAAAGCAAAACCGAAAGCACAACAAATCCACAAAGAAGATTCATCAGCTGAGGTTGGAGCCCCTGTTACACTAAGGAGGGGCTCTGAAGCAAGCATTTTTATTTATGGAAACGAAATGTTTTTAACTTGGAGTTGAGAACCGAACCAAACGAAACCACTTTACATTTCATGCGACACTTGCCTCGCCCTTGCTTTAAACTGCCCATTGGGCCCGGCCTAAGTTTGGTTCAGACTTGCTGGCCAACAGTAACTTTAATTAAAAAAGCAATAGTCAAGTTTATTGAAAGAAAGAAGCATAAAAGTCGGGCTCATTTGCATAATAAAGGTAAGGAAAGACCTTGGAAAGATACTAGAAGAGCCGTTGGACACAGTAGTAAACAGCAACAGCAGCCCGATCTTCCATAGAGAAACTATTTAAGTACCTCTACTAAGCAGATCAAGATACATACACTTAGAAGGGAATTCCTTCTAATAAAAACATATTCCTGGCATATTTCAAAAAATGAACCATGTGGTATTATTTTTCAGTCAAACTTTTTAGAAGGTACATATATTGCTGTGTGCTCACGTATTCCTAGATGAAGAACAAAGGCATAATAACCTTTCTTCATTAGGAACGATGCCGAACCCACTTCTCTCACACCTTGGTCCAAACACTTCTCCTCGCAAAGGCGTTTGCCCCTGAAAAAACCTCTGCACTGATGAACTGTTGGCGCAAGAAGTCATTAATTATTTGAAAAAATAAAAATAAAATAAAAGAGAAGAAAACTTTCAAATGCTCAGACAGCGTCGCGACTGCCGAACCAATTCTCGGAGCTATTGCCATTGCCGCCGGGGAAGGGGAGTTGGCCTAGACAGACGACCGGGGCCTGGGGGTTGCCCAAATTGAATTAATGGTAAGCATAAGGGCGAATTTTTCGCACAAAAGGCAAAGCGTCAAGGAACCCTCAAGTGTCAGATATTAGGGGGGACGGCGGGAGCAGAGACTGCTTAACCACACAATAAATGCGCAACAAGGGGCCATAAACATGGCTGAGAGCACAAGAAATTGCCTTTGGGTGGGGATAGGGTGTGGGCAGATAGATGCTGATGGTGTCTCCAGATGAACTCTTGAACTTGGCAGCCGCCAGAGTTCAATGATTTGGCCAAAGCCAATCCCGAACGCAGGCGAACGCATGAAAAGGGTCAGAGGCTTTTTTCAGTTTATCATTGTTATTGCAAATTGTAGGATTATATGGCTACTCAATAAACCATAAAGAGTTTATAATAAAAAGAGGTTGAATTAAGTATTCAATTTAGAAGAGAAAGAATTGGAAAGACTCAAGTCTAGGCATACTCGGTAACGAAGAGTCTTAGAAAGGTAATTAAGACGGTAACGTGTTCTGCCCGAGACATTGTCAAAGCCCAACATCCGCTCTGCTTCTCAAATATTTATTTATTGATTTTCTTAAATGTTTCTCGTTCAACTTAACTTTTTCCCTCTCTGACAGACGCCTGTCACATCTAGATGGATCCACTCCCCCTCCAATCCCCTCCAAGAGCTTAATTGACAGCTGAATGTTAAATAACAGTGCACTGTTGCGCTCCGCCGCTGTTAGGGTGTCTACTCTCCAGCTGTTGCTCTCTCTGCTGCTTGCTGCTGTCGGAAGCTCTGTTCTGTTTTCAAGTTTACGGTCACTCGCACTCGCAGCGCACTTCTAACCCTCCACATTCCCGCACCCAATAAAGGATATACTCAAAATAAGGATGAACTCAGGTTGAATGAAAGGTACCAACAAATCTTAGCACAAAACACAATCTTCGTTGCCTACGATTATGCTGAAAACTTCCCCCTTATAAAGAAGCACATGGGCAGCGATTGTATAGACTTGCGCCCAACGTAAGCTTAGATTTCTCCTGCACCAGATATAGCCGTAACTAATGTAATATCTAACTGGATATACATATTCGACGATTGATTGCTCTCAGATGACAATGTTCACTGATAGACGGAAAATAAACGATCACATCACCCAGTCATCCGATTTCAATTCACTCATAACTCACAGATGCAATGCCAAACGACCAAGTACCAGGCCAATGTTCCCACAGATACGGAGTACGGATACTAATCTAGCCTCGGGGTCCAGCTGGAGGGTCGGGGCTGTAATCAAAATCACTGGGAAGAACCACTGTGACCATACTCTGTCTAGGCGGTGCATTCCCAGAGAAAACACGAAGCCTCGGATCGTTTCCAGCTAATAATACCCTATCCCCCACTCCAATTTGTAATAGTTTAATTTATTATTACATTTTCTCATAGACCAACTATTCTATTTATTTATTTCAGTTGGTCCCAACCGGTAAAAATTACATGTAATTCAATGAACGTCATTATCTCGGGCTCCCTTTCGATATGGGGAAAAACCCCAAGACCAAATTTTATTGAGGCATAATTTAACACGAGCTCCCGGCGAAGACAGCATTGTGGGAAGGTGGCTGTGAAAATCAACGTGTCTTACCAAAGCTGATTGGCAAGTCAATAAATCTACAGATCTCGAGTCCCCCAAGCCTCCCAGCTTGACTTTGTCTACCGAAACCATTAAACCCAAACAAAAAAAAAAACAAAAGCGAGAGAATCGAATTATATGTATGTCAGAAGCTATCCAGTAGAAGCATCGGAGCCCATCATGTGGGCCGGTCATCCGCTTCTACTAGCCACGCTCCACTCATCATTAATCGCTCCATGGTCGGCCCTCCACTCAGCGCGTTCGGCCCACTGAACGCCGGCAGTCGCCCCGATTGCCGATTCCCGAGCAGCGAGCTTTCTGGTTCTCTCTCGCGCTGTTACTCTCGCAGCGATGTTGGGCAGCTGACTTTCGTGTGTATCCGCCAGACACTTTTCCGTTTGCAGTTTTAGTCTTTCACCACCGGCTGCGTGCTACACTTGAACTGCCACCTCCGTTCCGAAAGCTCCCGAGCTCCACGCTTGCCGCCTCATAAACAAACAGTTAGACAAACTCTCTGCGTCCCGCGTGTGAGTGTGTGTGAGTGCTTGCTGCTCGCTACTTGCGTTTTGTTGCTGCCACACGGTCGCCCTCATTGTGCTCTGGTGCAAATGAAAATTTCATTGAGCAGAAAGTCGCAACAGCGGAAAAGTGGAAAAGCCTAAAGCGGCAGCGGCTACAGCGGCAGAAGAAAACAAATTAAAGATCTCCTCAAGTGAAATTTCTGACTGATGAAAATTGAAAACAGCAATCCAATCGAATTTCAAAATAGACTAGGCCAAAACGATCGCTGGAGCATTGCCAAAAAGTAAATTTTATTAACATCTTAGCGAATATTCGTGCTTTAATATCCCGAGTTGTGGCTAAATGTAGTTCCAATTCAAATGTTTATAACAAAATGATACGTATTTTTCGGTAGAATAGACTTTGGAGAATGTGGTAGAATTATAAAAATTTCCCTGGTCCACAGAGGCTGTGCTGCCAGAACTTTCCTCCCAGTCGAGAACCGGAAAATAGTTATACCTTTTTTTGTTCTGCTCATACTCGTACTCGTACACGAGTCTGCCTGGTTGGCTGGCCAGTCGAGTGGATCTCAGCCGGTCAAGCGTCCAGGAGAAGCGTGCTTGTCGCAGCCACCTGCTGTATCCCAGTGCCAAGCACAGACCCACTCCCAGTCCCAGTCTCAGGTCCCATCCCATCCCCCAAACATTGCGGCATAGAGGCCTAAGCCACCAGCAGAAAGCAGCGAGCGGTGTGTGCGTGTTGAGCTGTGGAATTTTATGCAGTGGTTGCTGCCTCGTTCATTATTAACGTTTTTATTTTCTGTTTTTCTACGATATTTACAACTTCATATGTGGGACTTTTATTGGCAGGGAAGGGTGGTCTGTGCGGCGACGGCTGCTCTTGCTGTTGCCGCTTCTGGCCACGCACTCAGCGGAACGTAACGAAACGCAACTGCGCTTCACGCTTCCACTCCCCAGGTCTCAGGCGCGGGGCTGGGACTGGGGCCGGCGCGGGGCTGGGGCAGAACATGCTTCAATTGCTATTAGCATCGGCCAGACGGAGATTCCGTGTTGGCCAGCAAATCAAATGCAGCAATGTCCGAAGATATTGAAATACTCGTAGGAGGCAGGGGCAGAGTGAAGACTGGCTGTAGAGTACATACTATTCGCTGAATGAATATCCTTTGTCGTGCTCTTCTGGGAAGAGAAGTTCTTCTAGCAGCTACACACATCCCGAGATACGAGATGCGATACTCGTACTTGAACGAGTGTGTAATTCTGTTTAATTGACTTTTTATCAGTCGCAGACCCGCTTTTCGATGCCACATACACATATGTATCTAGATATATGTATGCTCGTGTATATACGCGTACTCCTTAACGAAATTTTCGCCCAAGTATGTCGACAGCTGTGGTTTCTTCGTGTTGTGTCTGCTGTGTTTTGTAACCTGGTTTTATTCGCAGTCATAACATTTTGCGCCGCTTGTGTCTAATCACTGTGCAGTGCCAGCAAAAACACAAGCCGCACAAGATACAGATACGTACAGATACGAGATACATTGAGTATTGGACACACGACGCTTGATTCTGACATGTTTGCATATTTCTCTTTTTTGCCTTTGTCTTCTCAATCGATATGTTTACAGGGAGCTGGGTGCTGGGGCCGGGGGCTGGGAACAAGGGGTCAATGTTGCAGCTGCAGCGATTCACAAACAGATACAGACACCGATAGAGATAGAGATACGTACGAGTATATTAAACGCCTAACGCACGTTCTGCGGGCGTATCTCTGGGAGTCTGAACCCCCTCGCCATCGGCATGAATCTGGCTTTGACCTCATCTGTGGTGCTATTGTTCGGACCGACTCGACTCGACTCGAGACATTCCCGAAATCAATTTAAAGATACAGCTTTTATTTATCCGTTTACTTGTTGAAATCCAGCTGGCTGATACTGATTGGCCGATTGAGATAAACGCCTTGTGTTCTGCGGGTCTGCCCTGAAGGCCTCTACAAGATAATTCCTCATTTCGGGAATAGATGATGCGCTGAACTTGAACCTAACAAATGGTTAAACGGTCATAAATAATGTCTGAATCCAAACATTAACGCGTATAACATTCGAAAACATCCTGTGGAGGCCAGAAATAGCCTACGAAAAACAAACAAGACGAATTCGGGTGAAAAACATCTTCCAAAAAGCAAACGTAACTTCTTAAATGTCTCTTTCTGACGATTTCGTCAAACAGATTAATAAGCAATTTTCGTTGTGTGTTTGCTCTGTTCTCTTGACGGGTTTCGGGTTTCTGGGTTTTTTAGGTAGAAGACGACGTGTTTGGCATTAATGCTATCTGCAGACACGGAGTTGTATCTGCCAACGGAAGTGTTCGAGTATTGTACGCTCGTTCAAAAATGAAGAGTAACGGACGACTTGTATGATTGGCAGGTGAGGGATACAGCAGGTAAGAGGAGAGAGAGATGCAGATATTTTGGCCAGGAGTGTGAATGGAGTGCTGGGAGTGTCCAATTTGATATGCATTTCGAGCCATTGGAATAAATTGAATTATTTCTGAAACTAATGCTGATTAATGATTGCTCCCTTGAGGGACTGTCTTTAAATGAAAAAGCAATTTGGAATTACTATTAATGCACAATTAGAGGAGGAATTTTCAATGAGACTTAGCCCCATCATTGTCTCAAAATAACTTATCTTTCAGTGTGGCTGTTGTTTTGCTATATGCGAATCAATAAATATGCACAGTTTTCGGGTGTCTTCTCTTCCTCAGAATAATGCTCTCTCCTAGAAATTTTCTGAAAATAAGTCAAGTATGTGTAAACCATTATGAATCACTATAGAGAGCACATTTCATTGAACTCTAACCCAGTGCCGACAGCTGGCAATGAACGTGGACATGCACAGAGGCTGTCTGCAGCTATAAAGCTGCAGTTGTAAACACAATTTATAGTATATACAGAGTATGTCTGCATGCAGTATTTGTGCCGATAGAGGGGGAGGGAGCCTGGTGTCAATGCTCGCGGCTCGTTCAATCTTTTTGCGTTGTCCAGAATCGCTGTTATACGAGGTCTGTGTTATGTACGAGGCATGTATGTAATGCGAGGCAATCATAAATAAGTTCCCAATGGGGGAATAAGCAGTGGGAGCGTCAGTCCTCGTGATTTCACCCATCCACCTGCCTGTGGCGTGTTCCCATTGTTCCTAGTGGTGGATTTACCATAGCTCTGGTTATTTATAGATATTTATCTATTGACACGCAGGGACACGGGAATGTTCATGTACATTTGATGATTGCTCCTTTCCATCACATAATTTTTTGGGACAGTTTTTGACTTCCCCGGTATCGGGTTTGGCAGTTTCGTGGCCCAGAATGGGACTTCGAATGGCTCAAATGGCGCCCAGCTGGAGTAAAAAAGGAAATTGATTTCCCATCCCACAGAAACAGGAAATGGAACGATGTCTTAATGTGGAAAACTTTTGCATTATCAAATCCTAGTATACAGATTACTGTATGTTCATTTCCGGCTTAGTCAGGCTCACATATGAAAATATGTGTTGTTATTCTGCTTAAGTTTATCATCTGTTAGTGGG
Organism: Drosophila lowei; assembly: GCA_008121275.1. Taxonomy (NCBI): domain Eukaryota; kingdom Metazoa; phylum Arthropoda; class Insecta; order Diptera; family Drosophilidae; genus Drosophila; species Drosophila lowei. The sequence continues at coordinate 16,587,945 of CM017779.1, read as the reverse complement.
TTATGGTACGAGTGTATGTTGTGCAATTCCCCTATTAGATCCCACAGAGAATTCCACTTTTCTTGTCGCGTTGCAAAATATCGGTCAGTGCGTTGGACTCAATGACAAATTCCATCTATTTATAAACGCCAAAACTTTTATTCCACTCGCGCCCATCAGTCAATGAGAATTCTCACACCTAGCCGAGCGTTTTCACAGTCTCCATGACGCAACCTCCCAGAGAGCCAAGAACGACACAAACATTGCGCAAACAATAAATTAGCCAGCAAATATTGCACAATGCCTGGAAAAACAGTTTAGTCCATTGTATTTTATTTGATTTTTTCCGCCCCGAAAAGCAGGCCGCCAGAGTAGCGTACCAAGAACTCTTGGCCGGAGTCGGCCAACATTTACCAAAGGTAATTTGTCTAGGAAAAGCTTTTTGCTCAACTCAATGCGAGTGTTGCCGGGTACCCGTATAACTTTTCCATGACAACTCGCTTTTGGCAGTTGCCCAGTAAGCATTTTGAATATGCCCATCTCTTGGCCCTCTTTCTGTCTCTGGCTCTGACTCTGACTCTTGTAAGGTCAACAACCGCTGTCTGGCTACTTGGCTGCCTACCTAATGGCCTGCTCGGAACGGCTACTTGACTTCTTCGCATCTTCGTGGATATCGTAGGTGTTTTCTCTGGCAATTATTTATCCATAACGTTGCCTCTTAGAGCATTTTATGCGATGGTCTTTTGTTTTTTCCTTGTTTTTAACCCCTTTTCTGATCTACAGAGAAAAAAAGCCTGAAAGGAGGAGGCTGACCAAAATGAATAAGCAATAAGCCAAATTAACTTTTGAATATTAAAAGAACCAAACCAAAATCCAGCAAATGACTATTTTTGACTTACTCCCTTCAAAAAATCAATCAGTCGCAGACATCCAAATGAGGCGATGAGGTGATTGCCCAGCTGGGGGAACCCGAGAACTTTCAGGGCTTTGTTTTTCTCATTATAATTATTGAACGGTTTCTGGATCAGCATTTTGTTTAATGGTGGTATACGTACATACCTACATGCTCCTTCAGAAGTCGGTTCATTGTGCTTTTGAAGTGAGAGATTATATTTTTTGTTTTAATTCGATTAATTGATATATCATATACAATAGAAATGGATAACTGTGAAGTAAATACTAAGATATCCAAAAATAATGAGCTAATAAATCACACAGCGTACATGTACATATCCTTATCTGTGTAGATATAGATCCATCTATCAGCGCCTGATTTTGGCTAATTTGTGATGTCGCTTTTTTCAGAGATTCCTTCGCCAAATTGGTTCTAAGGAAATTAACGACCTATCAATGTCTGAAAAGCTCTTCAGGCTGATCGAGTGACAAGCGCGTGTTTAGCTGGGCATAGAATCAATCCCCGCCAATCAATCACTAGTCTAGTAGGTACACAAAAAACAACCACAAGGGAGATATGTATGTTAATTGGCAGTGTTGTTCAGTTGGTTCTCCCCCGACTGAATATACTTCTAGATTGCATGAATCAGCGTCATCTGCGGGTTATCAGTAGCTGCCCATGTAATGCCTCGATTTATTCAAATGAGGCTGAAACTCAAATAATGGCTTTTTGTTTATTGTAGCTTGGCTGATAAGCCGCCAGTTGAATAGCGCGATTGATGAGCAATATATTTATGGTGTAAGCCAATATCGGTACACCAAGGCTGATGTCATGGAACTGTTTAGCTTCCCAAGTTTAGCTTCTCTGCAATATCAGTGGAGCCCAGCCTGTAGTTTTTAACGTTTCTTCTACACAAAATATTTCTAAACTGGATTTCAGGTCTGGACAGACTTTTCTCATATCTTTTATGGAGTTTTACAAGCTGCGAGCCGCGACTTTGGGCCAGTGAGCATTTGCATAAACAAACGCTGGCTCTTTGTCAGTTTTATTTCGTAGGCTTTTTAGCATAAAAGCGTCACATTTCACTTTTCCCTCTATGACATATCCACGAGTATGGTGCGGTATGTGAAAATGTCGGCTTGAATGAATCTCTGAGAAGAACTCAAAAGCCGATTCACGGATATAATCAGTATCGATATGTAGGTTAATGCCATGCTTAGTTTGGGTCCGACCCGATGAACTGGATTTTTTGGATTTGGGATCGCTCATTCGTGCTCTTATAAATGCAAATTAGGGTTACCTTTGAAAGAAAATTAAACCCCAGTCTGGATTACGCAGTGGTCTGTCATTGGCGCAGTTCTAATTCACACAATAATCGGAAAGTAGTGTGAACAGTTGGCCAAGTCATTACTCATACCCACTTTCGGGTATTCATTCAAAATTCAGTTTGATATTCCTGGTTTCCGAATTGCGTGTTTGCCAAATGTCTTAAATGCCGTATGATGTATAATTAATATCTATAATTACCTTGAAATTAGCATGAATTTTCTGCACTCAGCGTTTGGCGCCTGCCCAAAAACGTTATTTCCATTTTGGGGGGCCTCAAATCGACAGACTCCTAAAAGGTCTTTGTGGAATGGCGACACATGCGATTTGCATTTGCATTTTTGCAAAGTGAAACCATTTGGATTGTTTCGTTTCGAACTTGATCCGATTATAATTATAGTTCTACTGTAATTTCATGTTTCCATTTCGTAGTTCATCAAATGCATCCACAAAAGAGCAAAAGCCCTCTGGTTACACAGTATCTGTTTAGCCAGATCCAATGGATAATGCCTTTTCGATAATACTAGATATAGATCTGGTCAATGAAACCATTTGAACAGCTGTGAAGGTGGGCTGTCCACATTGCAGCTGTTGTTTCTGGCTTGATTTTGTTCTGGATTAGACCCTATTTATGCCCGTCTGAAAGACTGCTAAGGTTCATTTGATATCCCATTCCATGTCCTGGGCTGTAGCCATCACTTAAATATTAACGTTGACGTTTCAGTTGGATGTGTGGGCGGGCTAGTTAGAGGCCGAGCCAGGGGGTCTGGGTCTGTGGACAGATACCAATTTACATTTTTAATACTAGCCGCGGATCGATACGCCATCAGCCAGGGGTTTTGTTCCAATCGAATCCATTTGAAATGCATGAGACTATTCAGAAAACTGCAGTCGCATGCAACAGAAATGGGTTCGGGTTTGGGTTTCGGGTTCGGGCTCGGGTTTGGCTGGTGGTTCTGTCCAGTGGCTCTAATTTCCTTTCACAAACAAAAGAAATAGAAAGGAAAGGAATTGCATAAGTCAAATCGGCAGCCAGCCCAGGCCCAGGCCCCTGCCACATGTGGGAAATATTTGCCACCGTTTCCGGAAGTTTCTGCAACGCTGTGCCGTGGTTGGGCCTCTGCTGATACAATTTTATTCGCAGCTACCTTATATATGTATATATACTATATGTAGTTTTTTGTTGTTTTTCTGGCCGCTGAACATGCAACATGTTGCATGTTACGGCCGCATTGCTGGAGCCATTTCAACATAATACTTATGCAAAGCCCCAGCCCCAGCGCCAGCGTCAGATGTGGCAAGCAATAATAATAAAGGTACTCATGTAATTTATCTTTATATTCCGCCCACCTCAGCCCCATCCCAACCCCACTATCTCGTACTTGATAATCTTCGGTCAAATAGTTTTTGCTCTCGTTTCTTCAGAGTTTGGGAAAATCTGTGGAAATTCCTCAGATATCAACATAATTTACTGGATCCCACAGTTAACGTTGCCACTCCAAGTCATTTCAGAGCTAAGCGTTGTGGGACTTTTTCAAGAGAGATCCGATACCCTATTTCCTCTGGAGACGCACTTTCTCAGGCACAGTCTGTGGCAAAAAATTACTCTACACAAATATTTCTAGTTGAATATGAACTGATGGAAACCTGTGTATAGTATTTTCTGAAATTATCAGTGAGTCCTGGGGAGAATGTGGATACCCCAAATCTGGTAGCCGTGGGTACACCCTTACAGGTTGTAGGCCAAACGGATCCACACAATTAGCTCCATTTAGAACAATTTGCGGAGCAAAGCCTTGGGGAAAAACGAACTGCTCGCGGAGCTCCCCTAAGGGAAATCTCACATTACGTGCACAGCCCCCATGCAATCCGCTCGGATACGCACTCCTCCTCGCCTTCCAGCCGGCTGCTTGACATGCGAGTGACAAAATAAACGTCCGTTTCATAATGGCTCATGACTTCTTGGGATTACTTAAACAAGCCCCGCATCAGATTTCGCACGGGCCGGAAAATTCCACTGTGCGAAAAGATAGCGTCAGCGGAGAAGTTCAGGGCATTGTTTCACTATTTTTAGCGTTGAATGCGGAAAAATCTCAGCCGATGCTCGGCCATAGCTGCTCCTGCTTGCCTGCCATTTCGAAATACCTCAAAAATCATACAACAACACAAAAAGAGAAACGAAAACTATGTCAACACTCGACAACTCGACCATTTCGGGCTAGTTTGAGTTTGAGAGCGAAAGTGGAGTAACTTGGTTAGGACTTTTGTGTGCCAAATGGGAATTTGAAGGCTCTGATTTCGGCCTGTGGGGCGGCAAGTGGGGGCAAGAATACGAATGTGCGTCAGGTGGCGCGGTAACCAAGCCCTCCTGGTGCCTGGTGCCTGTTTCTATCGACGTTTGAGGGGGTTGACCTTTATTTTACCTTTCTCGTGCGGCTGAAAGGGGACAAATGTGGCCTGAAATGAAAATATTTATAAATAATAAGCTGCGGAAATGGGAAGAGCATATTTAATTTTCGAAGCATATGTGCATGCATACATATATGTATATATGTATGTATATGTATATGGATGGATATGGATAAAGCGGATAATCATTTTAGTGGGTGGTTTTTAAACTGAAATACAAATAAGCGAGTAAATATTCTCCTCTCAATGCTAACACATTGCATAAATATTATGTTAATTCTTAGCATGGATCGAATGTATCGAACACATTATCATTTATTTAACTTACGCTAGGGGTTATTTCACACTTGCATCTTCTTTGTGTTGTATGTACATGATGAGAGTATGGCCCAGTTCCTATTCAATTGAAGTTGTCAATTGGCAGAACTACCATATACATACATATATATGTGTACAAGGAGAGAACCAATTAAGAAAAAATCTGAACTGTTTTGGTACTGAATATCATTATTTTGGGTTAAAAGCATATCCATATCCCTAGCAGAGCGTCTAGAATTGATAAGGTGGATTTTCTTGTGCTTTTTTGGTGTTCACTAATTAAATTTCCTCTGGTGTGGTTTCACTATGAACGGGTGCTGTCAGTTACAGCGTACAGACTCGTACATACAATATTCAACGTACACACACAGAAGCCAAATGTCAGAAATCAGAGAACCATACGTTACACGTTAATTTAATTAACTGTTAAACGTACTATATATATATGCAGACATATGTATGTATGCGATAGCGGGGGTGAATGTATGTACACTTTGAAATAGGACAAAGCCGTGACATGTGAGCAATTATTCCTGTTTGCATGTCATCGTAATTCCTGGGCATAGATAAAGTACAGTACACAAATGTACAACAAATGTATAATTTATAATGGAATGCATGAATCAGACTCATGACTCACGGATGCGGGTATTTTGAGAATGCCTTTAGGCCCTGAAACGGGTCCCAGTCCCAGTCTCAGTCTCAGCCGTCTTCGCATCCATAAGCCGATGGCCGATGGCCGTTGGCCGAGTCTGAGCTCTTGTGGAAGAGAAACGGGTGTGACGCATGCGGAAAGTTGAACTCTGGTGGTGGGCCCACACTGTTGCAGACTGTTAAGTTTGATTCAATTTGAAGCAATCATCCATCCAAGCAACCATTGTCTAACCACTTGTCCCGCTCGATCTTCCAACTGTTTTCCTCAATTACAGGCAGCGCCAATTAATTAAGGTTCAATAAACGAAGCTTGTATCCGTGAATCAATAGAAAAATGCAGTGCGGCCTAGAGATGAACGACTGCGAGCGATCCCCCAACCGGACCAACCTACGCGTCAACTTCAACGAGAAGGGGGCCGAGGTGAAAGAGCGCAGGGAGAAGTTCCTCACCGCCAAATACGGATCACACCAGATGAGCCTCATCCGCAAGCGCCTCGCTGTGGAGATGTGGCTCTACGACGAGTTGCAGAAGCTCTTCGATCCGCCGGTAAGCATTTAAGGACTAGCACAAAGTCGTGTATTCTGTGAATAACATCTAACTTCTGACCCCAGAGCGAGGCCATTGATGTGGACATTGACGAGATATTGGACATGGACACAGATGACATAAGGAGATCTCATCTTATAGTGAGTAGACCTTATAATGACTATCCTGATATCTCTCTGATGCTTATGTTCTTTGTGGTGGTCTCCTTTCGCAGAGGTTATTATCAGTCTGCAAACGCCCGCAATCGGACATATCGAAGTTCATCAGCGACCTGCTGGATCGCGCAAAGACACTGTAAATCTCCAGCCCCTCGATCATTCAGCAGAACTACCCATACAATATGCAGACAATGTGCAACAATAAATAATTAGGACCCTAAGTTTAGCCCGAAAATCAAAGAACAAGGAATTCAGTTACAAATCTTTAATTTAACCCACTCGGAATATGTCCCCATGTTTTCTGGGTTCTGTGTTCTGTTTACCTTAGTTGATAGTTCGGATCTTTTCGCTGACTAATTCAAAGTTGTGTTTCTAATTTAAGTCACCGATTACGATAGCCAGATCGCTAGCCCTAAGCCTATGAACGTGAATTCATCAATTTTGTGATGAAACATGATTGTTTAAATAAAAAACAAAAACAAACATGAACTGGCCTGAAAGCAAAAACGAATGTTAAGCTTAGTTGAAGCAAAGCATGTTTAGTGAAATTAAGAATTTTGTGCTCCATTCTTGAAGAGAGATCATCCCCTTCGCGAGATTGGGGCTCACCGACACTCTGGTTGTTCGCTAAATTTGCCTGTATGTGCTTTTTTTAATCGATTAAAAGTACCATTAAATCGTATATCTATTAAATATGAAATACAAACAAAAAACAAAAAGTTGGGAGAGCGCCGGTTCGGTTCTTGTAACGTAGTCGATCCCCAAGACAAGATGTAAGCTCAGGTTCACTGCCAAAACGTGGAGTGGGGAAAGCTTGTGTGCTGAGTCGCTAACGCAAATACAAACAGTTATTGAGTGCAGAATTACAGTAAAGCCTGGCAAAAAGGAATTTTAATCACAACGTTTTCGTTTTGTTTTCTTGAGATGACCGAAACCGGACGCAAAGCGGTTCTGTAATGGTTAGTATTGTAACTTTAGAACCGAGAGATCCAGGGATCCAGAGATCAAGGTCGATAGGTTTTAAAACAAAATGACACGAAACCGTTTCCATAATTGTAAATAAATATTGAAGGAACAGCCCCAATCACAGCATAAACAATAGACTCGAATGCATAAACAATACCCTACAATTTGTAAATACCCTTGATGAAGCATCGACTTGACACTTCTTCGCTCCACGAGTACACCTACATACACATTTGTAGTAGTTTCTAGTAATTCCCCATCAATCAAAAACTAACGTAAAAGTATTTTAAATGTGCTCAATTTGGCCAGGGGGTAAATTGGGGAAGGTGTAGTGCATAATTACGAAACAATTTTAAGCACATATTCAGTTTTAGCTGGAAGTCAACACACAGAATATGCCACTTCTTCTCTCTATCAGAATCACATCTGAAAAGTATTAGAAACTCCTCTATAAAATGCTACTTGCATACTATTAAAACAATTAATCATCGCATATTTCCATTTAGGTGCTCAACATAACACAAACATAACAGTCTAGGCACCCTTAGCATTAAAACATTCGAGCATAAACTTAATCACACACCTAATTCTTATTTTAAAGCACACCCATACTCTCGTGCGAATACGCACGCTATAAGACATATAAGGCACACTATAAGGAAAGCTAAAGGAACATATTTATAAAACGCAAATGAAAAGTTTACAATAAAAATTTGATGCTTTAGACAAACAATTCTGTAGTTTTTTATTCAACATAAAACCAAGTGATATAATTCGAACTGTCCAAACGGCGACATTTCAATTTCCGATATCTGCCGCCAACTATTGATACTATCGCAGAGTTTGCTACTATCGCAGTTTCCAACAAGTTGGCAGTTCGCCAACAGCTGACAACGTTAAACACACAATTCAAATGGGATTGAAAGATTACTAGACCTGGAATTTGTTCAAACATTTGCGTATCTTCTATTGTGGTTGTGGTGCTACTATAAACTAGGCACCTCCACTTTACTGCCCCGCTTCGAAACGACCTTCAACGATGCGATATTGGGCCAGCAGATATATGGAACCATGGAACAGGACGGGGCCCCGTTTGACTTTGATGGCTTCTACGAAAGGATGAAGTGCCGGTTCGTGTGAATGATGCTACCGGCCCTGCACGTCTGCGTATCCATGTGGTCATGTGGTCGTGGAACGCAAAGACTGTATGGTAAAGGACAAGTACACATTCACCTTGGGCAGCATCGTTCCAACCCGAATCTTGAAGAGCGACTACTGGATCCTCCGACTACCCTATTTCTACCAAGGTGACAATGCGGGAGAAATTGGAGCCAGATGACAGGATGGCGGGCGTGTTTGGGATAGCCCCAACCGATCCAACGCTGGACTTGAATGATCAGGGACGACTGGCCAGCAGTGGCGTGCGAACGTTTACCAGAATTTTAAAATGCCAAGATTATAATTTCATTGATCGAACTCCGAGTAAACCATTCCTTCTTTTCGACACATTAAAAGGCGTTTGCCTGGTTTGCTTTTTAGTAACGATTAATGTAATCTCTTCAGGGTGTGCTCTAAGGCGACTTTACAATATATGTATGTATATTGGGAATTATGCAGAGTGGAATTGTCGAGGCTTGCAGTTTGCGCCTTGCCTCAACGTGGGAATCGGTATTTGGGAATATCATTTAGGCGACTAAATGAGCAGCTTAATGTACGAGTAGTCTTAATACTAACAAAATGTAAATGTAATACCTTTAGAAGATAATGTGCAAAACAATGCATCCGTTCCAAGAGTGTTCTAGACTCTGGATAATGTAATTCTTATTTTATATGAGAAGTGGTACCTGCTACCAGAGGGATGATGGAGAAACATGAGATGTTGTACTACTAGATGTAGAACAAGTTTCTGGTAAATTAAAATAAATAACGACTCCACTAAAAGATACAAGTTAATGATGAGCAAACGGTGATAAGGCATGGAATGCAAACGGTTCGAGAATAGCATCGAATCCAATCCTAAAAGTTGAGAAGATCTGCCGAGCATTCAGGAACCGATCCACATTCCTTGTGTAAATATGCGGGACAATTATTTATGGTCGATGGCCAAAACGTAAGCTCCTTAAATTTAAATGAACTCCTCGGTGCAGACCTCTTCCTCATTATCGACATAGTCGCCGCACACCTCCTCCTGGCAGCCCACGTCCATGTCGGCAAACTCCTCGTAATACATGTCCGAGTCCATAACGGTCTCTTGCTCGGAAGCAGAAACACTGGGCTCGCAATCATCGGCCTCTGGCAGCGACTCCTCCTCCTCTTCAAGATCTTCCTCCTCTTCGGGATCCTCCTCGTCCTCTCCAGTGGAGTCCATGGCTGGCAGCTGCTGCTGCTGCTGGCTCATCTGCTGCAGCATCGACTGAACGCGCTGCATATAGGCCTGCTGCTGCATCTGGCTGCACTTGCCATCCAACGGAGCTGGTGTTGGCATCGCAGTGTGCTTTATGTTGTCCAAGAGAGCTGCATGCTGGCTGGTCACGTGCAAGGCCAGGGCGGTGGCGTCGGCGTGCAACGACCCGCAGACAATACACACTAGAGTCTCGTGCCGCTGCATGGGCACCGGGGTAGACGTCACCCCTGGGACGCTGTCTGTGCGATTGTGGCTCTGGATGTGCTTATTCAGATATGCCTGCTGGCTGTAGGACTTGCCGCAGATGTGGCAGGGAAAGGGCTTCTCGCCAGCATGGATCTTCATGTGAACGCTGAGGCTTGAGGCCTGCGTGAAGCATTTTTCGCACAGCTTGCACTGGAAGGGCTTCTCCCCGGTGTGTATACGCATGTGTATGTTGAGGCTGCCCGACTGGGTAAAGGAGCGATCGCAGAGGGAGCAGGTGAACGGCTTCTCGCCCATATGGTTTTTCATATGCTGAACCAACTCGGAGCTGACGCGAAAGGCCTCGCGGCAAATGGCGCACTGGTAAACCAGCTCCTGGGTGTGCATTCTCATGTGCTCGTCCAGCAGCGCCTCCGCTTTGAATTCCCTCTCGCACTCCGGACATGCAAACGTCTCCGTTGGTGCTGTGTGCGTCTTCTGATGCAGCAGGAGCGAGGTGTAGTTCACGAATCCCTTGTCGCACTGCACGCACTGATGCGGCTTGCGCACGGCATGGGATCGCATGTGGACCATTAGACTGCTGGACTGGGTGAACGCTTTCGGACAAATCTCGCACTTGTACGGCTTTTCGCCGCTGTGGATCCTGATGTGTGTGTTGAGACTGCCAATGTGGGTGAAGGTCTTTTTGGCAAATTGAGCATTGGAAGGGCTTGTTGGTAATGTGCGATCGCACGTGCTTGGAGAGGTCGCCAGCATTGGGGAAGCTGGCCTCGCAGTGGGAGCACTGGAAGCATTTCTGCGCCGCTGGATTCGCGGCCATGGCAGAGTCCAGCATAGGATTGTTCGCCTTGCTGCGACGACCACGCCGACGCTTGATGGGAGCTGGCTCCAGGGAGATGCTCATGGGGGGAAGCGGCGGTGGAGGCGGATGGGTCTGGCTCACGGGCGTACTGAGCGGGGTGATGCTCATGGAGGGTTGCAGTAGAATAATCGAAGTGGACTCCCGAGAATCGGCCATTTGCAATTGGAATTCGTTTGGATGCGGTCCGGCAAGCAGACACCTCATGGGGTGCGCAGACTCCATCTCGACGTAGGCTCCTTTGCTTAAGGAGTCCATGGGCTCTTGACTCTGACTCTGACTCTGCTGGGTATTAGAGTTGCTGGTGGAACTGGGCATGGAGCTGGTCGAGCTGGAGGAGTTGCTGGAGCTGGAACTGGAGCTGCTGTCGTCATCATCATCATCGGAGCTGTCATCATCGTCGCTGTCGTCCTCGTCGGATGAGTCGCTGTCGTCACTGGCAGCCTGTGACTGCTGCTCCTGTTCCTCCAGCTCGCAGACTGGCTCGAATATCCAACTGTAGTCCTCGCCCTCCTCCGCCTGTTGCTCCTGGGACTCCCCTGGCTTCTGCTCTTGTGCTGGCTCGTTCGGATGGCGGCTGTTCATGTGCTGGTACAGGGCCAGGGGATGCACAAAGTACTCCGAGCAGCACATACAGTGAAACGTTAGGTCGGGGGCCTCCGGCTTCGGTGGCACCGGAGCCGGCTTCAGCACTGGCTGGCACAGGATCGGCGTGATGGTCAATGGCAGGTGGTGGTAATTATGCTTCAGTTGCACGGCCATCTTGACGTGTCGTGTGTATGTAAAGGCTGCAACAGAACAAGAACAGCAATAGCAATAGCGATAGCAACAGCAATAGCAACAACAAAAATAACAACAACAATAAGAAGCGGCAGATGAAAAATCAATGCTCTCGTACCTTAGGTGAGTTTAATGTTTATTTTCCAGTTTCAACGATTAGCAAACAATTACACACATATGCATGCATGTGCATACATACATTTGTATATTATATCACTATGGTACTATTCAGGTTTCGTGCTTGCGTGTTTGGTTTTAGTATAACTAACATGTTTCAACTTTTCAGCTTTTGCGCGTTCAGCAAATGAGAGCTGTTTGTTCTTGTAATTTGAATTCTAGAGCTTCAGCATATTCATTCGCGTTTATCGGCCAATTCTCGTCTTGGTGTACACAAACAGACGCTGCCAAGGGGCAGCGCTCAGCGCATAAAACAAAGGAAGAGCATTAAAGTCGCAAGCGTCCTCTTAATGGTTACAACAAATAAAAGAAAAATGTTTTATGTTGGGTAGGTGAGCGACGCTCAGACGGCGTCTGCATGACAGCATACGACATACGATCATGCAAGCCAGACGTGTACACTCCTCTAACCTGCCTAAACCGCGCAATACATACATATGTACTTGCAATTATAAGCAATTAATTAACTGAAAAAATAGTTTTTATTGTGCTGTTAAATCTGAAATTAAATTAATTAATTTAGTTTAGCTGAAATAAATACTACTAAAAATCAAGCATCCAAAATCAAAGGACAGTCTTAGTACTTCATTCAGCTGTCGACTCCTCTCTGCTCCTCTCCTTATACATTAAGTTACAGTATTATGGCTTACAATAAAAAGCTTAAGTTTAATTCAGGATTTTAACTTTTTATTTACTGTTTTCAGTACCATTTTGAATAACATTCAGTGATGACATACACCCATTTATCGATACCTATCGCCAGAAATGTGCTAAACTGGCAGCACTGATCTGGAGCCGGCATTTTATCAGCGTGTATTTTTGTGTTGATTTGATTTAACAAACAGCAAATAAGTTTGCAATCGACCATGGCCGACAGTCTATTCCCAATGAGTAGCAGTGGATTGCTGCGAACAAGTGTGAATAGCTCTAATTTACAGCAGTCTCTATCCCGCTCGATGCGTCCCGAAAACAATGTGACGGCATTGAGTGAAACACTAATGGACACGGATGATTCGAACCGGGGCAGGAGCCGGATGGATGTCCTGTTCGCCCAATTCTTTAATATCCTGCAAGCGCACACCAACGAGTCAGAGACGTTCGAGGTTCTGCTGAGCTTGTCCGTAGCGTGCAAGGCGGTCGTGGAGCAACTGCAGCTGGAAATTGAGCAGGGCATGGGTGGAGAGCAGGGCGCCGCGCACAGAACGGCCAGCATTAATTGGCTAAAGCAGGAGATCAACACTTGGCGCTTACTCCATGGCATCTACTATGATCGCATATTGCTACAAACGGATACCCAAGCCGACGATGAAATGCAGGAAGGAGGCACTCTTGGAGGCAGTGAGAAAATGGTAATCTCTCAGCTGTATGCCATCAATTCCACTCTGAGGGAGTACCAGCTGGTTGTCGACTGGCTGGAGGCCAGCTACGACGGGAAGGATCCAGAGAATTTGCTTCACTGCCACGACCGCATGATGGCCTGGGAGAACACGCTCTTCCAGTTGGAGAATCTGCAGGGAGCTGCGTTCGGGAAAAAGCATGAAATTGTCAAGAGCTTGGATCCCGACGCTCCTGTGAGGGAGAAGCGCCCACTGCACGCTCTAGACGAGGAAGACAACATGAGGCTGGGCCGCGCGATTTTTGGGGCCATCAGGAGAGGAAGTATCGATGATGCCCTTAAGTTGTGCAAGCACTACGGCCAGACGTGGAAAGCTGCCATACTGGAGGGATGGCGCCTCCACGAGGATCCAAACTTTGAGCTCGGCGGATCCCTGGTGAACGAGAAACTGCCCATTGAGGGAAACCCTCGTCGCGATGTGTGGAAAAGATGCGCCTGGCGTGTGGCCGACTCGAAGCGCTACGACGAGTTCACACGCGCCACAGCCGGCGTCTTTTCGGGACACTTGAGTTCCTTAAAAGCGCTGCCACACAACAATTGGCATGATCTACTCTGGGCCCACATCAAGGTTCAAATCGACATTCGTGTGGAATCGGAGATTCGGGAATACTGCACAAAGCGTTATCAGGACATGCCCGAGGACTATTGGAACGGAAAAATGACATTGGAGCAAATTTTCGACGAACTGAATGTAGCCAAAGATGTGTCTGTGAAGGACTTTGCCAAGGGCCACTTGGGCATCATACAGAGACATCTCATCCTGGACACGTGTGGCGAGTTGATCCAGCAAATGGTGCGCTGGCTAGAGACGGACACCAGCAAGCTGTCTTCTCACCAGCTCCGCTTTATGGCCCACATTGTTCTGTTCCTGCGGCAGATTGGACGTGTCGAAAACGAAAAGCTGGCTGAAAAAATCATCGCCTCCTATGTAGAGGCGTTGCTCGCTCGCGGAGATGCCCAGCTTATTGCCTACTATTCTGCGGCCTTGTCCAACCGGCTTCAAGTGAAACTCTACTCTCAATTTCTCGAAAAAGTTGAGCAGAAACGTGCGCGAGAGCTGGCCATCGACGCTGCATTGCAAGCGGGACTGGACGTGGAGCAGATCACCCGCCTTACTGTGGAAAATATACGACACACTCAGCATCCACTGGGGGAGCTCGGGGAACCGCATGCAGGAGAAATATCAGCTCCGGACCAGTTCAAGATTGCGGCTCTGGAGTGGCTCATCTTTCTGCCGGAACAGCGGAGTGAACTTCTCTGGCAAGCATGTGCCATGATGCGTATTTATTTGGCTTCTAACAAGATCGAGTGCATGCGCCAAACATTCCTGATGGTGCCCGGTGACGTGGTCACCCGTCTAATAGGTACCTCAGGCTCCTTGGAAAATCTGCCGCCTCGCGAGGAGTGCAGCTTGAAGGAATATCTTTGCTACAAGGTCTACCTCACTGGCGTCAACAGCTTCGTTGAGTGGAATCGCCGGCACCAGAATCCTCCGCAGAAGCCAGCTGCGGCCGTTGGGGCTACCAGCCAGGACAACTTCACGGAGCGGCTGGTGAGCGAGCTAAAGGAACAGACCTATCGCAGTGAGCTGGAAAGATGGGAGCAGAAGGTCAAGGAGGAGGCAAAGCGTAAGCATAACAATCAATTTGAAGCCCATTCAATCATCGTATGATTTTACTCCCAATTCGCCAGAGACAACGGAAGCTTTATACAACATTTTGACGTTCCCGGAAAAAGGCTGGCTAGTGGACCCCTTTATCTCCAAGGAGCCGGCAAATGCTGCGCAGCTCAATTGGGAGAATAGACTGTTGCAGATGGAAAAGCTGCGCTCCCTCTGTCTGCCCGAGATCGCACTCCTCCTTCACGAGGTTATGTCCAAGTCCGGAGACCTTGTTGGCTGTGTGCGCCTGGTAGATGAAATATCCAGCGAACATCGCCAGCTTTACAAGGTCTACACCAAGCACAAGGTGGCCGAGCTGCTCTTCAAAATTGCCCAATCTTCCCAGGAGCTGCTCATCTCGAAACTGGATCCCTGGGGCTACTCCTTCACAGTCTAGAAGTTCGGATTCGATTTGTTTGCGATATATATCTAATTTTAAACGTTTATTAATGGATTTTTGTTGGCTTAAGAATGTAGCGGGAAGGGGATAGGGAGAGGCAAGGACACGTGCTACGTATGTCTAGGAGTTTCCTTCGGTGGCCGGGGCATTGTCCTCACATCCATTGCTGTGTTTCAGCAAGTAGGAGGCCAGGAATTGGATGGGGTCTGTGGGACGTTCCCGCGCGAGAGCCTGTAGTCCGTGGAGTAGCACTGGAGCCACCGTCTGGTCCAGATACTGGCGTGTGGGTAGCGAACTGGGGCTCGGCTTCTTGATGGGTGGTTGCTGAGCTGAAGCTGTTGCCTGCGCTGGTGGCGCTCCGGTTCCCGCCGCGGTGACCGAGTTGCCTTGGGAATTGTTAGTGCAGTTTTGCTCCTTGGCTGCCTCTGCCGTCACTGCGGTAGCGTTCGGCGTCGAGGCTGGGGATATGGGTGCCTCCGATTTGACCTCCATAGCTATATCGATCCTTTGGTTTAATTAAAATTATTTAGCTGGCGTCGCCTGACAGAATTCGCCTTGGTCAAAATATACTTTGATTCGTCAGTATATTTACGGTATATTTTAAAAATGAGACGGTATATTTTGGTATATTTCTGAGGGTCGGACGGTATATTTTAACGATAAATCCGCGGTCACACTGGTTGAAAAAGCGAAAAAGTGGATTAATTAAAATAAATTATTAATCAAATAATGACGGAGCTGCTCATTGATCCGGACATTCGCGTGTGGGTATTCTTGCCCATAGTGCTGATCACCTTTTTGGTGGGCATAGTGCGGCACTATGTGTCTATTCTCATATCAACTCAAAAGAAGGCCGAAATAACCCAAATCCAGGACAGGTGAGTCGCGAGCAAAGTGCAGCGTAAGATAATTGAATATAAGTGAGTTCTGTTCGTTCGCAGTCAAGCTATGATTCGCGCTCGACTCCTGCGGGAAAATGGCAAATACTTGAGCGCCCAGTCATTCTCCATGAGGAAAAACTACTTTAACAGCGAGGAAACGGGCTACTTCAAGACCCAGAAGCGGGCGCCTGTGGCCCAGAACTCATCTGCCATGCTGACTGACATGGTAAAAGGGAACTTCATCAACGTATTGCCAATGGTCGTCATCGGAGGATGGATCAATTGGATGTTCTCTGGTTTCGTGACCACCAAGGTGCCGTTTCCGCTGACCTTGCGCTTCAAGCCCATGTTACAACGTGGAGTTGAGCTAGCTTCCCTGGATGCTGCCTGGGTCTCATCCGCCTCCTGGTATTTCCTCAACGTATTCGGTCTGCGCTCCATCTACACGTTAGTCCTAGGCGAGAACAACCACGCTGACCAGACTCAGGCACAGGCAGATGCAATGACTGGCGCCGCCATGACCATGCCGCAGGACCCTAAGGCAGCCTTCAAAGCGGAATGGGAGGCGCTGGAGATCACAGAGTACCACAATGCCCTGAAAAACATAGACGCTGACATGCTGA
Organism: Drosophila lowei; assembly: GCA_008121275.1. Lineage (NCBI taxonomy): Eukaryota > Metazoa > Arthropoda > Insecta > Diptera > Drosophilidae > Drosophila > Drosophila lowei. The sequence continues at coordinate 16,571,309 of CM017779.1, read as the reverse complement.
ACATCGTTGCAGCCTCCGACCAAAGTGAATGAGAAAGTTTTCGCAATTTAGATGTCCTAGCAAATTTCCAATATAACAAAGAAGATTTTGTTTAATTGTAGAGTAGACTTTGGTAACAATAAACCATGTTATCTATCTACGACTGGGAATTTTATGGTCGTGTCCTGCCCCCTGCCCTGCTGCTTAACTAATTTAACAATGAACACATAAACATAGATATAATTCTAGTAGTAGGCCTCCTCAGTGGCCTCGGTCTGTGTAGGGGGCTCCTCGGCTGCGGGCTCCGGAGCAGCCGAGACCACGCCCACGGAGATTGCAGCCGACGGTACCTTCTTCAGCTCCGGAGCCGGCTCCGGCTCCGATTCCTGAACCGGCGCCTCTGGCTGAGATGCCTTCACCGGTCCTTCACCACGCGCCGTATTCAGAGGCGATGGAGGACGAGCAGTAGGGGGCACCTTAAACTGCTTCTCCGGCTTCTTCAAATCCTTGGGCTTGCCCATCAAGCGGTAATCATTGGGAAGCTCTGCTTCCGTGTAGAGCTTGTCAGCAAAGTAGACGCGGCGAATGCGCACATTGGCATGTATCTGCAGCGATACGGTCTCCAGATAGTTGGAGCCGTAGGCGCGCCGTGTGAAATCAGCGAGATTGAATTGAATCTGGTTCCAGCCAGGCGACATGCCCATTGGCATGGCTGTGCAGAACGGCTTGACAGAAGTCTTGCTCTGGAAATTCGATACGCGAAAGCGGCGCATGAAACGCTGATCATCTTGAATCTGCATGAGAATGCCAGAGGAAGTGGTGGACGTATAATATTTAATCAGGAAAACCAACCTTAACTTCGAAGCAAAAATATTTATGCATATTCTTTATCAAAAGCACCAAAAACGGCAGCTTGATGCCGAGCTGCTCCTTGCACTCACTGGGGCAGTGGATGAATGCGGTCGACACATTGGAACCCATTATCTCCAGCACCAGAGACTTGATGTCCTCATCGTAGATGCGCTTGATGTAACCATTTTTGGTCTAGCCAGGGACGCAGGTTGTTAGGGCGATACTGGAATAGTCAAGTATGTCATACTCACATACGAAGACCACTTCTCCAGAGGTGAGCTGCCCACGCTGTAGAGAATTGTTAGAAACCCTTTCTGATAAGCAGAACGATACATTGTCGGAGTTTCGTTTCGTGTTTAGTTTTATTCTATCAAATGGTTTTGGAGTAGTCTGCAAATGTGATTTTTAACGCACAGCTATCTTGGAAATATTTTATTAAACTAATTGTAGAATGGATTGTAGGTGATCCAGTGGGCACGCTCCTGCTCCTTCTCTGTTTTGTGAGAGGTAAAGAGGGATTTGTAGACATCGCTGGCCTTTGGGTCTTTGGCCACGCTGAAGTCGTTTTTCAATCGCTTGAGTTCGGGATCCTGCATGGCGTTCACAGCCCCCAGGCGCTTGTGATTGGCGACTCCCTTGACTTTCGAGCTGGTTGAGGTCGAGGGCTTCTCAGTCACTGTTGTGGACGAACAAGGCTCGTCGGTCTCTGTTTTGATCTCCACCTTCTTGGCCTCCTTTTTGTCTTTTTTCGACGACTTCCTTTTGGCTGCTCGCATTTCCATTTTGACCTTCATCAGCTCCAAGTCCTCTTCATTACCGTTCAGAACGACTATGTCCTCGACACTGTAGGGGGTCTGGCACAAGGGGCAAGTGCTGGCCGAGTTCCCTTTAATCTGTTTGAGGGCTCTCTCGGACACCACACATCCACAGCTCCAAAGTGCAACGAATCGAAACTTTCCTGACATCTCCAGCCCAATCAGCTTGCATATATACGGGGCATGACGAGTGTCTAGCAGTCCCTCGGTCTTGTCCTCTTCTGTGAAGGCGGGATTGGGGGTCAATTGTAGAGTTTTAATGTCCTTTAGGCTCTTCACATGCTCGGACATCTCGGGCATTTTCTCCTTTTCCAGCAGCCTCTCGATGAGGCTCTGCTTTGAGTACAATCTGCCCATCCCGCACATGGCTATGGGCTCCTGCAGGCGCTGCTGCGTCAGGGTGCAGTGCAGCCAGCGAAACTCTCGCTCCGCGTCTTTGTCTTTCTGCACAATACACAATTGAATTTTAGGTTTGAGATCCATGGCGCTGATATTTGATGATATTTACCTGTTCTGGCTTTTGCTTGACGCGGACCAGCTCATCGCGTTTGGGAATAGTTCCGCCATCGCATCCCATGATTGCTTTTTCTATTACGTTACCGTGCTTATTATGTTACCCTTGAGCAGCATGAGGCAAAGGTGGAAATTGCCAATGATATCTTCTTTTTCAACGAGTTTGTATTCGATGTGGCTTGCCTTGCCTGCAGTTTTATTTGTTTAGAAATAATCTAATTGTTCGTTGTGGTTTTCTCTTGTTTTCAGTGTGACCGCGGAGTTTTTGATAAAATATACCGTCGGACCCTCAGAAATATACCAAAATATACCATCTCATTTTGAAAATATACCGTAAATATACTGACGAATTCAAGTTCTATTATACATATTCCTCGTTTTTGATATTCCGTCGAATATTATTAGCTAGATAGATCTCTCAGCCCTGTCCACATAGTTTTATTCTATTGATGAATATAATTTCTACAAGATTAACTACTTTCAAGTACTCCCATTTATTGTATTTTGACTTAAACACGGTTTAAACAAACAGTTCTAGTGGGAATACCACATCGGCGGCCAGCATCTACCAGCAGCTGACAGGCAACTAGCGTGCTCAGCCCGCCGAGGATCTGCTGACGCCCGCCAAAAAATTAAAAAATGTACTAAGGCGCCAACAGAACATTTTGTCCTACAATTTATTGCCAACAGCTCTATTTTTTTTTAGTGAAAACCTAGTTAGTGGCCAGCTCCTACATATCCGTGAAGGGGCAGTGCTTGGCATAAGGCACATCTATGCAAATGCATCCACGGGCGCTGGAAGCATGTGTTTTTGATATATTTGAAATAAAAAAAAAACCATATTTGGCAATTAGATATCCACTTACTCGTCCGGGGCATCGTTGCCTATATGGTACTCCCGCAGAAGCGAGACAAACTCGAACGGATTAATTTTACCGCTGACTGGCAATCGCTTGGGCCCGCTGATGTTCAGACACCCATTGGGGCAGGGAACGCCCACGAACTTCTTATGCTTGTACGTGGCCGAGGCCAGGTAACAAATGCTCAGGAAATGCGAACAGCGGTATCGTCCTGCCAAGGGAAGAAATTGGTACGAAATTGGTATTAGAGCAGATTGGACCAACATGTTGCGAGTTCTTACTGATGGGATTTCCCTTGCAGTACGGTTGAATACGCCCTCCGTTTACGCAGTAATTGAGGTGCCCCGTGTTGTCCTCCTGGCCGAGGAATCCGGCATTCGTATGGAGAACTTGTATGACACTCGCATCGTCGTGGGACAGGCGGAAGGTGTTGCTCTTCTTTCGTTCGATTAGAGGACGAGCCGGATCCAGGCCGATTATGCGATATTGCTTCTTGGTCAAGTGGTTGCTGATCATGCCACAGATGTGGGCCCCCAAGGAATGGCCCACGCAGGTGATTTTTTCTCTGACGGCGCCATAATGGGTCAGAAATGCATAGATCTGGGCTGTGCACTGCGCCGTGAGTCTGGTGTTTATCAGTGAATGCAGGTAACAGGGATATCGCGTCAAGGGCCGCCAGTCCACGGTAATCACGTTGAAGTCGCGCGATAAATATGCTGTATAATGACAAGGAGAAAAATCAACGTTCCATCTGGTAGCCCATGGCCACGGTCACGCCACTAACCATCCCTCAGGAACTGCAGATGTACGTCAATGGCTGTGCCGTTGAAGCCGTGGATTATGAACACCGTTTCCCGATGCTTTCCGAAGCCGCCCTGGTAGAGAGTCGTCGGGGATTTTACATTCAAAGCCACTCCGCGACGTGGCCCATTGCTGGAAGACAGACGGAAGCGATTTTGTTAAATTGTAATGCACCTAATTGAAGTTGAGCTTAATCACATACTATGGAACTACGATCACTTATGTAACTCTGCAGATGTTCACACTTCAGCGACTATGGAATTGTAGCAGTCAAGCTAGTGCTTTACAACCAATAAACGACATCGTTTGGATGATCTCTTCAGACACATTTCTAAGCGCAATAATCACCTGATCGGTGAAAAATTATGATGCTGTCAATTACGAGAAATGGGAAGGAAATCCCACCCTTAACTGCAATTGAGTTCGGCCATCTTTATAAACAAACAAATTTTTTCCCCAATGGATTCCCCAATCTTATCCGACAAAAAAGGAGTATTTTATGAAAATTTCGTCGTGATATGACGCTACGAGAAAGAACCAGATAAATGATAAGGTAAGATCAGAAGACATAAGATTCGAATATATAATTATTTGATGATATTGTGGATCAGTATAGAAGGGCGATGTTTTTAGTGTTAACATTGGGCACAATTGAGTGCAAAATCGATGTCCCTTTTGTATGCGACAAGCCCTTAGTCAATAACAAGCTCTGCCTCAGGCCGGAGCTGTTCACTGCAGTCCATTCCTTTGTTTTCGCTAGGAATCCTCCATGCGATTAAAGAAAGCTTCGATCTTCTATTTCCAAGAATGAAAGCTTAGTCCCGTAACTCTTAAATGTTACACAACCGTCAATCATCGACTTGTTAAACGGTCCTCACGTGTAATCTTCTCGAGCATTTCATGTTACCGCAACAATGCCGCCACTGCTCTCCGGATATGGTGATACCAAGAGCGCATCTTTGGACTGGAGCTGGTGATCGGTAGTTGTCTGGCAGTGGCAGAGTTGGGCCAGACGAGTTGAACGACTTCGATAGTCGTTCGTTAAACATTTTATTTGTCAATTATTAACTCCAATTGATGCCAATTGATGTCGACCACGTTTAGCGGTCAGTGGGGCTGATTCAGGCCTTGTGCAGCTCGGAGCATCTCTCCTTAGTGGGTCAGCGTCCGGTTTGCGAAACAAGTTGCTCGCCCATTGATTGCACTCTTATTTTTTGGTATTCGCCAGCCATATCCTTCTTGTCGCACAACTCTGTATTTTGTATTTTGGGCGTTGACACACTAACCGAGTGAGGAAATCGAGTTGCCTAACACCTGACTTAACTTTCTCCCGCGCTGTGGTGCATCTTCTATAAGAACTCTATAGGAACTCTCCCCGACCGCTCACATACTAAATCATCGATGGCGTGGCCCCAACCTCCACTGTCCACTGTCCACCCTCCACTCTCCACTTACGGCGCAAACAGTCGATGCTCGATATGGGGACTGGGGCAGAAGTTCTTGTCGCGCAGGAAGCAGCGCAAGACATTCAGGTCCAGGGCACCGCTGTTGAGGAGGTTCTTCCAGTCCATTTGGTTTATCAGCAATGCTTGGACATCTGAAAATGTTCGTGCAGGTTTATGTACTGGTGGTTTATACCCATTGAAATGTTTTTGGTTTAATTTCCGCACTTCTATATGCGTAGGTAGTACCTTTGGCAATGAGTGTGAAAAGGCAAAGCACGAAAAGATATTTCATTTTTAGCTGGGGCGGACTCTCTGATTAATTTGAATAAATTTCCTTTCTAATGGCAGTGTGGAATTTTTTAAATAAAACTGCATTCAGATGTGTTGTCCGGGGTATAAATATTTCACTTTATATATTTGCAATTTTGCTTTCACTTTGTTCATACAAGTTTATTGCCTAGACCGATGAAATATATGTATAGTTATAGTATTGCTTTATTTTGTATATGTTATACGTTTTTTTAAATTTTAAATTATTTGTTGTATATACTACGATCTTAATTTTGATCGCCTTAATTTTAAAACTTCTTTCTTTCACATATTTTTTGTTTGGTTTATAAACCAGATTCCAATCGACATTTTCCGCATAAATTGTCCACTCAACGGTAATTTGCACTCTGATCACATAGTTTTTTCGTCGATTCGTTCGACTTCACCATAATCCTTTACATTGAATTTCAGTTTTGGTTGTTTCGCGGCCACATCCGGACAACGTCTTGCACATTCGCGCGACGCGCTGCGAATGCGCAGCGTGAAAAACGCGACCGGGGAAAATGCAGTCCAAGGCAACGGCAGCGCAACGGGAGCTCAACGGCAAAAACTGGCCATAGAATTGGCTCTGCTCTGCCGGTTGTTGCCTTGACTTTGCCTCGACCGCCTCCAACTTGGCTGGAAACGTGAACGACTTGGGATCTTGCTGTGGCCGGGTGTCTGCATGGCGACGTCTGAGAAACACAAAATCCATGGCACACGCAACGCTGCAGCGCGCTGCACTGACTTTGATTATGAGTTTTCATCTGGAAATTGATGTTTTGATTTCGTTTTCCAACTCAATGCCGTCGCCTCCTTCATGGTGTCTGCGGATCGTAACTCGCCCTTGTTTCATTTACATAACCACTCGCATGGCATGCGAATTCTCGCGATTCGATTTGACATTATTTCCATACTCGTAGTTGGGGTTTGTTTTCAAATGTTGGCTCATTTTTGTGTCGTTATCAATCCCAAATCTTTTCGCACGCTTGCTCGATTTAAATGGATTGCTTTTTGCTTCTGAAGGCTAATGATGGGCTAAACCAAAGCACACATGCCTTACATGGGCACAGAAAAGTGAAAGATTGGAAAGTGTTTTCGTTTAGAGCGGTCAATGTTAGACAACAAGGGATTGTTTCAATACGATTCCGAAAGTAGTAAATGCTAATTATCCGATCGAAAATCCACTGATATGTACGCGAAAAAATGCTTGTAGCATATCAAGATAATTTGTACACGTCTTAAATATTTAAATTTTATTTGTATACTGGATACACACAGCGTATACGGATATAATGCATTTCTCTAGAAGTATCTTCTCTAAGTGTATTTTTTTTATCTACTTATCCAAGCAACGAAGTTCGTAGAGTTATAAAATTCCACGCGGATCGGTTTTCGTGCACGTAGTTTATTTTAGTTGATTCCATTCGGATTTATCGAATATTTAAAAAAAAGGATTGCCATCTTTCCTTTTATTTGTGAGATCTCTTCTTTCTTGGCGAATGAAAGATAATTCTTTGCCCTTTGCGATCATCTGGAGCAATAACTCGTACTTACCGAACTGAATATATCAATGGTTCTATACCTTGACGATTCTCAAAACAAATTCTGGGTTTGGTACCATTCGATTTTAGTCAAACTTTTGTTTCTCAAAATTACACAATTTCAGTAGTAGATCACAGATTTTAAGTTCCCATCCATGTAGGTCATATTTGGAATATTGAACCACTCTCTAAAGTCTTTTGGAACTCACCTGGTGAACAGTTGGAATCCTATGTACCGCCTGGGACACGATTCCCACAGCCATAAATTACAGTTAAATGGATTCAAATCGAAGTTTCCATTACGCAAGAAGAACTGCAACGCCTCTATATGGTAGTTGGCTATAAAAAGAAACCGCGGAGAAACACGCGTTGAGTATACGATATGTACGATATGTATTTATGCACACAAATCACACAGTCCTTATCGGCGTCGCGATCATCCTCATCCTCACTTACATGCCTCTGAGAGTGGATTCAGGGAAAGTAAAGACAGCAGCACCGCGATGAGCCCGGCCATTACTTTAGTCTCACGAAGTTCGCATTTAAATCACGTAGGAAAGAGCGACACATCGGGTTAAATGGGAGGCTGGCTTCTAATTGAATGCGCCACTCGGTTGTGGTTGTGGGGTACTGTGCCAGTAGTTATCAGGCCGTAGACTAAGAGCTTTTAAAAGCTGCGTCCGCGCAAGAAACGAATGAAAAAATGAAAAACTACCGAAAATGGCACTCACGACCCGGCACCGGCTCTGCGGCTGGGTGACATTGCTTTGTGGGGAGTTGGCTGTTGTTTGTTTTCATACGAGTATTTCGGTTTCATGTGCAGAGGTGTTGCGTGTATCCGAAACCCCGATTTCCATATCATTGCACAGGCTTCGCTACACTCAGAGAAGCGTCAGATAATCCACTTTACATCGAACGGATGGGAAAATATATGGGGCTTCCTTTATCCAAAAGTAATTAAACAATCTTTGGGCATGTATCAAGAGTTCCCTATTAAGATAAGACTTGTATTCTTTGATCTCGTTAGTAGATCATAATTTCAGTCAAAGGTTTTCCTTCCACCAGGTACGTTTGATTTTCAAAGAAAGCTCGAGCTTTCTACAGCGAATTTCTCTTGGTGTTTTATTATTGACGACAGATTTGAAGGGGTTTCACAATTCTCTATACCGTTATGCGCAATTATTGATTGCCACACTTGGCCACCTGCAGGCTCCAGCAGCATCCATCCACTGACGAAAAGAATGCGATGACTTGCAGGCGGAGCTTTCAACCAACTAAAATAAGACACCGACAACTGATAAACAAATCAAAAAAAATAAGGTTTTGCTGAAAATTGTGCCATTGATCTTGGTGGAGCTTTAATTTTTTTTTTTAATTTCAATATGTTTAAATATGTATATATTTGAGAGAATTATCAAAATATCAATGCAAGTCTCATACTATTTTATTTTATTCTTTATTCTGGGGCCATGGTCTTACCTTGCCGGCTCTTGTTTCTGACTTTTCCCAGAGGTGTTGATCTAAGGTCAAACAGATGGCATCTTCAGCCGATTCTCCCTCACGGTTAGCTTGAGAGACAACCCAGCCCCCGAGTTCACGAACTGGCAAAGAAAAATAAAAGGTACTCGTAAAAAGCATTGTCAGCCAATGCAGATGCAGTAGCAATTAATTCTGGCCATGGCCACGGCAGAGAAAAGCCAAGAGACAAGTTACAATTAGGGAGTGCCCGGTCCGAAAAAAGGAAATGACATAAAATGACGGACTTTTCCAAGCACTTGTAAACGAAAGCAAACAATGTTGGGACTGGCTAATGCAGCTGATTGAAAGTAGCTCGTTGAGCTCGTTGGCCTATAACACCGCAAAACGGGGCTAAAGTCAAATAGAGGCAGCAAAACATTTAGAGTTTTGATATACTCGACGCATTGTAATGGAAGGGAAAATGAAAATGCAGTGCAATGCAAATGAAAATGAAAATGAAAACGAAAACTGTGAAGTGCAGTGACAAGACAACCCAGAGGACCGCAATTGTTTTAGTTTTTTCATGTTTGGCATTCTATACTCTATTTGAAGATGGGTATATGGCAAAATGTGCAGAGAATGACTTCAAGGGTCTCTAGCCATAGAAAGCGTATCAAAGATTCGTCATTAGCCACTATTATCCCCCCCTTTTCTTGGGGTTTTCTTTTGTCTGTCATGGTTGCAGACTTCAGCCAATCTGCTGTATCGTTTCCACCTTACTTGCGGTTATTGTTTTGGATGGTTCATTCATCTGGCCATGGTTAATGCAGAATAGGTGGGGATTGCATAACAGTTTCCTGACTTGCAGTGATACTGAACTAGTTTTTATATCGCTCGATGTTGTCCACCTGCCATTGTTTTCGGTGCAAGTTTTAATCCCAGCTAGTTACCTGGGATGACTTCCATCTCGCTAATCGCATCTCGTTTGCCACCTTCAAAAATGCGCTAATTAGTTAAAGAAATTGCGAAAATTGATTTGAAAATTTGCTGCAATTTTCAATATCATTAGCTACAGATATTAACCAGCCTAGAAAGCCGAAAACATGTCTGTAGCTTTGTTTTACCAATTACTTAATTTGAAAGTGTAAATTAATAATCCATAACCAACGGCAGTTTAATTTTCTCATGTGAATTTTAATTTTCATTAGAGCACAGTTTTCGTGAAAAATATGGTGTGATATGAGGCGTAAAGTCGGCTGAAATATCGTCGGATGTAAGGGTTTACTACTCGTAGTGCGAATAGTTTTGACAATATTGTAGGTATACCAATATTACGGTACAAATATTTCAATACTCGTATTACGATACTCAAAGAGTATAGGGATATAGTATTAGTTTTGTGGGGATGTGAGTTTGGGCGGCTAGCTCCTCCCCCCGTTATGTCCAACGACCCTTGCAATACAGATATATGTTGTTAGCCTTTAACACTTATATCATACTACTGCAATTAGTGTGTGTGTGCCGGACTAATTTTAGTCATAAAACTTGGTGTTGCGAATAAATGTTGCGAATTTGAAGATTTCATATATGTTGCGAAGACAATGTTACGAAGAATGTTGCTGATAAATGTTGCAAATTTGGGAATTGCAGGTTCCTTTTATTGCCGCCGCGCCACACGCAGTTCAGTTTGCTGGCGTACAAATTGTGAATTTAATTTTCTAAAATAGAATAAGTATTTAATTTCGGTTCCTTGGGTTCCGCATTTCCTTCTTTTGCGTTTTCTTAAACTCCTCTTCACCACCCCCAGCATTGCCATTTCCTAGTCCACTCATCCTTGTCAATGCATAGTTAAATCCAATTACAATTTAATTTTATTGACCAACAATCGCAAGAGCCTACCCACAAAAAATACAATCAAGAAGAGAATTCCACGGAATCGCTTTCGTTACTTATGCAAGTCCCAATCAATTTTCAATTTTCCGCCTACACTCGACGGATTCTTTGGGAAAATAATCAGGAAGAGCTTAGGCTACTTACAGCTTTTCTTCGTAGTTTAGAACTGGCGCAAACTTGCCATGCTTTTCCACGGGTCTAATCAAAATGAGCCATAAATTCCAGCTCGAGAGACAGAGAGGGAATGAGGGAGTAGAAAACTGCTTGCGCTTTTGTTTTTCCTTTGGCTTTTCCTTTGGCCCAACTTTACTAATTAATTGTGCACTTGAGAATTTTAAGCAAACTCTAAAACTTGCCAGGATACGACAGGAAAAAAGCCACTGGGCAGGGAACAGGAGGAAGAGATTGCGAATGTGAGGTGTTTGGCACTGGCAAAGTTGACGAGTAAATAAACTAACAATTTTTCCTACTTAATTAACAAAATTGTTTTAATGCTCTTCCACACCCTTTTCCGCGCTCCACAGGAATGCCAAGTGAGGCGTTTAGCGATGACGGCGACGACGGTGGCTGTCAACATTGACAGAATAACAGACTGGCTAAATGACTGAGCAAACAAGACTGAAGTATAAGCGGCACAGAGGCAGTGCCAACTCAATAATTAAACTTGCAGCAGGCATGTAATGGAGCCCGAAGAGAACTGGGATGAAGGGGATGTGGAAAGGATGCTGAAAGGATGCACGAACGACATGGTTATGTTTGAATTACTTAAAAATATTAGCTATTATTTATGGGATTTATGTTATTTACGTTAGGAAATGGGGCTTGGACGATCTATTCGTAGTCTGCTACTGGTTCGTGGCTCATTTCGATTGTTATACTTTGTATGCCGCCAAAGACCCAATTCCGTTTTATGGAAAATGAAGTTGGCATTATCATATAAAGGAGTTTTTGCCCCGGGCAATATCGAATGCATTGGATGGACAATTTCTCTGCTTACATTGGCCACTTGGCAGAACAATAAATCGCGACTTTCGGTGCAGGCCACCGGCAGCGACAGCTTGCACAGCGCAGCTTATGAATTGCATTACAAAGTCGCATAAATTGTCGTATTCGCACTGCGCCAAAGAATGCGCAACAAATCGCCTGGCGCCCAAATGCATCTATCATCGGCAAAAAGTCGCATTCATTGCGAAAATTCAATCTGATGTCGGGAAGCGCGAGAATTATGAGCTCAGGCTCGGATCGTACTGGGAGCTCCGAGTGGGAGTGTAGCTCCACTTCGGCGGAGAGCCGGAGGAGATGGCGTGAAGCTTTCCGGCTGAATTATGCGGACGTTTTGACAAGCTCTTTTTCCGCTCAGCTTTCCATTGACTTTTAATGGCTCCGCCTCGCATTATTGAGATTTACAGCTTGTGGATTTATTGGCCATCCAGATATGGTTTATGCAAAGGCACCGTAAAGGCAGCAAGGGAGGGAGGACAGTGAAGGTGAAAAGCGACTTTCCACATTGAAATATATGGTTTGGTGAGAAGGCAGGAAAGTTTGATGGATATTTTATAATGTAAGAGTAGATACATATATGTGACTAGGCATGATATCAGGCTAAGCTTTCCCAGATACACTCTAGATGGTACTCGTTGCAAAACACACATTTATCGTGTATAAAGAAACATTTAACCACTGGCACGGCACTTAAATAGCATTGGATCTATAATAATCTGAAGATTTAGCTATGTTCCTGCAATTTATCAAGCATAATCCGCTTTTCAACGACTCTTTAAAAGTTTTCATCCCAATTGGACCGTGGACCAACCCTCACGACCCCATTTCCACCTAAATCAGCTCAAATTTACTGCCTCCAGTCTATCAGCGACGGATTTATACATGTTAATTAACACTCTTGTTGTTGCCGTACCCGTACCCCCAAAAAATACATTAAGTCCCGAAGCCATTCATAATACGCACGAGCATTTGGAAGAGCATATGGGCAGGTCCTTCGTTCCGGCCCACCTATGTCAACAGAAGGCGGACAAAAAGGACAATTAAACCCTTTGGAAAAAGCCAAGCAGCAGACAAAAGGAGGCAAATACAAGCAAACACGGAGCAGCAAAAAGCCGACGGAAATGGAGCTGTGAAGGTCAAGCAAGAGAGGGTGAGGTTGAGCAAACAACGATTTATTGGATACTCTCGCTGGATTTTCACAGCATTTTATCGTCTTCAGACGGACTGATGCAATAAACAATTGCCACACAGAAGGCAGTGGCAGAAGCGAAGGCTCCTGGAAAACATATTTAGAATTTTCTTAAGTAAATTATTGCGAAAATCGACAGTCAGTCAGAGAGGCAGACAGGCGCACACAGACAGACAGACCAGGAAGGCAGCGGAAGCTCAAATGGGCGCAAAAATGTCATTAAACGGCAGCCACGACAAGCAGCCCGGGACCGCCTGCAATCCTCGCCGGAGTGCGGGAAAGTTGTTGTTTCCGTTTCCGCCGGAGCATGGGTCCTTTTGAAATGCCAGCGACAACGACATCGTTCCCTGCCCCGGATCCATCCGTCCACAGCTTCTGTGTGCCTTCTGTCTTTGGGGCTTGAAGCTCATTTGCGAGGTTGCCACTGCAAATATTTGCTTAGCCCTTTTGCACTCGGTCCAAACGATTACCGGAGTGGGCCGGCGGAAGCCTGCTGTTTGTCTGTTTTCGTTAGATATTTGGTCTTCTTGATATGGCGATACTTAACCCTTTAATGACTGACAGGCTGCTGGCATTTCTTATGTTATTGCCGAGCACTTTCGAGTACAAGATTCAGCGATATGAAATGTAAAGTGAAATGTCCATTACCCTAATATCGTGCTTCATTCCTTTTTATTGATGCCACCTCAAAAACAATGATTTTTTTGTGAGTTTTTATATTGTTGGGTTTTATACCAACAAAGTCTTCTAATGGGGATCTAAACAAGTTATCCTTGATATTTGTCTCTCCTACTACTTAAAATCAACTCAGTTTTGGTTGGATCGTTTGTTGGATCGTTTTTTCTTTGTTTTCCGCCCAAAAATGGCGTTCAATGCCATTCTTAGACCATTACTATCAACTACTAAACAAATCTTGTAGGTCTCTCCAACTGCCAAACAAGTAATGGCAAAAAAAGTCTATTCTATACTCTGTCTAAACAAACGTCTAAATTTTCGTATGGCTTTTGGAAGTTAGTCTTCATTCAAATTTATTATTTTCAGGTAACTTTTGCTAGCAACTCAGATTGTCAACTTATCATAAAAACGACTGACATAAAAATACGAAAATGAAATTATTCGTTGCTGTCCTGATGCTCGTGCAGCTCCTATGGGCAACACTCGAGGTGGAGGACAAGCCTGGTGGCCTCTCGAATGTGACCCAGATCACCGAGGCGAACATCAACAGCACAATGTTCTCGAACGAAGTGGTGTTCCTCAACTTCTACGCGGATTGGTGCCACTTCAGCAGGCGCTTGGCGCCCATATTCGAGCACGCTGCCACACAGCTGAAGCTGGAGTTTCCAGAGCCTGGCAAAGTGCAGCTGGGACGGGTGGATTGTGTCAAGGAGCCGGCGTTGGCTGATCTCTATGATATACAGAAGTTTCCGACACTGCGACTGTTCTACAGGGGCCAGCCGGTGCGCCGGGAGTATCGGGGATTGAGGACCAGCGAGGCCCTTGTGAAATTTGTAAAGTCTCAGCTTCGCTCAACGATTGTCGAGTTCAAAGATCCGGATGATCTAGTCATGATAGATCCTAAAAGGCGGGCCGTCATCGCCTACATTTCGGACACAGGTTGTCCGGCCTATTTGATCTACCAAATGATGGCGGATCGCTTCAAAAACGACTGTGACTTCTATTTGCGCATCGGGGACTATCTGGAGCACGAAAAATTCCCCAGAAAACTTCCTGCCCTGGTGTTCCGTCCGGACATCGCCCGAACTCACGGACAGGATGAATTCTATGGAGCCAGTCTCTCAGACCCCTTGCAAGTAGAGCCCTGGATATTGGAGAAGTGCGTGCCCCTAGTGCGGGAGGTGAACTTCGCGAACGTGGAGGAGTTGATCGAGGAGAGGCTTCCGCTTCTGCTGCTCTTCCATTTACCCGAGGACGTGGGTTCCATTAAGGACTTCAAGTCGATTGTGGAAATGCAGCTCTCCGATCAACGAGGCCAGTTCAACTTTGTTACCGTCGATGGCTGGAAGTTCGAGCACTCCGTGAAGCACATGGGCCTGACTGCCAAGAACCTGCCCATTATAGCCATCGACTCCCTCAAATTTATGTATCCATTCCCCAAATTTTCGGACATGTACATACCGGGCCAACTCAAGCAGTTCATGCAGGATTTCAGCAGTAACCAAACCGCTCTGAACCTCAAGGTAATTGAACAGGACCCCAAAGCTGCTAAGGATGCTCCTGCAATGCCTGTGTCCACCTTCAAGGAGCTGGGCCCCTCCAAGCATCGTTATTCGTTTCTCCACGACGAGCTCTAAGCTGTGAGCACTAGCCTCTCTTCTGCATTTGATATTTCAATAAAGTTCTCCTACGATGTATTTTGGGAAACGCTCTTGAGAAAACTGTCTGCTTTATCGTCTGTCTGCTGAATCGTTCTTTCCCTCCCCTCTTTATACTCGTGTGAATCTCTGGGAATACTCCTGTTGGGCACTACTGTGCAGTGCACACCCTTTTCAGGTGGACAAGTCGACCGCATCACTTGCAGCATAGTGTAGTTCAGCCGGAATCCGCAGAGTGGAGCTTGGAGGAGCACGGAAAAATAGTTTACTTTGGCAACACGGCAAAGAACAAATTGCCTGCAACTAAACATAATGGTTAAACAGACACCTGCTCAAGGCGCCACTCCACTCGGTAAAATCACTTGAGCGGCTCCCAGGCGGGGCTCCCACTCTTTCTCTGTCGGGGAAGAGCCAGGCCCCGCCCTGCCCAGCCCAGCCCAGCCCAGTCGATGCGCCGAGCAGCTCCCGACCCCTCTCGACATAATTTGCTGTGGTTTTGCATTTACTTTGCATCTCAAGCACGCTTGAGGCCACGGCTGATGCTCCTACTGCTTCTACTCGTGCACCCGGGAACTCCGGGAGCTCCAGATCCAGAGAGATCCAGTCGGCATTAGCCGGCTTGCTCCTTGACTGCGACAGAGGAGGCTCCTGCTACTGCTGGTTCTGTGCCTTGTGCAGCTCCTTGCACTTCCGTTTCCGTTCCGTTCCGGCTGCCCCTTGCCACCTACCGCTCCGGGTCCGGGTCCGGGTCGAGCGTTTCAGTTTGTTGGCTTTCTTCGTGCTCGCTGCATTTTCATCCTGTTTGCAATCACTTCAGCTCCGTGGTTGCCCTTGTGGCGGAGCCTGGGCTTCAACTGGAGCAGGATGTGTCTTCTCGTGCTGTTGTTGGGGCCTGTTCTGCGTTGTCTTTCCTGTTTTGGGTTTTTAAGTTGTTTGCCATTTGCACAAACATATGCGCATATCTAATTTGCAATTGTTTTTCCTTAGCTACGGATTTGAATGTCTTAAATCACACTGCACGAAAGTGGTGCGATTAAATGGTTTCATGGTACTCCATTGTACATTATTGTAGTCGTAAATTTGTCTGCAGTGTACTGCCGTGTCTCATAGCAAAGGACTCTTCCTATTGCCGTTTCCAGAAGAGGAGAAGTGTTCTACTTACCACGGGAATATGTACATATGTATATCCAAATCACAATCCTCAGTGGCTTCCTCTAACAGTCTCTTCTGAGAAGATATAGCCCCTTCTTTACTGCAGATAGTGTGCCGGCGATCGGTAAGTGGTTGAGGGATGGGTCACACTTCTTCTTCGCAGACTGATAGGAGGATAGAACGTTGGTCTTCCAGTTGCCAGTTGGTCCTGTATCTGGGCTGAGCAGTTTCCCCTAAGAAGTAAATTTACTAAGAACACCGATGTTGTCTCCAAGTGTCTCCCCTTCCCCTGCCAAGGGCAACATGTGGATTAGTGATTTCATAAAATTAGAACAATTTTGTGCAGTGTTCGCTAGTACATGTACTTGCAGGCTGTTCGCCTCCGCCTCCGTCTCTGACTTGGGGCACGTCTCCCTTGGCTTTGGCAGCTCGAACACACGCGCATCAACCATTTGCACAACAAGTTCGAGCTCATTTACACGAAAAGAAGTAGAACAAGACCCAGGCAGAGGCAGAGGCAAAGGCGGAGGCAGAGGCAGAGGCGGAGGCACAGGCGGAGGCAGAGGAGTGTCGGGAATACATCCTCCGGAGAGAAACAAGACCAGGACGGGACAGAGGGAGGGCTGACTTTTGTGAAACTATTTTTACTTGGTTTTTAATTTAATTAGCACTCAATTTGCACGGGTCCTGATGTGTGTGCTCACTTTACTCCATTAGCAGTCGTTTTCGAGGAGGTTGGGGAAAATATGATTTCCAACTTTTCGCTTTTCTTTTGAGTCGGCAGCAAAAGTTGTGCGCTGCCTCCTCCTTTTAATTAAACGCATTAAAATGATTTGCATTCGCCCGTGCCGAAGGTGGCAGCAACGGGCCTTTGTGTCCCAGCTCCTGGCAAACGCTGGCTCTTATTTAATTAAGCTCAATTTATTAATTGTTGGCCTCCGCCCAAAATGACTTTGCCATCCTTCGGGGCCTGCTGGCCAGAAGGTGGAGCCTGCATTTGGCACTTGGATTAGAATCGGACTGCATGATTGATTGTCGGAGCTCCGAGGCACGCTAGTCCGTGGGGAGGCGCCCGGCCGGCCCTGGACACGTGTGACGTGGGGCCTGTTGACACAGGTGTTGGTGGCCTTTTATTCTGATTGTAATTGTAATTTTTCTAAATGAGTTTTGTACTCCCAGGAAGCTTTGTCAGGAGCCGAGGGAGATTTGTATCTGTTAGCCTGGCTTTGATCTGTGCCCTCGTTGTGCTCACATGACAATTCTCTGCCTTCCGCTGAAGCTCTGCCATTCTTTCCCTGCTTGAGCAAACTTTTCTGCATTCTCTATTCTATGAGAGTTTTCTGAAAAGTCAACTTTGAAGTTGGCTGGCGAAAAACATTTCTTTTTAATGAGCTTGTTTCCCCAGCAACTCCTTCGTGGCGCAAGGAAGGAGTCCCTTCATGCTGGGACTTTTGCCAATTTGTGAGTCTTTAGATAAATGCATAAATACATTTCTAAAACGTAAGTAAGCTATGATATCTCCTCTCGCCTGTGTCGGGGCCTACTCCAGTATATGACCGAAATGTCTATATACTTTTTATCGCCAAATGTTTATGGCTTTTTATCTGTATGAGGCTTATTTAGTATGTGGTTTCGCTTTAAATAAAGATTGTCGGGAGATCCAAAGATCACAAACGTTTTGTTTCTTCTTGGCTATACTCTTAAGTTTAATACTATTAACTGATCAAATAAATTGATGAGACTCTTCGTGTAAAAGATTCTATTCACATATGTACCCTGATGCTCAATCACTCAGCTCAATCTCCACGAACTGGTTCTTCTTCAGGCACAAATAACTTTCAGACTCAATCTTCTTCGCCTGACACACAAAAGAGAACTGGTGGAAGTCGCATTTGGTATTGTGGTATCCGAATCCATTGTAGTTCGCATAGGCCACACACTCGCTGGCGGTGGCATTGTTCGGCTGATTTGGAGCCCATTGGGCGTAGGCCAAGGGCCCGCCATCGTGGCTCAGGACAAAGTGCCCGTTGGTTCCTAGCGATGTGATGCCCGTCCATATGGAGTCCGTGCAGCCGTTGGAGAAGGGCAAGCCCAGGACCTTCAAGCTGGCTGTCACCACTTTCATGTCCTTTTCATCATCGAAGACGACCAGAGTGGAGTTCAGCCTGAAGCACCTTCGTTGGGCATTGAACCAGTTCTCCTGAAAGATCTATAGTATTAGCTCCATACCCGTATAGTAGGCTTTAGTGGGAGTTTACCTTCTCTAGGGATACGTAGTAGCATTTCTCCTCTATAAGGGTGAATCCAGGTGGACAGCCGTTCTTGACCTGCGACAATGCGGCAGTGGAAGCGAAGAGTCCGAAGAGCCAAAGGAAGATCTTCAAGAGGTGAGCCATGGCAAGCAAGTGGTTGCGTTCCCAGGTCTTCGCTGCTTTTAATACTGGCACTCACATTGGCCAATATACTCAGACCGTATCTAATCGGCAATGATGGCCAATTTTGGAATGCCATAATTCTGAGCCGCACTAATCTCTATGAGTAACGCTTGGCGACCTTATCGGGGAAGTTCTTGACCGAGTAATTATGATACTCTACCCGTAGCACGGCCCGTTCATTGACTTCCATAAACCAACAAGAGTTGGCATAATTTCCGCCACAGACCGCACTTGAGTATTCACAACCCTTTGGAGCGCTCTCGACTGGCCCCGGAAGTACATTTATTTCACAGTCGAATCAATAAAAAGCCAATTAAAATACAGTAAAAACCCGCAGCAGCAACAAACAGACGAGCCACATCAAAGTTTAAGTAGAATAATGAACGGAAGGGACCTGCCTCCTTACGAGTATGGTGATCCAGGCCAGGCCGAGCTGGCCTGAATGAAAGCCATGGCACTCTTAATTGGTTGTAATGCAGCCAGAAACAATATTACCAACCCAGCCGTGGAAGGAACTTCACGAAGTCTGTGAGTACAAAAGTGGGGTAAATGAAATCATCCTGGGCACGCGCCTAAAAGTAGGCAATGCGTACGAGAAATACTCGTCCATTGATTTTCAGTCTAGGAGCTGTTGTTTCCAGATATGAATAAATGAGATTTGAGAGTGCTCTACAAGCTTTTCCTCGAATCAAAGTTTTCGCTTCAGCAAAGTTGAAGTCTGGGGTGCTTGGTGCTTGGTGCCTGGTGCCTGGTCCATAACTCGACTGCATGTCGATGTCATTCCTTGTGCTCTATTGCTCTTCGCGGCTTTTGCCGGGTGCTCCTTCACCCTGTCACTGGGCAACAAAAAAGCTCCCAACAGGGCCTGCGTTTGAATGATAACAACAAGCCCCGTGGGTAGCAGGATCCAAAAGAGAATGGGAGCGTATATGGAGCTGTGGCAATTAATCTTTACAATGGCGTACATGCGAAATGGAGTTCATAAATTCCAAGTCACGCTACACACGAGAGTTGAGTGCCGGGACCTGGCTCTTGATACTCCGCTCCATTCGAGTGCTTCGGTGTGTAGTTCCATTTCAAATGGGTTCCAGCGGGGACAAGTGTGGTCTACATGAGGACGGACAAACAAAGGCAATTAAAGCCGTCATTTAAATACATATTTTCGTCTTGGAATATTCCCTAATTTCTTTAAGGTTATTAAATTGTATATCTTCCACCATTATGCCCCGAGATATACGATTATGTGCGTCCAAAGATAAAGAGACTTGCAGAATAGCAGCCACGATAATGCCCTGATATATTACCGTAGACAGAGTACACTGTGCGTATGAGTAATAATGCGTCGATAGATTTATGGTAGATGGCAGCAGCACCTCCGTCCGGGATGTTTGCGCTTACGTCTGTATAAGAAACGCATATAAATATCACATTTGTGCGCCATATATTAGGGCATGGCGCTGGGGGCTCGGCATTATCCGGCAGTCCCTTCTGCTGGCGAAATTAGGTCATTTGTCTTGTTTTGTGCCGGGCCAGAACATACTCGAAGTCGGGCTTAAAAATGTAAACGACTGGAGGACATTACGAGTTGGGGAAAGAACTTGAAAATACTTACAATGTTGTGTGGTTTTGGGGTACGAGTAGGAGTATAAGCATCAGGCCCATTCTGATTCCCCTACTAATCCCCTTTTGCATAAATCAACAGGCGCTTTAAGGCCCCGAAAGGGTCGCCGCCCATGTGAACTCTGGGCTGCTCGAATTTATTGGGGTCAGTTGGGGCCGCCCGTCGGACTGTATGTCCAGGCTCGGGGCCAACCAATTGGTGTTTATGTGTTTTATAAAAATTTCATCCGATGGCCGGGCTCTCAAATCAGAGATGATAATTGGCTCGGGGCCCATCGGCAGCTGAGCCCTGGCCATCGGCCTGGGCATGCGGGGAATTTAAATCGATTGATTATCCCGCTGAATAGGTGATGATTGCCCTAAAAACAGTGAATGGATTTGCACAGCCGAAGATGTAGAAACTTGCGAGAATGTGACATGTGTGTATCAGAAGGCAGATCGTTTGTAGGTCGGACCACTATAAAGCAGGCATATCTGAGCACAGTATTATATAGCGTCCAAAGTGCCGAAGGGTGATTAAAGGGTGATTAAACGGTGATTAAAGATACCTGTGGAGCGCAGGTTAGATGTAGATTTCTAGATATCTAAGCAGTTCGCGTATTCTTATACCCTACACCTTGTATCTTATACACAATAAAGCTCTCTCTCGCTTTTGGCGAATTCGGTCTAAAAGTTATGTTATGCGGTTGTAGTAATATAGAAATCCTTGGTTTTGGTATTCGCAGCAAGGGTCAATCGCTAGATCAATCTATAAGCTATAATCCATCGTTAACAAAAAACAGTTGTGTAACAAAAACTGTTTTGCTGTTGGAAATTGCAGTTCAATGTCCAGATAAGAAAAGAAACTAAAAATATACAATGTAATTGAGTGACTATACGGCCATTCTATCTTGTTGTATTTTAAATTTAACTATATTCGATTTTTCAAACTTAAGAACAAAGGAATTCGGAGCGCAGGTTAGTTTCCAGTCCAAATACTCGACTGAAGCATTTGTCCTTTGTTTTAATAATGTATTTAATATATTTATTTAATTATGAACTGTTTAATATCCAACCAGAGAAATGATGTAGATATTTATGAAACATAAACACTTCAGAGGCACCTCGAGCCGCTCCTTGGAGTTAACCGCAATAGTCCCAGAATTATGCGTCTGCTGCGCAAACAACTGGAAGTTCTCATCGGTGAAACTTGCCACCAAACACCGTTGCTGGGCTGTTGAACGATCCGAGCCGGAACTGAAGGAACTGAACCCCACCCTGCCCAGAAGAACATAAAAATGCCGTAGCACAAGACTGTCGGCGACGTCTACGACTTTTTAAGTTTCCGTGCCCTCTCCGGGAAACGGGAAACAGCTGCTGCCGAAAAGGCAGGCAGGGAACTCAACAGCTCTTCCGTGTACATAGTTTTTAGCACATTTTTAGCATTGCATACTTGCCTCGACTTCTCAACTCGATTTGCCGCAGGATGAAGTTTATTTCCCAGCTTCTTGGCAGAAAAAAGAGAAATATGTTCCCAGCACGGAACTTGTTAATTTTCCGCTGCAAATCTGTCAACTTTCGGGTGGCCTAAAAGAAGAAATTCAAAAATTCAATAACAAGTGCCAAAGTTTCCCGAGGAAAACTTTCGCATGCGAGCATGCCCCGAGTGCGAGTGGGGCACTCTTCTAGGCTCAGTTGGCCGCTCTAATTAAAAGTCTAGACTCCACTCTTGGTCGGAGCAACTTTTAGCCAGCTCATTGTCATCTTGTCCATTGTCGATTCCCAGGCCGACTCTGAACTGGCCATCCATTAACCGCAATTTCCAATTAATCAACTGGCGTGCATTACCCGCAGCCACGGACAGTGCGAGGACAGTGCACATGGGCCATGCAAATGTTATAAAGTTAATTGCCATCCGAGGCCCTTTTACTGTCGGAAACGGCCACGGCCACCTCCCTCCTGGCCATGGTCATGGCCATGGGTCACTGCTCCTGGCAGCAGGACCAACATTGTGTATTCTATGTGCGGCCTTTGTTGTTAGATAAAAGTTCGGGATAGATGGCAGATGGGCCGGAGGCCAAAGGGTCGGCTGTTCCTGCATCGTCTGGGAGAGAACATGGCTTTTCTTGATGCATGCGATTGAATGCCAATATGTGTTTGGAGTATCGTAGGAAGATAAGATAAGATATGGTTGAGCCGTGAATGAAATCAATAATAAATGATATGGAATGTATGATACAAGTAAAAGCCACACCTGAATTTACCAAGAAGAGTTTACCTATAGATTATTTGTGTGGCAGTTCAATAAATTTACAATTATGGTGTGCCATATTTACTTCGTTTCGAATTCCCGCTAATGGAATCCAACTGATTGAACACCCAATCCTTTGATGATGTGCATGTGGGTCCGTTTTTTCCCCAACGTTTATGCTTCTGGTTTAAAAACCACAAAATTAATTGCATGTCATTAGCAGAAATCTATTAAAAGCCCCGAAGCGCTCCGAAAGCTGCACCGACTTAAATACCTTGGCAACAAAACAAACAGTTAGCAGGCCAGCGAGCCAGCGAGCCACCGCCCCCAGCCTCTTAATCGCAGATTTATCCGCACACATTCGCAGAGGGGAAGGTATGCGCATTTACATGCCTGAAAGTACGCAGCACAAAAGTGCCGTTGAATGCAGATACAGATACAGATACAGTCACAGGTACAAACCTCAAAAGAGCTCATTTCACTGGCCACCGACTACCGAACTCTCACTCATCCATGTGCATATGTACGTAGCTCCATTCATTCGGTCTAGTCCCCTCCCAGTCCTTCCCGCTCGCTGAATAGCTCTTGACAACCACCCTGGAGGGGTCCGACGGTACGGGTGCATCTGGGTGTAAGAACGAGCACTAATGTCCAATGATTAAATTTTAATTACCGTGCACAAATCGAGTTTGGATTCGATTCTGTTGCAAATTCTCTTGGAGCTGCTGTTGCATTTTTCAAGTCTCTATCTGCAGCCCGTTTTTCATCCTCTCGAATGGATCAATGGAGGAATGAATAGGTGCCGGCCATTGGGAGCTTCCCTTTAGTTCATTAACAGGTTCAGATAGTACCTTTCACAAATGCTGCCTAGTCTGCGATAGTTGGGAATACATTACCAAAGGATGAAGGCTTTCAGGTCTACTCCGCTTAATTGTCTCACTGTTAGATCCAACATTTTTGCGGCATATTAGCTTGTCTTGTTTATTAAACACGTTCTCTCCACTGGCACAGATGCGGGTCTGCGGTCCCGCACGGTACGTGTGCATACAAAATGGCATCCTGGCTGGGTCCTGGCCGGAGTCTGGGCCATGGCACACCGAGCGACTGAGCCGTCTGACCGGTTGTTTGTGGCCTCAATAAATCAACCGGAATTAAGCCATCAATAATGAAAAGACATAAAGCAGGCAACTGAGCAAAGTTGCTGGCTGGTTGCAGTGGCGTGAACTGCGAAGGGTATTGGACTGGGTCTGCGAGTACTCGTGTGTTGGTGGGAAGGTGTTGTGAGGGCCGTAAAGAAATGCAAATTGCTTTGCAATATGTTCAGTACTTACTCGTGAATTGAGACTGTATCTACGAGCTGTGTGCTGCTTCCTTTAATGCTATTGGATTAAACAAACCCTCGTTAAGGATGTTGCATAACCAATGATTAGCTAAAAAGTAAGTTTTTGATGGCTTTTCCTCAACCAAAAAGAGTTCTTCACAGCTCAGTGTTGTTTTCCAATCGATCACAATACAAATTTGTTAATTGCTCAAAGCAAAGCTGAATTTAAGCGAAATCTGTTGGGTAACGATACCGGTTATAGAACCCGGATTGGCAACAAACGCCAGGTAATAAAACACGAAACAACAAAATGGGAAGAGCCATGCCAGCTTCGGGGCCAACGCTTTAGATACCCTTGCTGCAGGCAATTTTCCCAAGAATATCTGAACATACATTTGTCCAAGCTATACAGATACACATCAAAGTACAGCCAGCAAGATGATCGCGATAAAGTGATCCGAAAAGAAAATATTCGGGGTAAAAGTCTGCTCAAAATTATTATACCCTTCGCAAGGGTATTACAAGTCCATAATTACTATTCGTTAGTCAGACGTTGATAAATATGCAAATAAACGTAAATAATAGCTGGTTTTTGTGTGAAATAAGAACTCGCAATTGTCTTGAACTTTATTGCTAATTGGGGGTTTTCCTCGGATTAACATATGTGTACAATGTACGTACAATAGTAGATGGTTGTTTCTAGAGTGACGTAGCCGAGGCGTGATTACTTCTCAGTACAGGGCTGCCTTAGACCCTCTGTGAGCACTGGAATGATATCATAATGAAACATCTATACGACTCCTCCACTCAGTTGAGGGCATTTAGAAACACGTTCTTCGTATCAGCTAGACAATAACAGCAAATAAATTGTTATTATTCGGAAATGCCTATGCTCGACCAGAGATTTCGCTGTCTTAATTGGACAGTCGTCTTTTAGTTGCAATTGCCATCACCGTTCCGACAAGCCCGTCCGAGAGCGAGGACGGGCTTTTGTTGGGGGCGCCCAATCAAGATGTGTTGGGGCACGTTTCGGCCTTCGCTTCTTGTCAATTTGGTCCGTGAAAGACAAATTCATAAATATTTTAATTAAAATTCGAGCGAGTGTCGGGCAATGTTGTTCTAAGTAAAAAAGTTTCCATTGCAAGCTCCACAACGGAAACGGTTCTACAACGTCATCAGAAACGCATAACATTCCTGAAAAGGGGCTACCAGGAAGCAAACTTTTTGGCGCAAGTTCAGCGAAAGTTTTTCTGCAAAGCGAAATTTAACTAATTCCATTATGCATAGCGGAAAAAAATAAAATAAAATAAAAAGGCATTTGGAAAATGTTAAACAAAAATGTGAAAACTTTGCCCTTCTTGCTGCTGCTGCTGCTGCTGCTGGTAGGCCAGTAAACACTTCTTGGCTGGGTCGCGGAAAGGTGGAAATTTAAAAACTTTCCTCTAGTTTCGCTGGGAAATTCCCGTTGTGTTTATTTAAAAGGCGCACATAATTCGGAAGACAGTTTGGCCCACGAAATGCTCGTGTAATAGCTAATGGAGACTCAAGTTCTGTTTATTCTGAGCCATGATTTGTGTAGAGCTTCCCCGGACTTAAATGGTCCAAACTGGATCCCGAGGGGTGGTTCTGCCAAACCAAAGAAGTGATTAAAGACCCAAGAAATATATTTATTTTCTGTAAACACCCCGTTGTGCCTATCTATTTCGATTTTGATTCCCAGACAATATGTTCGAGTTGCAACTATCAATTAAGATGCCACATGTTACCCAAATTGTGTTCATTCAGAAGGTGTAAATAAAACTCATCAATCTGAGCTATTTTTATGGGATGCATGTATTGGAATGAACCTTGGTCTGTCTACGTCTGCGAGCCCCCTTTCGAAATAGCTGTTCTACTGCCTCATATTTGTTTGTTTTTAAATCAATTATTTGTACCTTTGTACCTTGTGTGCACCTTTCTGCAAGCGAACCTACCCCACAAACAGAAATCTTATTTACTAACAAAATGAAATCATTAAGCGGCTTTTACTGTCAACAGGAATGGCACGGAACCATTTCAGAAGCAATTCACATTCAGGCATGGGAAAAATAAGAATAAAGAATGAAATCGCACGGAGGAAAAGGAACAGGGAGAAGAGGACGAGAACGAGAACCCGCAGAAAACTGCCGTGCAATCGAGTTGAAAGACAAACAAAAGCCGCGCTCGAGGGGAAGCTTCCCTGTCGAGCTGTTGCCACAATAAGCGACACGATTCATTCACTCACTCGCCCAGTCAGTTCGTCAATTACATTGATTTCGTGTGCGGTTTTGTTTGTGCCTCACCTGCCGCATGCCGCATGCCGCATGCCACATGGCACATGGCCCCGCGAAAGAAAAGTAAGGCGGAAACGGCGGGCGCCATAGTCGTCATGGCCATTGTCACCCTCGGCACCTTTCGGTTTGTCTGTCTGCCATTTAATAATACAAAGTGTCTCCAGGCCGGGGTCTGTGCCTCGGTGTGGGTTCCTTTCACTCACTGCCTCTCAGACTTGCCTCTCAATATTTTTGACAATTTCCTGCAACAACAAGCTCGATTGATTGACTTTTTCTTGCCACCATTTTCATTACTATTTTCATTTTGTGAGTCTTGTTGTCTGGCTTTTCTTGTTTTCCCGTAAAATTGTTTACCTCGATGTTATTTACTCAACGTAATGATTTTTCTATCGAACGCTTAGCATCGGAATCGCTGTCGAAATTGTCGTCGTGGCCCCATTGTTGGCTCTCTCCTGTATTCACCTTTTGTTGAATGCCAAAAATGTCAATTGATGTGTGCTGATTTATCTTGATTTCTCTGTTTATGGCTCATGTTTTACGAGGCGTGCCAAATATCATTACACCTGATAAAAACGTATAATTTGGGCAGATTTTATGGCTTGAACTTCAGGGTTCAAATGTGATTTGGAGGGTGTGGCATTACTGAACTTGGAATTACTGAAATTTCGATAAACTCCAATGAAGTTTATCTAGAGTGATGGAATAATGTATTCAATCTGATCAAATGTAATGTATCCAATATAATAACGAGTTTTGGGTCACAATCTCTGAGGATCTCTGAGAGCAAACATGTAAAAATATATAATTTCTTTAAAGGAAAATCGTTCCCCCCATTGGAATCTCATTCGGACACTCACTCCATTAATGTCTGGTGGAAATTTTTTATTTAAATCTCATCGTGCCTCGTGCCTCTCGCTGGTGCAACCGCAGCCAAATTAATTTCCAACTCTCTGGTTTTCGCTTTGACTCCGACGCGGGCGTGACAAATGCCACAAAAGTAAATTGTAAATTGCATAATTGCAGCTTTATTAAATTTAATAAAAATACATATGCATGCGCCGACATGACACGCCCACCCCAGGGCAGCCCCGCAGCCAGGCAGACATATTCGGCCGAGGTCTGGGCCGAGGAAGGATCTCGCACCCTTTCTGCGCTTCCGTTAATCGACTGCACTTTCGCATCCTGTTGACTGCACACGGCCGGAGAGTCCTGCTGGACATATGCTGCTGCCATCCCTTTGTGCCGGCTCAGGACCAGTGGGCATGGGGTCTGCTTTGCTGCCACAGCCACAGCCACTCCACTCCAACCGGGGTTTTTTCCTTCAGCATTTTGTATCCCATTTCATTTGGCGTTTTCTTCTGACCCTTGTTGGATTCTTTTGCATTTTATTCATCTCCATTGGCGCTTTTTTGCTCGGTTTTTGGTTAATTTTAATAAAGTCCGCTGGGATTTTTGTTTCTTACCGCCCGCCACTCCACGGCAGTCAATTGTTATCGCCCGACGATAAGTAAATATGCAATTGGTGGGGCACGGCACTACCGCAGAGCAGACGGAGTCCTGCTCCTGAATTGCAATTGCAACTCGTTCTGAGTTGATTTTCGTACCGGGTATTCCGAGTGTAGGTACTAGGGCGTATGGGAGTTGAGTCGAAATACATATGTATAGTAAAAAGATTCAGATAAACTAACAGCCGCAATAATGGTAAGAAGATGCATCTGTATCTGTGTCTAAGAATATGCCTTTTTGTTCCATGTGTTGATGTGTGCAGTAGGTATCTTGTAGTCGGAATACCCGAAAATATTGCCTTTATTTTTGCATTTTTTTATACGACTGGATGATATGACCAACGAGGATTGTGTGTACATATTCAAGTGTGAGCGTTTCCATGCAGATGCCGATGGGTTCGGATACGGGCAAAGGGTGCACGGGTACAAATAAGTGTGTGGGTTCGCTGGCATAATTCAATCTGTGTTATTTAAGCTTTTGGTAAGCTTTATTTAATTGCGGCACTCATTGGGAGGCAACTCCCCGATACCTGGGGTATGCTAATAGACAAGATTATTACTCATGGAACGCTAGAGTACAATAGTACCCTGTACCCTCTGTTTCGTTGCTTGTCGCATATGACCACAACTTGTTTTTGGACAGTTATTTGCATACATACTTCCATCTCCTTCTCGGAGTGGGGTATCTGGAATTCTAGTACTAGGGTAAAGTAAAATTGCACCCAAACGTTTCTGCATAGATAAGTACTTAAGTATGTTTAAATAGCTATCACTGATGATGGTTGAATGCGAACGGACTGTACATTCGGCAAGCCGATTTCAATCTCTTGTTGGCCAGTGGACTGAAGCCAAGTGGAAAGATGATCGAGAGCCCCGCAATTAGTGCCAGCAGCAAGGTCAGAGCTCCGCGGTAGTCAGTTGAGCAAACCAAATGACAGAGATAGGTTGGATCATCGTTGCCCACGTGATGTTCATCGCCTGCGTTCAAATAAACACCGCTGGCCAATCGGAACCGCATTACAGGTGGACGACGGTAAGTCCCAGGACCCATTCCTCAGCGACATTGTCATTGTCTCCTCTGCCCGTTTCCCGTGTAGCTCGACTGGCTGAAGGCCCACAACGTAAGCCATGAACTGCATAATGTGACTACCGCGGATGGCTATCAGCTACAGCTGCAACGACTGCCGCGGCCCGGAGCACGCACTGTGCTGCTGGTCCATGGCCTGCTGGGATCCTCGCTGGGCTGGGTCTGCCTAGGGCCCGACAAGAGTTTGGGTAGGCAAGTATGCCCTTTGTGCCTGGGTATCCAACTAAGCATTGGGCAGCTTTTCAGCTGCACCAGCTCCAGTACGACGTGTGGCTGGCGAATCTGCGTGGGGCCTCCCCTTACGGACGCCATCACCTCGAACTGACCGATGTCATGGCAGATTTTTGGCGATTCAGCTTCCACGAGCATGGCGCCTACGACTTGCCCGCCATAATTGACCACATGGCAGAGGTCACTGGCGGCGAGCAGGAGTCCAGCGGAGCGGATAAAGAGGAGCCACCGCGACAAGTGCTGCTAATTGGACACTCGCAGGTGAGCGGAGTTTGTCCGATGGTGCCCTCCCCTAAACATGGCTTCATCATCCGTTCGCTATTCAGGCCTTCAATGCGTTCCTGGTGCTCTGCTCGATGCATCCGCGTTTCAACCAACGCATCCAGCTCATGCAGGCACTGGCGCCCCTCGCCCGACTGCATGGACAGGTGCGTTTCGACTCCGCACAGGTGCGCAGCCTCATGAAGTTTGTCAAGGTAATTAGCGGATGCTGTAATAATCTTGTTAGGTCCTCTCCTGGCTCGATGGTTTCGCATCGAACATACACTTTTGCTTTCCCTTCGGCTGTGCCAAGCCCCATTCTGCCCACAGGCCAGGTACATGTTCCTCCATCCGATTCTATATCCTTGGTTTATTGTAGTAATTAGCTTTGACAAACGGCGTTTTCGTAATCTCTGCCTCATAGAACTTATCGCGCACCTTGAGCTCCACCCTGCTTCCGGGCGCCTTCAGCGACTCCAACACATAGCCCATGGCTATGTTGCGACCAGTGCTGGGACTTGGGCAGCCACTGGTCACCTGGCCCACCTGTTGGCCCCCACTGAAGATGGCCACTCCCGAGCGGGCTGGCGGAGGTTTTGCTCCCAGCATTTGTAGACCCACGCGGCGCCTCTGAACTCCTCCTTTGAGCTGGCTGAGAACCACATGAGAGCCTGGAAAGTCGCGCGTTTCTCGACGTCTTTTGGCCACTAGCCAGGCTAGAGCTGCCTCCACAGGTGTGGTTTGGGCATCGATGTCGCTGCCGTAGAGACAGAGACCCGCCTCCAGCCGTAGCGAGTCTCTGGCTCCCAGGCCAGCCAGCTTCAGGACTCCATTAGCCAAGAGAGCTTCGGTGAGAGCCTGTACGTGGCCAGAAGCCACCGATATCTCCACGCCATCCTCCCCGGTGTAGCCACATCTCGTAATCCTCACATTGGGGATGCCTGCCAAAGTGCCGACGAAGGATCGCATAAAGTACAGTTGGTCTAGGGCCGTAGCTGGAGCCAGTAGCTTGGCTAGTTCCGCAGCCACTCGGGGGCCTTGTACGGCAATCAGGGACTGGTCCGAAGGTGTTAGGAACTCAACGGAAACGTCCCTGCCCTGTGACTTGAAGTATGACTGAAAGTAAATGGAAATATGTAGAATTGGTTCTTCCTCAAATCTCTACAATTATGCCATACCACAGCTGCACTGATTATATCCATATCCTGCTGCTTCATAGCGGCATTGGAGACAACGTACAGCTCCTTCTCGCTGACCTTGTTCACAATGAGATCGTCCAGAATGCCGCCTTGGTCATTGGTGAATACCGTGAGGGTTCCACTACCCTCCGGAGTGCCTAAGATGTCCGCCGTACAAACAGACTCCAGACAGGCAGCAGCATCTTTGCCCCTCACGTAGGTCTGGAGCATATGCGACACATCGAAAATGGAGCCCACAGTCCGGGTGTGCAGATGCGAGGAGATGATGCTCTGGTCAGAGTATTGCACTGGCAGTGCATAGCCCCCAAAGTTAACGATTTTTCCGCCCTTCTGCACGTGGAAATCGTAGAGGGCCGTGCGGTCTCCCTCGCTGGAGCCTGCCGAAGAGGCGTGGCGCAGTCCGCCCAGTGTTGGGCGCAGAACCCAGGTCTGTTTCAGTCGATTGCTTAGCTTGAACATCACTCGAAGACTGGGACCAAATCCAGAGCTCGGCACTCATACTAGAGCAGCTGATAATAGATTGACTTCGCCTGACCCAGACTCTGGTAGAGAAATATAGAGATTGCTTAGAGGGAGATAGAGAGAGAGAGCGATATCGAGAGAGGGAGATACAAAAATAGACTGTTTGCTTGGTGATAACCCCCTGGGGTGATATGAAAATGGTTGTGGTGGAAGATAAGCCTGGGGAAAGCACAACAGAACAGCTGTTCTGAGCTTTTGTGGAATCGTTAGATCGTATGTGAAGCTTTCTGAGGAACTTCTGAGGAAAGTTCACTATGGAAGGGTTGCATGAATAAAGTGGCAGATGAAGATGAGAATCGGAACAAACTGTTTTTTCAGAAACGCCAAAAGTCAAACAAGTTTGAAATTTTTCCACCGGGATACTTCCGAAAAAGATGCCAGAGCAAACCTGATCAGTGCGAATATTACACCAAACGGTTGGCAGGAAGCGCCCAAAGCAACAAAAAGGTAACTCCCTAGCTGCCTCTGAAATAAGGCCGGTAATACATATGTCATACCTCTGTATTTATCAGCTCCTGGATGCCTTCAACTATGAATACCTGCTGCAGGGGGGCTCCGATCGGGAGATAAAACATCTGCAGCAGATCTGGAAGTCTGGAGACTTCATCGCCTACGATTATGGACCGATTGAGAACATGCAGATCTACAATAGAGTAGAGGCCTTGCAGTACAATCTCAGCCAGATCAGTGTGCCGACAATACTGTACTTCGGAGAAACGGATGCGATAGCCACGCCGGAAGGAGTGCACGGGATCTACGCCCGAATGATGAACTCTGTGAGGAGCGTTAGAAGAATCGAGTCTCCGAAATTCAATCACTTCGACTTCCTTATCTCTTCCGAGGTCAAGACTCTGGTCAACGACAAGTTAATCGAGTCAATGGAAAAGTTTCTCGGGGGTAAATTATCATATATAATTGAATAACGAACAGTTGGGTCATCAAAGGCGGTCATTGAGTCGCCTCAATATACGAATAACAAAAAAATAATTGTCCAGCGAAATGGTTTATTTGTCTTGGCAACCATCCCGAATGCCAATTATGTAATGCGGCTGCCAGGCCATAAAAAGCGAAATAAAAGTATAATACCAAAAGCCAAAGCCAAAAGCGACCACTGGTCGACACTCTTACTTTCTTTTGATCGTAAACAAAAAATGTATCTGTTTCCCTTGCCTTTTGTGCTGCTAAATTTGACCCACAACGCCGCGACGGCTGGCAGCTTTGGCCAACGAGGTTTGGGCTGTAAATACCTGGCTTCTACGAATTGGTCGCTTGCTGGAACTAATAGAATTTTTTCTAATTGAATTTATAATAAATGGAATACCAATATCTTGATAAGAAATGTGAAATGTTAAAAGTACAACCCACTCGAGGCTTCACTGCCGCACTGCACTTGATTAGTTGTTCGTTTCCGATTGCGACGCCCCACGCATCCCAAATACCTGCAGCCATACCCCCAACGACACCGCACCACGTTTAATTAACTATCCCCAGCCGAAAAACGCAATCGAAAGGTAAACACGACCTGGTAACACGTCACAGTATCAGTACGCAATGTTGTTGTTGGATATGTCTGATCGAAAGTTTTGGGAACTGGGTGTTGGGTATTGCGTATTTCGGCATTCTTTTTTGTTGAACGGGTAGGGCCTGCGCTGAGGTTTGTGTTTGCCGACGGTCTGGGCCATTGACAGTTTTCGGCTCGGGGTTCGACTTTCAGTTGGGTTCGCGCCGCCCAGCGTTCAGGTTGAGACTCCAGTCAGAGAGAGAGAGAGAGTCCACGGATTTCACTTTCGTCTTGAGCAGATTTCGTAACGTAAGCCAAAAGATGCGCCAAAAACTAAAGCTGCACCTGATTTTGGTGCTGGGTCTGTGCGTCTTTATAAATCGGACCCACGCCCAGTTGATAGGCGGAGAGGAGGACGAGGAGGAGGAGGAGGAAGAGGAGGAGGAGGAGAGCGTGGAGGACGAGACCTTCGAGGAGAAGCTGCAGCGCAAGAACATCAAGCAGGACTCGAGTCTCAGTGTGGTAGGAAGATTAACGACCAGGCCTCGTCATCGTTGCCAGCCACGTCTCATACACATTTCATCAACAGGACAAATTAATTGCCAAGTACGGCTATGAGGCGGAAGTGCATCATGTGACCACCGAGGACGGATACATCCTGACAATGCACCGCATTCGCAGCCAGGGCTCCCAGCCCTTTCTGCTCCAGCACGGACTTGTGGACAGCTCGGCGGGTTTCGTGGTAATGGGCCCCAACGTGAGCCTGGGTGAGTGCATCGCGTGGGATTTCTGATTAATGGGCCTCTGATTACCCCCATTCGTACCCCGCAGCATATTTGCTGGCCGACCACAACTACGACGTCTGGCTGGGAAACGCACGCGGTAATCGCTACTCGAGGAATCATACCAGCCTCGACCCGGACGAGTCCAAGTTCTGGGACTTCAGCTGGCACGAGATAGGCATGTACGACCTGCCAGCAATGATCGATTATGTGCTAAAGGTCACCGGCTTCAAGCGGCTGCACTACGCCGGACACTCCCAGGGCTGCACCTCGTTCTTCGTGATGTGCTCGATGCGTCCGACATACAACGAGAAAGTCATCTCCATGCAGGCCCTGGCGCCGGCAGTCTATGCCAAGGAGACCGAAGACCATCCCTACATACGAGCCATAAGCTTGTATTTCAATGTGAGTAGGACACTGCATGCCCGCCTAAGATCTCAGTGAAATTCCTTTTCCAAATTTAACCAATATTTAGAGTTTGGTGGGTAGCTCCATCAGAGAAATGTTCAACGGAGAGTTCCGTTTCCTGTGCCGCATGACCGAGGAGACGGAGCGACTGTGCATCGAGGCCGTCTTTGGGATAGTAGGACGCAACTGGAATGAGTTCAACAGGGTAATACGAGATAAGGAGACCTACAAGCAAAGAGCGCTCTAAACTCACTTGATCTACATATGTTTTAGAAAATGTTCCCTGTTATCCTGGGTCATTACCCGGCCGGAGTGGCCGCCAAGCAGGTGAAGCACTTCATACAGATCATCAAGAGCGGCCGGTTTGCCCCCTACAGCTACAGCTCCAACAAAAACATGCTTCTGTACAGGGACCACCAGCCGCCGCGGTACAACCTCAGCCTGGTGACAGTGCCCACCTTTGTGTACTACTCCACGAACGACTTGCTCTGCCATCCCCGCGACGTGGAGTCGATGTGCGACGATCTGGGAAATGTGACAGGCAAGTACCTAGTGCCCGTGAAAGAGTTCAACCACATGGACTTCCTCTGGGCCATCGATGTACGGAAGATGCTCTATCAGCGAATGCTGCAGGTGCTCGGCAAGCTGCCGGAGGATCCCCAAGGAGAAGGCCGGGCTGTTCGAGTCGGTCGGGGAGCACACGGACGTGGCCTACATGCGATCTGAGCGAACCTTGAGGGAGTGGAACCCATACACTTAGTATTTATTTATTTATTTATTTGCCTTTGTTCGACTTAGCTTTAAATATGGAAGAGATATTTGCATACAATTTCGGGTTTTCAAATATGCAAGGGGCGGGGTCGGGGGTCCGGGGGTCGGGTCGGTGTTAAGGGAGCAAAAGTCTTGCCTTCGACCGGAAACGGAAGTCAAGTGTTTCTTTTGGCCCACAATGCTGTAGCAGATTTTCCAGCAGCAGCCCACCCACCCCTACAAGAAGCACGATACATGCATTTGTAAGCAGATTTCCTTCGAGTACAATTTTCCATTTTCCCATGCACATGCCACTCCGCCAACAGCTGCCACTGAGGCCAAGGCTTACGCTCACTCCGATGTTGTTGCCTTTCCCACTTTTGCCCCTACTTTCTTGGGCTTTTCAGATGCTTTCATGCCACATTGTCTTGGCATTTGCATTTCGGTTCTGTTCAACTCTGCTGCACTGGGCTCTTTCTGAATAAGCCAAGTTAAGTGAAAATCTGTGCTTAAGTTCAGCCCTAAATTTAAACCATCAATAGCCAGTTCTCTTGTTGGCTAAAGGACTTGAGAATAGTAGATATTTGTAGTGCTGCAGTTATTAATAGCAAATACTTTGTGCTAATGTTACAAGAGATCCCTTGTGTTCATTATCGTTGATATAAATTCATGATTTGACTTGGTTCATTAAAGTCTAAAAATAGCCAATCAGAAGAAATGCTACAAATGCGAGACTCAAATGCCCTTCCGTTCTATTTATATTAGTTCTACTTATGCTGTGGGAATGGGGAATTCTTAATCTGTCACCATGAATGCATTTTGGAGTAAACCATTTCTGGCCCAAATTTTGAATCAGAACCTCTCTTATGGCTTTTCGATACTCATTAAATATATCTCACAGTACATAGAGTAGTTAGAGGATAACCAGTTCTTGAGCAACAACTCATCCTCATGACCAGGAGTACTGTCAGCTATCCCCATAGGATATTCACGCACACACACATCTATGTACATAATGCCAAACCTGTTCATATAAATTACTTTGAAGTGGCTTGGTTCATACTCTCCATTTCAAGGAATGTTCTAGGTATATTCTTAGGGTATACGAAATTGATTGTAAAGGAAGCTATGAAGTTAGATCTAGTTCTTCTCCTTGTTTTCCATATACTACTACTATACGGTCAGATATGTTTCTTTCTTCCAACACAAGTCTCTGCAAGTGTATACAACAACACGTATTCTTCCAAAAATGTCTTTCTCTAAACTATAGTTTGGACTTAAGAAAGATCTGTCCTCAGCTTGTGTTATATTTTTAGAATAGTGTGAGCCCTCCATCTGTAGATGATATATGTATGTATTGAAACTCGTTTTTCCTTCACTTCGTGCATTAAATATTTAAAAACGTCACTGAGGTTTTATAGTTAGTTATTGTAGTGGCTTCTAGGCTAGGCTGGGCCTTTTCGTCGATATAAAAGCTCGCCGTTTCCACGGGACCTAGGCAGTGACTTAGTGGCAATGGCTCCCGAGGGATTTCTTGCAGTGCTGAGTGTTTGTTGCGTCTCTCTGGCCTCGGCCGGATTAGGCTTGGGCGGTGGCAGTATTAGTCTGGGTGGATCCGCTTTCGGCCTGGGACCTAGTGCTGGCCTAAGTGGTGGGCTTGGACTGGCAATGGGAAGTGCTTCTGCGAATGGTGGTCTCCTCAGCCATGGTGTCTCGACCCACGGATTGGGCGTCAGCGGTGCTCACGGGATGTTGGGAGCTGCTGCAGCTGGAGCTCTACATTCTGCAGGTTCTTCTGTCGTATCTCTAGGAGCACACGCAGCAGAGATGATTGGAAGTGGTCTTCCTGGAACTTCATATAGTGGTTCTAGCTCTTCATCACATAATTCTGGATTTCAAAGCACAAATTCTGCAGCTTCTGGAGCTCATGGGGCTGGTTTATCTGCTATCGCTGGATCTGGAAAGATTAATGCCGGACACCTTAGCATCGGTGCTTCTGGAGAGGCTGGAGTCACTCATGGATCCTCAGCAAACCATTTAATAGGTGCGGCCGGAGCAGGCGCTTCAGCTCTTCAATCCGCAGGTTCCTTTGCTGCCTCTCTCGGAGCTCAAACCACAGGGAATTTCGGCAGCGGTCTTGCTGCAATTGGAGCATCTGAAGCTAGTGGATCAAGTTCATACTCGTCATCACAGAGTTCTGGATCACATAGCATGAGTTCCGAACACACGAGCGTCGAAGCCTCTGGATCTGGAAAGATAAGTGCCGGACAGCTTGGCATCGGTGCTTCTGGAGAGGCTGGAGTCACATACGGATCATCATCTGTAGGATCTGTTGTAGGAGGTGGATCCGACATGGTGGCAAACCATTTAATAGGTGCGGCCAGAGCAGGTGCTTCTGCTCTTCATTCCGCAGGTTCTTCTGCTGCCTCTCTCGCAGCTCAAAAAATACAGAATTTCGGCAGCAGTCTTGCCGGAATCGGAGCGTCTGAAGTTAGTGGATCAATTTCATACTCGTCATCACAGAGCTCTGGATCCCATAGTATGAGTTCCGCACAAACGAGCGTCGAAGCCTCTGGATCTGGAAAGATAAGTACCGGACAGCTTGGCATCGGTGCTTCTGGAGATGCTGGATTCACACATGGATTATCATCTACCGGCGCTGTTGTTGGAGGTGGATCCCACATGGTGGCAAACCATTTAATAGGTGCGGCCGGAGCTGGTGCTTCTGCTCTTCATTCCGCAGGTTCATCTGCTGCCTCTCTCGCAGCTCAAAAAATACAGAATTTTGGCAGCAGTCTTGCTGGTATCGGAGCATCTGAAGCTAGTGGATCAAGTTCATACTCGTCATCACAGAGTTCTGGATCCCATAGCATGAGGTCCGGACACACCAGCGTCGAAGTTTCTGAATCTGGACATGGATCATCTGGCTCTGTTTTTGGAATTGAGGCCCATGGATTATTAGGCGCTGCTGGAGCTGGGGCCTCGGCTCTACATTCTTCAGATTCTACTGCTGCATCCCTTGGTGCACTTTCATTCGATAAGATGGTAAGCGGTCTTGCAGGCATTGGAGCCTCTGGAGCAGGGGAATCTGGTTCGTATTTTAGTTCAGGCGTAGCCTCACTGGGATCTCACACATCTAAGTCGCACAAGACGAACTCCGGGCATCTAAGCATCGGTGCTTTTGGGGCAGGACATGGACTATCAGCTGGCGCTGTTGGGGGTAGCGGGGCACATGAGGCCGCTGCCTCACTTATGCATGGAGTTTCTAACGGAGCTGGCGCTTCAGCATTGTCGTCTATCGGTTCCGGAGGTGCATCACTTGAAAGCCACGGCGGCTCAAGCTCCTTTTCCTTTGGAGGCACTCACACCGGATCCGGACTTTTTGGAAGCCAAAGCGGGGGCCTCACTCTTGGTGGACATGCTTTCGGAGTTGGAGGAAAACTCGATCACAATGCTGCCAGCGCAGGAATGGATTTCGGGGGTGGCCACATTGGAGGCACCATCAACCATGTTGGCGGCTTTGTCTATGGTTAGTCTCAGATTATAATTCAAAACTTAAATTTTACTATTTCTTAATATTACTTTAATTTTACCTTAACATAATAAAATTCACTTTTATTGAAAGCCGCATGGCCTTAATGTGAAAGTGCCTAGGAGATCGTTACTTAGAAACTCAAACTGAACGTTGTGAGGCAGTGTAGTATTATAGTAGTGGGCAATATACCAACTGGGCGTGGCGAAAAGTTTAGACAACAATCTGCTCACAAAGTCGGATCGCTTAAGTCTCTGAAAGCTAGACGACAAACAAGACGGACGGGCAGGCAGACATGGCTCAATCGACTGGGATATTGATGATAATCAAGAATATATATAGTTTATGGGGTCGGCAACGCTTTCTTCTGGGCGTTACACACATCCACTTTTTCCAAAAATCTTATAAACCCGCCTACTATTTGAATACCGGATATAATAAAAATAGGTGGCCTTCCATCGTTTTTGACAAATTTGTACTATTACCTTCACTTCAAAAGCATTGCAGCATCAATAGTCGACTCGTCCTTATTCGTTCTTCCGATTTTCTGTATAAGAACCCTAATCTCGGCCAACAATAGATCCAGACCTAAAAAATATTGTGTTCATTCTTCTGTTCTATTATAAATGATCAGCACTTTTTCATTAACTCTTTATTTGTAAATAAGTTCTTACTATATACATATAAACATGTCGGGCTTATATTAGAATTCCTATCTGTTTCAAACTGAAAAATATATATAAACTACTCTCTGAGTATTGCCAAACCAGTCCTCTGAGACGATTATTGTCTGCGACGCAATTAAACAGTCAACAAGCTCTTCATCTTGTCCCTTTTGATCCTCGTTCAGTGGACGATACAGCAATGGGGCAGGCAGGCAACTCTTGCTCTTGTACTGAAAAGTACAAGCTCATAGACGTAATGGCGGCAGGAAAAATATAGCAAATCTTTATCAAAATTTTTGATCTAAAAATAAACACGTGCCGTTACATGGACCTCTGCTTGGTGCTGTTGAATCAAAACAAAGAATTTGTACACAATCTTCAAGATTCAATTTGAGAATTGCATTCCAAGCAGCAATGATTTGTTCTATATTTTCAAAATACAATTGGAAGACGTTCCTCCTTACAGCTTCGACTGGGAAAAGCTTTCCACCTCAGTGAAGACTGACAATTTCTGGCATATTATTGTTGAAATCGTCTTTTATCGCTATGGCCCGTACCTTCCGACTTTCTGTACGAATTCTTTGAATGGTAGACTTCTTTTTCTTAGAGCATGCTGTCCCTCACATCAATTAATACCCTCTGAAAGTGTATACAAATACAAATATGCGAAAGTGCCACTTTGGTCTTCTTCTCACAAAGTTTGAGGTACTTTAATAACAAGTTTTTTATTTGATAAGGCAGAATCTGTGAAGTCAAACTCCAACTGATTTTCCATACCGTATTAGAGAATTATCGCAAAATTGTTTGGAAGCCTTTGGCGAGATCATCTGAGTACCGTCAATACAAACTTGTATAATAAAGATTTCGCTTTTGCAATCTTGAATCTGTTTATTAGGCATATGTATTTTTGTTACATGACTGATGATTGTAATACGATTGTATTTTAATCTACACAGATTGAATGACGTAGACCTTTAGGGTCATTGTCGTAACCATCGAACACCTCCGCATATCATTTAAATAAAATCAATCTAATCTTAGTCGAGCCAAGAGTCAATGCAGCTAGGTATTTCCTAAGCCAGTGGCGATGAAATTGGTTTATATGTAGAATAAGATTAGAGTCCACAATTAGATGAACACAACGTGGCTTGTATACTCTTTTTTGATTAAAACCCCGACAGTTCAAGACAAAGCCTAATGTGTACTTAGGTGACTAATTCGGTATCGAAAGATTCAGTCTCCTGAGGGTTTGCGAATATAAAATATCATCGATCATGTGGCCTACAATCGCCAACATTCGATGGCTGCCACGAACTCCCGCGGTCAGAACATTGAACGGGATTCGTTACTCTTTAGTGAAATTTCTAGTATTTCTAGACAATCGACATTATTCAAATGATGATAAATGTACGAGTATTGGAACTCGTTATTGTTCTCTCCGAGAGTTAATTATTTCAGCTTTTGTTGGCCTGACCCTAGGATCTCTGTGTTCGGAACGTGACTGGGACTCCGCATACTCGTACATACGAGTATATGTATATGCACATACGAGTATGTGCTGTTCTTTTTTCGCGCTCTGTGAGATTTGTGTTTATTTCGTTATTATTTTTACTTTTTTGCTATGTAGAATCTAATAAAAGCCCATACCTTTCCGTGGGACGTCGTTAGTTTGTTGGAGGCAAAGGTTCCGATGAGACTGTTTATAGTGTTGAGTGTTTGCGTGGCTCTGGTCTCGGCCGGGTACGGCGGCGGTGGCGGCGGCTACGGCGGCGGCGGTGGGCGGCGGTAGTCACGCGTCGTCTTCGGCATCGGCATCAGCCTCGGCTGGATCTATAGCGGGCGGCGATGGTGGCGGCAAATTTGGAGGTGGACCTGGACCAGGATTTGGATCTGGCGGAGGCTTTGACGGTGGACCTTCTGGCCCAGGATTGGGCGGTGGAGGCCATGGAGGTCCGTTTGGAAGTGGCGCTCAGCATGGCGGAGGCGAGACCGGTGGGGGTGGATTTGGAGACTTTGGTGCATCTGGAGGATCTGGCGCATCTTCAGCTGCTCATGGAAGCAGCGGTGGAGAAGGATTAATTGGAGGTGGCGGTGCTCATGGATCCGGAGGTGCACATGGGGCCGGAGGCGGAGGCGGCTTGATTGGAGGCGGAGGAGGTCACGGACTAGGAGGTGGACTTGGAGGAGGTGGCGGCCATGATTCTGGTGGCGCAGGAGGAGGATCGATTGGAGGAGGATCGATCGGAGGAGGCTTTGGAGCCGGCGGTAGTTCCGGCTCTGCCTCTGCTGGATCAGGTGGTGGACAGTTTGGAGGACACGGATCTGGCAAGCCCGGCGGTGGCTTTGGAGGTGGTAATTTTGGAGGAGACCTCGGAAGTTCCGGCGGATTTAATGGAGGCGGAGGAGGTCACGGAGGTGGACTTGGAGGAAGTGGCGGCCATGGATCTGGTGGCGCAGGAGGGGGATTGATCGGAGGAGGCTTTGGAGCCGGCGGTAGTTCCGGCTCTGGCTCTGCTGGATCAGGTGGAGGACTGTTTGGAGGACACGGATCTGGCAAGCCCGGCGGTGGCTTCGGAGGTGGTCATTTTGGAGGAGGCTTAGGTTTTGGAGGTGGTGGAATCGGAATCGGAATTGGACATGGACCAGGGATCGGCGGAGGCCACAGTCATGGTGGTGGTCTTGGCGGTCCCTTCGCTGGAGGCTTTTCTGGAGGGAATGGCGTTGGAAAAGGAGGCGGATACGGAGGCGGAGGTGGAGGCGGATACGGAGGCGGAGGCGGAGGCCATGGCGGCTTCGGAGGCGGAGGCGGAGGCCCTGGCGGCTTCGGAGGCGCTGGAGGCAAGCATGGAGGCTATGGAGGAGGAGGTCACTCAGACGCCTCTGCAGCAGCCTCGGCCACAGCATCTGCCGGCAGTGGTGGCGGTTACCACCGCTAATTGGCCGTAGCTGCCTACTCAATTTACCCTAATTTCTAAAGAGTGTTAAAGAAGTGTTGAATAAAGGTGTTGATAGCGGATTCAATGAGGAAAAACATGTTTACTGTTGTGGGAGGGCGTAAACCATACGGCAGACACATTAGAAAGGGTTCCATATTCGGTCTGTGCTATCAATTCAAATAAAAACGATCTCAAAAGTTAGTCAGTCGGAATTTGAAATAAGTAGTGAAGTACAAAAGCTAGGCAGTAGAGCAATCCGTTATTCTTTCAATTCGTATTTACTGAGAGCGTGGTCTCAGAGCGAAAGATAGCCCGAGTGCTTGGTTTCAGGTGGCAAACACCTGAGCCGAATCGCTTCTTGTCATGAAGACACTTGTTCTTTCATTTCACGGGCAGGAAGGACCACTTTATCATCCCAGAGTTTCCCTGCCTGTCAAAAACTAGTGTTTGGCAATCTTTCATAAGTTTGTGCGACTTCTGAGCAGCGCACATTAAAAGTTGGATGGAAATCCGGGTGAAAACTGTTAATAGGGGAAATCACGTCCCAAAAGTCTCGCGGTGGCAGTCACGATTGAACACATTTCCCCTCTGTCAGCTGTCAACCATGTTCGTGGAATTCATTCTAAGGGTGAATCAGAGACGGAGAACTTTCCTCACTGCGTTGGTTGTGAATTGGAAGGCTTGGGAAGTGTAGTGGTTGCTTGTCGGGCGTATAGGAAAGCCTATTTCTTTTCTTCGCCTGAAAGTAGGCCGATGTTATGGGTACAATTTATATATTTATATTTATATATTTATATGTATTATATTATTTACATAATTAGATATCACACCTCACCGAGATACTTATTAATTGTTAAGTTTATTTCCGATAGTTAGTGTATAGTTAGGTTGGTTTAATTTCTTGTTGTGGTGTTACATGTTGAATGTTCCCTGTCATGTGGGGGCTAGCGCCACCTAGGGGTGACATTAAGAATATGCTTAAAAACGAAAAAAAATCTCCCCCCCATTTCCATAACCGTTCAAGGTGAATGGCGAAGGATCGTGCAAAGGCAGATCCGGAGAACCAAATTTTTGTTGGTCGGTAGATCCGCCCAAGTCGTTCTTTCTCCTCGTGGCCGTACAAGCATTCAGTTGCGCGGTGAGAAAAAAAATAATACAAATAAAATTCAACCTCCGTAAAAAAACCCGTGGTGTGAAACAAAAGTGCACTAGATAGAAAAAAAAAAAAAAGAACCCAAGAAAGCAGATTGCGTTCCAAACGAAAACCAGCCCCAACTCAAAAACACCTGGAAAAAGAGGGAATTAGCACCTCAACCCCATCCCCCTATTTTCGCAGTGCCAGTTCCAACCGGAATCGGCACTTAGTTTGGGAAGTATCCAAAAGCTGCAGGCCGAGCTTTAAGCCCCCGCACTACGAACCAGCTGATCGACCAAGTCGCGGGCAGTGAACTTTGGCTGCGCGAGGCGAGGACAGCCGTCTGATCGGGCTTAGTGCGGCGAATTGGCGTAACCGTTTCGCGTTCAAAACCGGGCTAAGAAATGCGTTAACCCGGAACTTGCAGTCAGCGTAGGACCGAAGCAGCGGAAATTTTCCTACCGGGCTGGAAAAAAATAGTGCACCACGTGTGTACATAACCTCCCGGCGACCTTAGTGATATCGCCCCTCTTGTTCTTCTCGTGATTCGGGCCTAGCTGTTCAACGTTTATTTAAAGTGCAGTTGAGGCCAGTGTTTGTCATAGGTGCACATGAGTGTCATTATGTAGGATAAATTTACCCGAAAAGAAAACAGTAAAGAGATGTGCTCCAATACCTATGTACACACAGCCCCCTGAAAGCCCCTGAGGCCAGAAAGATCCCCCCCCCGTGACTCGCATTCCTTTGACCCTCGCAGTCCGGTGATCGGTCTGTTTTTGGTGTAGTTGGATATACTAGTGATAATTGTAAAGAGAAAACAAAAAAAAAAAAAAACCAACAACACCTGAAAAGTTTAAAAATGCATTTTGTACAAGTTTAAAAGATTGAGCTTAAAAGCGTCCGCTCGGCCGGGTCACATCAGCGAGCTTATGCCATGCAGCACGTGCTGTACGATTTTGTTTTTGGTTTGCAGGTAAAAGCTTAATGCACCCACACACAGCGACACGCCCAGCTACGAAAGATCTTTCGCCGCGGGAACACCAACAAAAACTGAGTGAGCTTTAAATATACCAACAACATTACATTTCTTTGCCTCCCAAAATTCCGCGAGCGTGGCAAAAGCTTCGTTTTTTTTCTAGAGCGGTTTGTCGGTCGTTGACC
This sequence comes from Drosophila lowei, assembly GCA_008121275.1. Lineage (NCBI taxonomy): Eukaryota > Metazoa > Arthropoda > Insecta > Diptera > Drosophilidae > Drosophila > Drosophila lowei. Next base: position 16,527,571 of record CM017779.1, on the reverse strand, counting down.
TCACACTTTTAAACTAGTCACAGCTGATTGGCCTTCTGCCTTTACAGTACGCTTGCTAAAACAAATAGTATTTCAAACTACTCCCTGAAGCCGATGTGCTGGGGCAGGTGTACCTATATGGCGCTAAATTAGTATCTTTCTATTTACGGAAAAATCATTAGTTTATATAGCCCTATAACATATCGTATATGCCTTCATAACTATTTATACTTATCATATTTATTTATCTAAATATTCCTAGTAATAATAGTTATATCTCTTGTGTCTCTTTTCGTTCCTACTTTTGTCCATTAAGCCTTGTCTTGGAGTTCTCTGTTAGTTTTTGTTTTCTTGTAACATGAGGGTATCTGAATATAGTTTATAATAAAATGATTGTTAAGATGAATAGGTGCTAGACGTTACCGTATTTGGGGGAACCATGCCGCTCGGGAGCGAAATAGGATGGCCAATACCGGACACTCCAGGGATCCTGATATTATTATTGGCTTTTTCAGGATCATGGTAGGGTGGGCGTGGCACGACTCCGTGCCAGCAAAACAGAGATGTCCGACGCGGTGGTAGATCCCTACTCCTTCTCTATATTATCTTTGCCCAACTATACTTTCCGTACCCTAACGATCCTTTTCCTTGTCTGTCCCCTCCCATTCCCAAAAAGAGTACGCGAATTTTAATAAAATAATAACAGAAGGAACGAAGCAACCTAACTGGAGGGTTACCCCAAAGAACCCATCCCCATTTCCGACCAGAGACAAGCCGTGGAAGCGAGCGCGTACTCCTTCTCAGTTAGCCGACCACCAGCTTCATTGTGCGAAGATTCTCTTCGTTAATCGTTACAGTGATAATTATTTTATTTGGCGCCCAACGTGGGGCCGAAAGGCCCGAAGGTCAGGGTTGACGTAATTGTAAACCTTACAAAGCGAAGTTACATTAACATATATGGTTGTGTGTGACCCCAGCCAACCTTGACTCCGAAGCAGAAAAATTTTTGAGAAAGTCCATAACACCTGCGAGCAGTGCATAGTCATGCACTGGCCTAAGACTTTTGTTCCCCGTTTCCCACCCCCTTCCTTAAATCCCTTCCTTTTGTCCTGGGATTGGATACTGTGATGGTGGATGCTGATTAGTTTCCGATAACGTTTAGCCCGCATCGGAATAGGATCCATAACCCCTGTGCGATGGTAAGCTGTTCTGGAATCGATAATAGCTTCAACATAGCTTTATTGCCGAGCAGTATATGCCATAGCAGTGAAATCTAAATGGATTCACTGGTATGTGGAAGTTGGCTGGACACAGGGTTATTCGTGGAGTAAATCTACGACCTGCCGCTATACAGAAGCGTATTAGTGAATACATTCTCCCGTATCTCTTGGAAATTGACAGGTACCTTGGGTAGCTTTGTTTCAGTTGTCGCCGGAGTCAGCTAGAAGAATTAACATATTTTTTTTTGGTTGCCGCTCAACTCGAATCGGGGTTCTTAGGGTGCCTCCGTCTTTTGTTTCTCTCTCTACTTTCTAGTGATTGGTGTATTCGTGCGCCGAGTTATACAGCAGGTTATCGCCGGCCGAACGTGGTACCCCGGTTGCTGGTGCGTTTCTTCGTGCTACGCTTCTGGCCCGGACCGATAATGGCTGCGGAAAAGGTATAGGTCGTAGCATGCATAAACTAATACAAACTCCCCGTAACCGCTTCGGTAATGTTTCCGCGGACAGGATGTGGCCTAAAGCTACTACTTGGGTCACGATTGCCGAAGATACCTTTTCTTTATTTCTCCTTCTTTTCGCTCTACCCCGCATAGTTATTGGCAACCTTCTCGGAGGGAAAGGGTTGCATGGTTTCCCCAAATCTCTTTATGAAATATCGTTTTTTTGTTTTCCCCGTTATTATTGTTTTTGTTAAAATTTGTCGGAACTAGAATTGTAGGAACGTGCTTAAAGCTAATTAATATATAGTATAACTTTACGATGCCGGTAGACCGAAGCCCGGATTATAGGATTCAGCCAAAAGAGAGCGAAACCGTTTGCTGTGTATGCACGCAAGAAGTCGAATACCCAGGCCAGCTATTAGCTACCAGCTGTAACCACTATTTCCATCACACCTGCTTTAGTGAACGCTCAGGAAATAAAAAAGTCTGTCCAGTGTGCAGAACTGCGCTGAGCAAATCGACCCTTAATTTGGCAGAAGAACTAGCAGCAGCTCAAGCCTCAGGCAACCAACCAAGAGCAGTGTCAGTGACCAGATCTCGATCGAAAACACTAAAATCACAGCAAAACCAATTATCCGCTGCCAATATGCAGAGTGGGGTCCGAAGTGTTAGCCAACCCGAAGGGCCTAGTGTTTCCGGTCCAATGGCCGCTCCAGATCGTCCTAGAGGCCAACCGCCAAACCCTGCGGCAGCAGTGGTGTCAGCTTCAGCAGCTCGAACTGGTCTGCCCGCCACGGATGGTAGCTTGCAACAGACCATTGCGGACGCAGTGGCAGCCGCACTAGCACAGCACACTCAAATGCTATCTAACGCGATTGAAGCGGGGTTTCAAAGATTGTCGCTCCAGAATGCAGCTCCAGTTCCAACGGAAAGGGTACACCCAGCACATAGGCAGTCATCTCCCGTTAGGTCAAATCAATCCTTTGAGCAACTCTTTAGGTTATCCGCCAGGGAAAACGCAGCCTTACCAAACTCAGCGTCCGAGCGACCGACTAACTTGTCAGCTCCACCCGAGTCGCAGCAATCACATCAGTTGCGCGCGGATCGGATTAGCCAGATAATCGCGAACTGGAAGTTGAGATTCTCAGGGCGCTCCACTATGTCAATAGATGATTTTTTGTATCGCGTCGAAGCTCTGACCAGCCAGACATTAGATAGCAATTTTGAATTGTTATCTCGCTACGCGAGCAACCTGTTCGAAGGAAGCGCGGGTGAATGGTACTGGAGGTATCATAAAAGCGTACCAAGAGTGCGCTGGATTGATCTCTGTATAGCTCTGAGATCGCAGTTTTCGGACGGCAGAACAGATTTAGAAATCAGAACCGCGATCACTCAGAGGAAGCAGAAACTCAACGAACCGTTTGACAGTTTTTATGAGGCCATAGTTGCGCTTGCAGACAAGCTTGTGCAGCCCATGACCGAGCAGTCCTTGTTAGAGGTGTTACGAGCAAATCTGCTCAATGACATACAACATGAGATTTTATATGTGCCCATACAGAACATTGTGCAGTTGCGACAAGTGGTACGCAAGCGTGAAAGGTTCATCGAAAACACTGCTAAGCCAATCCCGGCTACTCGACGATTTGTTTCTCGCAATCAGGTGAACGAAATGTCCATCCAGACAGAAGGTCCTGCAGAATCCGATTCGGAAGAAGCTGACGCTTTTGATATCGACGCGATGACGCTTTCTTGCTGGAATTGCAATAAACAAGGCCACCGATATCAAGAGTGCGAAGCAGAGCGTAAGGTGTTCTGTTATGGATGTGGTAAGCGGGACACATATAAACCATCGTGCCGAAAATGTAGCTCGTCAAAAAACGAGTTGGCTCGTGCACCGCTATCGAGTGCACGCAAATTAGTGTCGAAGGCGACGAATACGGAGTAACCAGGGCAACGTCAAGCTCACTCCCACTACCCCTGACATGATAACGACCACTATGACACCATTACAGGACGACGATCAGGAAACGACCCTGCGCCTAGCAAAACTCGAGACCGTAAGCGTAGAAAGCTGTTCCGCACGCAGAGTAAAAATACACGCAGAGCAATATTAGCCTCTGTTATTAGTAATATAACTGATCTACGACCCTACGCCAATGTCACGCTGTTTGGCAAGACGATAAGTGGATTGATGGACACAGGCGCCTCAATCAGTTGCCTTGGGGGTAAATTTGCAGAAGAGTTAGCCCGAACAAACCCGGAGGTCAAGCCGATGAAGTCAGCCGTGCGAACCGCAGATGGGAAAAAGCAAGTTATCCTAGGTAGGATCTCCACACTCATTTGCTTTCGTGGAAATTCAAAACGAATATGTCTTTATCTTGTACCATCGTTATCGCAGGAGTTATATCTCGGAATAGACTTTTGGAGAAGTTTTAATCTGTTGCCGTTCTTTTTAATGAGCAAAGCGAATAATAACAGTTTGGCGGCTATAAATTTTGACAACCCGATGCAAATACCTTTGTCGGAATTACAGCAGAAGGAATTAGTAGCGATCGTACAAATGTTCCCTTCGTTTGCCGAAAAAGGATTAGGAAAGACAAACTGGCTTACACATGACATAGAACTTTCAGAGACTCGGCCCATAAAACAACGTCACTACGCAGTGTCGCCTGCAGTCGAAAAATGTATATACGAAGAATTGGACCGAATGTTAGGCCTGGGTGTGATTGAAGAATCAGATAGCCCGTGGTCTTCCCCTGTCGTGATTGTGCGTAAGCCAGGTAAGGTTCGCCTTTGCCTTGATAGCCGGAAAGTTAACGGAGTAACAGTCAAAAATGCTTACCCTATGCCCCTCATTGATGGCATTTTAAGTAGACTTCCAAAAGCGCAATTCATTTCAAGCATCGATCTTAAAGATGCTTACTGGCAGATTCCGCTTACCCCAAGGGCTCGGGAGAAGACGGCTTTTGCTGTGCCTGGGAGGCCACTATATCAATTCACGGTGATGCCGTTTGGCTTATGCAATGCCCCACAGACCATGTCCAAACTAATGGATAAAGTTATCCCACCATCCTTGCGAAATGAGATTTTCATTTATCTCGACGACTTATTGGTGATTTCGGAGTCATTCGAGAAGCACATGTCCGTGTTGAAAGCGCTGGCCGACCGGCTGTCTCAAGCTGGACTGACGATAAACGTAGAGAAGAGCAAATTTTGTCTGAAGGAAGTGAAATACCTGGGCCACGTCATAGGGTATGGGATGATACAAACGGATCCCGAAAAAGTTGCTGCCATTCGGGAGTTCCCAGTGCCTCGATCGGTGAAGCAAGTGCGACGATTTTTGGGAACCACTGGATGGTACCATAAATTTATTAAAAACTATGCCGGAATTGCTGCCCCAATATCAGATACGCTAAAGCAACGTCGATCGTTTGTATGGACCAACGAAGCGCAAAGGGCGTTTGAAAGTTTAAAAGACCAAATGTGTGGGGCGCCAGTCCTACATAGCCCCGACTTTACCATTCCATTTGCCATTCATTGCGATGCCAGCCACACCGGAGTTGGTGGCGTGTTAATGCAAACTGATAGCGATGGTAATGACATCCCAATCGCATTCATGTCTCGCAAGCTGAATCAGTGTCAGCGAAACTATTCAGTCACGGAGAAAGAGTGTTTGGCAGCCATAATGTGTGTGAAGAAGTTTCGAGCTTATGTGGAAGGGCACGAGTTCTCCATCCATACCGACCATGCATCATTGAAGTGGCTAATGTCACAATCGGACCTAAGTTCTAGGTTGGCAAGATGGGCGCTCAAATTGCAGGGGTTCAACTTCAAAATTTTCCACCGCAAAGGTAGCCAAAATGTTGTCCCAGATGCTCTGTCGCGGGTGCACACCGAAGATCTATCGGCATTCAGCTGCGATGGATTGGTAGACCTGCAATCTGATTGCTTCAAGTCGGCAGAATATTTGGAACTGATACGAAAAATTGAATGCAACCAGACACAGATGCCAGACATTAAGGTGATCGATAATCTCATATATCGGCGAGCAGAACACGCGGCTGCTGATCAGATCGCTGACGACCTGTGTTGGAAGCTGTGGGTTCCAAAGGAGCTGGTGTCAGATGTACTAAAACATAGTCACGAACAGTCGTTAGCAGCTCATAGCGGCATTAATAAAACGTTGGAGAGAGTTCGACGGTATTATTATTGGCCAAGTTTAGTAACCGATGTGAGAGCGTTCATAAACAGCTGTTCGGTTTGCAAGTGCACCAAGTACCCGAATCGTTCGTTACGACCCCCATTAGCTCCAGTGAAGGAAACTCAACGAGTGTTTCAGAAGTTGTTTGTGGATTTCCTGGGTCCGTATCCACGAAGCAAATCCGGAAACATCGGTATCTTCGTTGTTTTGGACCATCTTTCAAAATATCCGTTTTAAAACCCGTAAAGAAATTTACAGCGGAGGCGATAACTCGATTCATGGAAGAGGACCTATTCCATTGTTTCGGGGTACCCGAAGTGGTTGTGTCCGACAATGGAGTACAATTTAAGTCCCATCACTTCAATTCTCTGTTGAAAAAGTACAATGTGCAGCATTTTTATACGGCTGTGTACGCACCTCAAGCCAATGCATCGGAACGCGTTAACAGATCCGTTATTGCAGCCATTAAAGCTTACATCAAGCCAGATCAAACTAATTGGGATGAGCAGCTTAGTTCTATTAGTTGTGCCTTACGATCTAGTCTGCATTCAGCCCTAAACGACAGCCCCTATCGGGTTGCATTTGGACAGCACATGATCACCAATGGAGACACCTATCAGCTCTTACGAAATTTGCAGGTTTTGGAAGATCGTACAGTGAGTTTTGGTCGGGAAGATTCGTTTGATGTGATTCGAAAAACAGCCCAAAGAACAATACAAAAACAACACCAACGAAACGAACAGCAGTACAATCTTCGAAGTCGTGACGTAGCGTTCAAAGTTGGCCAGGAGGTCTACAGACGAAATTTTCAGCAGAGCAATTTCGTTAAAGGTTTCAGCGCAAAACTAGCCCCTACTTTTGTAAAAGCTAGAATAAAACGTAGGCTTGGTCACAGTTACTACGAGTTGGAAGATCCCCAAGGTAGACTTATCGGAAAATACCACGCTAAAGACATAAAGCAGTGACCATCCTAATACAGGTTAACGGTTTTCCGCCAAGCGTCTATCACCCTTTGATGTGATTAACACCAAAGTGTGATCTTGGCCGGGGGGATTTGTAGTGGTTGCTTGTCGGGCGTATAGGAAAGCCTATTTCTTTTCTTCGCCTGAAAGTAGGCCGATGTTATGGGTACAATTTATATATTTATATTTATATATTTATATGTATTATATTATTTACATAATTAGATATCACACCTCACCGAGATACTTATTAATTGTTAAGTTTATTTCCGATAGTTAGTGTATAGTTAGGTTGGTTTAATTTCTTGTTGTGGTGTTACATGTTGAATGTTCCCTGTCATGTGGGGGCTAGCGCCACCTAGGGGTGACATTAAGAATATGCTTAAAAACGAAAAAAAATCTCCCCCCCATTTCCATAACCGTTCAAGGTGAATGGCGAAGGATCGTGCAAAGGCAGATCCGGAGAACCAAATTTTTGTTGGTCGGTAGATCCGCCCAAGTCGTTCTTTCTCCTCGTGGCCGTACAAGCATTCAGTTGCGCGGTGAGAAAAAAAAAATAATACAAATAAAATTCAACCTCCGTAAAAAAACCCGTGGTGTGAAACAAAAGTGCACTAGATAGAAAAAAAAAAAAAGAACCCAAGAAAGCAGATTGCGTTCCAAACGAAAACCCCCAACTAACAAAACACCTGGAAAAAGAGGGAATTAGCACCTCAACCCCATCCCCCTATTTTCGCAGTGCCAGTTCCAACCGGAATCGGCACTTAGTTTGGGAAGTATCCAAAAGCTGCAGGCCGAGCTTTAAGCCCCCCCGCACTACGAACCAGCTGATCGACCAAGTCGCGGGCAGTGAACTTTGGCTGCGCGAGGCGAGGACAGCCGTCTGATCGGGCTTAGTGCGGCGAATTGGCGTAACCGTTTCGCGTTCAAAACCGGGCTAAGAAATGCGTTAACCCGGAACTTGCAGTCAGCGTAGGACCGAAGCAGCGGAAATTTTCCTACCGGGCTGGAAAAAAATAGTGCACCACGTGTGTACATAACCTCCCGGCGACCTTAGTGATATCGCCCCTCTTGTTCTTCTCGTGATTCGGGCCTAGCTGTTCAACGTTTATTTAAAGTGCAGTTGAGGCCAGTGTTTGTCATAGGTGCACATGAGTGTCATTATGTAGGATAAATTTACCCGAAAAGAAAACAGTAAAGAGATGTGCTCCAATACCTATGTACACACAGCCCCTGAAAGCCCCTGAGGCCAGAAAGATCCCCCCCCCGTGACTCGCATTCCTTTGACCCTCGCAGTCCGGTGATCGGTCTGTTTTTGGTGTAGTTGGATATACTAGTGATAATTGTAAAGAGAAAACAAAAAAGAGAAAAAAAAACCAACAACACCTGAAAAGTTTAAAAATGCATTTTGTACAAGTTTAAAAGATTGAGCTTAAAAGCGTCCGCTCGGCCGGGTCACATCAGCGAGCTTATGCCATGCAGCACGTGCTGTACGATTTTGTTTTTGGTTTGCAGGTAAAAGCTTAATGCACCCACACACAGCGACACGCCCAGCTACGAAAGATCTTTCGCCGCGGGAACACCAACAAAAACTGAGTGAGCTTTAAATATACCAACAACATTACATTTCTTTGCCTCCCAAAATTCCGCGAGCGTGGCAAAAGCTTCGTTTTTTTTTCTAGAGCGGTTTGTCGGTCGTTGACCTCACACTTTTAAACTAGTCACAGCTGATTGGCCTTCTGCCTTTACAGTACGCTTGCTAAAACAAATAGTATTTCAAACTACTCCCTGAAGCCGATGTGCTGGGGCAGGTGTACCTATATGGCGCTAAATTAGTATCTTTCTATTTACGGAAAAATCATTAGTTTATATAGCCCTATAACATATCGTATATGCCTTCATAACTATTTATACTTATCATATTTATTTATCTAAATATTCCCTAGTAATAATAGTTATATCTCTTGTGTCTCTTTTCGTTCCTACTTTTGTCCATTAAGCCTTGTCTTGGAGTTCTCTGTTAGTTTTTGTTTTCTTGTAACATGAGGGTATCTGAATATAGTTTATAATAAAATGATTGTTAAGATGAATAGGTGCTAGACGTTACCGTATTTGGGGGAACCATGCCGCTCGGGAGCGAAATAGGATGGCCAATACCGGACACTCCAGGGATCCTGATATTATTATTGGCTTTTTCAGGATCATGGTAGGGTGGGCGTGGCACGACTCCGTGCCAGCAAAACAGAGATGTCCGACGCGGTGGTAGATCCCTACTCCTTCTCTATATTATCTTTGCCCAACTATACTTTCCGTACCCTAACGATCCTTTCCTTGTCTGTCCCCCTCCCATTCCCAAAAAGAGTACGCGAATTTTAATAAAATAATAACAGAAGGAACGAAGCAACCTAACTGGAGGGTTACCCCAAAGAACCCATCCCCATTTCCGACCAGAGACAAGCCGTGGAAGCGAGCGCGTACTCCTTCTCAGTTAGCCGACCACCAGCTTCATTGTGCGAAGATTCTCTTCGTTAATCGTTACAGAAGTTTTCATCAGAATTAATGGCCTATTAGGAAGCGGCAGATGCATACGAGAACCGAAGACTTTGATGCCACTCATGGCCATATAAATCTTTTAAATGGCCCGGACAGACTCCTCTCTGCTTGAGCTTTATGTGTCCCTCGCAAACATTTATCATTAAGTATAGTTTTACTATTGCAAATTGTTGCACACCATTCTCCATAGGGGGAAGGAGATAGAAAATTGAAATCTTAAGCAAACTCCTTGGCCTCCGCCTCAAAGTGCAGTTTTATTGCCAGCGGAAACAGTTGCAGGAGCAGCATCTGGCTTGGTTCTTTGGTTCTTTGGTACTTTGGTACTTTGGCCCTCGTCCGCGTCCGTGGCCTCTGTGATAGTGGGGAGTCTGGACCATGCAATAAACCCCGAGACCAATTTGCACAAGGACGATGAACCCCTGTGGTGCAGTTTTGCAATATTAAAGAGGAAGCGGGTCTGGACGAAGAGGACGGGCCGTCGTCTGCTGGCGGCTTGCCACAGAGTCGCACTCGGTTACGATTGCAACAGTTGTGGGCCGGTAGTCGGGAGCCCCATTCGCCTTTGTCGAACTTTGTAGAGCCATATTGTGGGGCTCTTTTGTTCGCTGCAATTTATGTTGGGCAATAAAATAAATGTAAAATGTTTGTCAATGTGCATACGAGTATACTCGAATTCGTACTCGTATTTTTGAATATTCCAGGGCTCTGAGCTCATCTCAGGTGGCGCCTCAAAATATGCCGGCCCCGCCATGGCATTCCATTAGGGGAGCCCAAACAGTCAGAAAGTAGGCAATACATTATTCGCCGAAACTTTAATTAAAATTAAATAATTCAGATTGCATATCGCATACGACGTACTCGTAATGTTTCGCATTGATATCGTTGCTGGTCGCAAAATGGGTTCGCTTTGTTCATTAGCCCGGGGCCTCGTAATTGAAAAGTTTGCACTGCAAACGCGGGTCTCGTAATTCAATTTTCGGATCTGCGAGAGGGCTGCAAAGCCATGGAAAAGGCCAATAACAATACGAGCGGCCGGCTAACATGCGAAAATAATACAAAGTTCGTCCGGGTCCCCGTGACCCGCCGTGATTGCGCCCGGGAATGTGCGTTTACATAATTAACATGACGTTCATTAGTTGGCATTTTAATATTATTTTATGTTGTCATTGGCAACAGGGCGAAAGCCCAGTCCACCGGCTAATATTCATATTTTCGTCAACTGCCAATTATTTCACTTTTGGTGATTTGAACAAACAAATATTTATAGTACGAGTTTATTATTTAAGCACTGAAGTGCGTTTCAATTGAGAACTCTTCTGTTCGAACTGCCAGCTTAGACGGCTAATTATAATTGTAATCATTTCATTTGAATGCATTCTAATACTACGCCATTTAATAACCATTAATAATTCAATGCGTATAAATCATCCATTGAAATAATTACATAATTCCCCGATCCCAGACTTATATGAATACTCGACAAGCCTCAACATTAATTTGGCAACAAAACGATTAGACAAACTATCTGGGGCCCGACCGGTTTCATTAACTGATTATGTGGTGGTCTTTTTGCATAAACAAATAAACAAAGCAAAATCAAATCATTATCATTATCGGGGAGCTATCCCAGCCTCCAATATTTCAGTATTGATTTGAGTGTCTTCCGAAAATAACTTTCCCTCGATGAGTGGATCCATCTAAAATCAAATAATCCCTGAATTCTTACGCTTTTCTAATTGACTTTTCGCAACTTTTGGCTGAAAAACCCCTGCGCTGTGAGTCGCTAATAGTCCCTCACACGCTTTCGATGGGATCGAGGGGAGGAGTACGAATAATTAGCAAGGTTCGCGATGACGAAACTGGAACTGGTTTTGCCAGATATATTGTTGTTCTGTTTAGATATGTACGTCCATATGTACATATGTATAATGAATGTCTTCTTTGATGTTTACGTTATTAACAGTCTCGCATTAAACATTTCGCCACAAGTTATTGTTGTTTGTTCGCTTCGCAGGCGATTTTGTTATTGTATACTTGAATAACTCATATCTCTAATAACAAAAAAATGGGGGATTCTCAACTCTCAATCGTGTGCGTTATCATTAGGTTGTGTGATTTTTTGCTCGATAATGATCCGATCAAACATTTGATTCTGCTTAAAGTTCGTCAACTTAAAATAGCAAAGACTGCGAGAATTCCCCCATGGTCATGAACACTTCAAAGTGAGGGAAGGACTTATATGTGTAGTACCTATACATATATGTATGTACTATATATAGTATATAATAATTAGCATTTTCGGTTTTTCTGTCTAATTTCAGGGAATCGGGGTTTTTAGGTTTACAGAGACTTTCCTTTTTCACTATTGCTCAAAGAAGAACATTTCAATTCAATTCTTTTAGCTTCATTGTAAAGCAAGCATTTACAAAACAGAGATTAGATTTTATATTATCTGGTGCCCACCGTTCCCCCAGGATGTGCTCAGTGTGCAATTACAGATTGGCAAGTGAAGAAGGTCGGCAGCTCGATCGGATCCGAGCACTCTGGGATAGACTGGGATGCGAAGAAAGACCGAATAAATAAAGCTTGGAGAAATGGCGAACGAAATCAAGTTAGGAGAGCACCAGTATTTCATCGGGGCTCTCCACACCTTTCTGTGTCTCCAAGCCACGAGCACATATTTTGGAAACAACGCCATCAAAACCGCTTTCGACTAAACAAAACAAAGCAGGGGAATAAACTCTTCAAGATGAACTTGTCAGATGATCGGCCTTAGAAAATTCACAGAGCTCCCCAGCCACTTGAGTCCAGTGGGGAACTACGCAGATCAGGAAGCCCTCGAGCATCATTCGAATTCGTAAACAACAACTCTTCTTCTATTGCAGACACTCGACGACGACTCATACCTAGGGCAAACGAGTACGAGTATGCTGGGCTGTGCTCCATAATTATGCATGTTTGTATCGTAACGGGTTTGGGGATTCACCCGGCGCTGTCACCGCTGATAATTAGATATAAAAGCAAATGAAATGGAATGAAAAGAAAACCGGTAAGTGATCGGTTGGATCCACACGATTGGATCCACCCATTTGTCACACTCGTCTGGCCGGAGCCGACCTGCTTTTCGGATAGTACACGCAGTATAAATACTTTTGGGGCTCTGGTGTAAGACCGTCAGTTCATCTCTTGACGGCTCAGCGCCCATACATACAGGCAGAAACCCAAATATGAAGATTCTGATTGTGCTCGCGGTTCTGGTCACCGTTGCATCGGCCCTTCCTCAATTCGGCTTTGGAGGCCCAGGCTTTGGCGGACCTGGCTTCGGTGGACCTGGATTTGGAGGCGGCGGCTATGGAGGCGGTGGCTATGGAGGCGGTTTCGGAGGTGGTCCGGGCTATGGCGGCTTTGGAGGTGGTCCTGGATATGGCGGATTCGGCGGGAACCCGTATGGCGGCTTTGGAGGCGGTGGTGGTCGTCGTCGTCATCATGGCGGCGGCGGTGGCGGGGGTGGTGGGGGTGGTGGTGTCGGTGCTGCCTCGGCCTCTGCTTCCTCTAGCGCTTCGGCGGCTGGCGGCGGAGCTGCTTCATCCTCGGCCTCCTCATCTGCCTCAGCCTCAGGCGGAGGTGGCTTCTATGGCTAGACCGGCTGAACACGAGATTGTCTGTGGTTTATACTTAAGATAGGGTTAATGTGTGAAGAAAGTCTGAAAAATATAAAATCCAAGAACCGAATTCCAAGTGATTCCTCTGTTCTGTCATTGTCCCTCCATCACGCAGTTCATGAACGGTCATTTACCTGTTGTCATAGCACACATTTTTCAACCTGCAAATACTGCTGGAACACATACTATATCAAACACATCATCAAACACCAAAACACCACAGGAGAAAAACGTAATGAAGCACTTTTCAACAGGTTGCTCACCGCCCGGCGCCTGTAGATTAAACGCGGCGCTCATCTTTCCCGCCAGCACCACAACCTGTTGTGCCGGACTACATAAACATGCGAAGGCGACCTCCACTTCGCCCAAAAAAACAGTTGCTGTACCATTTGTAGCAAAAAATCTAAATCAGAAAACGAATTGATACGGCATGAGGCTTCGTGCGAGTCGATTGAGAAAAAAGCATTTGCCGTGCCGATACTTGAGCCCACGCCGTGGGCTCTTTCGGCACAATTGCCCTGTACGCAGTTCAGGAGTGGCAAAAATTAAGCAGCAAGAATGAATATAATACAATAACCAAAACAAACTTAGTGCTGGCAAACATAAGAGTTTCTTTTCCACGCAGGTGCGTTTCGATCGTTTCTGCGACTTTCTGTCGATACTATCATCACTAACGAAATACAAATCAGCTGGTTTACAAATGAAGTAATTTATGGTAATTTGTAGACGTGCACACGTGACTGCCATTTGCCATTCAGTCGAAAGAGAAAAACAAATAAAAGGGTTAATTGTACGCAAAATGTTCATAAGTGCGCCGTATAATATTTGTTTACTGAGACCCGGTTGTTGCTGTGTTTTTAGCCGCGTAATTAGTGTAATTTTTAGCCAAACCAAGTCCAGTTTGCCCGCCGTTTTGGTATTTTTGTGTGAATTCATTCGTTTCGTCATGAACGTCGATTTTGTGTTTCAAAAAGGATTTCACGATCAGAGGTAACCATAAATAAGTATTTAAAACCAATTAGCAGTTTAAAGGCCATTCATTTGTACATATGTTTGTGTGTATGCAATATTTGAAACATGCTTTTCTATTCTTTTTTTTTTCGATTTTTCGATTTTTCCTTACATTTGCAAAGCCATAACGGTGTTTGGCTGATATTTAATCACATGTACATATGTATGTAGTGTGTTTTCGTGTGAATACACAGGGGCGTGTGCCTGTGTGCCTTATGAGTGGAACTGCGCAGAAACCGCATTCTAAAAGGAAAGTGAAAAAAAGGGGACAATAACTCAGATCATGAGTGTGTTCTGTGCGTATTCTTGGCGGAAAGAGATAGCAAGAGTTCGTTGGCGATGGGTAAAAGGAGAAGACAAGAATTATTTCGTTATGTTTGTGCCGTGATACTCCACTCCAATCATGCTGAATTAAGTGGAACTACGGTGCATAAAACTGCCGTTAATTCATGCTTATAAGTCGATGAAATAATAAAAATAGTTGCACATACATTTGTAGGCTTTGATGATGCGGGTGCGGAAGTAGTATAAGGCTGTCTAATGCCCTACTTCTTAGGTATCGGAGCACTGGGGACTCCCCTGTATTTTCGATTGGCCCATACATATAATATACATATTGACACTCATTATACGATCTAAAATTTAACTGGTGTCGAGATTGCTTACTTTGTATCTCAAATTGAACAAACAAAAATAAAAGCGAAAATAAATTCGAAATACAACTTGGTGGGTTTTTAATTTGATTTTTGCATTAATTAGAATAATTAACATTTGGAATTTGGCCAAATACAAATTTTATACCATTATCAAATTGTATTGGCTTTTATGGAAATCCTAAGCAAAAAGTTGCACCATGCCAAAAAAAAATTAGATGTTGCGAAGAAATAATTCAGCATAAATTAATGCGACCGGCTCATTTATTTATCTGTTTCTGACATAATGGTGAAATTATGTTTTTCTTCGATAGAGATGGCTACAGTGAACTAGTTCTTTTTCTTTGTAGTTCTGTTTTGGGATGTTTAGATGTTCGAGACTTTAGAAGGTATTGCTATCAATTTGCTATCAGATGTAATGTAATGTAAATTAAAACCAGAATACATCCATATCGATATTATTCAAACAAGCAAGATTATCTCTTTAGTCGTCAAAATCCAAGTATAATGACAATAATATAATCAAACCACAGATCCGATACCCTCGGAAATGCACGAGCATCGTGCTCTCGATGTGCTCTCCAGCATCGAGAATGGAGCATCCGAAGAGATAAAAACTAACCGGTTGCAGTGGGGGGATCAAGATCGAGCCACCCGAGACTGTGTAGGGTACAACTATCGTACGCCCCAAACTTGCTAATGAGCCATGCCATAAATATTGTTAATTTGCTGGGCCATCGATTCTACTATTGCCGTTGACGTTGACGCTCGGCCGAATCTCTGGCTCAGCAGATGTCTGGAGTGCGATTCACGGTACATCACCGAGCCGAGAGAACGGCCTAGCCGTCCGAGCACTTTCCCGGTCTATCTATTGCCTCGAGACTATAAAAAGCGATCCCCGGCGGGGTAGTAGCTAAGTTTGCGAAGCTCTTTCGAGGGAACACAAGCATAGTCATGAAACTGTTTATCGCGCTCTCCGTTTTGGTGGCTGTAGCCTCGGCGCTGCCACAGTTCGGCGGTGGCAATGCCAACGCCAACGCCAACGCTAACGCCCAGGCTCAAGGATTCGGTGGAGGCGGCGGTTTCGGCGGGCGTCCTGGAGGCGGTTTTGGAGGCGGCCCCGGATTTGGAGGCGGCGGATTTGGCGGTCGTCCCGGTGGCGGTTTCGGAGGTGGACCCGGCTTTGGAGGCGGTGGCTTTGGAGGCGGTGGCTTTGGAGGCGGTCCAGCATACGGTCCAGGATTCGGAGGCGGCGGCGGCGGCTTCGGCGGACGTCCAGGATTCGGAGGCGGCGGCGGCGGCTTTGGAGGTCGCCCCGGCGGCGGTTTCGGAGGTGGCGGTGGTGGTGGTGGTGGCGCCAGTACTGCCTCAGCCTCATCATCGGCTTCTGCTGCCGGAGGCGGCGGTCGTGGCGGCGGCGGCTCTGCATCCGCATCCTCCTCTGCCTCTGCCGCAGCTGGCGGACGCGGTTAAACCATTCCATAAGATATTTTGAAATAATTGTTAAGAAATGACTGTGAATAAAATATAACGTACAAAACTTTATTGATTTCAATAATAGCACGTAATGTTAAACGGATCCACGACCCTATGAAGTTCATGATCACTATATAGAAAACTATTATCGGTACACTATACATATGTACATAATATCTGTGAATGAAATAATAAATGTTCAGTGGATACGCTTCCCCCTTCCACGCGGATACTCATTCTGTCGCTCTCTCTCTCACACATAATCTTCCGCGTGCAATGTGTGCCACCTGGCGGAGAGGATTGAGATATAACGGCTGGTGTTGGTGTGAGAAGTGAGAGAGACAGATGTAGCGGAACACAAAACAGTAGCACAAGAATGGAAACAGATGAAATATATTCAAATTCTAATAAAATAAATCATTAGGTGGAACGGCGATAAACGAAGTGAAAGTATTAACCTTAGAACATAACTAGCGGTCGTGGTACCTCTCGTGTTTTTCTCTTTATTTTTTCCCCCCCTCTCATGAAAAGTTCGAGCTCAATAGAGATAGTTCGCGGTCTGAGTTCACAGTCCTACCAAAATCCCCCCTGCCCGCATTAGCCAACATATCAATTTGTATCTTTTTTGAACAATGATACCAAAGGACAGAGAGATAGATAGAGAGAGACAGCATGTGGAAGTCATAGGCTCCGATACCAATATCGGCGCTAACGTTTATAATATTTATTGTATAGATCATATATTCTCACTGAGTATTAGCTCAGCTGTGATCTTTTAAAAATAACATATGTTTTCGCAGGTTCGACATACATTTTACCAGCTCTTTATTAGACTCCACTGTACTCCAAGCAAAAATTGATTTTTCTATATAGTATTTTTTGTTTTTCTTTTTATTAACTTAAAGTTATATAAAAGTATTAATCAAAAAAAAATTGTCTGTGGCTGGGGCGTAATTGTTTTATTGGAAACTTTTTTCCAATACGCTGCTAGAAATACTCTTATAATAATACACTTATACTCTTAGTCATTTTTCTGTAACCTAACTGCACTAATGTAATACTGAGGAGAATAGGAAGAGATCATTTCTTGCCTGCACCCGAATTTCAGTGCATCTTATATGCTGTAAATTTTCATCTGGTGACCCGACACAGGTCACGTCAGCCGTTCTTATTACACTGTGCAACAGGCAATACAACTGTCATGAAACTCACTTTTTCTGTGGCTCCAAATTGTTAGTTTTGCATAGATAAAATAGCAATAAATGTATGCCCTGGATAAGCGAACGAATATACTTCAGTGTAGATATTTGTGAAATAAATCCTTTTATCCTTTTAGCATTAATTGTAATTCTTAATACAAAATTTAGAATTCAAAGTTGTTTCCTGTATTAGCTAGTTCAAATAGTACAGCTTCTATTGCCATCGGTACCGGCAGCTGATCCAGATAAAAAAGATCAGATTTTGCTGCATAGTGTCATCGCTTATATTACTCCGATCCGGCACCACTACGAGTATGTATTAATTTACATTTCAAATGAAGGTTGTGTTCAAAACAAACGGAAGACTTCTGTCGCTGCCTAAGAGTTATGCTAATTTTCTAGGGGCCTGTTCGGCAGTCAGTAAATTACAGCAAAGTAAATATGATAATATTTATATACTTTATTCTGTTGAATTAATTCATTTTGGACTTTGGTTCATGGTAGAACAAGGAAGAATTAGCGCCACTTCTCTACTGCGATCAAAAGAACATTCAACAGAATTTAAATGAACATGAGAAACAAGACTGTAAGGGAATCATGTTAAAGAGTAAAAGGTGCGTTTCACAATGATAAGACTGTCGTATCAGCCATTTGATCAACTGAATGATCAGCCCACGACCGAATGTTACTATGGAATGGTTGTACTCCAGTAAGGGTATTATACATATGTACTTCATATGAGTAAATATTCGTATGCACGGGTACGACCGTACGGCAGTGTTATGCAGTACTATCCGGAAAGTACCCAGGTAAAAGCGCTGATCATTAACTCTCTTCCATTTAGTCCCAAATGCTGACAATGCCAAAAAAGATTTAATGAAAAAGAAACACAAATATCAATAAGCTGTTAAATATTGATAGACGTGAACCGGTTTCATTGGAAGCCACTCGAATGCGGCCCGTGTGGGTCCCCAGCATTCGCAAACTTTCCTCTTAGTGCTTCGGCTTGGTGCATTTGATCAAAATTCAGATATATCTACTACTCATTTGACTGGCCCTGCCTAGATCGCTCATCTCGTGTGTTGTTTTTGGCTTTGAGTTTTGTTTGCGTGCTAATTCGTTCCCGAGCGTTGGCCTGGCTTAATGTTTGGCGTCTGGTCAGCGTCTGGATAGGTATAAAAGCCGGACCCTGCGGCAATGATGGCTAAGTTTCTTGAGTAACTCCAGACAAGCAAAGCATCATGAAGGTCTTCGTCGCTCTCGCCATTATTCTGGCCGTGGCATCGGCTGCCCCACAGTTCGGTGGTGCCGACGCCAACGCCAATGCCAACGCTGCGGCTCAAGGTCAGGGCGGTAACGGCGGACAGCGCGGACCTGGATTCGGAGGCCCTGGCGGACAAGCAGGATTCGGTGCACCTCACCAAGGCGGACATCATGGTGCTCATGGTGGCCATCCTGGTGGCGCTCCTGGTGGCCCTCCTGGTGCTCAAGGCGGATTTGGCGGAGCCGGAGGATTCGGTGGTCCTGGAGGTAACTTCGGCGGCGGTCCCAATCAATTCGGAGCCGGAGGATTCGGTGGTCCAGGAGGTAACTTTGGAGGCGGCAATGCCGATGCCAGCGCCAGTGCCAACGCCAATGCCCAGGGAAGTGGATTTGGAGGAGGCAATGCCAACGCCAACGCCAATGCCAATGCCAGTGCCAACACCCGCGGTGGTGGCAGCGCCAGTGCCAACGCTAATGCAGTGGCCAACGCTGTGGGCAAGTAATCAATGAAGACGATCCTAACATTCCCAGTGATTTAGTTTTTTAATATTTATACAAAAATTAAAATATTTAAAAAAACTGAAAAACAACCGCCGTTAGAGTTATTTTCACTCAGATCAGTGACTACATTGAACCCATAAAGTAAATACATATATACGTAAACATGCATACATGTTTGAAAGGCATAAGTGGGAGTATCCCTAATATAAAAAGAGCGAGTAATCGAAGAGTTGCATTTGGAAAAACTCCCATACCGTTTGCCTTCAATTAGGAAAAATATTATACAAATTGGGAAAACCGAGCTACGAGAGAGAGAGGTTATGTGTGCTCTGTGCGGATCTAAAGTAATACGATCCTGAAGATAATGAGAAAATTGTAAAATAATGATAATGGAATAAAGATAAAACCATTCAAAAACATCCATCGAGTACAAAGATAATCGTGAGGCGGCTAGCATCGAACTTAATTCAGCCGGGAAGACTATGCACGATTTTTACAAGTCCCCCCACATACAGTACATACATATGTATTCGTACCTAAACATTGACCAGGTTGACAAGCGGAGTCCCTATAGCAGTGCCGATCGGTGCATCCGTTAGATTGCAAGCTAGTATCCCTGTTTCGACGCTATCTCAACGAAATTTAATAATTTGTCGAAACCGGAAGGATCGGATCACTATATTATTACCGATGTATATTACCGATATGGATGGTTGGGTCTGCTGCGTGGGAACAGTAGCCACAAAGTTGGCTCCCTTACTAGTTTTTAAATTTGTTAGGTATTCTGGTCGATTCACAACCTCCTTAGCGAGATAATAATTTGTTTTTGTACAAGTCCATTTGAGAAAAGGATGTTTTTTCGTTGGAACCTATTGGAAGGATCAGAAGGGGCTGAAGATCCGATTCTTTAAGCCTCGATACACTTAAGGTTGTTTCTTTTATTACTAGACACTTGGGCTGCTTTACTTTTACTTTAAAAATAATTGGACTGCCGGATTTCAGTTCAATTCTAGATCACTACATTAGTAAAGAGGATTTTTTTTATCATATCTAGATCTAGTATTATCTCTTTCAGTGCAGAGCTAATTAATTTGTTGTGCTTTTCAACCGGTACAAATTTGAATTACTAATGTCCAAGCTGACTAGATCGTAAATATGTATTTTTATTCCATTTCTCTTTTGGTGTTTATTGGGTTTGGGGAGATTTAATTATGCCGGGTCGCTCTGACGTAGGTACACTGAGAAAAATACAAGCTAATGTGGTTTGGTTTTTTTTTGAGCTGAGTTGTCTTTTTATACGTTGGTTGGTAAAAGATGCTGCAATTTGTGGAGGTACTTGATAACATTTGATAAAACAAGAATCTGTTTCCTCAGCTCCATAGTCTTTGAGATATGGGCATTAGACGGGACGGAACAACAGACAATTACACGAATTTAATAATATACCCCGGTCCCCATCAGTAGTGGGTAAATTTCAAACATTTCATGTTTCATACTCGTACTGGCTATTGTGAATAAAATTGGAATTTTGAATACAGTTCCAACTGAAATTTCCCCTAAAACTGTTACTTCCAGATAACTTGTTTTACTCTCCATAAAGATGATTTCAGTTATACAAACAAACCCCCTTTGTTATGTTTTAGCAGATGGTGCTGGCAGATGTGTTTCGCTGGGCAAATATTAATTAAGCAAATTAGATGATCAAATCAATGTCATAAATTAGCTGGCCCCAATAACAGGTTTCTTTCCGAGACTTGGCTACCGCAGAAATTATACAAATAAGAAGGTATACATATGTGGATTTACTGGATGGCTCCACCTCGGGGCTAGCATATTTTTGGGAGATACTCGTATCTGCTAGTCCCGCTGACGTAGAGGCTTGTTGGGTAAAAACACAAGTAATTCACAAACACAATTTCAATTTCGTTTCCGAAAATAGTACTTTTTATTCAAATATTTTCCCGAATGATGACTACTTGAGTTAGCTGCGTATCCAGGTCTGTTCGAGGTCGGTCCTTGAGTCCACCAACAAAATTAACCGTACGGATTGTAGCCGCCACCACCCTGGGCAGTGGCTACAGCGTTGGCATTGGCTGTGGCAGTAGAAGGTCCAAGTCCTGAGCTCAAAGCCTGAGCATCGGCATTAGCATTTGCCGAGGCACCGCCAATACCACCTGGTCCATAGCCGCCACCACCACCTGGTCCATAGCCGCCACCACCACCTGGTCCATAGCCGCCACCACCACCTGGTCCATAGCCGCCACCACCACCTGGTCCATAGCCGCCACGACCATGGTGGCCACCAGGTGCTGCCTGAACGGCGACGAGGGCGAGGAGCAGGAAAGCGCACAGAGCAAAGAACTTCATTGTTGGAGCTTGCAATGATTTCTGAGAGATTCCCGGCCACTTTTATACAATTCCTGCATCCGACCAATTCAAACAAGACCCGTTTTTTAATGAACTTCGCTTTAACGCTTATTGCTTGCTAATATAGATGGAGATGTTCGGTTTCATTTATCACATTATTTAATTGGAGAATTAATACAATATGGTACATATGCTGATCGACAGCTGGCCAACGCTGAGAACGTTTTCTATCTAAAATACACAATCCATAGTGATATTGAAAAGGCTGCGATGCTTTTAGGTACCCTAAAAAAAAACAATATTCATTACAAAGTTGTGGAGCGGCAAGTCAAGAGAAAGGGGATCTGTACATTGGAAACCTTTCAAAATATTGAGCTTTCATATGACCAGTGGGTTGTATAACTGCAAAAGATTAATTGTACTAAAAAGTTGGTACTTTCCTTCTTGTCACAGTCTGAACATATCGAGTTCGTATCTTGATAATTTCTCCACATGCCGTTTATGATCCATTATTTATTTGTGCGACAGAAAGTAATGGCGGCTATTCCATTGGTATTCTCTTGGGATCTTTGGATTGTCTTATTATAAGACATTGACCAACTTTCCTTCAGATTTTTCTCCATTCAAAAGAATGTAGTCGATTGCTGAAAAAAGATTTTGTTGGTGATAAAATAAAAATCCATAATTTCGCTATCATCTTGTTACCTTTGTTCGTTCTTCTTCTTGGAACTTTCCTAAACGAATGGCCCCAATAATATGAAACAACAGGCGGTGATTTTATCAGGTAATTCGTGTTTTCTTTAGCGAAATATGAATTATGCAAATTAGTTAAACAAATCAAAGCCGCAAATTTAACACAAAAACTGGTTTGCTGACCGACTACCGACTACCGTACAGCAGCTTAAAGTTTCCTTCTCGTAACTTTACCTAATCCTAGTAGATCTATGTAGAGTCTATTGTTTTACATAAAACACAGACCAAGCCAAGTAAATAGTCAAATTTTCGTATCCGCAAAATATGTTTTATTCAAATGTTATATCGATAATGCTTTGCCAGAGGAGGCCCGTCACGGGACGGGCCCACTTTTCGCCGTAGCTTCGTATCCATGCCTGTTCCTGGTCGATCTTTGTTGGTTCTCATTGACGTTTCTCAGCAATTTAACCGCGATGGTTAGAGCCGTGACCGCCGCTGGAACCGCCCTGGGAAGTGGCAACAGCGTTGGCATTGGCCGTGGCAGTAGCGGGTCCATTTCCTGAGCTCAAAGCCTGAGCATTGGCATTGGCATTGGCAGAGGCGCCTCCGGCGCCACCAGCACCAGCACCTGGTGGTGAACGGTTGGGGGTAGCCTGCACGGCGACCAGAGCGAGGAGCAGAAAAGCGAAAAGAGCAAAGAACTTCATGGTTGGAGCTTGCGATGCTCTCTGAGTGGAGCGCAGTCCCTTATATACCCGCACAAGCCACCGTGTGCAAAAGTCTGGGCTATACTAGTTTTCTAGATATGTAGATTAAATTTGTTTATTTAAAACTGATCAGTTCCAGGGCTATAATCTATGTGTGAGTGGTTTCGTTTAGCACATATATTAGGCGTATAAACGTGTGAAATGGTGTGCGGATTGGAAACTTGAAGTTCAGCTGGCTGAATAGATTCCATTGAAGTTCATTCGGTCTACCATCTAAGATACATATGTACATACTTATGTACTTACATAAGTCGTTGAGGAACGATTCTATTCAGTCAGCTGAATAGCCAAAGTTATATCGATCTGGACAGATAATTCTGATAGAAGATGTGAAAACGAATGTTATTTACGTATTATTTATTTTACTTATAAAATTGTAGATTAATATAAATCTAGCGTTTCAATTTAATTAGTTAAAGCCAGAGCTACAACACCCTGAGGCTGATGTTGACTATTTTATTTTAATGTCGTTCCAGGGCATAGTTTTAGGCTTCCTTGAAATTCGAATTAAATAAAGTATGCTTTGCGGCAACCTAAGTTTACTGAAGAGTATGTCGTTGCCCTCAAATGTACTACATATATAAATATATTCTTCGATTGAAAGCTTCAACAATTAATATAATAAATGTCTTCTTTTATTTTAAGAAGAAATCCATTATTTAACTACTTCGAATTCAATTCAAAACATCTGATTATATTACAAATAGTAGTCACCTTCCACATACTGCTTTTGACTTTGTTTTTCGAAGCATAAGTTCCAGTACATACGGTCTTATGGTTGAGCAATGGTTAATTTTAAATACAACGGTGAAAGGTTTGCCGAAATCAAAATCAAATTTAAAAAAATGAGATTAATCAAAATGAAATTTAAACCAGTTAATGGAAGACCATATATTTGTTCGGCAGTTTGCAGTGATTTTTCCCAATTATTTTTCAATATGTACCTAAGAGGCTTTGTACCACATCTCTCCCTAATAGTGACTAATCGTCGAGTAGTGCACATTCCAATGCCCAGTCCCAGATTAGTTGTCTGGCTATACCCAAAAAAAACCCGAATTGCCAAAACCTTCAATTCACATTCATTCAATACATATGTATGTACATGTGTATACTGGTATTCAACATGCAGTTTAACGCCTGCTCAAGTTCAAATGGAAATTAACGCGTTTTGTTTATTTTATTGTCGAATGCTTTCAAGTCTGAACGAGAGCAGCGCAGAGCCAGCCCATAGACCACAGCGAACGTGAGAGTCATTGCTAAATCCCCGAGAGCCCTACACAGTCTAATATTCGCCGAATCGATGAATGAATAATCTGCAAAGCGATGGCCGCCGGACCAGACTCAGCCCGATCGAATGGAACCGACCAGTTGGCATATGGCATAGCTGGTCCACGTGTTCGCCCGTCCGTCCGGGTCGTCGTCCATGCCGGAACATAAAAGCACAAAAATGTATGACGACAACTTTTGAGACGATTGCCGGTTTCCGAACGCAGGTGGGCAGCATTCAGCTGGTGGGTTGCCGTTTGCTGGCGGTGCCCGTTTCTTGGGTGCGCTGCCTTAACGATCTGCAAAATGATTCATATACCATAGATTGCGATCGAAGAGAGCCAAGCGTAGAAGAGAAACAGATCTGAACTGTTCTCAGATAACTCCGCAGGACACCTTTCTTCACGATTGTTTAAAACCAAAATAGAAAATTGGAAATATAGGGATTTACATCACGTAGGGTAAATGTCGCACCTCTTTTTGTGTACTAGCCTCGAATCCATGTCATCTACTCTCAGTGTAGTGCATCGATGCCCAAACAGATTTCGATGATTCAATATTATGTCATACAGCGATATAAGGCTGGATCAACAATGTGTAAAACACAGACTAAGTTTTTTCTTTGTTCAATATCCAACGCAAACACGAATGGAGTATTGCTATTCATGTTTTATTTATAATTTATAATATCGTTTATCTTCAGCATTTCTCTCTTTCCCCACTTAGCAGACCGTAGGCATTTTTGCACAATATTTTGTATCTGTATTTGCATTCCACGACGCGGAATCGTATCGGTATTATGTATCATTTAATTTCATGCCGATTCGTTTAGTTTTTTTGGTTTATCACACTGTGCTTCGGTCAGCTGAATGATATTTAAATATTTTAATATTTAACTCGTTTAGAATATGAAAACTGTCTAGAAGCAACCGAGTATCAATCGCTCATTCTTCTCCTCCCCGTTATGGCAAGCTGGCCTTGACAAGGCCACATTTTTGGTTGTAGAGCTTCAAGATCGATTCGTCCGCACCACCGAAGAGTACCCGTAGAGCACCTCCACGCCGTCGGAGTTAAAGATGCGCTCGACGCGAGGGGCACGCGTCTGAATGGCACGCGGCTCGGGAGTCGAAGCTACAGCATTGGTGCTCGGACCCTTTGTGGTCGGGATGGTGGTCCGCTCTGACGATGGTTGTCTCTGAGTGGTGATCGGGAGGCTGGTGGTGGTCTCCAAGACATTTTTGGCAGTAGTCTCTGGCTGAGAACCTAGAACTCTTGCCTGTTTGGTGGTTAGGAGTACAGGTGCAGGACTTGTGGTGGTTCTAGGAGCATTCGTAGTGGTTTCGATAATCTCGGTGGTGGTTTCGATAGTCTCGGTGGTAGTTACAGGAGCAATCGTAGTCGTTTTTTGAGCAATCGTAGTCGTTTTGATAGTCTCGGTGGTAGTTTTAGGAGCATTCGTAGTGGTTTCGATAGTCTCGGTAGTAGTTCTAGGAGCATTCGTACTGGTTTCGATAGTCTTGGTGGTGGTTTGAATAGTCTCGGTGGTGGTTTCGATAGTCTCGGTGGTGGTTTCGACCGGGGGTTGGGTGAATGTAGAATGCGGCGTGGAACTCAGTTCTGTTGTCGAGCAGGGAAGATAAATAGGTTACTTTAGTTGTTTAATCCAAAGAGATGTTCTCGTTGGGAACACATCAGTTACCTGTTGTCTCCTGCGAAGTAGCCCCAGTGGTGGATTCCTTGTCTTCTTGTTCTGGGACCAGTGTGGTTTGCTCGGTGTTGGCCAACCAAACGAGACCTGCCTCAGTCCGGGATTCTTCCATTTCTGGAAGTATTCTGGGCGTCGCCACCAGCTGGCCTTCAGCTTCAATCAGTTGTAGGAGTGGCGGCATTGTAGTTCCCCTGTTCTCGAAACTATCTTCTTCGCTATTGAGGGCTACGCTTTCGTCCACCAAATTTACGGTTCCAATGGCTGGTGGTTTGCCTTGGAAGAAGCTATTGGGGTACTTGCCCTTGGGCGGTTCTGTGGTTGAATTGGACTTCGTCCCTAATGTGGTGCCATTAATCTGTATATTGGTTACTGTGTTCCTGGGCTTTTCTGTTGTCCCATTAGTTTCGGTGGTCTGCGACTCGAGCAGCTCTGTCTGTGCGGTCTGGGCGGTCTGGGCTCGCTCCAACTCTAGTTGCAGGACAACGGACTCGGGCAGTGGTTCCTCCGTAGTGCCGAACGGACTGTCGGTAGCCTGCGAGAATATCTCTCCCCGCGAATCGGTGGTTAGGATGAGGTCCGTGTCCATATCCATCGTAAAGGTTCCAGACTCAATGGGCGATAGCGAGGATGACTCCTCCTCTTCTTTGGGTGGAGGAGCGGATGGCGTTGCTTTTGCATCAGATTTTGACTCTTTTGCTGGGGCTGCCTGCGCGGCCGCTATCAGCAGCAGTATGGCAACGAGCGGCATGCGCGACATTTTCGACTCGATCGATTTACTGAATGTCCGGAATGCGAGGCGACTGTTGGCTGTTGGCTGGCAATGAATCGCGTCTATGAACTCGTCGAACCGTTCACTTTGGGCCCCGTTGGCCTTTGTCGCTTGGCCAAAACTTGCTCCTGTCTCGAAAAGCTCTCTCTTTGTCTGTTTGTCTGTTTGTCTCTCTGTATATCTCTGTCTCGGAACTGGTTCACTTGGGGCCACTGGCTTCCGCTCCACACGACTAGTGTTGTGACTAGTTTTGTTTGCGGCGAGGAACTAAACCGCTTGCAGCTTCGGCCGCAGCTTATAAGGCGGCGAGCGAAAGCACCCATTTGAAAACTGTTCCCGGCACGGTGCGGCCCTGTCTTCGCTCTGGGCATTTGGTTTCTCAGCTGCGTTGGCAACTGTTTTTCATCCGCGGCGGCGGCTGTTTTGACGCGGCCCGAACTGACGTGGAGTGCAGGTGAGTGAGGTAAGGCTCTTCGCACTTGGCCCAGAAACATCTTTTAAATGCCACTTCCCCCTCTCCAGTGCAATTTCACTTTCAACGCGCTCACCTGTACTCTGTGCTCACCTCTGATCCGAGTATTGATTGTTGTCTGCGACAGTGCCGTTTGTGTATTTCGCGGAGCGCCAAACCGGCTTTCTGGTATGCCAATTAATTCGTTACAGCTCCGCGTCCTCTCATAATTCGCGGTTATCCAACGATTTTTGATCAACACTCTATGAGAGTGTCTCTATGGCATTCAAATTGTTCTTTCAGAACCAACAAGAAATTCTCTTTGAACGACAATTCTGATTGCCGACGTTGTCTTGCCTTGCAAGAGCCCCTGATTGTGGGTTGAACGATCGATTTGGAATGGGCCTAGCGATAACTGAATGGAAAATAGGAGGTAATAATGAGGTGTACATGGGAAATTGTTTTCTTCCTTCTGTCTACAATAAGAATTCGATCGGACGATGATTCGGAGTTTTCAGTTCTCTCGTTTTTGTTTCAGAATTGAGGAATTCGTGATTTGAGGGGGCGGATTACACTTGTTTCAGTCTAGTCTACACAACAAATCTGCTCTAAGTACCGGCCATGAATATTACTTTAACCAGATCTTGAACTTTTCACATATATGTATGTACATCCGTGAATACGAGGACGACCCAAAACTATTCTATATAATAGAGAGATAATTGCCGATCGATCACAACAATATCGGCTGAATATTCTCGATTGACTTGACATTTTTCGATGAATTAAAAAGGGGTAAAGTATTAAATTAAGGTTGTTATTGATATGCGATATTTATGTACATAAGTATATAAATCACTCAGCAAGATTACAGGAAGTATCCTGTAACATTTCATTGAGATATGTAATGGGCTTCCTTAAGTTTATCTTATCTTTCCGGTGCTGGTCGGAAAACTATTAACTGAATGACTCTTCTCGGAAACTTTGACCTCGCGAATTGATTTTCGTGACAGTTTCGGCCACAAGCCATTCCACATCACATTACCAGGAAGAACTTTCATAATTACCTCTTATCGAACCGCAAAAGCCTCATCCCGAGCCAAACTTGAAGAACAACCGAAATATTGTTGAACAAGCCGTAAAGATAGTTTTTTGTCTACTCGACAGAATCGACTTGAGGACATGGAAACATGGAACCAACAAAACGATAACGATGCGTACAGCCACGAGAGGCAATAACAATGAACTCTGAACTGGGAAGTGGGAAATGGGAAGCTATTGGTATACATTTGGGCTGCGTGGTTTGCCGAGCTCAGCGGAAAGTATTTGCTTAGGAAATCATTAAACGACCCGAACCAGAGTCGTAGGCGTGGCCAATGCAATATGATTTATCCAATGAATGGTTTTTGGCCGACTTTGCCGATTGTCAGGGCACCCTCGAGGGTGTGTGGGATACCCAGAGAACACCTTTAAGTAAACTTCAATAACATTATTAAGACAAGACAAAGTCTCGAGGACGGGAAGGCCCACAGGGATGGAGGGGAAGTGGCGACGGCACCCACTCGAATTGAGCTCCTGCCGTCAGGGCCGGGTACAAAGGGCAAAGGACGCAAAGGGCAGGCGGCCAACATAAATATGACTTATAAAATGGTCTCGAGAGGGAGAGAGACATTTTGGCAAGCAAATTAGTTTGCCCAACTGATGATGGAGGAGACTGACTGTCTCCTTTCCGGCCAGGAAACTTTCAGCACTTTGTTGGAATATTTATGCAGATCATCTCAGCGGATGAAGGATGTGATGAGTCCAGAATGGAGTAGCCCCAGCGCCCCAGTCACTGGGAGGGAGCACGGAAATATCATGAAATTATTATTGTTAAAGTGAAATCAATGCTGGCAGCATTTTCAATTTACCAACGAGAAATATAATTTAAATGCAGAGTGAAATGAGCCTCCTTCCTGATCAGAACAGGGGGAAACTGTGGGCTTGAGCCCTAATGCTTTGGAAACCATTAGGGAAACATTTCGAATGCAAATTCTGTTTCCAGCAGATGTATGTAATTTCCAGTATCCAGCTGCCTCGGACTTTGAAGTGGCGCCAGTGGCAATTTGTCCTGGGGGCGTGGCACTTTATTGCTTAACGATTAGGCCCGCTCCTTTGGCTCTTGATGCTAATGTTTATTTCTAAATTACTTCGAATGGAAATGGAAACGAAAATCAATCAACGAGGTGATGGGAGAAAGAACTGGAGCTAAGAGTCAGGAATTTATGTAACTCCTACGTGCATGCTATATGAAATTAAAAATTGTTAAACTTCGTAGTCCATGGGCTCTCAAGAACTTGTTGTCTTGCCTGATGGCGGCTCCAGTAGTCCTCGAATGACTTTCAATGGCTCTTCAGATCTCACAAACCAAGGAACTTGAAACTCTGCTACTCTGTTTATTTTATAATTTCAGCTGCGGCCAAGAGCTGATTCTGCCATTGTTCGAAAATGAAACAATAGAAGTCGGCAACTCGAAGTGGATGAAACGAGACGAGCATTGTAATTGTATTAAAAAATAATTACTTTATAAATGGGAAATTGCGGAAAAATATTGCATTGTCTTTGGCCTCTGCTGGGGATTCAATTATCGAACCATAACGCACAAATATCGGGGATTGGCAACAGGACCTGCCAACTGTACAGTATACAGTATATATATATGGCTGGATGCTTATTAATCCTTGCTTAAAAGGCTTCACTTTACTGTCGGCCATTGTAATGCCTGCTGTATATTTATTTAAGCTGGCTTAAAGCCATTGAATCGGCTTTTTTCATTTGATTCTCTTATGGGGATACTACGAGTACGTAGATTTCCCTCACAGGAGGCGGACTATCCAGTTCAAGCCTTGGAGTTGCAACTCATTTTTAAAGCGATCTGTGTATCCCATTTGAATTCCATTAAAAGAGGCGCCCGTTAAAGGCAAGTTGGCGGTAGCCCACTGAGCAAAAGTTACTCTCCGCCACAACAAGAATAAGTTGATTTAATAAATTATGATGTGTTGTGTGTACTCGCTAATGACAGGCTCTGAAGGAGCCGCACAATATCATTATAAGCCAAAACTAAATCAACAGCAACTAGAGCACACGCCAACAACAACAACAGCAACTGCCAAAGAGCCAAGAGCAGCAGAAAGGGGACAGAGAGTGGGACCTAATAGTAGATGCTGAGGCAGGAGCCACTAATTGACTTTAATTATTTTGTTGTACTAAATGTCTTGTTTACACAAGGAATAGAAAGGAAGAGATACAGAGAGAGAGGGGAGAGAGGGAGGATTGCACTAGTGGGCGATACACTGACAATTCAAAGTCACTTGTTCTCGCTTGCAAGGCAAATGAACAGCAACAAAAATAATGTAAGAAATCTTTTGTCAAGATACTCGACTTTAGATACCCATTACTTATATGCTGTGACTAAATTCCTTTTCTTTTGTAGGATATGAAATAAAGAATGATGCAAGGGAAGAGCTGTAGAATGCAAGACACATTGATACTTGGATACTTTGGTTAGAAGTTTAAGGATATTTACAATATTCTCGAGAGACCTTTGTTGGGTATTGGAATAATACCTACTAATTGTTAAAATCTTGACCTACAATTGTGGATACCACAGATTGCTCTAGGAAAACTAGGTGTTAGTTTTAGCTATTACAGCGCCGAAAGCGCGTTGTACTCCCGGCCAACTAAACCCATACAAATATAATAATCCCCTTCTCCCTCAGATTACTGGGTGTAATGACAGCTAACAGATGGTGTACAAAAGAGAGAGAAATGAAGATAGAGAGGAGAGGTATGTGTGTAGTTAGGAGGACTGTCAAAGTTAGTTAAAAGCAAAGTGCAAACATGTGGGCTTCCTAGCTTGGTGGCATGCAACCGCTCCCCAACAGCCAGGCTCTAAGCGGTGGAACTTTCATTAAAGTTGAATTTGTGTCAGTTGTGCGCCTGCAACTGCGGCTGCATCGTGTGGATGCTTGTGGGATCGGCGACAAGGATAAGCGAGCAAGGACAACCTGCCATATAGAAGGTGCTGGTGGAAAGCCCTTTAAAGATAGTCGGAATATGTCTACGAGAGTTCATGATTTTCCAACGGCTTCACTCTACTGTTCAGTCAGGGGATAAAAAAGGCCACTACGGGCTCAATTTCGATTGAAGAGCGGAAACAATTTTAGTCCACAGGAGCAGTTGTCGGACCAGAGTCCGCCCAGAGGTAATATCACCTGAAAGTCGAAACTTGGCTGCAGGCATTGGTCGCTGTCATTCCTGCCTTCCAAACAGCCATTGCTTCCTGTTTGTGTTTTGTTGTTTACTCAGCAACAGTACGCGCTGCAATTTGGCTTACAGTTGGTCCTTCGTGGAGCTGGAGACTGCGATTCCCTCCCCTCCCTCCTTCGGTTCTCCTGTCACCAGTCGCAAGACGCCAAGCAGCGACAAATGAAGGCAATTCATTGGGCGCGCGGCTTAAACTTGTCGCTGAAAGTGCACAACTGCGGTTCTGTGCGGGGTTTCAGGATGGGGACGAGGACGGAGGCGGGACCGGGGAAAGTTCTGGATCCTGCTCCTACTGCTTCGGCTCGGTCCGTGCTCACCTCCTGCTGCGGATAAAGTTTTCCGCGTTTCCCGTCGAAAGGAGTTGCGTTTTAAGTTGCAATTAAGCGTTGGCGCTGTTTGCTTCGACTCTTCTGCCAGACCCGCTCCATTCACCTGCCGAGACCACGAGAGTCCAATGAATTCATTGTGGTTTCATCCAGGTCTGCCTTACAAAAATATACTATCTGTCTGGAGTATAGCTAATGAATACTGATAATGAATGGCTACAGAATACGGAAAAGCAGTACTTCGGTGCGACAAAGTTTATTGAAGAAAGACTCGTATCGTTGAGATATCCTTGGACTGGGAGAACTTTCATGTTGATCAATAATGTGTGCGTTTCTGTTCCTTTAAAACTTCTCAAACTCTCGTGAAAACTCTCCTCTGTGCCTTTAATAAACACTTGAGATCTACATTTGGAATACTGTATACATCTATGTATATTACATTTTGTCATTTTTATTGTGCAGCTGAAAAGTGTGCTTCACTTTTTTGTTGCTCAGCTCAAAAGTGTCAAAACCTTTCCGTTAAAATTCAGCTTGTGACCGCTTCCGACTCCGACCACTTCCTGATATGCGTTTCAAGAGAGATCGTTTGTTCTAAACAATTCTAGGAGCTTAAGAATACTGTTTACAGGATACAAATCTGAAATATGAAAAAACCCTGGGTACTATCACATTCAAAAGATATTCCTTCCGTTTTGTGAATTGACGCCCGAATCGAGTATATAAAAAAATAAGTAAAATTTAAACCCCAGCTTCAATCGATGCTTACGATATCATTTATTGCGGCGCCATCGTTAAAAAAGTAATATCTCATTAATATTTTTGTTTATTAGGACATTGACAAGCGCAGCTCCCGCAAGACCGACCGATGAGCACTGCAGCATGACGCGTGGTACGTATAACAGAACTAAACTAAAAAAACTAAAAGTAGTTCCGAAGAGTTCAAATAATGGGGCACAGGGAACTATAATCCGAGCATCTGCCCCAAAAGGAAAGCAATAATTAGATCTACAGAGCGGGAGGAGCAATGGAGTAATTCTAATACCCATTGTTCAGCCAGCACTGCAGTGCCCCGAGTATTTACACAATAAAACTCTCAGATTCTCTTAAAATATTTTTTATTATTTAACATAAACATACGTTTCGGATTACTCATAAATTTGTACACATAAATTAAAGAATTAAGGGTCGCAAAGAAAATGGGTCGCACAATCGTGATGAAAATGAATCTGGCCGCAAATTGTGGATAAACATTTTCGGCATTCGAGTCGGTGCTTGGCGGAGGGGTGTAGTGATTCGGGTCCTGGTTATTGGATGATTGGAGTGGAGTGGAATGGAGTAGCGCCTAGACTGGGCGTGCCTGAGTGGATGGATCGGGGTCCCTGGCGTCGGGGACCGAGAAGGTGCGATTGATTGGAGCGTAAATTGTTAAAATGTCATCACAGTCATATGAAATTGGAGCGAGAGAGAGCGTTGCTGGCCGTCAAAGTCACGCGTACAGTTCCGATGTGGTGCTGGTGAATCCGACCTGCAGCTCGTCCCCCGCGGATGTGGTCGTGTCCGGAGTAGTTGTGGTGGTGGCTGTGGCTGTGGCTGCTGTCGTCGGTGCGGTGGCCGTTACACTCGCGATCAGTTCCATGCCGAGGCCGTGGGGGAGGTGGACGTTGGGTGGAAGCTGCGACATCTGCAATTGGATTTGGTTCTGCAGTTGCTGCCGCTGCAGCTGCATGGCCAAGAAGCTGGCCAGGTTGGCCGTCAGCTTTGCCTTGTGGTTCTCGACCCGCCGGATGTTCCTCACTAGCCGATTGTAGACCAGGGGCTTCACATCGATGGCCCACAAGAAGTCCAGATGGTTGAAGCGCTCCATGGGCACCAGGTACTTGTCGATCACGTTGGGCAGCTCCCTGGCCAGGCGGTCCACCCCTGTGGTGGACACCAGCAGATCGTTCACCGAGTAGTACAGGGCCACTGGGACCTTCACCCTCGACAGGTCGTAGTCCGGCGGCGTGATCCGGTTGTACTCCAACTGGTTCCTCAGGTAGCCACGGTCGAACTTGCGGAAGTGCCCGGACTTCATCAGCTGGCCAAAGTGCTCCAGCTGCTTGATGGAGGCGCCCGAGGGCGTGTGGCTCAGCATCACGGGTAGCATGGTCTGCGGGAATAGATGGAGAAAGAAGGGGGCAATGCAGTTTCAAATTCCACAAAACAGTGTCCAACCCCATTCAACATTCAGAATCGACCCCACACACCTGTCCCAAACACAATGCTACACAGCCTAGACCATGTTAGCCATGGCAGTACAGGCGGTTCATGTTGGGCCAGAGAATCGCGCCTAATTTGCATGCATTGTCGCTTGTTGTCGGGTCTCCAGCTTCCAGAGTGCCGGTTAATTATGCCAATTGCCAGCAACGCCAGCGAAAACAACAACGCCCCCTCTGGCGGGGGCGGGGGGGGCGGGAGCGGGCACTGACATAATAGATAATGACACCCCTTCAATGGCATATTCCGGGTCAGGGAAACCCGCCCATATTCACCCCCACATAATGCTCGAATGATGTTCAATTTCAGCCCCACACACCCTGCACTCTGTGGGGCATAATTTCGAATCTGCGGGCGTTTAACTTGCGGTCGATTAACGGGCAAGTTTTGCCGGGGAGTGGGGTACATATGTGTATATGTAATGCAAACATCGTGGCTGCACGGGGGATTAAGATAGTGGCATGTACTAGGTGCGACCTAAGCGTAAATGCGTTTGGTGTTAATGAAATGGAAATACAATAAAGGAAATCATGTTACTGTTCAAATTAGATGGGGCAAGATCTACAAATAGTGCCATAATTGTGGACAGGCAACCCTAAGACATGGAAATACAATGTAATGGCTGTGAATTGATTTGTTCTACCATCAACACCCTGAAGTAACGAATATTAGTGAATTAGTAAATGACTATGTAGTCTGTTACTAAGCTTGAATAGCACCCATTTGCTCTTTACCCTCGAATGCGATGTCTTCTGAACACTCACCCAGATCCTCCACTAACAATGCTCATGAGCAATTCAGGACAATCCGCATCGCGCATCCCGCGCCCCCACACCGAAGCCCACTCAAACTATCAAAATCGACCGACAATCGAACTGGGGCGAGTTAATTAAGTGCCAACTTAATGAAGACAATCCCCCGGAATGCCAGCGGTCGTCCAATCCGGGACCAAATCGATGCCCCTCATCGCCGCATGGGGAGTCCCGTGAAAATGTGGCGGACACACAGCAGGCAACCTGATGATTCCCGACTCCCTCCATCGCCGACCCAGGCACTCACTTTGTTCAGCTGCTCCGAGTTGTAGCCGGCCACCAGAAATAGGATATTGGAGCAGACGTCCTGCGTCATGGCATTGTCGTGGCAAACAACCTGGCTGTGGTCCACCAGGAATTTTGTGTTGGGCATGAACTCCGTGATGCGCAGCATTCGTGTGGCGGCCTGGCCGAAAACAGAAGAGTAAGAGCGGGGAAATGGAAATTGCGAACGAACCAGCGACCGATGCGCACTTACTGTTAGAAAGTCGAGAAACAGAACCAGGGTCCGGAAGAGGGGACTCTTCATGTCGTGGATGTAGGCAATGGGGGCTAGGGCGTGCATCGAGGTGATTTTCTGCGTGTACGAGGGCTGCTCCGAGCAGAGCACCCAGAAGATGGCCGTGCCCTGGGAGTGGCCGACGTAGTGCAGCTGCTCGTAGCCCGTCTTGCTGAGGATGTAGTCGATGTTCGCCGGAAGATCGTACTTTCCCATCTCGTGGAAGGTGAAGTCCCAGAACTCCTGGTAGTCGCTATTCAGGCTGGTGTGGTTCTTCGAGTACCGGTTGCCGCGTGAGTTGCCCATCCAGACGTCGTAGCCCAAGTCGGAGAGCATGTAACCTGGATAGGAGGAAGGGTTTTGAACAGTTATTAGTTATTCCAAATGGGATATATAATGAGCATCTTAGGAACTTAGTTCACTCACCCAACCCCGATTTGGGACCCATGAGTACCCACGTAGCCGAAGTGTCCAGTATGCCGTGCATCAGCAGCACTGGCTGGGCGCCTTTCTTTGGAATGCGGTGCATTTCCAGGATGTAGCCATCCTTCGTCACCACGGTGTGTGTCTCCGATGGATAGCCATATTTGCGTATTAATTTGGGCTGACCGGAGAGAAAAACGAGATGGAAAGGTGTTAGAAGTGCAAATCATGGCAGTGTGAAATTGAGTTGCCCCAGTCCAGGTTTTTGCACCTGCCCTTTCCGCTCGCTGTCCCTCTTTCTCTTTCTCCTCTCTGCAGCTCCCATTTGCATAGCTTGGTGGAGAGCAGTCACCTGTTCGAGTCCCGAGCCCCGAGCACCAGCATCGTCGTCATCACCAGCGTGGTATTCGTCTGGCCCTAACCACAGTCATTTTCAGCTAATGAATTTTAATTTGCGGCATCAACAAGTTAATAAAGTCCCAGCCAGGGGAGAGTTTGCAAGGCTGGCAAGGTGCAGACGGGCCGTGGCTGAACCACTGGGAAGTTCCGCAGTGCAGAGTTGATTGAAATATCTTAGTCTCTTGGCTTCAGGGGTTCCAGCACCCTGGCGACGTTGTGTGGATACGTATGGCCTCAACTATTTAAATTGTCAGCTATGACGGAGCTGTCCGAGCCATATAGAATATCTTTATTGATGCCGCAGCTGACTATAAAGCTTGGTGATCTTGGGGGATTCTCTAGGGGGATCTGATGCGACGCAAAGTCACACCAGCCAGGTGCTGTCCGTCAGGGGCTCCTCGGGTCACTCTATAAGCACCGCTCCATAGCTCAAGCTAGTCACGTATCACGCATACGCACTGTATGACAGCATATATTTCTTCCTGCTCGTGTAGATTGATAGATTTTTGAGAAAGCCGTGATATTTTTGATAAGTTCGGGTCTTTGGGAGGTGGCTTATGTAAGTGGCGCGGGTAGTAGGTGGCCGAGAGAAAAACTTATAACACAATTGTTAAAATTAAGCCGTAAACACGCGATTACACAAATGCACAAAGAAACAAAAACAAATGAATGAAAACTGAAATACTGGAAAGAGACTCTCTGGGAGCTGCCTGGAATTTTAATTAACCTTGGCAGCGAATGACCAGCAGCAACAGCGGCAGCAGCAGCAACAGCAGCAGCAGCAGCAACAACAAAATAATACTCGTATAAACATTGCAATTGGCCAACTGACTTGCCGGCTGGTTGGACAACACGAGGAAGTGGTACCCAAAGTAAGCCAGTGAAATACTTTTCCTACTCTTTCGGTTTTGTTTTGGTTCGAGTGGATTTTGGCAAATGTTTAGGCATAAATTTGGCTTCTTTTGTTTCTTTTTCGGCAGTTTCCTTGGCTCTTGTCTTATATAACTTCTTTGTTCGAATGGGAGCTCAAAAAGAATGAGCGCGCGAACGAGGTGCGAAGAAGCGGCCGCAGAAAGCAGCTTGGACAAGCCCCAAATTGCAACAGCTGTTGGGGCTGTCGTTGCTATCGCAGTGGCCCGGTGAGGTTTTGTTTTTCTTGGCTTGACACACTTTGCGCAGCAGCTGGCAAATATTGGAGAGCTCAAGAGCCGGGGAAGCGTTGCACAGATGCGCAAAGTGCAACAAAATGCCACCACCTGGGGTCTCACCGGGCTGTCAGTGTTGGGAAACCGCCAAAAGTTTGGAAACCTCTGCGGTAATGCAACATTGAGCAATGCCTTTATCTCCTGCCAGGGAATACACTTTACAGTTTTTGCCTTTATAGTTTTCTTTATACATATTCATTTAAGCCCTGCAATTAGCAGAAATCAAATTGATTGCGGCCTAGAAATGGCTGCGATTATAAAGTCCAATTTACTCAAGGCTCAACGGTGGTCGGCACGCACACACTCGCAGGCTTTGCAGTGCGTTTGTGAGCGTGGAGAGCAGGCAAAACGGAACAAAAACGTGCTTTTGTATTGGTGCCGGCCACTGTTGGACGAGTGTACGTGAGCGGCAGCGCAGCAGCAGAGCACACGAGATAGGGCTATGTACATATTTGCTCTAGGAATTCGATTACTCGATTGTTTGATGATCAACGAGTCGATAAAAAACGTAAGTCCACTCAGAAATATCGTATTTAAATAGTTTGTACAGCTCACTGATAAAACAAAACAAAAGAAGACGAACAAATACT
The DNA here is from genome assembly GCA_008121275.1 of Drosophila lowei. Classification (NCBI taxonomy): domain Eukaryota; kingdom Metazoa; phylum Arthropoda; class Insecta; order Diptera; family Drosophilidae; genus Drosophila; species Drosophila lowei. The sequence continues at coordinate 16,489,612 of CM017779.1, read as the reverse complement.
CACCGCCATGGCTCAAATATGGAAATGTTTGTTTTAACGCCAATTTAAACATAAGCCAAACACAACACAACACAGCACACAGTACTCGTAAATAAATCAAGCAAATTGCGAGGCAAAAACGGGCTCGTAAAGGTTGGAAAACCATAATTAAATACCAAATACCAAACCCCAGAGAAATAGAGAGATAGGTATACTCGTACGTCGGACCCTGCGGTCTGCGACTTGGACCAATGTGAAAATAAAAATGAATTGCGGCTGTCAGTTGATTTTCGGTCTCGTTTCTCATTTTCTGTCTGACCGCAATGCCAGTATGTTTTTCGTACGGTGTGTGCTTACTGTTTCACTAACTGAACTTTTTCGTTGGGCTCACAGCCACCGAAACTTCATTAGCACCTACGCCAGGCGGCCCAGCACCGACTCGGATCCCGATTACCATAATGCTCATCATGACCTACTAATTTTGTGTTTGGCTGCCGATGGTTTGTGTCCATGCTAATTGGCAATGGAGCTTGTGTGTGTATCCACAGTGAGCATCGCCTAAATGCCAAAAGATCAGTTCTGGGAATACTGGGTGTCAGCTTTTTTATGAATTGATTCATGAATTGAAAGATCATCCCAGTAAACTGTATCAAGCAGCATCAATGCGAGGGTGTCAAGCTTGTCATCCAATTTATTGGGCGTCTTACGTGGATCTATAACCTTCGTCGTCCCGAAGGCGTTTTATCAATTGACAAACAATTACCCACCAAGAGTCTTGAACATATTTATATTTGAAAGGTAGAAAAATGTGTTAATGAATCTTCTGTCAAGAGCCAATTGAGCGATGAAAACCTTTATAAATTTAAGCCTTATACTTTATTTTCCATCAAAGCCCTCTTCGGAGCTCATCTTTCCCCAGTAATCAGTCTGAGACCTCACCTCCATTTGCACGAGATACCCGTCGACTGCTGTACTTAGACAAGGTGGCACTTAGCCGAAATGTACTGTATGTGGAGTGTTGCATGGGCCTTTGGGTGTGGATTTGCTTGGATGTTTTTTTTCCGCTGTGTATTTTTCGTTTAAAATATCGATGCAAATTTTAAGTGTCAACGTCTGCTTTTCTGGCTTTTTTTAGTGGCTTTATGGCGTGCCTTTGATTCATTTGCATAAAACACTTTTGCTCGTCGAACTTGAGGGCGCTTGTCGGCGCCTTCGATGCCGGAGGAGACCAGACCAGAGCCAGAGCCAGAAACCACTTTTGCTTTCGTTGGATGGATGGATTTCGGAGTCCATCTCTCGTCTTGTCTTGTCTTGTCTTGTGCACATCGCTCATTTTGTAACTGACCTTGATATTGACTTCTCTCTGCCCGTCTTAACACTGTCATTATGAGACTGGGTTCGAGGCGTCTCGATGGCCAACCAGTTTTCCCCTCCAATTTGGTGTCAAGTCTTTTGCTGGATCTTTTGTGTACCTCTGACTCTCTTGTCCCATAGATGTATTTCTGATTGGCGTTGGCCGCTCGTTGACTTCGTTTTGCCGCCTGACATCATTTTAATGACATCGAAATATAGGAGGTTAATCACATTTGAACTTTTCCTTCAAGATGCCGATCATTCGGAGCCCTGCCTTATAGCATATGCAAATCTGTTCAATCGTCAATGGGCTTTATGCGCATTCTAATAACAACAAACAAAACATTATGCAACAAAAGAAAAACTGATTGATTGATATCTTCATTGATATTTTTAGTTTGAACTTCGCTCTTTATCTGCATTGTCGAATAGATCACCAACTCATTGGCCCACTGTCTCATTTGTTCGGCTTCTGTTTGTGCCCGCAACTTGGCTGATGGATGTAAATGCTCACTAAAGAAGGGTTTAAGCCGCTTCTGTATACTTTTTCGATGGGAGTTACCCATCAACACCTCCGTTTTGAAATCAGCCTAAACGACATCGAATGGCAGGCCCTTGGCATGTCGGGCCAAGACAGAAAAACAACGCGGAAACCTTTATGCTCAAATTAAGGCAAAACGAAAATATTTTCTTTTGCCAAAACAAAGGAGGAAAAGCCAGATCCATGCCGAGCCAAATGACAAACCATTTCCTGATTATGGCCAGTCCAGAGTCTTTCTTCGGTGACATCTGGGGGTGTGCGGCGGCAGAAGCCAGCGGCGGAGACTGCTAACCCATATTTCAAAGTCAGTCAGGCGGCAAAGGCCTGGATGTGGACGTGGAACTGGACGTGGACGTGGACCTGGGACGTGGACAGGTTAGCCTAATTGCAGGCTGATGATTGTGTAGCGTTGACAATTTCAATTTGTTATTGCGGGCCATGAAAGGTGTCTCCCGCCATACACAATGTGAACCTGGCCATCTCCCTCGCCCTCGCCCTCACCCTCGCCCAGCGATTATGCAATTGGCAAAGTGCAGAAATTGCCCCTCGGCAAAAGCCCCGTGCTTTATTCGAACTCCGACGTGATTACAGTGCAGACACGCGCCCGTGGACGCGTTTGTAAGCCCAGCAATGACTTTGCATAAGATCCACTTGGCCGTATCCGAGGTACGGGTGTACTGACAGTTCGGTGACAATAGTTTTGGGTCTGCATAACAACAACGAACCACAAATAACAAATCACAAATCACGTAGATCCCATAAAATCGTTACGTTATCATTTCTCTGCACACACCCATACGGAGGGTATACACTTGCTAATAGTACTCGGACGAGTACCGTTCCCGCGGCTTTGGTTTATTGGCTCTGTTCATTTTCGCCTATCTGTTTGTTGACCCCACCCTAAAGACACCTAAAGGCATCTAAAGACCAGCTATTGGGTAATCTTCGGCGTTGTTTGCCCTCTGATATTTGGCTGGCAAAATCGCCCGGCACTTGCAGCTGTGAGAGTCTTCTCAAGTGATTTCTGTGCTCATTGGACTCCAGTTTTCTTCGAATGCAAATCGGTTAACCTTGGGAAATGCTGAGGAGCTGAGGAGCCCCAAGAAGATTGCTGCCAGCCGGCCCCCAGGCTTCCATGTGAACGAAAACTGAATGAAAATGTGATCTAATTGTGGAGCACGTGAATGGGGTAAATGCAAATGAGCTCAAGGTCAGTGCGGCCACCAGGTGCTCATTGAATCTAGCTCACTGGCACTCAATGGACTTGGAGGTTACATTTCAGTTTTGTAACTACATATTCTCATACGTGAGCGAAAATTCAATCACAAAATTGATTATCCCAGCCCTAATTTCAGCCTAATTTCAAAAGAACTTAATGGCCTATTTCCGCCCGTAAATAACATCCGAATTGATGCAATTCCTGGCGAAACAGGCCTGTAGGCTACGTACATGATCCGATCCATAAAAGGGCATCACAGTTCAGGTTACCAATCTCCCTTTGCTGCACTGGAACTGCAGCGGATCATGTGAGCCCACCATTATAGGGGGGGGCCGTGGCCTCTTGCCAGACCTCTCCGCGCTTCACGGGAGTCAACGAACCCCGAGAACGAAAACTTTCTTTCGACAGGGGCCGGTGTAAATTTATTTGACATAGAAAATTGTCCGGCCAAAATAAATAAAAGCAAGTAAAAGCAACGAACGATGAAATGCCGAAGAAAAAACAACAACGAAAGACGAAGACAATAGCAAAGAAAACCAGACCAAAAACAAGTGTCAAGGGTAGAGAGGAGGTGCGTGATGGAAGTCAGCCGGAGAGGCCTACGAAAACTATGGACTGTTGGATATGGGTATGGATTGTTCCCGCTAACTTACCGTTATGAGGGATGCGTCCTCGAGCACGTCGGACTTGAGGTTCCTGCCCCCGCCGGCCAGGTTCGCGTTGCTCGAGAGTAGCACCGAGTTGAGGAGGTTCTTGAAGCTCAGCGAGCTGTAGCTGAAGGGCGAGAGGAGGGTGAAGGCACCGGCCCTACCGCAGACCTGCAGGGCCACCAGGCAGTGCAAGAGCAGGGCCACCAGCAGGCGGCCGCAAGCAAAGTCGCTTGCCCGCATCGCAGAGGCAGAGGGGTTCCAGTGGCACTCGCGGATCGAAGATGCAAAAAGCACTCACTCTCACAGTCACAGTCACAGTCAACTCGCAACGCACACTCGCGCTCAGACTCTCAGACACGAAATGGGGCAAATTAGCTAATGCAGCACCGGGGCTTGCACCTGAGCGTAACGGTTACGTCGCGACTATCGCTGGCTCTCTCCCGCTTTCGACACAGATCGACTTGGTGGCAGTTACGTGTTTGTGTCTGGCCACTGGGGTTGTCTGGGTATCCTTTTGGCTGATCCAATCCGGGCCAATTTCTCACTAAAGCACAGTATTCACTGCTGATTATTGGGTATTCCGGAGGCCGGGTGGGTCTCACTACTGAACGTCTTATGGAGTCTTATTTATCAGTTGAACGGAGCTTGCCCACCAAATGGGAGTTGCTTGTGTGCCCATAAGTTTGCTCTCCGCAAAATAGCACTGAAAACTGTTTCGTTTTCTTGATTTCACTTCCAAAGTTTCCAAGTAAATCCCATTTGACACACCACAAAATATATAGAACCTCCAGCTGAAGCTATTCATCCGTCTTCGTCTGGGGCATGAGGAGCAAAATAAAACACGATACGATACGACGATACGCGATACGACGATAGGCGGTACGCGATACGCGATACGCGCTGAATGCAGGAGGGACCAGTCTCAACAAAAACTTACGGCGAGCGCTATAGGTGCGTTCACGACGATCATCTGCTTGCTTTTGCCGTGCCAGGTCTCTCTCCCATTGCCCACATCGCCTTTTCAATTTTTCAAAATACCCGACGCTGCAAATGCTGCTCCGTCGGCTCTCACGTTGCTGGAATCAACTGAGGTTTGGCCTTACCTCACTTTTAGCCCACCTTGCATGCCGGCGAACTTGTTTGAGCCGCACCACCGACTGTGGATTGCATTTGCTTGTGGAAGGTAAATATTTGTATTACATGCTGATATGTGCATATACTCGTAGTATTTGTCTTGTAAGTTTATTACACTAGGAAGGTAGTAAGCCCGATAGAAATAGTGTGGATCGAGGGACTGACTGGGCGAGGGATATGGCTAGAGACATATGCAGACAAAGGGCTGGAACAATACACCATTGGGCATATTGCATCCAACTTAGTTCATAAAATTGTATATTTGATCGAAGCTCTTGCTTTAGCAGTCAATTTTCCGACCTATCTCCGTAGTGCCGATTTCCCAGCCCCAGCCCCAGCTCCCCTCCCACTACTCCGCACACAGTCGCTGGCGCGTGCCCAACTAGTTTCTTGCTTAAGTCTTTCGTATCGTTTCGTTTCGTTTCGATCAGAAACGAGCCGGGTTGGATTGGACATGTCTGTAGGTTCGATTCGCTTAACCGTTAGAGGCTAGATCGTTTCGGTTCGGCTCGGTTCGGCTATGGGGGTTCGTATCTTGGAGCCCGCTGCCTCCGACGCAGCGTCCCCTGTCCCTGGCGCCGCTTGGCGCCGCATGGCGGCTGTTGAAATGTTTGGCCCGGCAGCCGGTTACGTCTGCAATTGGCTCAAACGAAACTGCAAGCCAAATTATGCATAATTTTTCTTTGCGCCACGCCTCGCTGAAGTTTTGGGAGTTGCACTCTCCTCCCACATCCCATGTCCCAAGTCCCATATCCCAATTTTCACAAGCCCGAACTCCCCCGAGCATTGGATCACCCTTCCGTCTATTACTGCGATTATCTCTGACTGCCAGCGCACTTGATTGTGGGTATTGTGTCGCTTAGTCTCAATCACTGAGTTCCCAGCAGCTCTTACAATGGTCTCTTCCCGCCTGTCTTTTATTTCTTGCCTCAGTGGTTAGCCTTGGCCCGGCCAATTTGCTGGGAACAGGCACAGGCCCCAATGACAACCGTACCCACATTAATCATAAATTCAATCACCATTTTTACATGCATTCTTGCCCCATCGGGACAGTGAGCAAAGTACAAGAGACAAGATACAATATTGGGCAGAAGCTTCGAAGACGCGAACGCGAAATGTCGAATACCCTTGAAAGCAAGCCCAAGCGATAAAATGTGGACTGCATGACAACAGACTGCTGGTATTATTCGACAGCTTCCTTCGATATACTTTGCCAAGTACATGAATTCGAAGATGAAGCTGGAAAAAATAGTCCCATATGTCGGAAAACATTCGAATCAACTCATAGTTAATCCTATAGGAGACCCAATGAGGCTAAGATCGGTTAGGGCCATTTCTGCTGAGCTTCACTGAAATGATAATCGATTTAAGATCGATGCTTTATGTCCCCTGCTGATGACAATACTCATAAAATCTGTCACTGCACAAGGCCAAAACGCCTCGGCCACATCTCAAGGCGAGCAAATGCATTGGAAATCCATTAAAAACAACAGAATTGCAACTGATTACGACTTGCACTTGGAAGAATGTCATGAACACGTGCCACATGCAATCACATGGGGCTGGGGCTGGGGCTGGGGCAGGGGCATGGCCATCCACTTCTTTACCCGACGTCCGGCATCTGTGAATTGCTGCTGCCTTGGGTTTCATTATTTTACTCTGCTTTTGACGAATGCAATTACAGATTCCTACCACTTCTTTCGAGTACTAGTATGTGTTGCAGTTTTTGGCAGCGAAAATTGGCCAATTACATCCCCAACAATGGTGGCAACGACAAGGCACAAGCCAACAGCTTAACCCTTTAAAGACTCGAACTAGTCAAATATAATTAGTAATACATCTAAAATACTATAAAGTACGGTAGAGATCGGGCATGTTCACGTTCAGCTTCTATTTTTATTAAAAGTAAATTAAAGTCATTTTTTGTAATATTTTAAAGGGTTGTAGCTTAATTATCTGTTGTTGTAGCTGATCTGGAAGGAAAATTAGGAAACAGTATTCTTTTCTACGACGCTTCCCTAACGAAACCGCCAAGACGACAACCGAGTTGTCTGAATCCATGAAAATGATACGAAATTGACTAATATGTTGCTACAGTTGTTAAAGTTGATCGCATGTAATATCTCTTAGCAGAAAATTGTACGTTGTGTCGTAAGGGGTTAATGCAGCTAATCTGAAGGTCTCAAGGCGCGATGTAATTTCAGTTGTTGCACCTGTCATTGCAGCCGAACGTGAGCGTGACACACTGAACATTGTATGTGGCAAGAGAAGCGTGAAAGAGTCAGAGCTAGTGGAGTGGAGTGGAGCGGAGTGGAGAGTGCTGGAATGTGGCATATATGTGCATATACCTTGAGTATGTGCAATAAGCCAAGTAATATGCTAAAGGGCCCAGTTTGGCGGTAATTTCTCTGTCGTCCCTGCCGGCCTCTGATTCTTCGTAACGAACTTCTCTGCGACCTTGCCAGAAGTGTGTTGTTTGTGTCTGTGTTTACTCTCTGGTTGACCCTTTTTCGGGTGGGTGGTTCACCTCACTTCCACATCATCCATAATCAGCAGTATATTTTATGTACATAAATATGTGTTCCAGCAGAGAATAATTTCCACATTCCACTGCACGGAAGGCACTTTATTGTTGTGGTGATATTTAAACGGCACTTAACGGATGACCCCGGGTTAAAGAACCATATTTAATTGACAATTTAGCCTGAGAGATTCTTAACAAACTGATAAACGTGTTGGCTATTATAAAATGCAGTACACAAAAAAGATTTGTTGTCTACCGCATTAAATCTCCTAGTTGTTACTTCCGCAAGGTTCCAGATTAAAAGAGCGATAATAGAACAGTCAAAAGTACTGTGTGGGTGTATGATAACCTGTATTCATGCATCGATTAATATCACATCGATCCGTCCGTCAATATGTCCATCAGTCTGTCTATAAAGACTATAAACTCAGGCACCTCCACAAGCTTCGCTTGCTTGAAGTACGTAGATCCCATTTGCGTCACCCGCTCTAAGCCAAACGTGAAATTTGTCCAATTTGACCACATGCTTCTTTCTTCACCAAATTGGTATCTCCATTATACATTTGTGGGGGGCCCCTGGCTCGAGACCCGTCACCAGGATACTCTGCGAGTGTTTGCGCTTTATGGCCACTTTTAGGCGCCATCTAATTGCGACGCCTGTCCCATGCCCACGCCCACGCCCACGCCAGGAGCATCGGGCAGCCGACTGGAACCAAACAACTATAATTAGAGGCGACAGCGCCAATCGCAGGGGCGTTGAACAGCACCTGACTGGGCGGACTGCGTAACGTTGGGCAGTTGGGAGCGGTTTTCTGTCGCTTTTCGGCGCTGATAAGCAGCCCCTGGTGCTCTGAGAGACTCCGCGAACAGCGAGCAGGATTTTTGATTTGGCTGCCGTTACTGTCATCAATATTTGGTAACAAATTCCAATCGCATGGCATTCCAATTCCAATTCCATGCAGGTTGATTGCACCTAGCCATTTGGCAGCTCCAAATTCAGGCGCAGACGCTGTATCAGCGTCTCTTCTCTCCATCGATTCGCCTGGTATTACGTAAGCTCCCGGCCAAGCTGCTACCTCTCTTTCTCCGCATGATTCAGCCGCACACAGCTTTTCAAACTAAGAAAACTCTGCTAATGGCGACATCGTAAGACGTCTTAAATGTACACTACAAGTGGAAAAGGCTGTGCGAAACCCATGTGAAGGTGGCCAGAGCCACTCTTTTGATGGTTACTATTTTTCTGGTCATCTGTAATCTGACCTATTCGTAGGAGCTCCGCCAGCACTCGACGCAGCTCTGCATCCTGTTCCAGGACAGCTGTTCCTCTAGGAGGACGCACTACCGGCTTTCTCCGTTCGTCGGGCGTGTAGTCTGTACTACAAAATTGGGAATAATATGGTCCAGAAAAGATAGCAAATAGTATCATTGTATTAGAAACTACAATGTAGTCTGAGAAGTAAGGACAATTTAAAAGAATGCTCGAATTCTAGCGTATGATCGTAAAGCCAAACTTTGTGTACAGACTTGATCTTAAGTTTTGGTAAACTTTAAATTATAGATACCCTTTTCGTTGGTAATCGATCTACATAGTGCTGTCAAGTCATTAAGTCATCACAGTTACGCTTTCTTTTTGACTTATCCGAATTGCCGAAAACAGCAGATCAGTTGAAGGATCAGCCAATGACACATATCATATTTGCTGCATATAGTATGTACTATCAGGTATCAGGTATAGATCAACAAACATACATTGATCTATACCTGATCCAAAGACAAGTGATGGTTGATGGTGTGTGCGTGGACCTAAGACATAAATAAAATTGTTCCAATCCAAATTCATGTTCGTTCGATGGCTGATACATACCCTTAATTGTATTAGTAAGCGTATACTTACTCTATTCCAAATTGATTGAACTGCAGTTAGGGCATCTCTGCTTCGTAGTACTTTCGTTTTGCAAAGTCTTGTTTTTTGAGCCAACTTTTGTTGAGTTTTTGGTGTGTGGGTAAAAATGCAGGCAGAAACGAGCCACGATATGGAGCCATAGTGGCGTTGTTTATTTGCGCTCCTGTGCAACAAATAGAAACAGCAACAACAGGTGGGCTTGTCACAATAACCACAACAACAACAGCAGAAGCAACACCAACACCGATCAAGACCGACTCAAATGCCTCTCCAGATTTGTCATTCGCCAGCAACAACAGCAACAACTGCGAAAATGTTGGTAAATGTGTCATGGTACCAGGAGCAGCTTTTCGCGCTGGCACTGGGCCTCTAGCCATGGCTGTGGACGTGTTCCTGTTTACATTTCTGGCAATGTTTTGAAACGTATGTAATACAACTGTATGCAAAAGCCGGTTTCGTTGGGTTGGGGTCTGTCTGGCACGGCTTTGAGGGGCTCAATTGACACATATCCCAACCCAAAAAACTGCTTATCTGTGTCTTCCTCTGCGCTGGTTGCTGGTGACCGCGGTTGTCGGGCTGGTCCCAGGGGATTCGGCTGTTAGTGTCGATGTTTGTGGCGCTAAATGTGAATTCTAATCAACGTCTTGTTCAATTTGCCTCCATTCGCTGCCGATGACGCGCAGAAAGTTTTGGATGACGATGATGTGCGAAATGGAAAGGCCAGAAGACGTAATGGGGTCGGTTTCTTCAGTGGTTTAGCTGCTTTTTATTGGGGAGATAGTGAATCTGAAAAACTGTCTTTGTCCAGAGTTCTTGGGGAGTCAGACCTGCCCCACACTGTAGACCCTCGCCGTGGACGTGGCGAACGTGTTTCGTGTGGCACAGAAAGCACGGTGCCACGCCAGACACGTAACAATTAACAGTTGAAAACATTAAAAGCCTCTTATACAATCCAGCAAAAACAACGGGCACTTCACACGCTTTGAACCTCTAGGGTTGATCCCCAACACACCCTTTATGAAATTCGAATCTACTTTTGACACACAACTATGAAAGACCGCGTAATAAGTGCTATAAAGACGCCAAACGACAGCCAACACCGACACTGAGAAATAAAGAAATGTTTATTCGTCCATTATTTTGTCCACTGAAACATCACATAACACAACAAACAGTCTGATCGTAAATAAGAAATTGCTTTTCACTCGTTTTTTATTGGATCTGGAAACAAAATTGCTAGAAACTAGTTCCACATATTTTCCGAGTTAGTAAAGAAATAAAGTGCCTTCATGCCTCGTATTTTATATGATCTGGAAGTCAAAATATTAGAAACTACCACAGTATTTAACCTGAGCGAGCGTTTGGCCGAAATTATGTTAATTGCACAGATGCAGCCCCCACTTGTATCTGTATCTTTGCCTCTGAATCTCTGCATCTGTAGCTCTGGGGGCTATGCGAATGCAAATTAGCCGCCAGAGCCCAGAGTTCGCCCTGGAGAATGTGTTTCGGTTTTGGTTTTGGTTTGGCATTACCACGCATAAATTTTCTTACGCCTGAACGGCTCCAGCGACCATTTTCCAGCAGGCCCCCAAAGGGGGGCGGCCGGGGCTGGGGCTGAGCCTGTGGTTCCCCTCTGCAGGGAAAAGGACGAGTTGCAGGAAACGGCAAATGTTTATGCTGAAATATGTTGAAAGGATACTTTATTGAGCGAGAGGAACCGGCCGGGGGCAGGAGGATCAGTTTGTTCAGCCACAAAGTTGCATAATTAATTTGTTTACACAGTTGTACACAAACTCGACGCAATTTTCTGGGGTCGCCGTGTAATGTGCAACGTAAACATGTGCAACATCGCTGGGGGCACGGCCACGGAACTTAAAGAGCTTCAAATAAAAAGTGAAGTGCTGGTTACAGCGCGATAAGAATTGTATCTAAAGGACTGCACTTTTAAAAAAAATAGTATTATTGAATATCATTGTGAAGTGCAGGCGATGTGGCTGGTTAGTTTTCTCTAATATTAAATCCTCTTTCCACCTGATTCTTGCCCTAGTCAATAGTAAAGTAATGGTCATTTTGAAAGCCTATTATAACTTATGGGCGACCCCCAAAAAGGCTTCTTTAACCCTTTCAACTGTATGAGAAAATCATGTATAAAAAGATAACCCAAGGTAATACTTTTTATACCCGATACTCAAAATGAGTATTGGGGTATATTAGATTTGTGGTGAAAATGGATGTGTGTAACGTCCAGAAGGAACCGTTTCCGACCCCATAAAGTATATATATTCTTGATCAGCATCAATAGCCGAGTCGATTGAGCCCTGTCTGTCTGTCCGTCTGTCCGTCTGTCCGTCCCTATCAGCGCCTAGTGCTCAAAGACTATAAGAGCTAGAGCAACGACATTTTGTATCCAGCCTTCTGTGATATGTCACTGTTACAAGTTTATTTCAAAACTTCGCCCCGCCCACTTCCGCCCCCACAAAGGACGAAAATCTGTGGCATCCACAATTTTAAAGATACGAGAAAACCAAAAACGCAGAATCGTAGAGAATGACTATATCTTCTAGACTGCAGAATCTGAATCAGATCGTATCATTATTATAGCCAGAATGAAGAAAACAATTTCATTTTTCTCGCCCTGTCTCTCTCTAACACACACGTATCATAGCCGGCTTTGTCTATTGCTAAATATGAGTTCCTAGATCTCAGAGACTATAAAAGCTAGAGCAACCAAATTTGGTATCCACACTCCTGTGATATCGGACCTTGACGAGTTGTTATTAAAATTTCGCCTCACCCCCTTCCGCCCCCGCAAAGGACGAAAATCTGGAGCATCCACAGATCTCAGAGACTATTAGACCTGACTGTCGAGCTCTCACTGCTACAAAACTATTTGTAATTTTTCACTGCAGAACTCACTGTTGATAGCTCACTGCTACAAGTGTGTTTCAAAGTTTCGCCCCACCCCCTTCCGCAGCCATAAACAACGAAAATCTGTGGCAATCACAATTTTGAAGATAGGAGAAAATTAAAAACGCACAATCATAGAGAATGGCCATATCTACCAGATTGCCGAACCTTGCCGAATGCGAGTAAGATCGGATTATTATTATAGCCAAAAGTAAAAAATCAATTTGCAGTGGTTACGCAGCGCCCGTCGACACGTTCTGGCTGATTTTCTGTCTCTCTCGCACGCACTCTTTGTCGTTTAATGCAGCCATACTGACTATGTATCGGGTATAAATGTAGAGTTGCGGTCGCAGCAGCAACTCACAACGTTCCCCCTCGTTTGTCTTTTAAAATCAAGATCTCTCTCCCGTTCATTCTCGTGTCAGTCGTGAATCAATCAATTTATCTTAAGCATACAAATCCGATTGAAACTATGTATGTATCTTTGTACTACATCCTCACACTCTTCGTCACTGGGATATGAATAAGTTTTCCTGGTACGAAGTTAACAGCAAGGTTCCTTCATGAAAGATAGCCTCCATTTAATACATTCCGACTTAATTTTCCTCACTTTAAGCAATAAAAATAATGAAAACTCACTTTAAAGTGAATTATTATCCACCTGCCGCCAAATTCTCTTGCCTCTGATTCACTGTCCAACTGCCATCGGGGCTGTTCATGCACTTCACTGAGTGGGGATCCATTCGACACTTCGACAACTGCAATATCATTAACTATATCATCGATAAAATGTCCATTTCCGTCCCATATTTGTTTATATTGGCGCCATTTGCTCTCCGTCGTTCATTGTTGCTGCTGTTTATGCACTTCCGTGCATTGGAGGAAAATGCGGCAGAGCCGACAACAGGAATGGCGTCAAATGTTTTACTGGCAGATAAGAAGTTTAATTTATGCGAAAACATGTTTGAGGCTTCTCGCATCTGCTGGCCAGACACCGAATGGGCATATACGGATATAGATAGCGGCGCAGCCGTGATCCTGAATGTGCCGGGCCTTGACCGGACCCGGTCACGCCCCTATATCGCACCCCCGTTGCTATTGACCTTGCAGCGGTGCGAACTTCAAACCCAATCAAATGCGAACACAAAAAAATTGGCCATAAATTTATCGGGATTCGCTCTTCTGTTTTTGCGGACGTCGATGTGTGTTGTTTTTGCCACTGTCATGTATTTATTTAACGCCATGTTGTGTCTAGACCCTGGCGCTGACTGACATTGTGGCCAGGCGGCACTCTCCGATATTTGTAGAGCGATAACTCCTTTTTTATGGTCACCCATTGTCTGCAGCAGCACGAGGAGCCCGAGGAGGAGTGGCACTAGCAAAAGCAGGAGCGGAGCAGATTTTATGCTATGTCTGTCTGGCACTTTCCCAGAAAGCCGCAACCAGCCAAAGCCACCAGCCAGCCACAGCCGAAGAGCGTGCCTCTGCATAAGCAGGCAGGCAATTAAAAGCAAAGATTCCAGACATTTCAGCCATTCCAGGGTGAGGGTGCGGGCATCATATCATTAATTAGGTCCTGACGCGTGGATAGTTTTCCTTGTTTTAAGTTTATTTAACATTTTGGCCGTATCTTAGAAACAAATAAAGACACGGGACCATACATGATTATCATCGTTGATTATCAAAAACTTTAAAGAAGAAAAACCTAAGGTTCGTCTGTTGGCACTCCTGGGTTTCGACCACTGTTAATACTAGAGAAACGCTCTTTTGAGTAGATAATAGACGTACTTACTCTTTCAAAGGAAGAGGGTTTTCTAGTAAACAGAAACAGTATTTTATTAGAGTTAAAGTAGAAGCTGTATAGCTGAAGACTTGACTGGGTACATGCCTATGTAAATGGACTGTAGGTAACTACAGATCGCTGCAAAATTGCATAGCATATTTTTGGGTGAATATTTCATGTATGCCATACTCTGTCAGCATATACATACATCCATATACCATATATTGTATACGTGATATACGTAAACGGTGGAATTGGCCACAATTAAATGCTTATTGCGGCATCTACAGAAATATAGGTTTTTAAAATGTTATGCTGGTTCGATCTGGCCCATTCCTGCCTATTCATGAAAGAAGACTATGTTTAGACTGTATGGGGCCACCTGCCCAATTTTATACAAAGAATACGGAACATTGTCCACATGATGTGGCTCCTATACGGGTATAATTATATTTAATATTCTGATAGAAAACATACAGATACAATTAAATGGACCAAAAATAAATTGAAAAATTACACAGTACGTTAACACACCCTACAAGGGGTCACAGGGTCACCTGCGCTATGGTAACTAGCTCGTACTGCTGGCGGATGCATTCGCAGATCTCTTTCTCGTGGTTTCTGGTCACCCGATCTTCCGGCCACAGTCAATCAGTGGACCGTGGAGAGCCGGAGAATGTTCTTCTTGTGCAAGCGCCCCTGCTCATGCTGATTCACCGACTTCATGTGGTTCAGCGTTATGCCGCAAGCCTCGCAGTAGTAGGCGCCGTTTAGGGCCCAAATATTAGCTTTATCCTTCGGGCCGCTGGACTTGCAGGTGTAGAGACCCAGTGGCTTGAGGGCGGCCATGGAGCCGGTGGAAACGCGGTACATGTGGCGGCCGTCAAAGGGAACCGCCATGTTTCCGCTGATGTAGCTGGCCAGAACACGCCGGCGATGTCGGGCCCCTGCCATGTGCATGGCCATCTGGGACTCCGAAGTAATGCTCACATCGCACAGCTCGCAGTTCATCCACTTGCAGTCGGTACGCACCCAGCGGCCACTTGCGTTGTAGTAGCCCAAGCCGTTGGGCCTGGAGAGGTTGCGGGCCACCAGCTGGTGGCGGCGCCCGTGGAAGTGCTGGGCGGCGTGCACATTCGACGTGAGCTTCAGGTCGCAGAGCTCGCAGTACAAGTCGATAGTCCTGGCGCTGCGCAGCTCCTGCAGCGTGTCATCCGAAACGCTGCTTTGAGGGAGGCCGTCGGGCATCCGCAATGAGCCCATCCGGCGATCGTGCTCCTTTGAGCCGTAGTGTTCCATGGCGTTGCGCATCGTCCGCATGGTGGTGTGGCACAGGCGGCAGATGTTCCAGCGGAACAGGTTTTGCATCTCCGGCGGGCAATTCGGATAGAGGGCCTGGTCACCGGCGGGGTCATCCGAATCGTTGAAGACCGCTGTGCATGAACGGTAAGGACATTGACAAAGTGAACTGCAAGGCTACGAGTCAATACTCACCAGCAATCGTGTTCGGTGACTTCTGATCCCACAGTTTTCCGATCTCCATCTCCTGCTCAAGATTAGCCATCATGTGGCGCTCACCCCTGGAGCAGGGCGATGAAAGCTGCTGCTTGCGCATTTGAGCAAAGGACTTAAAGCCGTTTTTGTGTGCAAACGTGGTTTTGGGCTGTGGCAAATTCTTTTTTGAGCTGTAAGGCTGAGTGGGGGCGACAGCTTTAAAGCCGTTTTTTGGTACTATCGCGCTTCTGGTCAATGGCTGAAGTCCGTTCGGGCCGTACAACTTGACAGGGTATGCAGAGGGATGAGCATCTGACTGTTGGGGCTGCTTGTGGAAGCCATTGATTGGTTTCTTCGACTGCTGCCCCTGAAGCTGGAGCTGCTCGTTTTGCACGTAAGCCCCGCTGCTGTCGAGGCACAGTTCAGGAACCTTGCAGTGGGCGTGGGCATCCGAGTGCAGCTTCTGGACTGGCTGGTAACCATTCAATGGGCTTGTGATCAGGCCGTTAACCTTCCGGATACCCGCGGCTACATACTCATTCTGTAAAGGCCTTTCGCTTCCTGGGGTCTTTGTCACACAATCATCAGTCTCGTCCTGCTGGATCTCCTCAATCTGTAAGGGAGGAGGCTGGTAAGCCCCTACAGTCTCCTGGCACTTGTTCACCCACAGCACCGAGTGGGCAAGGGGACTTGATTGTTGTTGGTGCAAGGCCGCCATGAAGTGGGCCTTGATCTTCTCGTCCGCCGGATTGGCGGTGGGAGCCTCGGTAAATGTCGAAACTAGAACTGGAACGGTTAGGTTCCGGTGTGGCAGCAGCTGGTGAACGCCAGTCTGAGCGAACAGAAGCAGAGTCTTGTCGGCGGAGTTTGGGTCGTGCCAGACACCCATTGTGCCCGTCCCATCAAGGCCGTTGCCATGAATGGAACAGGGAAGTCGGTCCCTTGGGAACATCAGCCGCAGGAGTTGACACTCTGGATCTCGTCCAAACTCCTCGTAATCTTCTGGAGGAACATTCACGTGGAAGTGATAGACGGCCTTCGTGTCCAGGCATCGCACGTCCACCAGGACTGGCACATGACCGGACGGAGTGAGTGGCTTCGGAAGGTGAGCAGCAGCCTTGACTATTTTTTTGGCTCCTTCTATGGCAAGCACCTCGTGGACCAGCAGCTGCCGGCGATATGGGTTCACGTTGTGCTTCAGGGCCAACATTTTTCTGCTGATGCTGTACTCGTAGCTAAGGATTCGTAGGGCGGTACTGGAAACGGCAGCAGTACGGCGGGAATTGCTTAGGACATATGTATCTTGGTCCGCTGTTTCGTATTTGACGGAATATGTCGCTTTTTCGGGTGTCCTTTCGGTTCGTTGCTTTGCACAGATAATAGAACTCGTTGATGTCGTTGATTCAGAAAGGTGTTTTTCAATAAACTTGGAGCAGTGCGAATTCCACGACAACTTATATTTTATGTGCTATTCTAATACGAAATGTTGGCAAAACATTTGAATTTGTTGGGAATGGTGTTTTAAAAATGTGTGAACGGTTTCTCCACCAGTCGAAAACTACATTACAAAGCACAATTACTGACAGACCTAACGCCGTGATTGAATTGTCAAAGCTATCAAAAACTGTTGTTCGTGTGTTTGCGTGTATGTGTCTAGAAATGAAAGTCACTCCGACAGGGCTGCATTTCAGGGGGGGTATCGATTGTTTGAGTGTTGGAAACTCCCTGTCCGGTGTCCGATGTTTTGGCAATATATGTTGGCCAACACTCTCGGCGGCGATGCTGATGATAGCGAAGCAATCATTGAAGACGCTAAACACGTACTCATCAGCTGCTCTCTCTTTGCACCAACATGGAAGAATGGAATACCCATATTCCAAGAATAAAATACCCTGAACCATATGCTTGCACAGTCCTTCAAGGTCACGACCAACTCCATCGTTACTGTGATTGGATGGAGAAAGAAAGCTGTCCCTAAAGGGTCCTTTTACCACTCACGCAAATTCCAAGAAATAAGTTGGCAGGGCTTTAAATATTCCCGACAAACATCTGTATACCAACACACATCCAGAGTGCCCCTTGAATCTGCCACACATGTGTATGTGACTGCCTTGGGGTATTAAAATAATGCTTTGCGCGTGATTTGCCATCCTTGCCGGGTATCCTTGGCATCAATTGTCAACGTTTAGCTGGCGGACAAGTTTATCGGGCGAGGCCGCACCTGTGGGGAAGTTTCGACTGGGATGACACTGCCGCTGCCGCTGCCACTGCCACTGCCATCATCAATAACACTAATGGGAAAAGGATAAAGATAAGCATTAAATAACACACGTACGCGCGGCGTTCTGGGGCTTATGGTATGGCCTCCCCAGCGAGTTTTGCCAGCCAGGCCTATAGGTATACCATGTGAGATGTGAATGGGGGCGTGTGGAGACTGGTGGGGTGGGTGATGCGTGGGCCCCAGAGGCATACTCTGTGGGCGGGGCTGCGTACGTGTGGCTGTTAGGCGACACGTCCCTGTCCCCCTCTGCCACGCTGCCTCTCGTCACCGTCACAGTTCTGTTTGCTGTGCGCATTTTTCACATTTCGCGTTTCCGCTTCCGCTTGTTCGCCATTGTCGTGACAGTTTCTCGCTTTTGCTTTTGCTTTACCATCAGCTCAAAAATACGAAAATGTGCCACACACGTGACCAATTTAAAGACGTACCCACCCCTATTCCCTGCGCCTCCTTGCTGCCGTGGACATCATTTCAATTGCAAACTTAATTTAAAAACTGGTGCTTGCGGCGGGTGAAGATGTGTGCAGGATGGGTGCAAAATTGATGGAAACGCTGCAGACAGGGAACATGCAAATTTTTGGTGATATGCATTGATTTCCTTTGGTAAATTATTATGATGTAAGACCCTCGAGCCATGCAAAATCGTACCTATCCTTCTGGCTGTAACTTAGACCATCATAAATAACACAACATTTAATAAATATTTAAGACATGCTGGTGCAATACGACAGACAACTGCTGGTCGGCGATCCACGTCCAAGAAGTTCGGTGGTCCAGGAGCCCGTGCTCGTTACCAGAAGTCGTACCGTTAAGTTCTTCTGTCTGGTTTTCAGTTCGGATTAGAGGTATTTTTTACAGTCTGAAAATGGCTTGCGCGCAAGTGTGAATAAAAAGGAATAATTAACAATAATAACAGTATTTAACAGTACAAATCTGGAAAGAAATATAGAGTTTTATTTTGATAGCATCAAATAAAATTAGATTCAACCAGGTACCAAAGTCGACTTTTTTTTGGCATAAAGTCCAAAAATGTATATTTAAATCAAAAAGGTTTTGAAAATATATAGAAATATTCGGAAAGATTTTAACCATCTCATCTAACAGCTCTTATCCGCATGCTCTTAAATTACCTATTGCCGAACACATGTAAATTACGCTCTCAATGCATAGACGCACACACATGTTCTTACTTCTCACTGCTTATACTCGTATTGCAGTGCTCCGCTCGTTCGTGTGCAGTCCAAATTATCATCGAACGCATAGTAGAACCACTCACCATACAGTCTATATGTAGATGTGCCAGTTCACACACCGAACATGTCGCAACCTTCTGGATTAGATCCCAGGCTCTTCGTCTCTGTTTTAGTATAAGCCACTCAATATGTTTTCACAAAAATATGTGATTGCATGTTTTTTCGTTATCAGAGTTTGTTTTTTGCTGCGGTTCCAGCTTATTGTATAGGCATTATCACATTCTGCATGTATAGGTTCTACGGTTGCTCCCATTTGTGGACTATTTAATTCTTGGTTTCTGTGCTCACATACGCTTGCCCCACAATATCAAAAGAACGGTTGTTTTGTATATGCTTTAGATGCTAATTTTGTTTAATATATAATTTACGAATGTAATGAGCGGATAT
The DNA here is from genome assembly GCA_008121275.1 of Drosophila lowei. Taxonomy (NCBI): domain Eukaryota; kingdom Metazoa; phylum Arthropoda; class Insecta; order Diptera; family Drosophilidae; genus Drosophila; species Drosophila lowei. The sequence goes on along the minus strand of CM017779.1, from coordinate 16,470,207 downwards.
ACATACGTAAACATACATAATATATTTCATACATGACTTCATATTGGAATAATTGTCCATTATAGTATTCAAGGTGCGAAGTGTATATAAGTAAAGAATTTTATTTAAATATATATATTTGTATATAATATAGTCGCATAAACATAATTACTATATACTATGTACTATCTATACACATATGTATATCGTATTGAATGGTATAATATTATTTAATAATATATATGATAACATGTAAAAAAGTAATTTGCGTTGAAAAAATTATATATTATCCCTGATTATGGACATTAATGACATATAAATATTTATATTTATATATATTATATTTATTTATTCATCTGAACTTTTTACGACGTACGACTTACGTGCATCGCAGGTGCATACATTACCGACATCATCTTCGCTCCTGCACCCTGCTTTACCTCATCGGCTTTGACTGGGTAAGTTTTCCTGTTTCTCCCCCTATTCATCTTTTCCATTGAATAATTGTTCTGTGTTCTTCTTCTTTTATTTTTTATTCCCTCCAGCTCTATTGGCCGTGACAAACTACGATGCCGCGATCCCCCTCTCTTACCAAGCCCAGTAAAGATATGAAGTTATTATTTATTCATTTACTTTATTTAACTCTTCGTATCATTTTAGCAGGTCGACACCTCCATCATCGTTTATCATGGGATCCCGATCCTGAACCCGTGGTTCACGCCCACGGGAATTGACGTCGGCAACCTCCCATACATACGCCGCCGAATCAAACGTTTGGCTTACGCTTCGAGACACGTAAGTGAATCTGTATATAATTGTGGATATATTTTAAAATATATCTTCCTTCACAGAGGACTTATGTACCCAACGCTTTGCCACAACCCGAGTCGTATCCGGTGTCCCCCCGCCAGACGGAGTCCTATCCAAGTTTCCCAGCCAGACATACTCGTATCCCAGCAGGACAGAAGCGGAGGGACAGGGGACAGATGAGAGCAGAAAACCCCTTGCAAGATCTGAACATAACAGGCCATCGTCATCCTTCGACCTGGCCATCGACAACAAGGACTTTCTTTATGGTGGTAGGGGCCACGCGGGCACGGGCTACGCGGGAACGATACTCTAAATATATTTTGTTGTTATTGTAGATAGATCTCGTTGTTACTAGGTTTAGATAGTAGATACAAATGTTTTCGACCTGTTTATTTATTTATACTAAGCTAAGTTATAAAAAATAAAATTATTAAAAAAGCATCCTTGCTGTATCCTTTATCGGGAAAACTATCCCGACTACAAAAAGGCGTGGCACGCCCAGATCGGGGACCAAATACCGCCGAAAACTAAAAGTTTTTGATTGGGGAAAATATCCTTGATCCTTGATAAGGACTCCATAAAATCAGGGACATTTATCCGATCACAGGAAGCCGTCGCACGTCCCGATCGGGCCACAAATAGCCGAGAAAACTAAATATGTATGTGGGGGCTGTTAGAGTCCTTACCGAAGGATCAAGGACATTTTTCGGACCATGGGGGGCCATGGCACGCCCCGATTGGGCCACAAATAAGGAAGAAATCAAGATATATATGTCTGGAGAAAATATCCTTGATCCTTGGTCCTTGATAAGGACTCCATAAAATCAGGGATTTTTTTCCGATCACAGGAAGCCGTCGCATGTCCCGATCGGGCCTCAAATAACGGAGAAAACAAAACTGGCTTATAACTGGCTTTGAAAATGTAGTTCAAGAAATCGCCGATAGGTGGCGCCACCGTACAAAAAAATAAAAGTGTCGTCAAATGGCCAAAATCTGGATGGGATACCAGGCGAACAGAAATCAGCAAAAATCAGAAGGTCGATGAAATTTTTAAAAAATTTTGTGCCCCCTAAAGTATGCTGCGAAATTTTTGCAATTACTACATCGACCTTCTTGCTGCTGATTTCTGTTCGCCTGGTATCCCAGCCCAATTTTGGCCATTTGACGCCACTTTTTTTTTTTTGTACGGTGGCGCCCCTATCGGCGATTTCTGGAACTACATTTTCAGAGCCAGTTACAAGCCATTTTTGTTTTCTCCGTTATTTGAGGTCCGATCGGGACATGCGACGGCTTCCTGTGATCGGAAAAATGTCCCTGATTTAATGGAGTCCTTATCAAGGACCAAGGATCAAGGATATTTTCTCCAGACACATATATCTTGATTTCTTCCTTATTTGTGGCCCAATCGGGGCGTGCCATGGCCCCCCATGGTCCGAAAAATGTCCTTGATCCTTCGGTAAGGACTCTAACAGCCCCCACCATACATATCTAGTTTTCTCGTCTATTTGTGGCCCGATCGGGACGTGCGACGGCTTCCTGTGATCGGATAAATGTCCCTGATTTTATGGAGTCCTTATCAAGGATCAAGGATATTTTCCCCAATCAAAAACTTTTAGTTTTCGGCGGTATTTGGTCCCCGATCTGGGCGTGCCACGCCTTTTTGTAGTCGGGATAGTTTCCCTGATAAAGGATACAGCAAGGATGATTTTTAAATAATTTTATTTTTTATAACTTAGCTTAGTATAAATAAATAAACAGGTCGAAAACATTTTTGTATCTACTATATATATGGAGGCGCAAACCTAAACATAACAACAATAAGATCTATTTAGACTCTATATTCTAGAGTATCGTGCCCGCGTAGCCCCTCTCTTGGATACCATAGTGAAAGTCCTTGTTGTCGATGGCCAGGTCGAAGGATGACGATGGCCTGTTATGTTCAGATCTTGCAAGCGGTTTTCTGCTCTCATCTGTCCCCTGTCCCTCCGCTTCTGTCCTGCTGGGATACGAGTATGTCTGGCTGGGAAACTTGGATAGGACTCCGTCTGGCGGGGGGACACCGGATACGACTCGGGTTGTGGCAAAGCGTAGGGTACTTAAGTCCTCTGTGAAGGAAGATATATTTTAAAATATATCCACAATTATATACAGATTCCCTTACGCGTCTCGAAGCTGAAGCCCAGCGTTTGATTCCGCCGTCGATCACTGGTCCCTGCTGCAGCGGACGGGACGCCACATTGTCGACTCAGCGACACAGAAGCGGTATCATGGCTGCCACAGTCCAGCCAGGAGCACATCCCGTGAAACTCTCGAGAGGACGAGGAGCTACGACGGAATCACCCGCGGAGGAGGTAGCAACGGCGAGCGGACTGGAAAGGCGGAGAAGAGGGCCATGGCAGTGACCAGACCCAAAGGTCGAACAGGCCAAAGGCCACAGCTCGCGCGACAGGAGTCATGTCCCGAGGGGCTCACTGCATCGTGGCCCCGTGCACAGGAGCTGGCGGGGAGTTCGCGATGTCAGCCGGTCAGGCGCCTAGATACTCGCTACCACTCGCTGATATGAACCGGAAGACCAGAAGGGTGAAGCCCCTTGAAGACGATGTCCGCAGGCACGCAAGAGGTATTCCAGGCTTCCAGAGGGGGCGACGTGCTAAAATGAAAGGAAGAATTAAGTAAAGTAAATGACTAAATAATAACTTGATAACTTTACCTGGCGGGGTGGAGTTTTTGTGTCACCAGTTTTTGGCCAGAGAGGGTCTCGGCCAATAGAGCTGGAGGGAATACAAAAATAAAAGAAGAAGAACCAAGAAAAAATAGTCAATACAAAAGATAAAACAAGGAAAACTTAACTGGTCAAAGCCGGAGGGCTAAAGCATTGTGCAGAAGGGTAGATGATGTCGATAAGGTATGCACCTGTAAAAGTGCAGATAAATAAATAATAATAATAAATAATAAAATAATTTACCAGCTGCTGGCGCGATGCACGCGATCGCGGTTTCAGTATCGAGTAGATCGTGAAAGCTTCCTTATGCTATATCGATAGTAGTTGAGCAGCGCTGCGACCTCACGCACGCCCATTGGACCGATCCGGCGCCTGAGGGTGCCCGGTTTAAAAAGAGGGAAAATCATCAGAGCGGCGCAGAAGGAATAAACAATTCGTAATCTCTATTGGGAGCTGGGATCATCGGTTTTCAATTAACTTTCAACAGGGTTCCCAGGGTCTTTGGCTCTGGCGTTCAACCACCGCCGCGTCATCATGAGCCAGCCAGCACAGCTTTTTCAAACTTGTGCATAAAATTTGAAATCGGTGTGTTAAAAGCTACAGCTGCCCAAGTTTAGCGGAGCCTATACAGAGTGGACAAGCTTCTATTCCATGTTCACAGCTATCATTGATAGTGAAGCTGAGCTTACTTCTACCGAGCGGAGCGGCGTTGGACACCATTAGTTCGTTGGAGATGAGCGAGGCTAATTACAAGATAGCATTAGATATTTTCCAAAAAACGATTTGCTAATAACTGTCTCATTCTACAGGCACTCATTAAAGAGACTTTTGGGCTGGCGCGTGGGGATTCATCGGTTGGCAAGCTGTAGGCGTTTGTGGACGCGTTGGAAGCGCTGGCAACCACAGAGGAAATTGCAGATTGCATAATCGTCCACGCAATCTGACAGAATTTGGACAGGTCGACTAAATCTAAATGGGAAGCAGCTTCGTCGAATCTTCCATCTTGGGAGAAATCTTCTTCCTTTCTGGAGCAAAGATGTAGTACCCTTGAAGGCATTCATGAAAAGCAAGATGGTCAGGTTGGCAAGTCATGAAAAACCGTGAGTACGCATCATAGAATATCGTTCGTAGCATCGTGCTCTCCCTGTTCCTGTGTGTTGTGCGATGTCACGAACCATATGGTTGCCAAATGTCAACGGTTAAAAAGTTTATCGCCGAATGATAGTCACACGGAATTGCCTACGAAAGGGCCATCACGTGAATGATTGTAAATCAGTTCCCTGCCGTACTTGCCAATCGAAGAACCACACTCTTCTGCATTTCCTTCGTTCAGAAGTGACATTCCAATCTGTTTCTCCAAATGAATCCTCACAAGCGCAACCAAGTCATATCGCCTTGGTTGCATTGTCGCCCTCCTTCCTGCAAGCTCTTGTATCCCAAAGTCCATCTGATGCTGTCCTATTAGCCACCGTCATCGTTTTCATCAATATGGAATGAATATATGAATATAGAATCTGTGTACCGGATAAAATAACAAGTGTCGTGACTCATATCGTCACGAATGATTTATTAACTTTCCTTCTGAAGTCCCCCGTCAAGTATTGTATCCAATCAAAATCATCTGTATTTCCGACAAAATCTTTCTATGTTTTGACAACCAGATCTACAACGCTATTGTAGACCAAAGACCGCACATCCTTTGATATGACAAAGTCGAAGTGCGTGAAGCTCTTGAAATTCACTTTCCGGCTCTCAATGCAGTTAGGCAGACGATCCTGCAGATTGGTGACGTCCGAGCCAGAGGCCAGCCAATCTTTGGCCCCATGGTGCAGGACCACCTTGCACTGCGTCTGCGATAGATTGTAGGATGGTGGGGTCAAGGAATGGTAGCGAATTCGGTTTTTAATCGGACCGTGGTCGAAGCGCCGGAAGTATAGATTCCTGTGCAGTTGAGCGTAGTGGTGGATCTGCTTGGAGGAGGCACCCTGGGAAGCGTGACCGACGATGATGGGAGTCAGAGTCTTAGAAGAGACAGGCAGTTTGAAAGGTTAGATTCAAGTTTGTTCTTGGACCAGCTAAGGCACGATTCATACCTGATTTAAGCTATCCCAATTGAAGCCACATAGGACAAAGTCAAAAATTCCGCAAATTCGACTCGTGATCTCGTTGACTGAGCAGATGTGGTTCCTGAACTGCTGGATGAGTTTTGTGTTCAATGAGATCTCGTGGCCTCCCAGTAGGTCGAGTAGTAGCTATAAGTATTCCCTGGAAGTCATGGCAAGTGTCAACGAATGCAGATGCGACTCACCGACAGAGGCCCCCTGAAAAAGCTTATGAACTTGAGCACCGGACTGCGCGTCTGCTTCATGTACACCGTCGGGGAGAGAGCCTGCATTAGCTTCACTTTGCTTGAGTACTCGGGGAGTTCGCTGCACATAACAAAGAATACGGTTGAGCCCTGGGAGTGCCCAATGTACTGAATCTGCTGGAAATGCGTGCGCTCCAGGATCAAGTCGATGGACGATGGAACATCTATGATACCGATGTCGTGGAAGGAGAAGTCCCAGTATTCTTTCATAGAGATCCCCTTTTTCGTGTGCTCCTTGGAGTAAATATTGCCGCGCGTGTTCAGCATCCAGACATCGTAGCCCTGCTGGAACAGTATGTAGGCCAGTCCGTTCGACGGGCCCAACATCACCCAGGCAGCTGAGCTGGACATGAGGCCATGCACTAGTAAAATGGGCTGAGCACCAGGTCGCGGCATGCGGTGCAAGCAGAGCTTGTAGCCATCTCTGGTGGTCACGAAATGGGTCTCTACCGGATATCCATACTTCTTGATAAGCTCAACCTGTTAGAAGTAGTCCATGTTTCAGGATATCATATCATTATATGAGAATGTCCTTGAATACGACTCACCGTCTTCAGTTTCCCGTCGGTTTCAATGTCGGCCTGCGTGAAGTAGTTTTGGACAGGTGGTATGATGAACGTTCCCTGTTGTACATCTTGCTGCCCACCTATCTGAATTGGATTTTGCAGAACGCCGTGCACCCTATCGCCATGTATATTGATCTCTGCCTCTGATTGACCTTGACTCCACTGCGGTCTTAGTTGGCTTGGAGTGGATGGATCGTATGAGTTTCCTGTGAATCTATTTTCGGCTGGCCTCTGATGTTTTATCTCTACATTCACAGGGCGTGGTATGAAGAGCGTTTCCTGTTTTTCATCTTTCTGCCCACCTATCTGAATTGGGTGCTGTAGCGACCAGTCTGGATTAGGATTTTGCAGAATGCCGTGCACCCTATCGCCATGTATATTGATCTCTGCCTCTGATTGACCTTGACTCCACTGCGGTCTTAGTTGGCTTGGAGTGGATGGATCGTATGAGTTTCCTGTGAATCTATTTTCGGCTGGCCTCTGATGTTTTATCTCTACATTCACAGGACGTGGTATGAAGAGCGTTTCCTGTTTTTCATCTTGCTGCCCACCTATCTGAATTGGGTGCTGTAGCGACCAGTCTGGATTAGATTTTTGCAGAATGCCGTGCACCCTATCGCCATGTATATTGATCTCTGCCTCTGATTGACCTTGACTCCACTGCGGTCTTAGTTGGCTTGGAGTGGATGGATCGTTTGAGTTTCCTGTAAATCCATTTTCGTCTGGCCTCTGTTGTGGAATCTGGTTCGAGACAACCAGATCTACAACGCGATTGTAGACCAAAGACCGCACATCCTTTGATATGACGAAGTCGAAATGCGTGAAGCTCTCGAGTTTCACTTTATGGCTCTCAATGCAGTTAGGCAGACGATCCTGCAGATTGGTGACGTCCGAGCCAGAGGCCAGCCAATCTTTGGCCCCATGGTGCAGGACCACCTTGCACTGCGTCTGCGATAGATTGTAGGATGGTGGGGTGAAGGATTGGTAGTGAATGCGGTTTTTAATCGGACCGTGGTCGAAGCGCCGGAAGTATAGATTCCTGTGCAGTTGAGCGTAGTGGTGGATCTGCTTGGAGGAGGCACCCTGGGAAGCGTGACCGACGATGATGGGAGTCAGAGTCTTAGAAGAGACAGGCAGTTTGAAAGGTTAGATTCAAGTTTGTTCTTGGACCAGCTAAGGCACGATTCATACCCGATTCAAGCTATCCCAATTGAAGCCACATAGGACAAAGTCAAAAATTCCGCAAATTTGACTCGTGATCTCGTTGACTGAGCAGATGTGGTTCCTGAACTGCTGGATGAGTTTTGTGTTCAATGAGATCTCGTGGCCACCCAGTAGCTCGAGTAGTAGCTATAAGTATTCCCTGGAAGTCATGGCAAGTGTCAACGAATGCAGATGCGACTCACCAACAGAGGCCCCCTGAAAAAGCTTATGAACTTGAGCACCGGACTGCGAGTCTGCTTCATGTACACCGTCGGGGAGAGAGCCTGCATTAGCTTCACTTTGCTTGAGTACTCGGGGAGTTCGCTGCACATAACAAAGAATACGGTTGAGCCCTGGGAGTGCCCAATGTACTGAATCTGCTGGAAATGCGTGCGCTCCAGGATCAAGTCGATGGACGATGGAACATCTATGGTACCGATGTCGTGGAAGGAGAAGTCCCAGTATTCTTTCATAGTGATAAACTTTTTCGTGTGCTCCTTGGAGTAGATATTGCCGCGCGTGTTCAACATCCAGACATCGTAGCCCTGTTGGAACAGTATGTAGGCCAGTCCGTTCGACGGGCCCAACATCACCCAGGCAGCTGAGCTGGACATGAGGCCATGCACTAGTAAAATGGGCTGAGCACCAGGTCGCGGCATGCGGTGCAAGCAGAGCTTGTAGCCATCTCTGGTGGTCACGAAATGGGTCTCTACCGGATATCCATACTTCTTGATAAGCTCAACCTGTTAGAAGTAGTCCATGTTTCAGGATATCATATCATTATATGAGAATGTCCTTGAATACGACTCACCGTCTTCAGTTTACCGTCGGTTTCAATGTCGGCCTGCGTGAAGTAGTTTTGGACAGGTGGTATGGAGAACGTTGCCCCTTGGGCATCTTGCTGCCCGCCTATATGAATTGAGCTCGAAAGCGACCCGAATGGATATTGCAGAATGCCATGCGCGGCGCCATGAATATTGTTCTGTGCTGTTAATTGGTTTTGACTCCACTGCGAAATGGATGGGTCGTGTGTGTTTCCTGCAAATCCATTTTCGTCTGGTCGCTGGTTTTGAATCTGTACCTTTACCTTTACTTGGCCCTGTGCTTGGCGTTGGTCCGGATTCTGCTCTTCGATTGTATACAACTGTATATGACCAGCGTGTTGCTGGTCTTGGGCCTGTGATTCGCCAGAAAACTTAAGCTCTCCATTGATGCTGAAGTTGGCATTGACTAAAGATTTGTCTAAGAGCTGGTCTTTCACTTCGTTAAGAGCCTTGCAGAGCGGACAATCTTTTGTAGCAAGGATGATGGTGACGTGGAGGATTAAAAGCGCGGACAGAGCATCGGAGTAAACGATCCGCATCCTGGTACTGGGATGGCCTGCGTATGTGGCTAACTGGTTGATCTGCCTTATATAGGACCCCTTTAGAATGTGGCGTGTCGCGACGGATTAGTAGTGTGAAATGGACTAAGCCGTGGAAAACGGCGGTACAAATGGCGGGGTTACGTCATTGACGTCATTATCAATGGTTACGGCAGGTTTTATATTTTTTGGTACATAGATTCCGTTGCTCCTGTTTTCATTAGTTTTCCCAACACTAGATTTCTGTTTTATTGTTGACTTCCTTTACACATTGTTAGATTCTTTTTTCCTTCGTTATTCAACTTCACACGCACCAAGGCCACCGCCATCATGTCTATTCTCAAAATTATTTCGGACGGATCGATAGATTCCAGTGCCAGTGTGCAACACGGCGGGGTGCAGAGGTCCAGTGTACCCCAACAGGACGACGAGCTCGACGAGGACTTGGAGGAGTTATACAAGAGAATAATGCCTATAGATCCCGACTACGATCCGGCGCTATGTCGGGACCAGTTCTTGCAGAACCTGTTTGAGGATCTGGGTATCTTCGATCCCAACGAAGTAGATAATGACCCTCTGCTGAACAAGGTTGGCTCTGACTCCAGTGCATATATGTTGGGGGGCAAGCGGGGGCTCTCACAATCCGCGAATTGGACCCTCGACAGCTTCGTCCGCAAGCTGAAGCGGAAGGAGACGCTCAACGCCCTCATACCACAGACCATCCCGATCCAGATAGGGGACAAGGTCTTACAGCTGGCTTCAAAAACAGATCAATATGATGCACTTCTGGAGTCCATGCAGCGCTCGTCGTTGTTCTTTATGTTCAGGCGCACATGCTACGAGCTGCATATGCTTGAGAATGCTTGTCCTGAGCCGGGGGAGCTGGATGTGAAGGACCTACCCCACAACCTGTTCTCCTGGTCGTTGGAGGATTTCTTTCGACGACGCGAGCTTAAGGACTTTGTCTACTTGGACGTTCTGGTGCGGGACCACACCGCCAACACCTTGGGCTGGGCCAAGTACCGGGTGGATCTTCAGGAGACCGAGCGGTTCTATGGGTTTTTCTACTCTGAGATCTTCAAGGGCGCCGGCTACCGCAAACTGCTGGACCTGATCTGGGAGCAGAAGCAGATGCTTATCATCGACAAGGCTTTGCAGGAGGACCTCGAAAAGTCAAAGGCCTCCCTGGACACCACTAACTTCAAGGCCCGTCGCTATTCGCAGGCCTGGTGGGAGGGCTACAAGAGCAACATGGTCGAGGAGCTCCAGCAAAGCTGCATGGAGGCTACTGTGACGATTCCCATCGAGTGCCGCTACCTCTGTGCCTACTACGAAACCCAGGTGGAGATGCAGCTGATGAAGGACAACGTGCGCACCCGCCAGCTAGAGAAAGAGCTCGAGGACGTCAGGAGGTCCATCCAGCAGGGAGACGACACCACGAAAGCCTCCCTCAACACCTACTACGCGATCATCGAGGTAACCGAATTGGGTCCCCGTCTTCCCCACTCTCTCAAAAACTAAACTTACTCGTCTTCTCCACCAGAATTACCGCAGTCGATATAGCGAACTCAGCGATAAATACGATCGGGACATGGAGCACTGGGAAGACGAAATACTGCAAACCAACTTTCGCCTGAGCAAAGCTCGCGATGACTTGAAAGAAGCCATGGATAATGTGATCTTTATGCGTCGCCGTATTGCCGAAGTTCAAGCCTTGATCGAGGCAGAGCGCCAGGAGGAGATCGACCGCGTGGTATGACCCACAGTTACACATACTCGTACATATGCACATACCTGATTACCGATAACCAAATATGCTCGCTTTTCCACAGGCCAACGAGCAAGTAGAGCGCCAGAAGGCAGCTGCCAAAAAGGCAAATGCCAAGCAGCAGAAAAAGAAAGGACGGACCAAGGCCCGGAAAGTCCCTGCCCAGAAGCGACAGTCAGAACTAAGCCAGTCCGGCAAAGGCACTTGAACACAGCCATCTCTAACCGGGAACTGGAATAGCCTCACACTGCACTGATCTAAAATTGTAGTGAAATTACACACATTCATTCCCTAAATATAGATAAAGGCCTGAGGCTATAAGTTTAGATATGACTTGGTGGAGGGACAAGGCGTCTTCTTGTACAAGTGCTAGAAGCGCAACCGCTGTTGTCCTTTAGCCTTGTTTCGTCTTTGCTCTGGGACTCCGCTGCTGTGGCACTCGCCTGTTTGCACAAATCTGATTACCAAAATGCGCGGAAAGAGTTGGTCGAGAAAGGATAATGCCATGTCGCCGCATTAGCGCCTTGGCTAGAAGCAGGGGAAGCAGCCATCTCCGACGTCGCGTGAAACAAGCTGGAAATTGAGTTTGACTGCCAGAGCTGCCTACTCTCCTTCCACTTACCCTCCCACGTCGACCCATTCTTCGAGCTGGCTGCTTGGCATATCCTTGGATGATTAAAGCCGTGCCATCCTCTGCGTCCTCTGCATGCCAACTTTTGCGGTGATTTGTAATTTTTTCAAGCATATCATTGAGATGCAGTACAGCCCTGCACAAATGGGATATTAAGCTCCTACGACGGGACGGAGCAAACCTGATTATCCTTGGCCTTCCTTTGGTCCAAGTCTGTCCTGAAGAGCTCGGCACATATTAAATTTCATTTCGCTGACAGTTGGAATAAGAATCGGGCGCCTAATGAAGGTTAAGCAACTTTTAATGTCCTGGTCCCGGCCATTTTGCAGACCATTAAATGTTCTGCCTGGCAACATGCCATATGTTTCCACAAGGACATAAGCCTTCGGTCTGGGATCATGTCCGGGAAATGATTCAGAAAAACTTTTCTTATCATTTCTGCGCAAAAAGTCATAAAGACGTTGGCTAAGTATGCCTGTGTGTGCCCCAGTGTACGGGATGACATGACGATGACAGTAATCGTAATCCTAGTCATGGTAATGATGACACTGGAGCCGACACCCATATAAACATATGTTGGGCTGGGCATTACGGCACATGGAGTCAGGTCGTGTAAACGGCTTAACGGTTAGCCACGGATGGTTAACGATTTTCACCCCTCAAATGCTTGCTTTGCAGTGTTTTATCCAGCCATGAATTTTTACTTTAATGGGATCCATTCTACTTGGGATCCAACTCAATCGAAAACTGCTTTAGAGAGGTTTTATCAAGAGTAGATGTACGAAAATACGTAAGCATTCGGGTACATCTGCTGCCTTCGCATTTCTCTAAATTTATAGACGAAAACTTGCATTATTTTATTTCATTATTCAACTAAATTTGATCCAACTTCCCATATTCTATTCCAACACTTGAAGCCAGTTTCTTTTTTTTCAATTTTGAACCGTAGAAATCGGTGTTAGACGCTTGAATGGGGTAATGGAGCTCTTCCTCGGGATAATGAGGCAATTATTCTCGATTTGACCATCCATTAAGCTCCAAATTATATTCGGCTTGATTGTTTTCCGCGTATTTATTCACGCTCCGCAGACTGATATCCACTACAGCCTACATACATACAAATACAAACATATTACTAGTATGGGAACCGAAGCTAGGTGTCTACTCGCATGTCCCATGTCCCATGTCCACACCACCGTTGAAGTACCGGCCTCGGACCCCTTCCTAGTCAAGCAGAACTGTGACGCGACTGTCTGGTGGAGTGGGGACTTTAACTTTTGAACTTTTCCTGTCCTGAATTGTTTCTTGAGAATTTACATGTCCACACGCTACATGCTCTCGGCACCTCAGACCACTCCCCTCTGTAATTTCATGCTCCATTGGCCAGTGAAATCGGCCCACAGTCAGAGGAAAGCTTTTCCCCCCTCTATTCTCCCTCTGGACCATGCTTTAGGTTGTCCAATTGAAATAAATGCTCGTTATTTGGCCCGTATTATCCGAATTCCAATTTTCGGAATTCTAATAGTTCTAAGAGTTCGGCGAAAGTATTTAAATTCTACATTTGCGGCACATTTTTGTTCTCCGAAACTCCGGGACTCGCGGACAGTTTTTTACGAGAAGTCCGTTGATTTTTTCAGGAATCCAAACGAGACATTCGATTGGCCTTTGTCCAGGACTTTTGTTGGTTATTTATGCAACTGGCTTGTGAAACACTATCTGCCAGCTGTTGTGGCTGCCGCTTCTGCGTGCCACTGCAGTCAGAGCCACTTGTTTCCGCTCGCCATTTCTTTCGCGTGCCTCCTCTGGAGTACATATACCTTTTCTCCTCTGCTGTCGGCAGAGCCAACACGAGAAGTCCATTTCGAAATTTATGTACACACAAATTGAATGCGCAGATGGATGGTGTGAAGCACTGGGACGAGGCCAGTGGGCGCCAAAGTGAATGAAAGAAAAATGTTAGTCGATGAAAAAGTTGGCTGCATTCCTCGACAAAAAAAATACAAAAAATAGAACAGGAAAAACAAAGCGATATGCCTTTAAGCGACACTTGCCGGAGGGGTTTCGCAGGGCTCGGAGGTAGGTGTCGTGGAAATCGCTCTTCCCCCCAACAGTCGTCGAAAACATTTTTAATGTGGATTTTGGGGAAAGGCATGGGAAAGAGCAGTTTGGGAAGCAACGTAATAAAGGCAATTAGAGATAGATAAATCATACATAATGCACTTGGACATCAAAGTAAATGGCAGAAGGGCCAGGTGTGGGCTTAGCAAACGTCGGGCAGGATAGCCTCGAATGGAGTGGGAATTCTAGACTAATCACAAGAAATTGCTTTCCCCCATACTTTTCCACTTTCGTTGGTAATAGATTTAAAGCAAACAGGTCAAAACACAAAACCAGTCGGGACTCAATTTGGATGAGGAAGATATAGAGAGATCGCGTGGAAGATGAGCCAGCCACAGGAGATTGTTTTCTTCATTCTGGCTATAATAATGATCCGATCTGATCCCAGTTCTGTAGATTATACAACTCTCTATTTCCGCATCTTTGAAATCATGAATGCCATAGATTTTCGCCATTTGAGGGTACCAGTAGGGGCCTCGACAAACTTCTGCAGGAGTCTGGATCCTAAATTTGCTTGCCCTAGCTCTTCCAGTCTCTAAAAACTAGGCTGCAAACAAATTGGTCGGATCATGATGCCGGGGATACAAAGAAAACCATAGCTTTTTCTAGGAAATGATGTCAGGCAGCAGTATAATAAATTTATCAAATTGGACTAGGCCCTGATCACATGATGTATTTATACTCCATTGCACTACTAGCTAAACACCATTCTGCATATATTTTTCATGCCAGAGTAGTAGAGTAGCTTGCTTTAAGCTCCTTCGGGCTGATTGTCGGCTCCGCCCCCGCCCCCGTCCCTGCCTTGAACTTCCGCTTGGCTCATTTGTTGGTGGCACCGTACGATAAAGGAGCCACCAGGTTTGTTGCACTTTGAACTTCGGAACAGCGCGGGAAGTTCACCTCGTTTATAGGGCGGCTTTGCCACTCAGCCCGATGCAATTGTGACTGCTCTTGGCATAAATTAAAAGCGCGAACCGCATTTACCATGAAAATAGGTTGCCATTTGGCAGCTGCTGGCCAAAGGTGCCTCGTCTTCGTCATTGTCCCGCTCTTGGCTCACCCAGAAATGAGCGGCCCGTTCTATGGGTCTCGCCCGAGGGCGGGTGTTTGTTTCATTCGCGGTGTCACCGAGAGTTAACCTGGCCTAACCCTGGAAGAGTCAGCAAGGCTGTGGCCCGTTTCCTGTCCGTCCCCGTCCCCGTGCTCCGGCAGCCATTCTGACTGGCAAGCTGACTGAATGGCTCACTGCATTTGCATTTCCAGGCCCCAATGAACTGCACCGCATCTTCTCCCATTTAAGAGCCTTCACCGCCTGCTGGTATCCCTAATGCTAAACTCAATAATCGCTGAATGCGCGGCTGGCAACTTTGTCTTGTGTATGCTAATTTCATTACAATGCAGTTGGCTGGCTCTGTTCTCGTTCTCCCAGCCAGCTCCAGCCCCGGGACCAGTACACTGCCTGGTCCGGCCAGGACCCTTCTCAATACCCAATGAATTATGATGGACGTTGTCATGAATGGACAGGGCGGACACAGTGTGTGGTCAGCGGCGAGCGGGCTGCGGACTGTGGACTGCGGCCCTGCGGCTCTCGGCGTTCGACTCTCGGCTTTCGGCCCTGATGTGCGTGTGTGTTGGCCGTGTTTATCTCTCGCCAACGTATACTTAGCACATTGCCGGGGGGTGGTGTGGGGACAGGGATAACCGCCATGTACACGCTATCAGGAGATTGCTGGCTAGGCGTTTTCGCCCGACACGCCTTTCAGAAAAAGCGGGCGGTGCGGAGGAGCAGAAATGAAGTGCTTAGCACCGGTCTCCTCACTCCCAATGTCGGGAGGTTAACACTGAGAAAAATTAGACCATTATTAAACCCATTCATTCAAGGGTAAATGGAATATTCGTAAAACAAGTTTAGGGTTTAGTAGAATTCAAATGTCCTACAAAAACGGAAACAATAAAAACTCTTATAATGGGTTTGTCACATTTTCGGGTTTCTAGATGCTATGACTATCAGAAGCTGCTGAAATTGAATGAATGGCAAGCCAATGGCTATCTACATGTCTTTACATTGCTTTTCTTCAGGGTGCAGCTACTTGTTGATCGAGATAAAGAATATGGTGCTTTCGTTCCGCCTGTTCCGTATACAATACACCAAGGTACTCTACAAGAACCGGGTAAAAAGTGTAATTAGAATTCGATCCTTACACTTTAGTAAGCACGACCTTCATTCAAAAACATAAAATAGATCCCATCCAATCTTAAAATGCTCCGCAGTGTAGGGGCAAACGGTGTGGGGCGGAACCCTTTGGCTGCGCCACTTCATTATAAACATTTCTCAATTGATTATCGTTAGCTTTCCAAGGCTGAGGGGGGTGAGGGTGCGGGCGGGTGTGCGTGGGGCGGTGTGTTCGTGTGTGATAACGCCATAATTATGCCCCTATCCTTGGCGTGTTCGGCGCTGTTATGGCTGCGGTTTTTGCCCCACCGATTATATTTGCACGCATGTCCTTCACGCTGCCACTCGCGGATAGTGCCCGTGCGCGGGGCTCCGCCGTGTTTACGGCGTTTCGGGCCGGCTCCGCTTTTTGCATGCGCCTCCCACATCTAAGTAAGTAATCCACATAAACTGCTCCTGAAATATTTCATTATCGTAATGAAAAGGAAGCCAGTAAATGTATTCTCTTGCCTTCCAGCTGCTCTGCATGAAGTCCTTTTCAGGGCTGTGGGTATTGATAATGAAATGGGACAAGTGCTGGCCATGCGATGGCATGGGCATGGGCGAAATGGAAGATTGGACTTTCGTTATTCCTCAAGAGATTTCCATGGGATTTTTCACATTAATGAGCTTGACAAGTGACAGATGAATCAATAAGATATTAATTATAGAAACTATGAGTGCGTGGATTTTAATTACTGCCCCTCACCCCCATTCATAATAGTTTCCAGTGCCATTTCTCTGTGCAATTAGTCGGTAAAATAGGTTTTCATTAAACGGGATTTTAATTCAATTAATTTATGACTGAAAATTACGAATCATATTAAATTAAATGCCGATGCATCTCCCAAAATGACTGGCAAAAGGAGCACCAAGCCGCAGGAAATTGGTACAGCCTCAGCAACATTTTATCCGTTCAGCAAAGATTGAAGATTACGTACTCGAGGCCACCCCAACTTCTGTAGGACAGTGTAAAAATCATGTTTTTACGCTTTATTCGCCCCGCAGCAGAAAGTCTTCTCGTTTTCCATAAATTAATCAATTCCTCCGCCATTGCCGCCATTCCCGCCGTCAATTGTAATCCTTTATCACTCGTTCATTTTACTGATGGCCGCCAATCAGGATGTTCGGCCAGCAAGGATGCGCCTGGTGGACCCGGACCCGGACGCGGACGCGGACATGGATCCGGATTGTCAGCCTCCGTCGAATTCCTTCTCAGTTGCAACTCGGGGCCCGTGACAATGCGCAAATAATGACGTAATTAATGGAAGAGCATAATAATTTTTTTATCGACCGAAATTAACAAGCAGTCGACACGTCAGTCCCCGTCCCCAGACTCACCGAAGCATGACGCGAAGAGCAGGCCACATGCATATTTATAGCCGCATTCCTCCGATTCCGTTAGTTAAATCAACTTTAAATTGCATTAAATATTAAAATTAATGAACTTAAATTCAATGCCCATGCCGATGTCGAGCAGCAATACTCGTATTTCCATATTTCCATATTTCCGTTTCATTATATTTTTGTGGGTGGCGCCAGTGGTATGTGGGATTCGCTTTTTAAATCTACACAAATTTCCGAATGTGGCAGAGATTGGAAGCGACAGGGCCCTGACCCTGAACTTGTCGCTCTGGAAATAACACTTTAAAGGCGGCTCCCGACGGATGTAGTGCGGCACGTGCACAAAAGTAATTACAAAATGCAGACAAAAAGGGGGCGTGTTGCATAGGGCATGGCCGGCGCAGGACCAGTAGAGAGGCTGACAGCTAAAAAACGAATTGTAATTGGCATCCAGTTGGCTGCGAGTCAAGTCTGGCACCATTCCGATTGGAGTCTGTGCAAGACTGGTGGGAGACCCCGAACCCGAAGCCGACCCCGACCCCGCTACCAACTCGTCTGTGCTTACACTTGACTTTAACCTTTTCTGAAGTTGTGCTTTTGACTAGCCAGAAGAATCGAGTCCTGGCTCCGGCCCAAAGTTGCCAAAGTCGTAAAGTTCCGCCCGACAGTTTAAGCAGCCCAAACTTCTGACCTTCATTCGCCCTGGCTACTTTTTCACTTGGACTTCACGCACTCCTGTTTCCCCTGTTTCCTGTTTCTGGCGCCATAATGAGCCGAACTTGGCCAGGCCATAAAGCAGGCCCCCGCCGGGGGAAGCTCTTTTTGGAAACGTCTAAAATTTCGCATGAAATTTTATGCGCGCGTGATTAAAAGTCACGTGCTTGGCCCCTCCGGAGGGGCCCTGAAGTCTGGAGAGGACTTCGGCAGCTTCTGCACCTAATGTGGACTCCCGATGACGCCAACAGTCGAACAATGCTGATCATAATCTGGGGCAGCATAGATGCGGCTGCTAACGAGCCGGCTGCCGGCTAGGCAGCTTTCGCAGGCCTTTAAGACTAAGAGCGGTGCTCCCATTGTTTCTACTCGGCTCTAACTAAAGGCTATCCAATTGATTGGTCTCGTTTTCATTGTGCTTCAAGCGGGTTTCTGCTTCTGCTCCACCAGTCTCTCCCTTGCTGTTGGCGGACTGTTGGTTGCAACAGGCTTTGGGTCTGCTGATTGTCGTGTGATTGGCAGTTGGCATCCCAGCACTCGTAATGCACCAGGCAAATGGCTAATTGTCGTGGCACGCGCCGGTCCTGAAAGGCACCGCCTCCCAAATGGGTCCACCTTTTAAGGTAAGACCAGAAAATTCGGTAATTCGGCTGACAGCTAAATCTGTGGGCTGTGTGCTGCGGCTGCGGGGCTAGTCAATGTGGGTCAAAAGGGCAACGATTTCCAGTCACTTTCTGTGGCTTCTCTTCGAAAAGAGTGTTCATTCTCATTTATTTTGAGCTGAACTGACGAACTGGCACTTCTCCCGAGGTAATTTTAAAGGCATTCACTAGCTCAAAGTTCCATGAAGTTTACGCTTGTCAAGCATGAAACCAAGACTTAAAGTTCGACACGCTGCCAAGAGATTTGTCGTACCACACCCACATAGAACCCATTCCCATCGCCTGTCAAGTTGCCAATTCCCCCTTGCCCCAGACTGTCTGCCTCTCGGCCTGACTGCCGGCTCCTGGCAGGACCAACATGTGGTGACAACGCCGAATTAAGTTATTTGTCAAACGTCGAAACGTTGGCCAGCATATCAGACCAGAACGAGCAGACCAGAGGCGAAAAGGAGGCCTAGCCTGGGCCCGAATTGAATGGACTCGGACTGGGAGTCGAGGAGAACACTTCGCCGCTTCGACCCGCTTTGTCAGCCTGTCAGCCATCGCCGACGACAGCAGTTGCTGCAAATAAAGGAACTGCAAATATTTTATGCAAAAGCCGGAATCACTTTTTGCCAATCAATTGTAAAAAAAGGAGGCGACGACATAGGCCCTGATGGGGCGATTCCAATGTTTGCTGAACGGACACTGGACGAGACGAGATCCACTGCGCAACGGAATTAAAAATTAAATTTTCCAATTAACCCGGCAAACACTTCTTGGATTTACTCTTCGGCAGTGGCCAAGCAAATTTCATTACAGGGAAACACTGTGATTTGCCCAGAAGAGGGTTTTTGCTGTGGTTCTGGGACTGCTGTTATAGATACATTAGGTATACCAATGTAAGAGCTAGGAGCCCTATTTCCAATAAGACTTTAATGTAGTCATTCTATGGATATTTGACATTGTAGAACCTGGAGCGTATTGGAACCAACTATACACTGCGGATATACGTACAAACTGGCGGATCCTAAGTCGCTCCAGATGTAAAGTTCAGCTCTGATCACCTGGGGCACCAGGTGTATATTCCGATTTTTGATTGCAGGTTGGTCATTGTATTTCAATTTGTCCGATACGCTCGATCGGCATCTCGTCAAGCCGTTTTAAATGATTGATTCACAACCTGAACTTTGCCCTTGTGGAGCTCGACAGCACTGGGATTGTTTGATCTAATTTGTGCGAATTATATTCCACATTCATATATGTAAAAACTCGTAGTTTAGCTGGAAATGAGCTGGCGATGATTCTCCGATAAGCTTGAAAAAAACATTCGAACAAAAACGCAGACAGGGCTTTGGCCAGCACTAATTATAACTCTTTAGTAGGAGAGCAGCTGGGTTGTGTCAGATTGGGTTTAGTCACGGATCGCCAATGCTTTGGTCTGGAACGTACGCCATGCAACACGCTAGTTGGATTCTCGGCCCGCTCTGGCTCGCGCTTCAGTGCATGTGGGTGGCCGGGGGCTATCTGGAGGACAACTTTCCAGCCAGCGTGATAGAGGACGCCCATCTGAGCACGGTATGTGGCAGGCCTCAGTTGCAAGGTGCAAGGGAGTTGATGCCCTAGCGGAATTCTCTGTGTTGCAGCTGCAACTCTTGGAGAAGTACAAGTATCCGGCAGAGGCCCATCAGGTGACCACCGAGGACAAGTATGTCTTGACCATTCACAGAATTGCACGACCAGGGGCCCAGCCCGTCCTGCTGGTACACGGCCTGGAGGACACCTCCTCCACCTGGATATTGATGGGTCCGCACAGTGGTCTGGGATACTTTCTGTACAGCCACGGCTACGACGTATGGATGGGCAATGTGCGAGGCAACCGCTACTCGCGCGCCCACCTGCAGCTGAACCCCAACACGGACCGCGCCTACTGGAGCTTTTCCTTTCACGAGATTGGGGTGTACGACCTGCCCGCCATGATAGACGGTGTCCTTGCGAAAACAGGCTTTCAGAAACTCAGCTACTTCGGGCACTCCCAGGGCACCACTTCGTTCTTTGTGATGGCGTCCAGTCGCCCCGAGTACAACGCCAAGATCCACCTGATGAGTGCTCTGGCGCCTGTGGCTTTTATAACGCACATAAAGGCTCCTCTCTTGGGTATAGCCAGAGTTGGCATCAACGTTCTGGGCGAGTCCTATGAGCTGTTACCCCACTCGGACGTATACCTCAAACAGTGCATGCAATCGGCCGGCATACTCAAGACCTGCCTTCGTTTATACTGGCAAATGGTCGGATACAACCGCGAAGAACTAAACATGGTGGGTACTCTGTCGATACTTATTTCCAAAGATCACGCATATTTCTTTATGTTCTGTTAGACCATGTTCCCTGTGGTGCTTGGCCATCTCCCAGGCGGCTGCAATGCCAAGCAACCCATGCACTACATGCAGCTGCAGAGATCTGATCGGTTCTGCCAGTACGACTACGAGGCTAAGCAGAACCAGAAGGTGTATGGGCGTGCCTCGCCCCCCGATTACCGGCTGGAGAGGATTACTGCACCGGTCGCGCTGTATTATGGCAGCAATGACTATTTTTCCGCTGTCGAGGACGTTCAGCGCCTGGCCAAGATTCTGCCCAATGTGGTTGAGAATCATCTGTACAAGAAGTGGAACCACATGGACATGATGTGGGCCATTAGTGCCAGGCGCTCGATTCAGCCCAAGATTCTCGAAGTAATGAAGTACTGGGAGTCCGTTGGAGGCAGGAAAAATGCCGAGGCTACCACTAGTTTTCCGGTGGAGGAAGAGGTTCCTCAGCCGGTCACAGAACCTGCCCCCGAGGGGGAGGGGGATGTGGGAGAAAGCTATGATGATGGGAAGGAAGTTGAAGAAAAAAATGAGAAGGAGCAGGAAGATGGAAAAGGACAGGACCAACAGCAGGACGAAGCTGTTGAGTCACCTTCTGAGGAGTAAAGTTGGATTTTATGAATAGTTCCTGGTATATTTCTGATATTTCAAATAAACCAGGCGTTTGCCTTTACGTTAAGATGTTATCCAAATCTTTGAAAGATACAAGATTCTTCTAATTTTCGTTACAAATGCACAGACCATTCAACATGGATAGGCTTGATCATCCTTCCCGCAGGCAGGAGTACGGGAGATAAAGTCACAGAGGAAAGGAGCATCTGAATCCGAATTCGCGTCCGTATTCTTGGCGCGAACTTCGAAGCGGTACACTACAGATGCCACGGCAGCCCTGACCTGCAGCCAAGCCAGACGGACGCCCGCACACTGACGCGGCCCAAGGCCGAAAGGAGCGAAAACTCCCATGTTTTTGAACCTTTGATATCCGCCATCTAGGAAGCGTTCGGGGCGGAATCGGCTGGGATCGGGAAAGTACTGGGGATCGCTGTAGAGCCCGTGCAAGGGCAGCAGGACGTGGTCGCCGGCATACACTCGGAGGGGAGTGCTGTGAAGACTTCCCCGGAAGGTGTATTCCTCCGTGCAGCTCCTGAGAATAAAGCCACAGCTTGGGTTCACGCGCATCGACTCTGTGAAGTCAGAGCGGAGCTTATTCATTTACGAGTAATAGCTTCTAGTGCTCTCTGGACTGCGTACTTACCGTACACGCAGGCAGTCAAATAGTCCAGTTCGTTCAGTGTTTCTAGATCTGCTAGTTTCCCGGGGAACGCGTCCCTCAGTTCCAGCCAAAGCCGTTGCTGGCAGGTCGGGTGCTTTCCCAGCTGTGCAGGATATCAATATAGATTGAACCGAAGGCCCCAAGCCCCAGAAACTTTCTTGCTCACCAGGAATAGACAGTTGGCTATGGTGAATGAAGAAGTCTCTAGTCCGTCGAACATGAAGGTCATGGCATGGGAGGTAAGTTCTTCCTCGGATAACTCCAGTTCGCGCTCAAGTGCGAGCAAGTGACTGAGAAAGTCTTTTCCATTAGGCCTACCCCGCGCCAGCCGAAAGGACTCCCTGGTAAGCTCCGTAAAGAACTTCTGGTATGACGGCGGAAAAATGCTTGGGCGCAGACAGTTGGGCAGGAATGGGAACAGGCCTTCCAGGGCCCAGCACAGGACCAAGCGAAGACTATCCGACTTTTCCTTGTTCATCTCCTTCACGACCACTGGAGAGTCGCCGAAACTGCGCGCCTGGATGCCCAAGACGCTCTCCAACAGAACCTCACTGTTGAAGAGCACCGCCAGCTGCACGGAAGGAGAATACCTGTCGTTCACTTGGACGCTGGTGTTCCACGATTCCTACTCACATCTCCAACATCCTGAGGCTGCCCAGAGCCAGTATTTCGGTCAATGAAATCGCACAGCTCATCACAAATGCGAATCATGCTGTGGTGGGCACTTCTGAGGCGAGCCGTGGTCATCAGGGTGTTGAAGATGTCTCTCTGCTTCCGCCAGGCCTGGCCTTTCAGAGAGAAGGGA
Organism: Drosophila lowei; assembly: GCA_008121275.1. NCBI lineage: Eukaryota > Metazoa > Arthropoda > Insecta > Diptera > Drosophilidae > Drosophila > Drosophila lowei. The sequence continues at coordinate 16,447,324 of CM017779.1, read as the reverse complement.
TTGCACATGATCAGCTTGTCCTTCTTAAAGTTGATGAGTGTCGATATATTGTTGTCCCCAAAGTGCCTGAATCCCGTGGTCAGGACCTCGTGCACCAGTCTCGGTTCCAGCAGCAAGAGCTTCGGGCTTCGCAGCCAATAGACCCCCACATAGCTGTGGACCTTTCGGTACTTCCTGAAGGTTGAGACAGGGAGTTCATCCTAGCTCTGTTCTTCGCCCTCACTCTCGTTTCCTTACATATACAAATCGCTGAAGTCCAATGTGATGTCTCGGCGGCGAAGGACCATGTTCGGAAACGTTCCGAGAAGTGGCAGACCACGTATTTCCTTCACATTTCGCCTTTGCCAGTGGCCAAAGTTCCACGTGACGAACTTGTAAAGAATCAGAAGCAGTGCTCCCCACACTACCAGTATGAAATGGGGCATATTTATCTGCAAAATGTGCAGGTCAAATCACGAACTGTTCTGTGAGTCGAGTATCAAGATAGGACTCTATGAAGCATAGCCAATTGGCGTGGCTAACTGGGGAAGCCAAATACGCTAGTCACGGTGTATTAGCAGGTGGATATCGATTCATAATGAATAACACAGTCGAATGGGCCTACTGAATACTCATTTATGGGTATACCCGACTTTAAGAGCAATCGAAGGCCTTGTACATACACACACATGTCATAGAAGCCGAGCTATGGGGTATGCTGCAGTCGAATCACTCGACTCCAGCGATCCTAACTGATTTCATATACATTCGCCTTGGAGAGACTACAACAATCACGTGCCACACCCGCCACATAGCCGCATTAGTTGGAACCACCAGAAACGCTTTGGGAATTTGGGAGCGCAACGAGGCGCGAAAACATTTACTCAACACTTAGCAGCTGTTGGTGGGTTTGCGGGTTCCTTGTTCGGGGATCGTGGCGGGCGACGTGCGGCGAAAGTTTTTTATGATTTATGAAGCAGGCGACGAGGATGGAGCCGCTGCTGGAGGTCCTGATGTCTGCTGTCGTGGCGGATGCGGAAATGGCAGACTCCCAGGCCGGCTCTGGGAGCAAGGCGTTTCCGGGCGGACGCGGGTGCGGGTGCGGTGGCTAAGCGCTTTCCCGTGTCAGTTTCCCAACAGCAAGTGCTCGCTCCTACCCCCGAAACCCGGATATAAAAACTGCACTTTGATGCGTTTTCCCTGCACACAACTGCAACTACAGTGCTGAAACAGTAAACAATGTGTAGCCGAAATAACAAAAGTTTCTTTGGCGGTTTTTCTCCGCTGCGCTCATTAAAATGTTCGCTTAGAGCTGGCGCTGCGTCGTCCTGGACCTCCTTTTGTCAAACACAAACACAAAACAATGAAAGCCTCACACACGAGCATGGATGAACGAGTGTACATATATGCATACGAGGGAGTATATACATATGTCGTATACTCGTATTCCCACTTTTGCAGTTGACACATGCTGCTTTCTAAGCAAACGTGTCGCTGGAGCTAAGTGTGTAATTTATAAGAGTGTTTGTGGGGGGATTTGGATCTGGTAGGAAGGTGTGGGCCGAATGAATGCCGAAACTCTACAACAGAATTCATAGGAGCATTGTTGGCGACACATTTCCCTCCTGAAAGGCTGCACAACAAAAATCCATTTCAGAACAAACGCAGAAATCCGCACAGAAATTGGCACAATGAACCCTCGTCTGCGTGGGGCTTTCCGCAAATGGAAAGCGCTGGAAAAAGTGAAAATGGTGTGCAAGAAACCGTTTATTGGGCCACCGCTTTGCAACATATTAATTAAGAACCGACACGCTCCGCCAGTTTTCCGCCTCTAATACGGAAACTACATATTTCCGTAGAACCAGCTTCATTTTAGGACAAAAATTCGTTTAAATTTGATTACGCGTTTTTCCATATGTATTTTATTTCGATTCTTTTTTTAAATAAACTCATTTACTTGTGTGGTGTGTGCCGTTGCTGCTTATGCAAATCGATTCTTTCCTCTTCGGATTGTTTGTATTTCGTTAATGTTATTACAGTTTTAAATATTTAAACATGCATAGTACTGGTAATTAACTTTAATGGTTGTTGCTTTCTGCCGTAGACTGGAGAGTATACATAGTTTTTACGTACACGGCAATTTAATCGTATGCATTACACCTTACAGTAAGTACGAGTACGTAGGACAGAACTAGAGTGGCCGAACTTTATTATTATATTAAAATATTTATAAATATTTACAGGGAACTTAATGGTTTGTTAAATATTAATATTCAGACGCATATTAAATTCTCATAAGCAAAATGGTTGGTTCGCTTCAAATTGGTATTCATTTTTGGTGGCTTTCAGTTTCGTGCAGTTTTTGCAGAGTGCAGAGTTTACGGTTAACTTTTCCACTCAATTTCCGGGATTTCGAAAGGGGTTTTTTTTCGAATTTTGAAGCACATTCGACGAGGCCCTTCTCGGTGACTTCTCTTCTTCCTGTCGCACTTGTGAAAGCCATTTGCATTCAGTCTTTAGAATAAAAACTCATCCCAACAGTTGATTTTGATTCCATTTTAGCCTCGATCAAACGTGTGTATTTTTGCCGTAATTACTACCACATACGCACTGGTGAAAATACGAGACGACCCATACAGATGCAAATTTGTAGCTACCCTAATTGCTAATTGGATTTTAGCCGGAATTTTTTCATTCGCATGCGTTTAAATTTAATTTGGTTTTTGGTGTTGCACGGTGCATGATTTTTGGCTTTGTTTTCACTGAAAAACATCAAAGATTGTTATTGTATTTTACATACAGCTACCGCTGGTTGTTTTCAATTATTTTGAATAATTTACTCCACTCCCCGTTTGGCGCAGCGTTTTACAAACATTGCCTAGAACTACGAGTACGAGTAGAGATACGAATAAATGGAGATATGTCGCTGAACCTTGCCCGAAACTACACATATACGTAATATTGTAAGCTGCATGAGTAAAATGTTCATATTTGTAAGGTCTGTTTATAGGCTATATACGCTATATACGCTATATATAGACATAGACACCGATAACTGCTGAACGCAAAGCTATATGTACACAATTCGCTACTCCTCCACATGGCACTCGACCGACCTAGAAGTAATCCATCTTGGGCGCATCCATGGCGGTGTGCATCGTCAGGGTGACTCCACGGTTGATGCTCACGGCCGGGTAGAACACCCCGTACAGATCCCGGAACGCCACCGATCCCTGCGGCATTTCGTTCACCAGGAAGCTGAGTGTGTGCCGCTCCAGATCGAGGAGAACTCCGATGGTACTGCCCGTAGTGATGCCTCCCTCGACGCGTCGCTCGTGGATGGAATTGTGCTGGAACCAGGAGCGCTGGCGATCGATGTACATGGCAAACGACTTCTCGTCTTTACCTGGTGGATGGCAGGAAGCGTGGAGAATGCGATTAGTTTTTAGTGTTCTTACACGTCAGGTTTTCGGCAATAATTATAAATAGCAATTATATCCGATATATTTGAATGATCACGGCTAGTTGGCTTTTGAGTATCATCGATTCGCAACTAACGAGCCATGCAAAAGTGATTGAGTATACATTTTAGAGTATATCCATGAGGGATCTACGCTAAATGCTTATAAACGTGCTACAGTTCACTGCACTTCATTCTCTCCCAAAACAACCTCTTGTTCGCCTCATTGATCTCATTCGCATCAATTAAAATTTCGTTGAACCAAGCCAATATCGTTTTTAATTTGGAATTCAATAATTCAGATGGATTTACAACCCAAATGGGTGATTTTGGTAGGGCAGGAAAGGCAGACCGCGATCTCTCTCAATTTCGCTTGCACTTCGTTTATCCTCTTTCCACCGGATGACCTTTTTGATTAAAATCTTGGAATATTTTATCTGGATTTTCGGGTTTCTCGTATTTTCAATTGCAGCACTTTCGATGACACCGATTTTCGTCATTTCTGGTGCGAAATTTTGAAATACACTTTTTTCACTGGAGTCTCCACACAAAATTTGATTGCCTTAGAGCTAAGAGCTCTAGCTAGGCGTTAAACAAGTCTGACGGACAGAGAGACATGGCTATGTCGACTCGGCTATTGATGATAATCAAGAACATATACACTTATGGAGTCGGAAACGTTTCTTTCGGGGTCTTACACAGATGTACAAAACAATAATAAATAATAATATATATTCCTAAACTCTTCTTGGAGAAGGCAACACTAATTGATATTTTTGGGCTTAAAGCATTGATATTTTGAATACCTTCTTCAAACGTATTCCCTGGAATCCATAGAACAATAGCTATGTAAAACGAGTACTCTCCAATGTATCTTTCAGCTGCTAGTCAAACAACCACAAGAGCTATAACCACTACTTGTTATAGTTATAGTATCAGTGCTTTTTGGAAAACTAACCAGGGATTAGTCTAATTTAAGTAACTTTTCCCTTTCGTGTGTGTTCGCTTTTCGAACTTTAAAACTTGGCTATCGAGCGCACTTCCCAGATCCAGTTCTAGACCTTTTGTCACTTTGCCGTCTGTCGCTTCAGTTCTCTCAATTTATAAGTGACAAATGCAACAGGAGCTGGAGGAGATGACTCCAGGGAAGAAGCAACGCACGAGCGTCGTAGAACAACTTGGAAAACTGCAACTGCAACTGTTAGAGTCAGTGTCAGTGTCAGTCGCTGGGAGGAGAGGGCGACACCTGCTCTGCATTTTGCATATGAAAATTTAATTCGAAAACTTGAGCATCGAGCAACGAGCAACGAGCATCGAGCATAGGGAGCTGCTAGTGCTGCTGCTGCTGCTCCTTCGGGGGCACGTGTTAAATGGCGCGTGAGTTGCCTGAAGAGTAAATTCTGTAAGTGAAAGAGATACAGGACGGGAAAAGAATGATGCCTGCCGATTCCCGCAAATAAACTTTCGCATTTGACAAAAGTTTAAGTGCCGCACTTTTAATTACTTTTGTCTGCAGTGAGCAGAGGTCTCCCCACATCACCCCACGGCTCTCCAACGCCACGCACATTTTCAATCAATTTGCCGAGGCGTCCTTTGAGGCCGCCTCGACGACGCTCTTAGAATCCTTTGTTTGTGTTTGTCTCCAGTGGTCGTCGCCGTACTCTCCGCCCTGGAAACTGAAACTCGCTTAGAAGTTCCGCTCTTCGCGCACGCAACGAGAAGTGGCAAAAGTTTGTTCACGCCCACCCGCCGGCTCCCGATTTTATTGGCCTGGTACTGCGGGGCGGCCAAATGGCAAAGTTTTAAGCGCTTCCCGCAGTCCCATTCACCCTCCTCCAGGGTACCACCTATCTATAGCTGTACATTTTCCGCATACGTATTGGGTATTGGGTCTTGGGTCTTTTGTCAACGCCAGAATCTATTTGTTGTGCAGATTTCCCTCTTTTAGTTTTGCCGTGAAAGTTTCTGTGCCGCCTGCTCTGAATTTTTAATTGAATCTCGAATGCAACCAGTAACCCAGTGAAATGCTTTCTTTTCGCCATTTGTGGCGTACTCACCCAACATTTTGTTCCGAGCCACATCGATACGTGCCACTCCAAAGGCCGGATCCGTGTCCGCCGTGTAGTTGTCGATGGTGAACTCCCAGTAGTGGACGCCGCGGGAGAAGCCCACCGAGCCAAGGGCCACCCGGTGCTCCCAGCCCTCGACGCTGACGGTGGCGTTATTTTTGCTAAAGATTAAGCCAGAGCCGGCGCCGCCGCTCAGAACTGGATCAAACGTGAACCAGGCCACTGAAAGGAGGGAGAGGAGAGGAGAAAAGCACAGAGATGAGTGGAAGACCAAGTGCAAAGTGGAAAGGAAAACAAAGTCAGACTGGTTGCAATTTTCACTATTGTCAAAGCTCAAGTGGCCAGGCCAGGCCATGGCATGCCAGAAGAGTCGAGTCCAGTCCAGTCCCTGGTCCTGGTCCAAGTCAGAGCTCCCAGCACTCCTCGTGCCGCATAGTTTATGCTGTTATGCCCCGCAAAGTATGCAACGAGCAGCAGCAGCAGCAGTCGCCTCAAGTCGAGTCGAGTCGAGTCGAGTACTTTATTAAATTTCCTTTTTATTGTTGTGGCCGCATTAAGTGGCCGAGGCTAGTCCCAGATCAGCTGGGACCCGCTGGGACGCTGGCTCCGGTGGTGCTGGTAGTGATGATGATGATGATGATGACGTTGCAGCGTTGCCTCTTCTACGAGCTGCTTTTGACGCTGCCATTTTCCTGTTTTATTAGCCACCGAAGGCAATTGTGTGGCCAAACAAGCCACAAAAGCCAGCATCTGGGACAAGAGGTCTCTCGGGAGTGGGAACTGGGGACTGGGGGCCTCCGTTGCTTTGTTTATGTCGGGACCGTGAGAGATTTGAGTCAAGCACTATAAACTATGACCATGATGCAGCCATTTAATTAGCCGCTATATGTACATTCCATTACTGAAGCTCAAAGTCGGATTAGGATCATAATTTCGATATCCTGGAGAGCCTCAAATTAAGAGCGGAGTCTGCGGTTCTTCCTCTCCCTACGACTCTTCCTTGAAGGACACTCATCTGCCTATACTGTGGCCAGGATAAAGGTGCCATTTCTACGCATTGAGAGGCTTCCCCCGAACATGGAAAGGGCTTCTGTTTTCTATTGTCCCCTCTACACCGCCTTAAGTAATTGTCTAAGCCCTCCTCTCTGCTTTCCGAAGGTGTTAGCTTTACTGCAGACCCCAGCCCATTAGGGCGGACCGCCCGCAAACGTCACGAGCCATAAACTGTTAACTGGTTCTCCGTTAATTACTTAGGGGCACGCGCTCAGTGTAAACACTTTATAAAACAACAATTTGGAGGGCGATCTGCGGCCCGGGCCTGTAACCCGCTCAAATGGTCTGTAACCCCCTGGAAGACAACTCGCGGGCTCCCAGAAATAATCAATTAAAAGTTGCAAATTAATGGCCACCAACTAATAAAGGAACGGTACCAGGATCAAGCCAGGGCAATAGCGGGCTTTATAGACCGCTCTGGCAATTTTATAAATTAAATAACTTTACGCGGCGTTTCATTCGCCATGCCATGCGGTCAGGGGAGGAGCTGCTGTCAGGTGGCGCATGCATCAATCAAGCGAGAATTGGATTGCAAAAGACATTCTCATTCTCAGGCATTGCTCCGCCGCCCCCCCTCCCACAGTCCCAGTCCCAGTCCTAGTGGCAGCCCCATTCTGGTTCACGTTCTGTTTTCCTGCCCGGCAGGCGTAAAGGGGTCAATGGCTGTTTGACATGCAAAGCACGAACGGAAGGAGGCAGGGCAGGGGACGGCGGCGCATGACCGAAAAGGATTAAATTATAAAGCAGTTGGAAAAGTAGCTCCCAAGCAAACGGTGCACCAGCCCCAGTCACAGTCCCAGTCGCAGTCCCAGCACCAGCCAGGAGGAGCTTAATTGAAAAAGCTAGTACGGCAGCAGGGTCTCACCTTCGGCAGTCTGCAGTCCAATCAGCGCCGAGTATTCACCCTCTCCGGCGCTATTGAAGGCCTTCACCCGGGCATTGTACATCGAATTGAAGTGAAGACCGTCGACGGTGCAAATTGTTTCCTTGCCGCAGTAGACTTCCTGTGGGGTAAAGACGGGGAGGGGGCCAAATTAAAGTTTTCATCGTTAATAAATTGGAGGATGACAGCTATTCTTTCAGCCACTCAATCTGTTGATTGAATCGCCCATTCAACAGCACTCATTCGCCCACTCTCTTGGTCGGTTATTCATTCAGACAGTCACTGGGAATGGATTCCATTAATAGACTCGATCTTGATCATAGTTTCTATGGTTTAATCCACATTTATATTTCTATATGCAATAGGCTTTCATTCATTCAGACTTTTCCCAGTCATTCAGTGCCTTATTTCAGACTTTACTTACCCGAAACTCTCCGCCGCTCCCATCGTCCAGTTCCAGGACGTAGCCTTCGACGGTGGAATGATTCGGTGGCTGCCACGCAACTGTGACGGAATTATTTTCCGCTGAACAATCCGTCGGCAAAATGCTCGGAGTCAAGGGTGCTGTGTGGGGAAAAGATGATGATTATGCGATTCCGGGAAATACAATTTCTTAATGAACGAATAAGGAACCGTGCCAATTAAAGGGAAATTAATATTCGAGCCACAAAAGAAGATCAACACCGTGTCAAAATAAACTCAAACATAAGCAGTGCAAAAGTAATGAAACAACCCACAACCAATAACAGAAACATATTTTAAATACTGAAATAGATGTGAGGGCAAAGGCGTCTCTGTCACCGCTCTGCCATTGTGCATTAATCTCGTATTAATTGCCCGGAGGAGTGCCGTGCCCCGCCTGCTCCTGCGACTGGCGATAAAAATTCACGACGCAACACAAATGGCAATGGCAGAGGGGCGAAGCGAAGCGCCTAAAATTATGCCACAAAATGAACATAAAAATTGCGACACTTTTTGTTTCCGCTCCTTGGCGCTGGCATCAAATTAGAAAGGCGCCAAAAGCTGTCAAATGTCACCGAAACAAGGCCCGAGGCGGGGACAGGGGCAGGGGCAGGAGCAAAAAGGTACGAATCAAGGTGGGTCCGGATGGGTAAAAGTGAAGGGATAAGCCCAGGCAGGCCTCTCTGAAGAGGGTCAATGCAGAAGAGAAACAACGGAAATAAAAATGAAATAGAAAAATAATATCCAGCTTAAAATAAAATATAAAATAAAAGCCAAAGCCAGGAAGTAATGAACGGGAGAGAAGTGGGAGAGGAATCAAATGAAAAGCGACGGACACAAAAATGTGCGTAAAAAATTATGTCACTCAAAATGGCATAGCTGACCCCCGCCCACCGCCCCTCGGCCCGGCGTGGCATCTCCGCCATTCGCCGGCAACCGGAAGTGAAAATATTTGGACGCATTTTTCGGGCATTTTCTCGTTCGCGGCTCAAGGGAAAATAAAAGAAAATTATTATGCGTGGCCGGAACACAGAAAACAAAGCCAAAGCAAAAATCCATGAAAACAAAATGGCCGAAAATAAATGTGTGTGTGTGAGCAGGCATAGGTGTGTGTGTGTGTGTGTGAGAGTGATGAAAGATGAAAGCACCAAAGAATGCCCAAAGTTTGGCCCAAAAAAAAAAAGGAATCAAACGGATACAAATTATGGAATTAAATTTCATGAGATGCTGTCTTTAGTGTTTTTGGATTTTGTCAGTCTTTAACAATTTTTTAACATCTGTGGTTGTGGTTGTGGTTGTGGTTGTTGCTCACCTGCCGGGCACCTCTCATCTCCGTCTTTGAGGGCTTTAGATGGTTTGGTTTATTGGATGATGGCGAAAGCAAGCGGCACATTCAAAATGGGGGGGAGATGCGAGAGAAGCACAAAAGTTAGACACATCAGACACATATATGTATACAATTTATATTCTACTATATTCGATTCGTTATCCGTGAGCCCAAAGGTGGGGGGGCCTAATGTGCACTATCCGATTTCAACACTTTCACTTTAATTGTCGGGGATTCATCTTTGGGGCTCCTTCGCTGGAAATTTGTCAGCCACACACACGAGTCCCGCATCGTGCCGTTCTGAATGCACTTCTATATTTAGTCCCTTCCTCCTGGGAGTTGCCCAAACTATTTTCGAAGCCCCTTCAGTGCCACCTCTTCAACGGCCCTCGTCGAAGAGCTGAAGAGCTCTTCCCGGCATTGTTTCAAGGGCTGAGGTGGAGTGCAGTGCAGTGCATGGGGGAGCCGAGTGCGGGGTTTGTTTATGTTTAAAGGGTGTTGCGGAATCACACCATTACACCATTACACACCATCGGTGTCAATGGGAGATCGAGTATGAGCATGTGTGCATGTGTGCGTGTGCATGTGTGTGTGTGTGTGCTTGTGCTTAATTAGTGACAGTATTTATGAGGCAGTTTACCACTCGTTCGAAGGCGACTATTGATATCTATTGAATGTCAGATATCGAAGGTCTATGGAGAGGCTACCAAGCGGTCGATGATGATCTCCACTCACTACAGATCCCATTCCCACTCTAACTATTCTACAACTACTCAACAACTTTCCTAACTAATCCGCGGGGTTAGCCAACTATTCATTAGAGGTCAAAGGGTCTGCGGTCGGACGAACCTTTCATTTGGATAAAGTTCAAGTTGTCGATGGCCCGTGCCAGGGCGGCGTCGTCCAGGGTCAAGTCCACGATGGGAGAAACACGCGGCGCTGCATTGGTGACCTCCTGGTGCCAGGTCATGTCGGTGTTCGCCACCCGATTGATGAGCATGGAACCAACCTGCAAGGACGCATCCAATAAGCCCCAGACATATGCATGTTAAAGGATGTACAGACCTGTAGAAAGGCGGCGCTGTCAGTCTCTTTCAACGCCTCGATGCAGAACTGGATGAGGCCCGTGGTCTGCTGCAGCTTGCCCGTGCAGTTCGACTGCTGATCCTGCGGAACGGAGGTGGAGACGGAGGTAAGAAAAGCAGAGAGGGGGGGCAGTGCAGTGTGTACCCACCTTCAGTATCCTGATTTTGGTGTCCTTGTCCATGCGGATGGCCTCCAGCAGATACTCGCGCCGGTCGTGGATGGCCTGGATGAGGGCCTCGCACTGGGCGTGCACCAGACGCTCGAATTCCATGCAGGATTCCTGATTAAAAGCGGAGCTGAGAACAGGTTCCGTTTCGGAGTAGGTCCGGGGCACACTTACCGTCACTTTGTCGCTCATGCCTTTGAGGCGCTGGATGAATTCCGTGGTGGAACGTGCCTTCTCCGACAATTGTTGCAGATTGTGCGAGAGCTCCGTCTGCGAAATATGGGAATCGTAGGACAATGACATCAGCGCAAATATTAATAAAAACAAAGCAGGAATGCAGTAATAAAAGTTTACGGTTTACGGGTGTTCGGGTGTTCGGGCGTACGGTTTACGGGTTTACGGTTTCTTTTATGAAGTGCTCGCCGCACGGAGGGAAATTTCAGTCACGCCCGCGGTGACAGCTCCCTTCACATTTCCATAGCATAGCTACAGTACCGTACCGTACAGTATTAAAAACCCCACCCAGGCCACAAAAGAATCAGTTGAAAATATGTCTGTCTGGCAGTACTGGCGGTACTGGCAGTACGGCTCAATTACCGGGGGAGTAGAGCCCATCACGCAAGCCATTTCCACTGCCATTTCCACTATCCGACATTTGCAAAACCTCATTTGTTGAATGTTTTTGCCAAAACATAAAAGAGACAATGTTTATGTTGCGGCGTAGGAGGCATTTGCGCTTGACACTGACATGACACGACACGACACGACACGACAGGACACGACGGCAGCCATTTGAACAATTCAATTCTCATCAACGGGAAATTTGCTCAGCAATTAAATTGCTCATACGCCACCCCACGCAGCCCCACGCCCCCCCACGCCCCCACGGCCTCCGTCTTCAACAATTTCAATTCATTAGCATTAAAATGGCTTCGTGGACGTGAACCCCGGCCAGCCATCTGTATCTTTGTTTGCAATGAAGCATACACTGCTCCTACTCCTACTCCCACTTCTACTCCTATTCCCACTTCCACTCCCACTCCTGCTCTTGCGCCCTTTTCCGGCATGTTGTTGCCCGCAGGACACTTTGGCATTGAGCGTGCAACTCCGTCGCACCATAATTGTCCGGCTGGATGTCGAGGAGCTGGCTCAAGTGCTTACCAGACGACTCCGCTCCAGGGACAGATCCACGAACAGTGCCAGCGCCAGTCCAAGAGCGAGACCGAGTACACGTACACCCTCGTAATACTCGCCCGGGGCCTGTACATGCTTTTCACTTTTCTAGACAAACGGAAAAACAGAGAACGGAAAAGGACCATTCCGTTCCCTGCCTTTCTTTCTGGTGCCCCTTGCCCCTTCCCCTTGCGCCGTGCTTCTGTCAGACACGGCGTGCACTCATTACCACTTTTGGCATTTGTTTTCTGATTATTTTATTCTATTTGCCAGTCGTCGCCCTTCGTACGCTGCTGCTGCTGTTTCCCTTCTTTGTTTTTTGTTTGCTTATCAAATCAAAATAGCTGCAGGTGCACAATAATGCCGGCCTTGCAGGGGGGGGATCGCGCAGAGAGTGCTTTTTGTCCGGATTTCCCGGGCTTATTGCATGCAGATATTAGGTCCCGGGTGACAGTAGATAGAGAGATCTGGGGAAGAGTGCATTCCATTCACCAGCCCCCGCTATGGCACTTCTCTGGCAGATTTCTTGGCACAGTTTTCCCCCCCAAAAGCCGCCACTTTTGCCTCCATTTCCGGATCAATCCACTGACCAAAACGAAATCTCTTGGCAAGTAAGTGAATTTTCAATGCTTTCATAATTCTTGAAAAGAGCAGCCCACAGAACGGGGCCCAATTACTGGGAAGTATTTGGTATCCAGGCCCCCGTAATGAGCAGACCCCTCGAACAAGGCAGCTTATGACGATTACATTCATTAGCTGAATGTGAATGCCAGCCCACTCCACACACACACACACACACACACACACAGATAGACAGACAGACAGATGGCTAAGCGCCGAAAAGTCGGCAAGAGAAAAGCTAGCTAGATAGTGCAGGGGAGGCGGAGGCGGAGCAGTCCGGCTAAGTGGCGGCCAAGAATGCGCAACGCGGACAGAAAACTGTTGAAATTTAATCCCTCGAGGGTTGCTTCAACGCTTCCTACACAATGCAGGGCCACACTCCCACTCTGGCCCACTCTGGCCCACTCTGGCCCACTCTGGCCCACTCTGGGGAGAAGTGGGGAGTGATTTTGAATACGAAGTGAAGGGCTGGCTGGCTGGCTGGCTGGCTGGCTGAGAGCCGGACTCCGTCCGGGGCTAATGCCGAGAGTCTGTTTTGCATTGATAAGCTGCCCTCTCCTGTTGCGTCCTCCCCAATGGCAATCCTTTAGAAAACATTTTCTGAGCTGCGATCTCCCTCCCCTGCGTTCCCTGTCCTCCCTGGCTTCCCCGCTCTTTTATGACACATCGCCATAAAAAAAATATATCAAGTGCGCAGTCCGAATAAAAAGCTCCCTTCGGAGAAACAGGGGGGGCAGAAACTTTTATCAGACAGTAAAAAATAATAATAATATGACATGTTTATGCGCCGCAGACGCAGAGGCAGCAGAGGCGACACCGAAGACGTCTTTAAAGTTGCTACGCATGCAAATCGTGTAAATAATTCAAGAGCTCCTGTCAGGCGGAGCAGAGCGGCGCGGCGGTGTCTCCTCTGTCCCTTTTGTGGCACTGACGTGGCCGTGACACATGGGCCCGCGGGAGAGACAAATAAATTATTAAGCTGTTAAGAAACCCAACCGGCAGCACTGGCAGTGGCAGTCACTCATATTAATACGCTAAATGTTGCAACAATGTGATGCCTTGAGGGAGCTAGAGGCAGTCACTGCCAGATGGGGCCCCGCTCGACATTCAGGTAGGAAAAATTACTTGGGGCTTAGGTGCGGAACCATTTTACAAAATTAGACACACATTCCATGGCGGAAATCGAAGCAAAATTCATGGCACAAATCTGCTGCTACTCGTATCTGCCACTTTAAGTATTTACGCTGCCATTTAACAGGCTTCTTATCACTTGAAACAACGGCCAAAGGGATCTGCTCTGCCACTTATACCAAAGAGACACAAGATTTGATCTCTGAGAAGTGGCAGACAGCCCCCCATGCCACGACATGCCACAACTTGTAGGCTGCAACACAGGACTGGGGCTGGGGATGGGGATGGGGACAGAGTGGACAGAGGAGCAGATAAAATCGCAGACTTGGCGGCGACGACGCCTCGTTGTCGTGCTGCCCGGCGCCGGAGTCGGCAACAAGTTGCCAGCTACCGTCTACTGTGTGGCGCTGATTATCAACAGAATGTTGCCCATAATTTAGGGCTACACGATGCAGCTTGCTATAAATAAACCATCCCATGCAGTTCCACTCGTGTCGGCCACTCGAGGGGGAGGGAGAGGCCACTAGCAGGGGAACGGTATGGAATGGAATGGAAAGCAAGCCAGAGCTCGTTAAGCCATTTTCGGACCCGAATTGAAGTTGTGCAACATTTAGTTGGGCGCCCCAAAAGGCTTGAAGAGGTTCGAGATTTTCAGAAGTGCAACAGTCGGCCGGCAGCATGTCGTAAAATGATGATATATCACGAGTGAGCACTCGTGCCGGCGCTATGTGAGAGGCCAATATTTATTGTGGACTAGGCCAGAGCGGGACGTGACAACGACTCGAATGTCTGTCGAGCAGGTGGCCAGGCAATCGGGCTTGAATTATAACGCATTTGAGCCATAAAGCCGCAGACATACGACATACGACATACGGTACGAGCTTAAGTACGAGCTGTTGCGGCTACAGTTACCTGGTACACATGTCGACTGTCGGCCCCTCCATAAGTCCCCCCGAATATGGCATCACACAGACCACGCACATAAATATCATTTACCGCCAATTCGTGTTGCACATGCAACACGTGGCTCTGGCTCTGGCAATTTAGTTCCTCAATGCCCCACAGATTTGGCATGCCATAAAAATGATGATGTCTTCTGCTCTCAGCTTCCCAGCAGAATGACTCAGTCTTAATGATAACAAATAACTGCGGAAACATATTTATTTATTTGCTGCGGAGAGCGTAAATAGAGACATATAATACCTACTATAAGTATGCAACCCGTTAAGGATCAGGTATTATAGCATGTGTTGCTTGATATTTATGGGACATTGGATCTATGATTGATATCTGCAGCTTAGAGCGAGTGTCATTCAAACAAAGCTATCATTTTCAGGCCTTTAACGATCGTTAGAGTGGAGACCTTCTGCACAGTGCAGTCCAGTGGCTAGAGCCACCTTGGCCCCAATTAGTTCAGTGTAATGATGATTCGATATTCGTTATATGTATGGCCTGAGCTTACCTTCTTCGGCATATTCCCAGACCCAAACCAAACCAAACCCAAGCGCCTGGGATCTGTACTGGAAGCAGGAGATGGGAACGGGGCTAGGGCTGGGGCAGGGCTGGGGCTGGGGGCTTGGGCACACTTGAGGCATGAGTAATGCGTGGCGCGTTGCAGTCGCCTTTGAGGCACGATAAAAAGCTTAAAATACAACTTACATTCTGGCAAGATATGAATTTTAAGCGCACAGCACATCCCATTGATTTATGTGGCAGTCAAAGGAAGCCAGCCACTGACGGCGATGGTTTTTTAAATTGGATTACGAGTCCCGTGTCTGTTCCGTGTCTGTCCCGTGTGCTCCCTGATTTGCATGCCAAGCGTGTGGCTGAGTATCCGATTAAAAATAAGCCAAGACGACAGCTTATTGAGCCGCTGGTTCGTCTAATTAATTAGCGACTAGTGCAAATATCGCTGGAAAGGCAGCAAAGATCCGATGCCCAATATGGAAATGGACTCGTGACAGCCCCACGATTTGAAAATCAAACAAAACAGAACGAATCGGGAAAGGGGAACCGCAGACGAAACAGCAAATAACCAAATGAGGGGAGTTTCCCTGTCTCTTCGATTGATTGCGATTCTGGTGTGGCACCCACTCCAAAGGGACACAGACACGGAAAGGGGGAAGGAGGAGGGCGGAGGGAGGACTGGGACAGACCGCAGAATCTAATTTAGAAAACGTCTGTGTGTGTGTAGAGCATGTGGAGTCATCTGGCGAGGGGGAGTCAACGAATGTCTATTGTCGGGTGTGTAAAACAATATTTGAACTGGAGGAAAAGGAAACTGAAAGGTAGAGCCAGCGACAGAGGAAGGCACGAAGGGAGTACAGAAGCAGGGAAGCAGGGGAGCAGCGCCAATGCGCAACAATCAAAATATTTTCATGACAAATTTAAAACAACAGAACCATGAAGTGGAACACGTTGCAAGCGTTTGGTCAGAAGTACTCGTACTTGCAACAGGGAACAGTCGCCTGAGAAACAAGTTTTGCGGCGGGCAACCAAGCGGAATGAGACATGTGGGAAGACTCCAGGAGCAAACACTACAGAGGAGTGAAGGGATGGGAACTTTGAACCCATCAAAGCTACTAAGACACTCACGGCCCCCTGCGGAAACCCAGCGGAAACCCTGCTAAGCCCCTCGACTCAAAAAGTGGCACACGTGTCTGCGTTTACAATTCATTACGAACGCCTCAGACCTAATCCCGACATTGACTTTCAGCTGACCCAAAGTCAATTCCAGTTCGGGGCCCAGCGACACTGTCAGCCCCTGTGTCTGTCTCCCCGAAGGGCGACTCGAGATGCATAACGGCATCTGGCTGAATGCCTCGCCAAACTGTAAGCCACTTAATCTTATGGAGCGTCGTCAGCGGCGGCAGAAAGACTCGCCAAATGCAGCCTGGAAAGGGTAACAAGACTTGATCATTATTTACGCATAAATTAGGATTAAGGCGGCAAGAGCACAGAAGAGAAGAGAGAAGAGCGCCAAAGAAGCGCTCAGCAGACACTTCCCCAGAAATCATATTCTCAATTTTGACCTTATTTGGCTCGTGTTCTTCCTCGGAATGTCCAGCCCCATATACGGATGGTCACTCGGGGACCAACTAAGAGCCAATTTCGCTTCGTTATATGCAGTAACAATTTGCAAGCCCTAACGACAGGGATAGATGCCCACACCTTGCCCCCCTCCTCTGCCCATGTGGCAGATCTACTCGTAATGCGACAAATGGTTGCTCCAGCACTTTCCATATTCGCATTATCACCGCAGATGACAGTTCTTGTCAAATTAGTGACATTTCGAGTCAGGAAAATGCGCAAATTTGCCCAGGTTACGCCCCCCTAGTGGATGTCAGAGGGTGGCTCTTGGCCCGACATATCACGAGGCTAAGCAGATTAACACACAGCAATGTCTTCTGTCTGTTCTAGAATAAGCAGGGGAATTATGCAGAAGGGGAGTCTGTTAGACTTACGAGCATAAGTGCTTATTTATGAATGTTTTCTCATATCGACTTTGAAACTTGAAGCGAAACTTTAACGAAAATATGGTTTTATCTTGAACCATTTGTCTAATCTTTAAATATATGCATGGAATATTCTATACAGAAGGCATAGAAATCAACCCAATCGCTGTTTTCGGGAACTCTACAAAAAATAAACACGAACCGCATACAAAACTCGGGGAACTTTTTGTGGCAGTTGCAAACATTTGGGTTTCTTTTTCGGCGATGCCTGTGTTTTTATAATATGGATTTTTATTTTTATTTTCATTCTGATTGTCACAACAGAAGAGGGAAAGGGAAGAGGAGAGAGAGTGGAGATAGCCGGAGGAGGGCCCAAACCAGTTCTCATTTTATTTGTTATTCTTATTGTTGTCGGATGCATTGTTGCTGTTGTTGCTGTTGCTGTTGTTGCTGCGGTAGTCCTCTGTTAAACATGTTTGACACAGACTCCCATGGGATATCCCCCTCGCTCGAGTCCCTCTATACAATCTACGGGATACATATACATTTGTCTGTCTGTGTGAGTGAGTTTCGACTGCTGCGGCCCGCAGATTCTCCCTCGTCCGCAACGCAAACAGGAAAAAATAACAGCAGCAGTGCCGCCGCCGCCCTCGCCGCCGCCGCTGCTGAATCCAGAGCCGGCCTCTCCGGACTTGGGGGAAAACCGATCTGGCAGTGACAAGCCACATACCAGGAGCAGCAAACAGAATGCTGACAGCCCGACAAACCATCGCCTGAGCCCGGGAAAGGGGCGCACTTCGCACTCTGTTCGAGTCTGCTCTCCTTAATAATTTAATTTGTATAAATTTACCCAATATGTCGGGGGCCCATCAATTTGCTACTAAAACGGGAGGCGACCCGGCGGCGCGCCCTGTGCTAATTAGCCAACATTCCACCGTGGCACGCCCTTTCGGGGCTGATCATCGATGGGCTGGAGCCACCATTGAACCACCAAGATGGATGGATGCACTTCGGAGCATGTGATTATCGGTATACCTACCATACCTTGGGAAACCAAGAAGTTCTGTGGGAATTCGCATCCACGACTGGTGAGGAAAGGACTGCCACCTCACATGTGGCATATCGTTTATTCGTTGGTACATTCTAGGAACATTTAGGCAGATTTTAAATCATCTATATATACGCTCTCTACATTCAAATATTAAAATCAATGAGAGTTAAGTAGAAATTCAATATTTGGGTACTGCGAAACCCTGCAAAACCCTAAACCCTGGGCACGTTCTGCCCACCCAACGACCCAACGCGTTCCCCTAACTGGCTGCCTCGTTTAAAAATTAATATTTACACTGATTTGCCTGCCACTCGCTCTGCCCCGATACGATGCCCGATTGATGGTGGCCATAATTTGCCTGCTCGCATTCGCATTTTGCACTAAATGTCCCACAAAGTGGTCCCGGCTCGGCTTCCACTCCCGACAGCAGCGGACTGCAGCGGCGAGATGTGGCTTTAAGTGTTATGGGCGAGGCGACGGGTTAAGTGCTGGCTAACTGCCGCCCGGAGCTGCTCTTGGGGGATCGGAGCTGTCCCCCCTTTCTCCTGCCAGCCGACAGCGACTGCCATAAAGCGGGAAAACATGTTAATTGAACCGAGATTGGAGTGCAGGAGTGCAAAAGTGGAGATTGCGAGTGCAAACAAACATCGTGGTCGTAGAAGGCAGCGAGGAAGAGTGTCAAAACACGGATAGAGCAGGTGGAGACTGGACTATATTGATTGCTATTCCTGGACTAGCAAATTGATACATTAAACACACTCATCCTCAGCCCCAGACCTAGCATTACCTCCAGAGCAAACCTCTTCAGCAGCCAGGGCATGCCTGCAGCAGAGGGCGTCGAAAGTCGAGGCGCAACTAATTTGGCAGAATGTCAAGTGGCCGAATACCTTGGATCCGGTGGCAAAGGGCTGCTGCTGACAATGCCACCTACGTAGCACGGTGTGTAGCACTCGACTACAAAGCGGCGTGCAACATCGACCAAATTTGTCAAGTGGCTGGAAAAAATTTCACGTATTTCGACAACGACAACGACATCGAGCGACATCGAAATCTGTTTGTTGTGCGACGAGAATTGTTCGATTGCCGTCAAACCCTCTGCTCCACATGCCACCAACAGCTGCAACAACAACTGCAACAACAAAAGAGTTGACAGCAGAGAGCAACAAGTTGTTGTTGTTGTGTTGTTGTTGTTGCTGTTAGTAGTAGACTCTTCTGGCAACCAAAATCCTGCTAAGCTCCAATGGCCTTCCACTGAAAACGGATTTCGAAGGTGAAATTTGGTAAATAAATATTGTGTTCTCTGGAAAGCGGGAGGATTTGTCATCAAGAGGAGAAATCTGAATGCCGCCGATACTCGACACTCGATACGCGATACCCGTAATTTGGCAGCGATTGGAAGTGCCTCGCGACTGACTCACAGAGGGAACAGATGGCTCTTTACGATTCCATTTGCCACATGAGTCAGATAATATTATTCGGAATGAGGAGAGGCTGGAGCTGTATACTTAAGAAATCTTCCCGCTCTCCTTTGGAGCCCTTATTCCTCCATTCTTTACTCCATTTTCCATTATGCGGCATCATAAATTAAGGAGTAATACGTCCCACCCACTCGGAGAGGCACGTGCTCCATTTCTGGTGGGGAAAGCCCCCTCCCAGTGTTCTCGGTGTGAAGGCATGCCAGTCCATGCCACACCGACTGCCGACTTCTTGGGGATCGCAGTGCAACCAGAGTGCAACCGAGTAAACAATTTTAATTGCATTTAAATACGACATTTATTTGCATGTAATATTAACGCGAATCGCAAATTACTTTGTGCCATGCCAGGGCGCAGGGCCAAAAGCAAACAGAGACCCCGACAGACGAGACGTTCACGAGGCCATGTCTGCCTTATGTTTCCACTGCGGTTGCAACCATCACCCACTACCAAGAGCTACGAGCCAGGCCAATAATGCTGCGGTGCCCTGGCTTATGCTTTTGTTGTTAGCGCCCGCAGGAAACGTTGCCAGGTTTCGTTTTCTCTGTTGGCGCTTTTAAAGGTTCTCCTTAACGTGACATTGAATTGGCTACGTTTGAGTCGTGGGAAATTTCGAAATTCGAGTCGGCCACAGAACACCGCAGGGCCAACTGCAATTTAATAGGCCATAAATCAGTCATGAATGAAGGTGGAGCTGTGCTGCAGCTGCAGATGGAGATGAAGATGTATCTTCTTGGCAGAACTGGGCCAAAGCCGTTTGACTGACAAATGACAAATGACAAACGGTTTCGCATTGCACACACATTCCGCACATGCCTCCAGGCAGGCTCCAATTAATTGAAAATTTTGGCAAAGCATTCATTAACTCCTGCCCGACCAATTATACAAACATGCAGGATAATTACCATCGGGCGGAGCATCCACTGAGAGACAGTTCTGACAGACAGCCTCGACTGGCGGCTGCAGTGCCTTTGTCTTTGTGATTTTTGCTTAACTTTAATTAAAACTTTGGGCCGTCAGTCGAGAGATCGGGGCAGATCACAAATCAGGGAAAAAGGTGAGGCAGCTGTCAAGACGAGTCCGCATTTCGAACCAAAAATCCTGACCCCTATGGCTGGCCTGCTGTGCCGATGCCCAGGCGATAACCAGGCGATACCCAGGCGCCTTCTCTCCCTGGGATGTTGCAATTTTTCATGCCTCATCGTTGCAGTTCGATTTCGTGAGCCACGTGACCTGGGACGGTCCGTGCCTGGGCCAAAAGCGATTGGCTTGGAGGCGCGTGCTGCTAGATTTATGGGCTCTATCGGGGGGAGTCGCTGGAAAAGTGTGTAAGCTGATATCGATGGACAGCTGAAAGGCAATTGAGACATCTGAATAAGATATAATCGGTATTCGATATAAGCCGAACATCGTTCTAAAAAATAGATCAGACGATAGTGATATTCGACACTGCTCTCCCTGTCCCTGTCTTTCTTTCGCTTCTAGAGCCATTTCACTATAAATATTCAGTCAGATATCATTAATAACATTTACAAATTGTTTTCTACCCACATCACAGACCTGACGCCAGCAATTTTTTCTAATTAACGAAAAATACAAAAAATACGAAGAATATTTGAAAATGCAACGGAGTATTCCATATTCAAGTCAAGTCCAGGACAATTTCACGGCCCTGTCCCATAAATTCAACTAATTGAAACTTTTCGCTGGCATACAATTATTTCCCCCGAGCACATGGCAGGCCTCATTAAACATTTCATATCAGGGGGAGGTCGTTAAATATATTATGTTTACCTAGACACAGGAATGCGCTCCTAACTAGAGGTAGAAGGTAGCGTTCGGGCTCTTAAAAACAACCCTCAGAGGGGAACCATCCAGAAGGGCATTCAGGAGAGCAGGGAAGTGCATAGTTAACCGAAGTGTTAATGGGACACGCTGAGAACTATGCGAGGAAACCAAAATCTTGGGTTCGTGGAAGGAGGAGGAGGAGGAGGGAGAAGCATTGGAAAATGTACGGCCAGCGTTTTGTCATCAACCCTCCTCCATCACCGCCAGACAGAAGCCGGCAACGGAACCCGAATCGGGCCACATCTGGGAATTGGAGTTGGAGTTGGAGGTGGAGGTGGAGTCGGAGACGGAATCGGAATCGGCAACGTGTGCATTACGGAATGGGATAATGTGCAGCGGACGTCGCGTGCGACGACATCGACAGATGTTTACCAAATTGATTAGATTGAGGGCGAAGCGGGATGCTGAGCAGTTTCCATTGAATGGCGATGTGGATGATGCATTGAGTGCCCCATTTCCACAGCCCTCGGACGAGGGTGAGGCCAAGTGCAGCACTTTTATGGCAATCCATTGTGCAGCTAACGATATTGAAAGATTAAATAGAGATTAACCAGAGGGGAACCACCGCACTGGGGCCCCATTGCGAAACAAAAAGATCCGGGAAGCCGATCGATTATGTGTTGGAATAATCAGTCCAGGCAGCAGGACAGGACAGGACAGGACAGGAGTGCCTTCTGGGTGGGTGTTCTTCGTAAACAACATTCATGGCTCTGTGGTGGGTGCCATAAACAATCGCAAGACGCCATAAACACCAACTGACGCCAACATCAAACGAGGAGTCTAGAAAACATATGCAAAAATAGCGAAATTCGAATCATACGGAAAAATGCAATCCGAAAGAACACAACAGGGCGGACTGCACTCCCCTCTGAGGTGGCAACGCCACAACAGACGCCACAGACGCCACAGACAAAGCAAACAAAATGACAAATGCGTCTAGCCAGGGAAGAAGGGCACGCCATTCCCTGGAAGGAGTACAGAGGAGTCTCTGTCAGGCAAGATATATGGCAAGAAAGACAAGCAAAACTCTTCATAATCATTTCATAGTCTTGCCAGTGCTCTCCCATCTGGCAACGCTCAAAGATAACGGATTAAAGTTTCAAGCACAACTGTACCGGAAGGGAAGGGGAGTGGGTTTTCATTCAGCTCAAGTTCTTTCCGCCCCCTGTTTTTGGGGCTTTCCTGCACGTGTGCCAAAGTGTTATTAAAAACGAATTATGAATTATGTGTTTTTCATAATTTTTCATTCAAGGCTTGTGTCTGTTGCTGTCTATTGTTGTGCCCCCGCCTGTCGTAGTTGTGGCACATCCAAAGCACAAAGATAAGGCACATTTGTAAGGGATTATGTGTGCGTGGAGAGGGAGAGGGGCTCCGAGTGGCAGAAGGAAACTTTGGGATATGCCAGACCAGAAAGGTGTCAAGGAGTGGAGGAGTATAAGCATATGGTGGCTCTAGGACTGCAATTGGGATGGGATTAAACTTAAGGTACATATATGCTTACATTTATGAAGGTTTTTCGCTTGTTCTGTTGGAAGAGATTTGAAATTGGAAGCTCCTTTTGGTGGATATGCTCTGATTGCTAGATTCTAGATTCATCCGGGCAGACACGAGTATCCGCCATCTCAAGCTCAATTGGATTGCCACTTAATCATATCAATTCCGAAGAGAGCAGGAAAACTGCTCCCAAACTGGCTTCGCTTGAGCGGGGAAAGCCATTAAAGTGATTTAATAGCCGATAAACCTCACAGACACTCGGCTGTACTGAGGGACTCGAAGAACAATATGCTGACCCCGAAGGGAGGGGCCAACACACACTAACCGCACACAATTACGGGCTCATTGTTCGCCACTACGGAGCAGAGCGGAGTGCGGTGGAGTGGAGTGGAGCGGGGACAAGAACTATTCCAATACTCAAGTGCTTTTCAACACTTTTTTGTTCGCTTCTGCTCGCTTTTGTCGCTTCTGACGCTTTTGTCGCTGCTGTAGTGCGATGCGATGAGAGCGGAGGTGTGCTGATGGTTAGCGCAATTAGAGTGCGGCGACAATGACACAGAAACGCGACAAAGCGCTACGCCACGCCACGACCGTCTGCTGCTGTGGCACAGGAAGTGGCAAAGGCCTTTAACAAGCGTCCTTTGTGAGGGCCAGGCCAAATCACGGTTTGCTCTTTTCAAATAGTTCGAATCAGCAAACTATGGCAACCAATCGCCGGGGAATCGGCCCAGCATCAGAGATGATGCATCAAATATCCGCCATTCAGATTGTTCCACGAACCAGCAAAGGATTTAGTTGATCGCAGTCTGTCTGGCATCTCCTGGCCAACAAATATTTAACTGTATTTGCATATTCGACCAGAGACAGAGGACCTTAAAACAACAGGCGATAGCTTTGATTGATGAACATGTGCGACGAATTTTTGCCGAATTTTTTCCGCTTGGTCTTTATTTTTTTCGGTACTGTGGGGAGGCAGGGGGACTGGGGGGAGTCTGTGTTTTCTTTCGGCAGCCTGCATGAAAAATTCAGTTGAAAATTCGTTTCAGTTGACATTCTGCTGTTGTCGTTGTCGTTGTTCGACCCGTCGACCCGTCGACCTTAAACGAGCTTCGCCCGTCTAAAATTTTGATTACTTTCAACTTTGGGCCAGACCCCGTGCCTGTCTGTGTTGACCATTTTCAAATAGTTGCAACGTTTAGTTGATTAATAGCCACAGAGCAACAGCCACAGCGACAGCAAAGAACCCAACAAAAAACGAAGGGGAATCCCCCGAAAATAGAGTCTGGACATCCGGGAAGCTTTCAGTTTAAGCTCTGCAAAGGGGAAGGCTTTTAGCAATTTAACGCACAGCTTAACAGCGCTGTCAGGGCGAGGTCAAAGGGGGGTGGGGGGTGGAGGTCGTTGAGGCCATGTCACATCAGCGAACCAGCCCGTTTTGTTTGTGTATCTTGTTGTTGTTCGACGGCTTCGAAGGCGGGGAAGTGTAAATATTGGCACTGCAGGTGCCTTTCCACAGGCCTGATCTTTGTGGCCCGGGGGTTAAAGTTCAGTTGGGTCTTCCAGAACGTACCTGCAAGAAAAGGAGAGATAGTTTCGATTAGTTATGGTTGGCGAAGGGGTGCCATCGATAGGTTTGATGGAGCACCTCCAGACATAGTCGAGTCAAAGATGAGATGCGATGCTTTAAACCCTTCATGAATATCTTATGCAGCCCCCAATTTGGGCGCTTTATGGAGCTCCTTTTGTGGCAAGTACCACCAGAAAGGGTTCACACACAGATGAACCCTCCGCACAGGCCATTATTATCCCAAGAGTTTTCACACTCCGCCTCGGGGCCTTTTCATTAAATCATTTAACAGCTGGGCCCTAAAATCACAGCATTGTCCCACACCCCAAGCCCAGAGTTTTCAATTAAGTCGCTGCATCCTCGGAAGAGTATCATCTGCATAACTATTATTAAAAGCCAGTGGCCACCCACATGCCGGGCTGCCGAAAGTTCATTAAACCCGTGGCGGAGTCAAGAGGAAGCCGTCGTCCCGCATCCAGGGCCTGCCTGGGCCCCGGCTAATCGCCAAACTATGCCAGAAATCACGTAACCTTCCATTAATCAAGGCGCAGTCATAAAAAGTGCCTGCTCCGTCTATTAACTGGCGTTTCCGCACTTGGCTGGCTCTGCCTCTCCTTCGCTGCCACTTGAATGCAACATTAGTCAAGTCAAAGACTTTGATTAGATGAGATGCGAGGCGAGCAATCGCTGGCTGCGTTTTGTCTTGGGGCCATTCCATTTAATTATTCTGACAGCCACTTGAGGGGATTTCGGTGGGCTTGGGCTACCCAATGATTCCCAATGATGATTTTTCATATTTCGCGGCTGCTGGAAGCGGCTGCGGCGTGCGGCACGGACTGGCGACAGTCGCTAAGTGGGGGACGGGGCGCGTGTCGCGTCTGACGCCGCAAGTGACACTATGACGAGTGAGAGGCAGGGAGAGGCTGTTCGAACATTGGAGTGCATCTCGAGCAGCAGTGCCAGACAGCGGCAAAGCCAA
Organism: Drosophila lowei; assembly: GCA_008121275.1. Classification (NCBI taxonomy): domain Eukaryota; kingdom Metazoa; phylum Arthropoda; class Insecta; order Diptera; family Drosophilidae; genus Drosophila; species Drosophila lowei. The sequence continues at coordinate 16,422,045 of CM017779.1, read as the reverse complement.
TTTGGTTCTCTGCCTGCCACGAGCTCTCGTACATCCCCAGACATCGCGTAATCAAGAGAAATTAGATTTCGACGTGCTCGATTGGTCGGTCCCCAGCCTCCAAGCGCCTCCGAGTGGCTCCAATCGCCTCCGAATGCCTCCAACCGCCTCCCACCGCCTCCCACCGCCTCCGACGGTAACATCGTGTCTGGCGTCGGCGAGATGCTTTGGCTAATTTTGAAAAATTGTTCAACAAAGTGCCGGGCGTCGGGCGGGCTGCAGCGCATCTTCTAGAAAGTTCTGTCTCTCGGCTTACAAGAGCTTTCCCCACCGCCGCCCCCCCATTCGGCCCTCTGGTCAATTGTATTGGGTGATTAATGCTCGGATCTTGGCTGTTGATTTTCGAGTGCATTTTGACATTTGATGCATTGCATAGCTCCGCTCCGCACTGTCCGCTTTGAATGTGCTTTCCCCTCTGCTCCTCTGCTCCTCTATCCCCTCTGCCGACTCTGGACCCCTTCGGAGCATTCGTCGCTGCTGTGCCATTGTAATGAGGTTTCCATAACTCCATTTGTCTCTGTCTCTGGCAGATTTTCGGATACTCCTTGGAAACAGATGCTGTTGAGTGGGCAAAAAGCAGAGAGGGGATGGCAACACTGTGGGAATAGTATCAAAATACGGCAGATAAATGGCATTGGTCGCGCGGTACTTCGAAGGCAAGAGAAATGATGGGATCGCACAGCAAAGAAAGGTACAAATCGCCGAGGATTCACGGGCTATTCAATATTTATGTACATATATTAATCCTTTTGCATATCCCATCTATGTCCTGTCCTATCTGCTCCTCCTCGATGCACATTCGGAAACTTGGCCCCATTCCACGCTCCTCTCCAGTCCGACGGCCAAAACACTTGGCTATTATAAATGGCAACACATTTTGTCTACAACGGAAACGGATATTAGTTGCAGTCTACCAGGAGCCCTCGTATTGCCCGCTCATTGTGGAGGCAAATGTATTTGGGGGATCCTGTTGTTGGTCTCTGGACAAACACGTTTGTCGGGCAGCCGGATATGCAGGCCAGCGACAACATATTGCAATTTGGCAGCGCCACAACTCGGGCCAACTCTGGGGGGGGCGCCGCCTGGTAGGTCGATTACCCACTCCGCCCGGCAGTGCCCCTTAATGCGCCCTTGATAAACGAGCGAGCCGCTCGGACGATGGAAAAAACTAGCGGCCGAGGCTGGGCCGGTCACAGACTGACAAATGTCGGGGCCCAGTCCGAGGGTAGGGTGAGGGGAGAGGAGAGGGGATCTTGGGCGGAGACTGGACTGGCAGCCGCTACAGTGGGCGCCACCGACGCACAATGAATTATTTTATGGCGCGTAATGTCTTTATGGACCGACACAATGGCGTACATTTGGCAGAATGATAATGTTTAAGGACATTTAAATGAAATTGCACGCTGGAGGAAATCATAGAGGAGCAAGGGGCATGGGGCATGGGGCATGGGGGCATGGAGAAACAGCCCGAAAACAGGAAATACAATTTGCATAAAATTCATTTTGTGTGGCCATTCTGGCACAATAAAAAATTGACAAAAAATGTAAATGCACTTCGCGTACCCGTAGCCGTATCCGTATCCGTATCCGTCTCCCTATCCCTTGCCTAATTGACATTTAGACCCAATAGCAGGTCCATTTGCAGAGGCAGATGATCCTTCCCTTCTTGGCTCTCGGAAAATCAATTGATTGCCATGTCCTTGCTCGGGGGTCTCTAATTTGTGTTTAGTAGCATGTGGCCTGTTTGTCAATTACTTGCCCCAACTGCTGAACCCTCCATCCTCTGATGCCTCCCCTCCTTCTGCTTCAGACTGTAGCCAAATGTTTGTCCACAATTTTCTCCACTGCTCACAGTGCGTATGTGTATTATTTCCTCTGCTACGTGCTCCCACTTAGTCCTGGGCAATTTTTCTTCTCTCCTCTGCCATACCCGATACTCGAATACGTGTGCGACATTTTGGAATAGCCAGTGTAATTATATTGATTAGGGCGGGGTCTCCGAAGGCCCTCCTCGCCAGCAGAAAGTTCAGCAGCAAAAGGAGAAATTAATTTCTCTGTGACTGGCATTTTAAGTGGCGCAACGAAGCCGAAAGTAAAGTCTGAGTATTGAAATGATTATCCCGAGTTTTGAAGATAATTCTATTTGAAGAAGTCGACAACTAATTTATTGGCCATCAGCCAAAAGCAGTCGGCGATCCTTTTTCAACTACAGAGTACACATTTCTGTCACAGTTCCTTCGAATCAGAAAAACAATCGCTGCATTCAGGCCAATTCTGCCATTGGGGCCCGTAAAAAATGAGCGACACCGACGGCTACGTGACTTGTCAACTAATTACAATATTACGTCCATCCCGCTGCCTGACAACAGATCCCTGGCCCATCCCCACGCCCCACTCCCCATCTCCAGGTAATTAACGCGTGGGGTGCTGGGGTGTTGCAAGGAGTCGCCCCGAGGAGCCGCTCATAAAAATACCACCCGCGAGGAGCAGGCGACACGCGTTCATAATTTGTTTTAGGCTCCGCCAGTCATCATTTGCTCCTCTGCCTCTGCCTCCCCTCCCCCAGTGTGGCTGTCGTTTTATGAAAATTCTGCAATAAATTAAAAATTATTGCTCCCGCTGCTTTTGTTCTTATGTAGCTTAATTTTTTCCTGTACCATTTTATGTTAATGTCCGCCATTCGGGCAGGTGATAAAGTTGCTCCATTATTCATGCCGCAGCGCAAGGAGAGGCGACAGGGACAGGAAGGGGACTGGCAGGAGAGGGACAGTGCTGGCAAATAGGCGTCCAGACGGAATTTATGCAGGGACATGTCTAGTTCTGGAGATACTCTGCGAAAGCCTATTCGTGGAATGACTCTGGGAGTCAGCGGGAGATGGAAGGTGGAAGGTGGAGGGTGCCCTTCGTGGATGGTGAAAAGGAGCGACTTTCAACTGGTATTCCCTGATCCATGGCCCACTTTTGAACGTGTCACTCTAGAGAACTTTTAATCTATTAGCCGGTAAGACTGTGACTCTTAAATTTCAGTTTATTGGCCCTTCGGATGTCCCCCCATCGCCTGGCAACCTCACATTCTTCTTGCCCCAATCAAAACAGGGAAAAACTGAAAGGAAAACTCATTATGCGACCCCTAAACCGAACTCCTTCCGATCCCCATTACGTCTCAGTTTTATCGGAATCCTCACGCGACGCCCTTCTGCCACACCCCCACGCCCCGAACGAGATTCGAGGGAAAGCATACGGAAGGAGGAAAAGCGTATGAGTGTAACTCTGAAAAGCCTTTTCGATTTCGTCTGGACAAAAAACGAGCGTGACAATACCAAATGTGACTTTGAAAATTTGATAAATGACCCAAAAGTTGCAGACGTAGCTGGGAGGGGGAAAAACCTGGTGGGGCGGGGGCGGGCGATGTCTGGACGTGAAATAAAGAAAAGCCAAAGCGGAACCGAAGCGGCTCACGGCAAAGCCGAAGGAAACCCCCGAATCAATGAATGAATGAGTGAGTGAATGAATGAATCAATGGGTGGAAGGGAAACGTGCGAGGGAAAAATAAAAAGAACTCGAAACCCGCGACAGCTTTTCCTTTGACGGCTGGCAGAAGTCGCACCGAAGGGGAGGCCAAGCGCCACATGTGTCGCCTCCACTCCACTCCCCTCCACTCCTCGTTGATTCATTTAGGCCCTGCCGCCGACTTCGTCAGAGTCGACTCGCACGAGCCCCCTACCCCCCTCCCCTCAGACCCAATTGGCCTTCTTGGCGGCAAACGGTTCCGCATTTGTTCTGGGCTTCCTCCTCAAATATTGATATTACAAAATCGCATCACGTCGCTTAAGTTTTTTGTAAATAATGTGGTGGAAAATTTATTACGAAAGCCCGTGTCGGTGTGTCTTCTGGGGGGCGGGGGGGAGCGACATTCTCTTGTGGATAAATGCGATTTAGTGAGAGATTTGATCTCTGGGCTTCCAAAGGGATTTCCCAGAGTTCCAGGCCTGACAGGTGTCAATGGAAGAGCGCCAGCAGCGTGGGCGTTGGGCTCCATTTGAGATATCTTTGGCCATAAACCAAGAGCTCTATCGGGCACAAATCACAGATGCCAGAGATGCCTCAACTAGTATCCACTCAGATGTGCACTTTAAAATATATAAAACACTCGAGTAAGCGAGTAAATCCCACCACAAACAATTAGAATTATTCATGAGACGAGGCACAAGGATTGAAGCTCTGACATTTGAATTATTTATGAATGGCAAGGATTCGCAGGAAAAAACACACAGGATCAGAACTATACGAGTATATAAAGAAAGGAGAGAAAATATGGTACAACATGTTTTTGGAATAAAGGAAAAAGTGCAAGCAAATACATTATATTCCACGTTTATTCAGGCAAAAAGTTCAGTTGAGGCTGGAGTCTACGGAATTGAAAAGGACAAGTTAAGCGGCCAGGACCACAGTGAGGACAGCAACAACAAACAGGGAACAGGGAACAGACATGGCTAATAGAAAAAGGAAATGCGGGAATAAGACGCACAAGAGCACAAGGCAAAGCAGCATAATAAATCATGGCTGACTACTTGGACCAGGATCAGGGCCTGGAAGGACATTCGCTTTTTCATAAAAACCATCTAAAATAAATACAGGAAAGGCGAGGCGGAAAAACCGGAGAGATGGAGAGACGGAGAGACCCTGATGAGGAATAATAGCGGAGAGAAAAAGCGACAAAGTCAATTATGCAGGCAACAGGAAAATGGAAAACACAACGGGGCTGGAGCGCCCTGCGTTATGCTTTAATAAACCCGAACTGCCATCCGCAGAGCGAGTCCTGGACCCCGGACTCCAGACTCCAGTCTCCACACTGCAGACAGCATTATTGAAATATTAATGACCTTCAAGATTACATATAATAAAGGCGGGAGCTAGTTCTAGCCCGGACCGGCGGCGGCGGCAAAGTTTCGGGCTTTGAAAATCGAATTGCAAATTGCAATCAAAACTTAATCAGTTTACAGGCTTAGACGAGCCACTGCTCCATCTGCTCCCCCTCCCCATACCCCTGCCACTATGCACTCCTTTTCCTTTATTTGCAGAGCTTTCAATTAAACAAAAAAGCTTTCCTTCTCCCCCCACCGCCTCCCCACTCAAACCCCAAAAATGTGAATATTTTTCGAAAAATTAAAAGGATTTTGTGCGTCAATATTGACACAAGACTTCAATGCGGCTGCTGCATGGCTGAAATGTTTGGCCCGAGAGCACGATGGGGCGGAGCGGTGCCCCGGAGCGGAGCGCAGGGCAAACAGGAATATAACATTCCAGCTTTTAGCGGTTTCGAAAGTGCCACCAGGAAGAGCTGGCCAGCTTGGGTTCAGATGAATAGGAAGCCCGAGAGCAAGTGGGCGACGAATCAAAGGGTATGGTATGGATTGGCCCGGGAAAATTAGAAGAAAGATTAGAATGCTTCCAAGGATAGGGGCATTTCCATTCTGTACGACAAAACGTTAATTCCCTTAGTTCGCATGCACTTACATACATACTCCTAAACACACTTACGACATCCTCAAGATACCACAAAACCGCAGAGTTTTGGCCGCAGCCCCCAGCAAAAACAACAACAACAAAAGCTGCTGCTGATAACAGTTTCCAACGCAGAAACAATAAATAATTAAATGCAAATTTTCACACCTGACCCTCCGAATGCAAATAAAAGCGTAATTGCACTTGAATGCGATAGGCCCCAAGGCAGGGAGGAGGGGGAGGGAGGAACACTGGGATCGGCCGATAAATCACGGCCCGGCATAAGAAGAGCAAATGAATGAATGATAAGCCAGGAAGAAGGTGGCAGGAGAGCGGAAAAGACAAACAAAACTGTGGAAAGCGGGAAGAAAAACTCAGCGTTGGGGCCCGAGGGCTTCCAGCGATGGAAGAAGTGCTCATTGAATTTGTACTTTTAAATTTTTGTACTTTGTCTATTTGTATTGTTTTTTGGAGGCTGGCAGCACAGTCAACCCATTAGTTAAATGGCCAACAGGGCAGGACAGTGGCTGTGGACCTGTGGACGATACGGGGCGGGCGGTACGCGGTGGGCGTGGCCCGGGACAAGTGTGAAAAAGTCGGGCCAGTGGCAGTGCGTGAAGTTCTTTTTTTGTTCGCGCTTCAATTAAATTTAATTGCATTTTGAAGGGTCATAAATCTCACACAGTGGCAGCCAAAAAACTACGCACAGCCAAGGAACACCATTCGGTTCGGTACAGCATCCCCTCTCTTCACACTCCCCCTCCCCGCACGGGCGGAACAAATTGCAATATGCAAAGCGAGACAAAATGCGGCCATTGATTAATGGGGTTCGATGGTTCGATGGCGGGGGACAGGGGGAACCAGTCGGAAAATCAATCACCAAACAAATTGCAGCCACGGTTTGACTTTCGATGGGGTTGAAGATGAATAGATCGAGCACCCATAGAACATTCAATGCCCGAAATCCAGAGATCATAAAGCTTATTAAATGCGGTCCGCCCGACGCTCCCCGAATAGCTGTCAAATATTCCATTCATTCTGGAGAATATTCTCTAGAGGGGGAGATGCACATCATCAGCGCCCCTGGTGTTAATTTATTTATTGCTCTGGCATTGGGGCTATCAAAATATTGAAGAAGAAAACTTTCCCCCCGCCCCCCACACATGCGGATAGATAACTTTAAAAAGCTATAATGTGGGATATTTCTGGGGAGGGCGGGAAAACTCGGGGCAATTCATTTTAATTATTCACGCAGCAAACTCTCGGATTTTCCAATACCCACAGACTGCCGGCCGAGTGCGAGGGGAGCGATGGCTTCCACTTGATTTATCGCTGGTATAATGTGATAAGAACATCGATTGTTATTTATTGTTCGGAGTGTGTGTCCGACTCCGAGCTGCGGCTTTAATTTAAGACATTTTCAGAGCGGATCAGAGCGGGATCTCAGGGGGGAATACGATTGAATTAAAGTTCGAATATTGAGAGGTAACTCTTCTACGAGACAGACTATATTTTGGCTCCTTCTTGGCCATTTCCGAGTACTAGTTGGCTCCCGTTGTGTCCCATGTGGTGCGTCTCAGCTTAACCTCTCCCCTTCACCAGCCAGGCCCTTCAATCAAAGCTGTCTTTGCAGCTGCCTCTCGAATATCCAGTCTCCAGTCTCCAGCCTCGCCCTCTCCAATCTCCAGTGCCAGTTCCAGTTCTTTGGACCCTGGCAGCCTCTCCAAAAAATCATAACGCACTGTGTACATGTGCCACAATCAAACTGCACTTCAATGCCAAACTGCAATTGCAGACATTCATTCATGTAACAAAAAACCTCAAAGTCTAGGAGTACTCGATGTCTGCCTCGATGGTGGGGTGTGGTGCCTAGAGTGTGGGTCTTGACTCATGTCGTTCCAGGTTCTACCGTTGCCGCTGCAGTTCATGGACCGTAAAATGAGGTTATGCTCGGGCTGCTGCCTAGGAACATGGTACTTCTTCCTTCTCGAACGATGTCTGCGTGCGCTTCTGTGTGTGATTTATGAAGAGCAATTTTAATGACATTTCCTACGAGACTATCGACACATATCGGCTGGGTACGTGTGCAGCAGGGTGTGGGCTCTGCCTCGAATGCATTAGCTCCAGCTGACGACGGAGCAGCTTTGGCAAGTCATGCGTGCCTTCGACCCGGCGACCCGACGACCCGGCGATGACGTGCATACTCCAAGGCCTGGACACACCTCCAAGTGCAGTCAAGCCCGATAGATAGCGATGGGGAAGTCTTTGCCAAAGAGCAAAAGATTACTAATCGGTGGAAATTCATTAACGAAAAGCAGGAGGCACTGCGGAACCCCCAAAACCCTGGCTACTGCAGTTCTCTAGATTATTTCTGGATTTAAAGATATAAAAGTACAAGTATAATCCACCAGTCCCCGCCCACAGCCCCTGCCCAAAACACTTTGCATGAATAATCGACGCTCATAAATCTGGGGACCACTGATGCACTGATAGCCAGCAATCGACTCCTTTTGTTGCCTGTTTGGTTGCTTGTCGGAGTGATAAGCAACAGCACCCCACTATTTCACTATTTCCTTTATTATTTCTATTTTTGTGCTTTTTGCTTTAGTGGGTCACATGAATCAGTTTCTATCAGACACAAACCCAAACCCAATCCCCAATCCCGAACCCAATCCCGAACCCAATGACCAGCAGCAGAAAAGCGCAAAATCAGAGGGACTTGTGCCAAGTGGGGATTTGGCTTTGTTGTTGGCTTCGATTCGATTCGGTTCGATTCGGTTTGGAGTCAGTAAATAAATAACGAGAACTGTGGGCAATATATATTTTTATGGAAATTCAGTGCATTTTCCATTTCAATTGCCTTTTGAGTGGAAAAATATGTAAATTTCAATGGGGCGGATGGACAATAGACATGGGAGGGATATCGGACGCAGCACTGCACTGATGCGATATATATTCAGTAAATTGCAGTTTGCCAAAAACATTTTTGCCATTTGCTTGCTTGTCCCCCTCCCCCCCTCCCTCAACCCTTTCCCTCTCTTCCGCGCCACTTTTGGCCAATTTATGACCAGCAGCAGTTTTAATGTGTGGAAATGAGAACTTTCTTGATATACGACCGCATCGAACAGGCACAGATACTATATTGACAGCAGCAAGTGCCCCCAGAAAGGATGGCCTTCAGTAGGTTATGGAATGTGGGATCAGGGATATATAGTAATCACTCCACACTAAAAGTTAAGTCCTTCAGCCTCCCATCACTCAAACCTTCCATATTCCTGCTGCTTTTCCCCTCAAGAGCAAAACTTTCGACTAATTGCTTGTCATAATCCCCGGGCCCTTTCATCGCAAATCCCAGGCCCCACTCAATCACCTGAAAACAATTAGTTTCGTCCCATCCCCACTTACATGTTTAAATAAGCCAGATGGAGGGGGAGGGGGAGATGGACATGGAGGAGCCCCAAAAAGGCCAAAAATAATAAAACCAAAACCAATGCAAAGTCTTAGAGTGTTTTGTGGGCCAGAGAAGATTTATATTTGCCAAGGCCCGGACCAGGCCAGGAGCCAGTTCCCCAGACGAAGAATCCAGGAGTTGGCTGCTCTTATTCGAGTCTTATTCGAGTCTCATTCGAGTCTAAGTGAAGTGAAGTGAAGGTCTCCTCAGTGCAGTTTTATTTTGGTCTCTGTCTCCGTCTCCGTCTCTCCGTCTCTCGGTCTGTCTCTGTCTCTTGATTTGTTGCTGATGTGTTCTCTCACTAAATTCACTTAAATTCATGTTATTTCCGCATGTTTCACACAACTTCAGGCTCCTGTCTGCTCCACTCTCTGCCTCTGCCTCCCTGCCTCCCCTCTGCCCCTCTGATCTTCAATTCGCGTTGATTTTTCCTTTTCTCACAATTTGCACTTCATGAATACAAGATAGCAGAGGAGCCATGGGGCTGGGGCTGGGGCTGGAGATGGGGATGCTGCTCCATTAGACAATTTTCACATCTGTCTCCGAAGACCGTCCCCATGTTCTGCCCCCCGTTTTGGCATCCAAGACTATCCCCCACTGCAGAGAATTATCCGATTGATGCACAAAATAAACTTCCGTTTCGCCGTTGACCGTTTAATGGGCTCTGCCCAAGGAAATTTGCTCCACATGTGGCTCCACAAGGCGCAAAAAAGAAGAAAGGAAAGAAAATAATATTCTTTGGCTCTTGGCCACACATCCGAAAGGGCTGTCGGGAGATTGGGGAAGTGGGGAATGGGGTCTGAGGCTGCCAATGTGCCAAGTGATGCATTTTTGATGATCTCCCCAGGTATCCTTCTTTCCTCGTTCTTTGGTTGAACTTCGACGAACTACAGCCACGAGTATTCGCTGCGAATCTTTTCTGCCGGGGACATCAATTATTTGTGCTTTTGTGGAGCATTCCTAAAGGCTTACACTCGGCAAAGACCTACTATATTCCTGTAGATTCCTTCTATGCTTTCCAGCAGATGCACAGACGAGTAGCACTCCACCGAAGTGGGTGCATCTCTAGTAAATCAAATCAGTCCATTAAGCACAACTTTTCCATTAAAAGGAAACATTATTTGCCCAATTTCGTGCCACCAATAAAGGGCTCGGAGCAGCCACTAAAAATCGTATGCACTCCCCAATTTTTGGCTACATTTCCGCTCCTCTTTGCCCTTCGATTGCCCAAAATTATTCCCCGCCACATCATTATTGTTGCTCCACTTGGCCGCCACTTCATTAACGGATTTCTCCCCTCTGCCTATCCCTCTGCCTATCCCTATCCCTATCCCTCCGACGCGATTAAAATGCAATTGGCCAGCGGAGGCGCAACAGAGTTGGTCCGACAATGGGCTCCAACGTCCACAGCGGGGGGCAAGTTTTGTTGCCCAAAAATATTTAACCAATAATGCAATTTCGGTTGTGGCCGGCCATCCAGCCGGCAGACAGCTACGACCAGGCCAGGGATGGCAAGGAGGAGGAGAAGGAGTCTCCTGATGGCAAACAGAAGCAGCAGCACCAGCAGCAGCCTGGAGGGCCTATTAAATGGAATTCCGACGGAGGACCGACGATGGATGGACGGTGGCAGACAGCCTGTCCATCGGGAGCAGACGGGCAGAGCAGTCTTCCCTCCCCGCACCCGGCCTCCCCGCACCACTGCACTGATTTCATTTGTTCAATAAACGCATAATTATCCGCAATAATTGCATTAGCAAATATGGGCAAGGAATTAAAGGCCAGAGCATAATTACGGATGCCATCATCGTGTAATCGTCGGATTAGACGAGGTGTGTGAGACACTCGGAGGAGGGAGAGCTGAAGAGGGAGAGCTGGAGAGGGAGTGCTTCCGTCTTGAGGCATTTAATTAAAGGCGTTAAGTTGGCTAATGAATGCGGCCATCGAAATGAGCACGAGATTGCTCAGTCGGAGTTGGAGTCAGAGGAGCGTGGGAGCAGCCCTCAGTAGGGAGCGGGGGGGGCCACGTTTCAACATCACTGAGCAGTCAGTCAGTCATTCATTCAGTCAGTCAGCCAGTCAGCCCGTAGGTCCTGCAGCCTGCACATGCTGGATAAGTGAATAACATTAAATAAACAAACTGGGGAAGCAGCGCAGAGCAGCCGGCAAACGAACAGAACTGATGCACTGCGCAGAAAATGGGGGAAACTGGGGGGAAAAGGATTGTTGGGAAAAACCAAACCTCCAGACGAGCCCGAAATACTCTTTCGAAGTAGGGGGGTTGCCTACTACTTGGCTGCTTCTTAAGGTTATAATACATCATACTGCTGGTCCCTTGGAAGAGTCATTGATCGGTGAATGGTGCCTCCATTTGGAGGAGTTTCGACTGTACTCCTACAACCTCTCTGCCAAGCCGGAAAACTGCTAGGAAAGTGTAAGCCACATGCTCATTGTTGCTGTTGTTCTCCGGGTCCGGGTCTGATGCATTTGATAAGCGGCACGTACCGCACGCCAAAAAGTGTGCTATGCCATTTTTTTGCTCTTAGCCAGGCCCAGAGCTTGGGCTGCCGATTGCCGAGTACTTTATTATCTATTCTGTGCTGGAACGGTGCATTTGTTTGCCACTTACTCACACACACACACACACACACGTACAGGTAGCACAAAGGAATAACAAAATGGCGGATGCACATACCTGCAAACAGAGAGAGAGAGAGAGCGATTAGTTGGGAAATCTTTGCGGAGCACACCTGAAAATGTGCTCTTGCTTGTTGCAATTGCATTAGAATTAGAATTTAAGATACGAGCAGTTCGAAGTTGCCAGGAAACGAGAGTGTGAGTAATGGCAGTGCAGGGGGCAGTGCAAGGGGGAGTGGCAGGGGGGTAGAGTGGCTACAGACTGGGATACTCGGTTTCCATTCCATTCCTGGCTGTGTGTTGGCCAACTTGTTTACCAAACTTTATTACAAGTTGGCAAACAGTCGTCGCCTTTGTAGTTGGCCCAGGCCGAGTGCTGCTGCTTTGTCTGCTAACTGATTGCAGTTACAATCAGTTTATTGTATGTATGGGCCTGCTGCAGGATGGATTCCCCCTGCCCCTGCCGCTGCCCAGATGCTACCTTGTATCCTGCGAGCATCCTGCGAGTAACATGTTACATGGCAAACAGCAAAGGCAACGTGGAAAAGGCACTTTGTAGCGGACAATGGAGGCTGCCAGACCCAAAGTTGAGAGCCCCAGACTTTGAGCACTTTATGCCTTGAAATAACCCAAAAATGCAATTCATTTGCGACTTCGCGGGTTCTCCATATAGACCCTGCTAGTCCGAATATGAAGAAACAAGTCCATTAAAGGTGAAAGTTCGACTTGAAGCTAAACATTTGATATTGGGATCCCCTACAATCAAGTTTCATGTGGCATTTCCCAGTAATCATCCATAATTCATGGCCTTTTTGCACCGAGAATTTGTAATATTTGTAATTTAAAGTCAATTCCCACTCGGAACATCATTCGAACAGCCATTTTGTCACCCACAAAACGACTGAACCCCAAATCAGGAATCAAAAATCAATAGAACATCACGGCACAGCGGAGAACAGAATGTCATAAGTGATTTCCTGTTCCGTTTCACGTTCCAATCAAGCGTAAAATAATTTTGTGAAAATATTTACCCAGATCGAGACCCAAAAAAACGAATGAATGAAAGCGGGAGAGCAGCGAAAGATGAAAATCTGAAAAGCTAATGGTTCTGGCTGGCCCTGGGCCGCGTACCGCTCTCCCTCGCCCTCTGCCTCTCCCTCCCCGGAGTGGAAGATGTCTCGTTGCGTCGCGTTGCGCTTGAACGGGTACCTCCTCCACTAAAATGGTGTACATCAGTGTCAGATTAGGGCGTGGCAGGGCCAAATCACAGACATAACCGGCACTCACCAGCACTAAGCCCAGGCAGGGGCAGCGCCTCAGAGCTGCTCCCCAAGATGGAGCATAAATTCCAGACACTGCCGCCCTGGTGATTTGTGGTGCGGAGACCACATCAAACATGGCAGATGCGGCGGGAGGCAGCAGGCGGTAGGCGGTAGGCGGGAGGGGCACAGACAGAGACTAAGTGTGGGTTAAGCACACTTGAAGTATGTGCACGCTTGGGTTAAGAAAAAGGATTTGCCAGCTCCAAGGAGTTGCTGTGTCCTCTGTCCCGTCCCCCCGCAGGAGTAGAGTTCGAGGCCATCCACTCACCCACACAGAGGGATTCACGCCTTGACGGCTTGTAGAAAATATGAAAAGTCGTCCTGCCAACGAGTTTCCACATCCGAGCCCCTGCCTAGGTGAGGATTGTGGTCTCTCTGCGGTGGTGCGGTCCTTGCGGTCCTTCCGGGCCCCGAACATCCTTGTGTGGACGGGTTTTTCCATTTTCTCTTCTGACAGCCACGTGTAATGCAATTATTTTGAGGCGCAGGCTGTGTGTCACAACTTTTTCTTCACTTTTCCTCGTATTTTTCGCCTTCTGAAATCGAAGTCTGAATAAAGGGTAGCCGGAAGCAGGAAGCAGGCAGATCTTTAATACGAATTGAACACTCAAAACTCTGGCGAAGATTTCCACAGCGAAAGCGAAAGCCCTGCCCAATCTACAGCCACGCGATCTGCCCTTTCGCTTGTCCAAACTTTGCACAGCAAATCCCCGTAATTTACAGCAAGGATAATTTCCAAAGTTTATTAACGGAGACAAAAAAGCGAAAGTGTGGGCCTGGCCCTAGAGAAGAACAGACAAAGGACCAACTCCAGCCCGGAGGATGCGGAATCAGAATTTGGCGTCCATGAATATGAAATGAACTCGAAAGCCCACGGCGAGACATAGCCAGAGATCCCTTTGGGGCTATGGGGGGCTATGTGTCTGCGTCTGTGGCGTGGGCCAGTCATAAACAACAATTTATAAGCTTTAATGAAAATTGGTTGATAACTGGGAACATTCTGGGCCGGTCCTGAGACGGAGTTGCAAATAAATTAACTCGACTCTTGCCTGACCCAAGCCCCAACCCCAGCCCAGGCTGAAGGCAAATTTAGAGCCCTGTTTCCACCTTGGACTGGCCAAGTTTTTATGCCACACACGGGAATACCCGCACCCGCACCGCGTACCGCGCACCCTCTCCGACGGTGCCCGTTTTCACCTTTTTTTCCGGCGGAGGCTTAGCCAAATTTGTCCGGGGTTCCCATTCCGCTCCTCATTCGCTTTCGACAAATGCATATGGAAATTTTATGCAAATTTCCATTGTGTCAGCAATTTGTAACGAATTTGAGATGTGAAACTGTTTGGAAAAGCCGCCGCAGGGCGATACACGGCACGGGGCGATGATGGGCCCCGTGCAGTGCCGGAATCAAATTGCATAAACGTCAATTTGCTAATCCAATATTTGACTGAAAGTTGGGGAAGAACTGCTCGTCGCTCTTCAATTTGAACTTTAAGAAATGTCGAGAGGAAAGTGTGGCAAGAGGCAAGAGTGGCAAGAGGCAAGAGTGGAGGAAGAAGTGGAAAGTTGTGCCAGCGTCTGCTGGCGAAGCTGACAAAATATCTTTTGATTACTTTTCCACACTGGCAACACTTCACAATGTCCCCAAAGAGAAGAGCGGAGAAGAGCAGAGCAGAGCGGAGAGGAGAGGGCCAGGCAGAGGGGGAAACGCGCCTCGGAATATCTTCGAAATAAATGTTATTGTAGGAAAGAAAAGTTGCTGCAACCGATAGGAGGAACATGGCACGGGACAGGACAGGACACGACAGAGCAGGACACGACAGAGCAGGACACAGCAGAGAGGACAGAGGGAAAAGCCGTATCCTTGAAGCAAGTGCAGCCCTCGGCTGCCTGTTGATGGCACTTTGATGTTGTCCGACCAAAGGCTTCTGCCACGAGTATTACCGAGATCCTCTCAGATAGTTCCGTCCTAAATTTTTCGCCTGCCGTGACCGGGACCGTGGTGGGGCCTCATCATAATCAACAGTCCACAAAAAGAACGACCCACACGTGACTACACCACGAAGCTCCCAGGGAAATAAAAGTCCACCTCCCCAGCAGCCCATCCGCCCTGCCTCCTCTGCCACCCCACCGCCCAGCCCTTTGGCAAATGAGCCGCTGGCATTCTGCTGTTTTCTCCGTTTTGGAGCTGTCTGCACTTAATGGAAAATGTCAGTTCGCCTCTGGCGTCAAGCGTTTTATTGAAGTTTCCACCGACTGCGACTGAGACTGAGACTGAGACTGAGGGGCGTTCAATTCGAGCTCTCGGAGCACTCGGGGCACTCGGAACACTCACAAATGTGCGTCATCTTCGCCGTCTCCTTGGGACCCACCTTTTGGCAGCTTCTCGCGGGCAGCCGTTAAACCTAACGAACCGGAAGTGGCGAAGGCGAGAGCAGAGCTAAAGGTCCTCGCACTCGGAGTGTTCCGAGTGCCCGCTGATGGAGAATCTGCGCTGTCAAATGGCCGTGAAAAATTGTTGTTAATTTTAATGGAGAGAATAGCTGGAAAATGCCAGGAGAATCCACAATCCATGTTTCCTTGATATTTCCATCAAATTGACGTAGATCTACACCTAAACACATTGTAAATATTTCCTAGTCCTAGTCCTAGTCCTAGATCCATCCAAAACGAAAATCTGAAAATCTGAAACTCCGAAATGAATAACAAAATTACCAAGTCGAAATTTACCCCGCCCGTGACACCTCTACAGGCCACCGATGCGGCAAGCATTTTCCGTTGCATGTTCGAGGTCTTCGGCAAGGTCCAGGGTAAGACGCGCCGCCGAAAAGGCCGCTTTTTGACTCTAATCTTTGTCCAACTCTTCCCCGGCAGGTGTCTTCTTCCGGAAGGTAATCTATCGAGCACTCTTTTAGTTACCTAATGGCACTCTTTGCCCCCCTGCAGCACACCAACAAGAAGGCCAAGCAGCTGGGACTGGTCGGGTGGTGCATGAACACCGATGAGGGCACTGTGAAGGGCGTGATGGAGGGAACTTTGGAGAACATAATCGAGATGTGAGCACCCAGGGTCTGGTTTTATTCATCTTGTCCCTCTCTCCCCTCCCCCCTAGGAAGGACTGGCTCCAGCACAAGGGCAGTCCTCGTTCGGTGATCCAAACGGCCGTCTTCTCGTCCAACGAGCCCCTGGTCATTCCCACCTTCGGGGCATTCTCCATACGACGCTAAAGCAAGGGATCTTCCTGCAATTCACACAATAATTCCTGCACATAATTACAAGAATAAATAAAAAGCTGATCCCCAGTCCCTTTGGGGGGCGGGGAAACGTGACAATTGTCCTCGATGGCCTCCCAAAGCCACAAATGGCCAAAGTTGCCGAAAGTTTAGCTCTGACCCTCCGGGGGATGTCCGTTGGGCGGCCAATTAGTTAGGCCATGAGCCACAATAAATTGCCGTTCTAATATTTTTCTGTCCATTTTTACACGGAGTGCCCTGCCCTGTCCTGCCCCTGCCCTGCCCCTGCCCTGCCCTGCCCTGTCCTGTCAATTGTCAAAACAATTTCAATTTATTTTCCCAGTCGTCAAAATGTTTTCGAAACGGGCAAAGTTCCGGCTCGCTTTTGCCAATTTTGCGACAAATATTTTGCAGCCCGAAAAAAGCCAAAACGAATTTGCATAAGTAAATAAAAGTTGACTGAGTTCTCAATGGTAACAGTTGGCGCCCTGCTGCCAATTAAAAGCCTCTGCCGTGCCACTCTGGGGCTTGTTTTTTATCCTTTTCGAGGGGGGAATGGGATGCTCCCCGGACAGACTCTTCTGCCTCGTTGTTGGCATTTATTTTGATTGTTCCTGTGTTCTCTGTGTGTCTGGCAAACACTCTATTATAAACTGCTGAAACCGCAAAAGTGCACTGGCTAAACAAATTGTTTTTGTTGGCCATTTGGCCATTTGGCCACTTGGCGCTGTGCAAATTGATTTCCCGATATTTCGGCTTACATTTTCACGGGCGATTGATCGACGATCAGTGGGGCTTTAATCGAATCTAATCGAGAGATAAAAGCGAGTCAAGTCGTTGTCCGAAGGGTTTACTATTTTTCCAAATTTAATTTTGAACTGCCGATAGTTTAATTTAGATTTCCAGCCAGCTCCCCGCCAGCGTCCTGGCGCCCGGTCAGGACGTTGGGAACATTCCTTTGGCCTCCAGCTGGTCCCTCCGCTGCCGGGCCGTACGGATCTGCTGGGGCGTCTGGGCCTCGCGCTGCAGCTCCCTGCGCAGGAGCCTCTTGAAGAGCAGCATCTTGCGCCTGGTTTCGGGCGCCCCGACGGGCGTGCTGAACTGCATACCGGGCGGAGTCGCGCGCGAGGAGCTTCATGAAGAAATAGGTCCAAAAGAAAAATGATAGGAACATGGGGTGATTCGCTATGCCGCGATTACCAAAGAGGGCCAGAGCTAGAGCTACTTTGAGCGGCTTCATGGTGCCGCCTGCCACCTTTCGCTCCTTCAACTCTTCGACTCGGGGCCGTCGTTGGATGTGGTTTGCTCTTCGTTCAACTTACGCCTTTTTGTCACTCATTAAGGAACGAACGCCGGGCAGTTTTCCCAAATAAAAACAAAACAGTTTCTACGTCGGAACTGGAGAGCTTGTGTTGAAATGTGGGGAGAATTTTGCATACTGAAACGGAGCCGATTTCCAGTTTCGGAACAGGAACAGGATAATTCAAGGCAATCTAGATCGGACTCTACACGAAGCAGAGCCAGCAGCAGGAGCGGGACAGGACCCTCCGTGAACTAATTACAGAGCGCCGTTTGGCACTGCAACAGAGCCGAAAAACCAGGCCCCAAATTGAGCCATTAAATGCCACCGAATTCGGAATGCATAATGGGCAAACGGCAACGCGGCACGCAAGCAGATAAAAGAGCTTGCCGCAGCAGGGGGGGGCAACCGGAGGCAACCGAAGACGTATGTGGGTGTGGGTGTGTGTGTGGTAGGAGCAGCTAAAAGCCGATAATCAATTCCGTTTCCGGCTGACAGTTTGCCGCATCGTGCGTGACGACTCCAAATACAAGCATAAACATCACCAGAAAAATATAATAATAATTGTAATAATTTCCCTGTGCAGCACGGGGGCAGGGCGGGGCCTGTGCTGGGGCAGGGCTGTTGAAACTTTTGCCTCGCGTGCTCGGGCTCTGCCATCGGTTGCATGTCGAGGAGTAAGCCGTGGCAAAGCCATTCCATTAGCTGCCAGAAAGCGTTGATAACGAGTTCATTGGCACATTGATTCCCATTGATCGGTGGAGTTGAAGCAACGAGGATGTGCTGAGGGGGCGGCGAGATGTGCGGGCATGCTAATGAAAGCCCAAAAGGAACTTTGTCCCACTTTGTGCCGCCAATTGAGGCGCCACATTGAAATGCAAATGCGGCTCTTGGCAGGAATTGCATTGGAATCATTCAACAACATTTAACACGATTCTCAGCGATGTCTCCCTGCTATCCTGTATCCCTGTGTGGGATTGGAATATACCCGAACAATATCGGAAGAATCGACAGTTGGGTATAGCCAACGACCTCTCAACACCCCTCTGTTTCTCCCACGATCTCCACCCTCTCTGCAGATTATTCTGGATGAATCGTGGGAACTTTATCCCAATAAAAAGTCAATTATATTCCCTACAGTTGTCCCTCTTACGATGCGATTCCTTTGCCGAAACTTTCCAAGGGAAATGGTAGATATTTTTGCACTGCACATATGTGTATCTGAGAATCCTTCAACTAATACCAATTCTGGGCTGTTCCTCAGCTGCTGCGCCACCCCTGCAGCACTGCAGTCCAGCCCCCGGCCTAGGCCCAGGCTTATTACGGATGCAGACCATGTTTCTTGGGGCCCTGCTAAGCAAGGCACGACCCCCGAAAGTGGCAGCAGACTGCTCTCCAAATCTCAGTCCGGGCACACGCGGATCGTCCAGACAGACTCTGATACGTGGGCCGAAATATCCGCATCACCAGGCCCCCAGCTTCCCCAGAGCCCCCCCCTAATCTCCGCCCAGGGCGTTGTCTAGACGCAAAACCATTCTATTCCTCCAAAAAATTGCTCTCGTTGCGCAAATGTTGCATTATATATAAACTCCACAAATCCACAGCTCCAGGGCTTCAGAGTGTGTGGCAGATGGTGAGGACGAGGCCGAGGACGGGGCAGAGTTGGGGGCCAGCAACAGCAGTTACCACCCGAAAAGAAATTTATTAAAATTTTAGAGCCGCAGCCACAGCCGCAAACACAATTCCGGCTTGTGGAAAATTGGAAAATCCGCAACTAATTCTGCATGAATATGGGATTGCATGCCTCCGCCTCGGCCTCGGCTCCGCCTCATGTTGCGTGCCACTTTGATGAATGAATGTCCACCCTCCCAGGCCCTGCTACCGAATCTCCGAATCAGCTTTAAGCCCCTCGAATGCAGTTTTCAGGCGCGGGAAGGGGCTGAAGGGGGTGCCTCCCCCCGGGGCCCAGGAAGGGAAAACTTGGTTGGGTCTTGGGTTAGGGGCGAATATTTCCGGGGCCTTCATTTTCGGGGGATCGGATCCCAAACGCCTCGGGCCTCGGGTCTCGGGCCTCGGTTTCCCTTTGAAGATAGACTCTCTCAGTAGCCATGCATTTCATTCTCCAAACAACAGACAAAACAAAAAACAACAAGCAAACGAAAAGTCAAAAGTTAAAGGTTGAAGGTTGAAGCCGTAGCCGAAGCCGAAGCCCTTGAGCTGCCACTCAGATTCCAAATCCCAGTCTTTTAATGTAATGTAAAGGTTAATTTTTCACAAAACACACAGAAACTCAACTTGCAAGATGGAAGCACGTGCACTCAGCGAGGAGCAGGTCCAGGCACTTGCCTTGGAGTCGGGCATAGAGACGTCGAAGGAATTCATTCATTTTGGCAAGGGGAGTCCTGCAGGACTGGAAGAGTTCGGCCCATTAACCGAAAAGAGTCCAAGGGCGATGCAAAGCCAGGAGCAGGAGAAGCAAAACATGGTGGAGGCAGTGGAGGAAGAGGAAGACCAATCCGTGGAAGATGGAAAGGTAATGTAGAAGGAGGATTCTCTGGGTCCCTAACTGATAAAAGTTCTCAGCAGATGGAGGGCCAGGGCTGTGCGGAAAATGCTCTACCAAATGCCGAGGGTAGGTTCGAGCTCCCAGTGGAAAACTCTAGTGAAAACTCCAGTGAAACCGAAGATGAATCCAGTTCAATGATCGAGAACGAAGCACCCTCTGAAGAATCTAGAGTAGAGACCATGACAGCGGAAGAGAAGGCCAAAATGAAGGAAAAGGAGACCAAAGAACAGGCCAAAAAGGAGATATCCATGGCCAAGGAAGAAAGGAAGCTGAAAGAGAAACAGCTCAAGGAAGCGAAGCGGAGAGAGAAGCTGAACGTGCTACTGGAAGAGGCCAGATCCAGTGGCAAGAGCCCCAAGCCAGAGGTCAACGAGAGCGAGGCCAGCCCCGAACCCAAGCCCCAGGCAGCAGCGGGGGACGTTGCGGGGGCAAAGAAGATCGCAAAAAAGGCCAAAAAGGCAGCCAAGTGGCGAGTGGATAGTGTCAAGATGAAGGAGGATATGCAGCAGTTTCTGGATGGAATCAAGGCCCTGGAAAAGAAGCAGCGGGAGGAGGACCGACAGGAGGCCGAGGAGGCGGCTGCCATTGTCATGGACAATGAGCACATGAGGGGCTGGAAGTCCGTCTTGAAGGAACTGAGCCAGACGTCCACATTCTCGAAGGCCACCGCCAGGTAAGTGCTTGGCCCAGTGTTTTCCCCAACGAAAGCCATAATCGAACTCCGATTACCCGATTCTGCGACAGCCTCAGCGCAGCCCAACTGTCCTCGGCCCCGAGAATGGTGGTCCGCGCCATCCTGCATCGCGCGGCCAAGATGGAGTACAAGAACCAGCTGCAGGTCCTCGAGGAGACCTACCACTACCGCCTCAGCCTGCTGAAGAAGCTCAAGCTCGACATGAAGTCCAACTTCAAGCGGGAGGTCCAGGAGCTCGCCACGGCGTACAAAAAGAGCAAGCCGCCAAGGATCTGAAACGACAATATCATCAGCGACTGGAAAGACAATCGAATCGGCACAACGAACACCTTCAATGCCGGATCTTGACTGAACAACGACCTACTTCCATTTGCATCACAGAAAGCCCCCCTCCGTTGACACTTGCCCCAAGACCCAGCTGCATCTCATTAGGAGTGCAACCCGACCCCATCCGACCCCATCCGACCCGCTTGCGGACTGAAGTCCCGATGGCAGGCAACAGCTTTGTCCGCGGGCTTTTTGTGCCACTTCTGTTTTTGCACTTTGAAAATAAAAAAAATACCACCCACCCCCCCACGCCGCCATAGACAATGAAAACTGACCCAGATACCACCTGGCCGGGCCCTCTTCCATTGTCCATTCTTTGGGCATTGTAATTTATGGACCCCCTCGGTTGTGGAGGGTCCCCTGGGGACTGAAAAAGCAAAGCCCAACCATTCAAACTGAATCGAAGGCTTTAAACAGTAGATTGAAAGACGACCTTCTTGCACTTTTCCCTTCGCTGGCATTTCCGCTTTAAGAAAACTTCAAACTTTTCCAAAATCCGATCATCATCATCAGCAGCGAGTGAGAATCGGCGCTCCCCGGGCGGCTAATCCGTTCAAAGCTGCCAAAAATCCCCGCCAACAAAAAGTGTGCGGCCCGCAGGCGGGGGGCCACCAAAGGGACGGACACGGACACTCTTGGAAGGCGCTGCGCAGCAGACAGACAGACAGACAGACAGACAGAGCAGAGCCGTAGGCTGAAAAGGCTGATGCAACATCCCTGCTCCCTGCTCCCTGCTCCCTTCGTGGCGGTGGCACAATGGCAAATAAAAGCCAAAAGCGTTGACAGCAGGCGATGAAACGGAAAGCAGAATCCGAATTCGAATCAGAATCAAAGCAAATCAATGCCCATGCCTCCAGCCCTCCCCCTCCGCCCACCCCGTATATATTTTTGATGAAAATTGAAAATTTACTTTGGCAGCCCCCTCCGCTCCCCTCCCTCCGCCCTCACCGACAATGAAATATGTCAATTTCAATTATGTCAGGGAACGCCTGGCACGCCCCCCGCCGCAGGCCAGTCCGCGGGCCAAAAAGTGTTCGCGTACACAAATTTATTTCAACAAATGTGTCACTTGCCATGTAAACCTCTTCATCGATTCATCCATGGCAGTGCGCAGCGTTTGGAGCGCCTTGATTTCCTCCGATTGAGCCCTTGATGGGAGCTACTGACAACTGGGTAATTACGGGCTACGAGTCCAGTGGCTGGGGGCATGTTTTCGGCGTCGATTTGTTGACAGTTGTCTGGGGCCCCGGGGCGGGGATTGTGCAATCGAGAGATGGCCGATATCGGAGTTGATACAGAAGATTACCGGAAATACACACAAAGGACAGCAGGGAAAACTCTCCAGAACTCCTTCGTGGGGCTGCCTGCCGTGAGATTTCCTGTAATATAAACCCAAACCCCAACCCAACTTCAGTACACGAGTACTAGCTATTCTTATCAACGAGAAAACCATCAAATGGCCATAAAACTTTCATTCAACACTTTGCAGACAGGAAATATGACAAGCAGTCCCCCATAAAGCGAACCACCATCGTCTGGTCGGGTTGGCTCTTCACTCCATGCTGGTCATTTGCCATTTCTAGCTGGCTGACTGGCTGACTGACTGGCTGATTGACTGGAGGAGTTCTTCCTTGCAGCCCCTCCCTCTCTGATTGATTTGCAACTGGAACCGGCAGAGTCGGAATTGGAATTGAACTTGAAAAGTGCGCAGACACAACATCAGCAACGACAGCGACAGCGACAGCGACAATGACAATGACAAGGCTCTCACGATTACACAAAAGGCAGAAGCCAGAGGCCAGAGGAAATACACGCCTTGGAGAGGGATCCATGAGTGCGACTCCCTGTTGTCGATATGATCTCGTCATTACGTCGCCAGAGGCCAGAGGCGGGAGACCAGAGACAGACAGAAGCAGCAGGAGCGGATGGTGCGGATGGTGCGGTGCCTGGGATGTCGGGGGCCGTCTGCCAGTCGCTGCTTCGAGTGGGCGACACTTTTATGGGAAATTGATGATGATTGAAAGCTGGCTGGGATGGAAAAGCGAAACATTCCTAGACATGGCAGCGTGATACTCACGACGACAGTCGAGTCCTGGCCTGCATCGTGACTCCGTTCCACAAAAGACGATCGGAATATCATAAATTGTTCAAGAAAGATGGTTTTATCTGATCTCCGAGAGGTTTCCTAGGGAATCCCTATACGAAAGTCCCGCACTGTACCCACTCTTCGGGGAATCTGGTGGCGCTTGTCTTCTGCTGGGGCTGGGGCTGGCATACAAATCAAGCAATTAAAAGCAAGACGCCCCACCCCACCCACCTACCACCCGCTACTCTCTCCACAGATTCCAATGGGGCCGCCACGTTCTTTAAGGCATGTGTGTCAAAACTACTTCTGTGGCATCGTAAATTTAATTCATAGTCGGAACTGTGTCTGCGTCACCAGCTGATGATTGTCCTCATCATCGCCAGAGCCATCGCCAGAGCCATCGCCAGCGCCATCCCAAACCCAATCCCCAATCATCATCTGTGGGTCTCGTGTGGGACTTGGAGGCGAATGCTCATTGCATTTTTATCACTTGCGCGAAATTGGTTTTTATGTGCCGGGAGTCTCATGTGCGCCTATTAAATTAAAGCGCTGCCTCCTATTTATTCCTGGGCAGCCGCACCACTCGACATCAATTCGAGATACTTATTGTAGCAAGAACTACAGTGGCTACAGTGGGTACTACTCATATGCCTACTATGGTGGGGAGTGGGGACTGTGTTGGCAGTTAAATAAAACGCTCTGCTCTGCTCTGCTCCACTCTAGTCTCCTCTGGTGGCCGTTTAAGCGATGACAATCAGCCGAGCCGAATAGTCGAGTGATATATTGTGGAGCATTTCAGCTCCGTGGAGGAGAGCAAATGGGTCTGCGGAGGAGCATCTTCGCTGTCATTGTTTTATTGATTTATAGGAGAGGAGCAGCAGGAGCCAGCTGATTGCCATGAATGCCAGGGGCAGGGGCAGGCGCTCTACTTACGCACTTGATTAGAGATCGCTGTCGAGGGATCGGAATAGTCACAAAGTATTTACCTGCAATGAAATGGAAAGGGGAGAGGGAAAGGCATCTTTAGTAAGCATCTTTTGTTGAAATAAATATTAAAATATCTTACAAACAGGCAAAGGTCTCTCTGGCAGGGAGTGTGGCAGGCAGCACAAACATCTCAAAATTATATACTATTAACTCCATATGGCTATATCTATGACCAGGACCAGGACCAGGGCAAACAAACTTCTTCTGGCTGCCGTCCCCGTCCCCGTCCCCGTCCCCTTCTCCGTTGACCTCATCAGATGAAAAATCTGTCAAGCTCAACAAACAGACAACTTAATGCCACAAGCCAGCCGAGCCAGCCAGTCCGGACAGGACTCTCCACCGGCCACTGGTCTCTGCGGTAAAATTTAATTTAACATACAATTCAGCATGGCAGGCGACAGATTCGGGCAACAACTCGGACCACACAATACTCGGACTCAAACACAAACTCATTCAGCAAAAACTGTTGCCTGGACACGGAGTTTCCTGGGGAGCAGGAGGGCAGGCAGGCGGGCAGGCTCAAGGCCCAAGGCCCAAGGCTCAAACCCTTAATTATATTGAGTGTATGGAATCCTTTTGGCCACACAATGGTCTGGTCTGGTCTGTTCTGGTGCCTGGTGCCTGGGGTCTGGGGTGTGGGGTCCGGGCACCCACAACAGGAAGTGAAAGTGGCCATGTCCTTGTCCGTGTTCGTTTTCGTGTTTAATCCAAGCAATTTGCAATTTTTGGTAATTTAACTTGACAGAAACTTTTTAATGGCCAATGGCGGCGTCGCTTGGGAGCCCCCCCATTCCCTTCCATGCCATTCAACAATTGACAATAGAAATGAAGACCGTTTGTGGCTCGGCTCCCCTTCGCTTCGATTCGATTCGATTCGATTCGCAACTGTTGCCAGTTTCGAGGGGGAGTTCCGGAGGGGGTTGAACCCTTCTTCTCCCTTGACACGATTCCCCCATAAAACCATAATTTTTGATTGTTGCGTACTTAAAGCCGAATTCTGTCATGTGCTCTGAATGTGGAAAGCCGAATGCAAATTTCGCTTTCAATTTCGTTTTTATGATCGTCCCCGGTCTATTCTATTCTATTCTATTGGGTAATGTGATTTATGCCTGCCCCGACCAGGGGCCAGGACGCATTAAGTGGACTCAAGGCGTTAATATCCTTGGGAGGAAAGAGTTGTGGCACATGATTTGATTATAATCTCCCACCACCCCCTGGGATTCATGCGGAAGAGATTAGTTGGCAAATATTTTGTGAAATTAATCTGATTAGACACGATTTGTGTGAATGGGAGAGAGACACCCCATACCCCACACCACACACCACACAGAAAAACCTTCTTTGAAGCACTATAGGCAGGTTCTCCAAGGTAAAAGTTATCCAAGATTATTAGTTCGATATCGAGACCAAACAAAAGTTGCCTAAAGTTCGTTGACATCCCACCTTTTGCCTACTTTGCCTCCTACTTTGAAATCTGAAAACTTGCCAACATTTCGGGCCCTAGGAACTTTCAAATCAAATCTTCTGATGGCTCTAATTACAAACAACAGCAGATCGCGTTGACAACAGAAGTTGCGACGCAGGGGGGCAATAAAGTTGAGTTTTTCCAGGGGCTGCGGGGCGGGGCAACGAGGAGGAAAATAAATGTCCCACCATAAGCCGCAATTTCTGCGGAAAAGTCGAAAAACTGCCCTCGCCCTCGCCGTCGCCGTCACTGCGCAAAACAGTTTGAACTGTCAAAAATGACAAATAGTCCGTCGAGGATTTAATTTTGAATGCAGTGCCTCAACTGGGACTGCAGTGGAAATTAACTAAGCGAGCTGGAAAAAAAAACAACATCTTTCGCAGAGGAGGAGGGAAAAGTCAGCAGGGAAAGAGGGAAAACTCGTGGTGCCCTCCATGGCAACGCATCCACAGCCGCATCCAGCCAGCAACCCCCGAAATTCCGTAGTGGAAAGTGGAATTAAAAGCGATCCACGGACTCACCTTGAGTAACGGAGGGGTGTGCTATGTGTGTGTGGGTCTGTCGGACAGGGAGGGGGATGTTTCATGTTTGTGCGGGAAATTAGTAGAGCACAACAGCAGAGCAGCAGCAAGCAACAGCAGCATCATCACAAATAAAGGATTTTCTGTTTAAAGACAGCTTACCGCTTTCCGCTCTCCGCTCTCCTCTTTCCGCTCACCGCTCGGGGAGAGTGTTTATAAATTACTCGTCCGCAGCACAATTGCTCAGCCATACGTTTTATTGCAAAATCTGAAAAATGCCGAACAGAACCCCAAGGTTGCCAGGGACTACGACTACGACTACGACTACGCACGTGCTCGGCAGCCCTTCCCTGCCCTGCCCTGCCCTTCTACGGGAGGAAGCCCTCAGGGCTGTTCTATCCACTTATTAAAAATATTTGTCTGTTTTCGTATCTGTATCTGCACCGTGCATTGTCCGTGGACTCTCTCTCTCTCTCTCTCTGCGGCGTTTATTTACGATTCGTTGGGGCATGTAATTAAAATTTTGGATTGTAGAGCAGACATGTCCAAAGGGTTCCTTTCTGACTGGGTGGCATGGCTGTTTATCTGCTTATGGGCTTGATGGTTGATTGTGGGGTTTCCAGTAGATCCGAGCATCATTCTCCCGAGCGGATACCTAGAGAGAGTGCTCTGTATTCCTTCTGTTCTTAATCTCAATAATAGCATCCTTCTAGTCAGATCTTCCCATCGTTTCTGTCGTATCCTTCGACTTATCGGCAACTGCTCTTCTCTATCGCTATTAATCATCGCATAATTTCGCTCCAGACCTCATCGAAACTGTAAACTAAACTCATTAATTACTACAATTAGGCAATACATATTTTTTTCCGCTTTCCCTCAAATTGTTTAATCTGGCAATCATTTCAGGGCCCCACTCCTTCGCACGCGACCCGTCCCCGTCCCGCCCCCAACCAGGAACATCGGTACCAAAACAACTCCCATTCGGAGTCGTTAAAAGTGGCTCGTTGTAGATATATGGATAGCCGGATAGCCGGCTGGCTGGCTAGAAGAAGGAGCAAGAAATACCGAAAAAATACAGGGAATATGGAAAAACTTGCCAAGGAGCTGCGGCTTTGATTAATGGTTTCTTCTAGCACGTCATAAGCGGGCAGGTCCTGGGAAATGGCACCCAGGCCGCTCTTCCTCCTGGCCCTCGGCCATTATCAAAGCTTGACTGAGCAAAGCGAGGACTACCCACCTTTCTTTCGTGGGTTTTTTTTGCCAGAGCCCGCTCTGTCGTCCAGTCGAGTATAATTAACAAGTTTGTTGGCTGTTTCCCCTCCGTTCGCCGCTCACCCTTCGCGTTCGTTAAGAAATTGCAAAAACGTTGTTCCGTTGCCTCGTTTTATGTAAATGATGTGTAAACACCACGTGCTGGTGAGGCCCGAGCCTCAGTTCATAATCCAGTTCCAGCGCAGTGCAACAATGTGGCACTTTGAAAAATATTCGATGCATATTTCGTGGCGCATGTCCATTAGTGGAGCACGGGACACGGAACACGGAACGACACGTGTCGCTGCGATTTATTAGCATAATTTCTCTTGCTCAAGTTTTTTAATGCGCATCCACGGAAACATTAAAGTGAAATTGATGTTCATCCACTCGCAGCAGCAGCAGGCAATCGGAATCCAGCAGTTTTCCCAACTCGCTCGAAGTTTCGCTTTTCAATTTCCATGACGGCATCACCGCCAGCGCCAGCTCCAGCTCCAGCTCCAGCCTCAGAGAGTCGTCTTCATCAGCACAAGTTTCCAAGAACTACTCGGTTAATTGTTGGGCATTTGTCAACCCAAGGGACTGGCAGCGACCTCCGAAAACAGGCACTTGAACACCCAACTCGAGACACTTTAAATCGTGGAGCCCGGGGCACGGGGCACACACTGGCGGCACGTGCATTCGCTGGATACGAGTGCAAAGTGAGAAGCATCCGTGTCTGGTCTTGTGCTATTTATGTCTTACTTAGCAGCACATTTGCTGTGACCAGTTCGTAAATTAATTGGATTTGCAGTTACGAGAGGGTCTAAGCCACTGCAGGGCGGGGCGGGGCGGGGCAGGTTGGAATGTGCCAAGGCAGTGGAAAAGTTGAAGGGATGGGAGAAGAAAGACAGGGAAAGTGAATGAGAAAGAGAAATATCTTATGAAAAGGCCACCAAAGTAGAAGAAACCCTGGAAAACCTGCCTCCAAGGCACAGGCCTTCCAAACGGACCCCTAACCATCTTTATAGATGAGGAATTCATATGCGGGGGTCGGCCATTCAACTAATTGCTGGCATACAACATTTTTATTGCATTGGCCGACTCCATTCCGGACATGCCGATGCCTAATATGCAAAACAATAAATGGTCATATGGCAGAGACACTCGCCCCCCACTGGGACCCAGCAAAAGCGAAAGCCAATTGCTCGAAGGCCCCACCTGGGCAGAGAGAACATTTCAATAGAAATATAAATGGAAGTGCAAATGGGAAGGCCTCCCCCTCGCCCTGTGGGCAAAAGGGCAAAGGTAAAGGCAAATTTCATTCGAAATTAAATTAGATTTTTGGGTAGTCGAGGAAATTGCAGCACGCACGCAAACAGCAGCAGCAAAAAATATTGAAATTACACACAGGAGCGTAGAATTCAAACCAGAAATACTACCCACCTATACCCACCTCGTATATCTGGGCAAAAGTACATACATCTCCCTCTGATGGGTAGTCAAAAGGCCGACCGACGGAGGACTTATAGAACATGCCAAATGACCGCAGGCACTTTGTTTGCAGACACCCATTCGGCATTCTGTCTGTGAGGGGGCACGAGGGGGGGGAAGGGGCACGAGGACGAGTGCTTTTCGAGGCCAGCCATGCGGAAATGGCCAAATGCCTACGCAAATGTGCGCTTTTCAATTAAATTTCCGTTTTAATCACTTTTGCAAGTTTTATGCCAGCCTGGAGGGGGCCTGGGAGTGGCACTGGCACTGGCACTCTCTCTCGCTCATTAAAAGGTCGTCTGGCGCCGGGTTGTCTGTCATGTGTTCTAATTTGATGACGATGATGATCCCCGGATCACCTGTCACCTCTTGGAGTGGAGGAGGCTGCCACTCGCTCTGCAATAACGAAGGACCCCGTTGCACTGTATTTTATATTATTGAAACGAATTTTGACATCTGGAACATCTCGGGAGGGGCTATTTGCGGAGACTGTACCTGTGCCCATCCGGCGTGATGGTGGTGTCGCTGTCCGTGCTCTGCGAAATGTAGCCACTGTTGCTCCAGACCAGCTCCACTGGCGTGCTGTAGGAGATCGCCGAGGTGTGCGTCTTCCGCCTGGTAACGATCACGTCCGAGCCCAGAGACTGTCGCGTCTCGTAGGTCTCCATGTCGAGGCTCCAGATGCTGAACGTGTCGCTGCCACGGATTATCTCGCTCACGGTTTCCTTGCGCTCCCTGTCGCTGGACTCCGTGCTGCCAACAGGCGACTCTTCAAGGGCTTCCTTGGCCCCGGCCAAGCTGCCGCCGGCCTTGGAGCGCGGCATGCGCAACGGGGTCTCCTCTTCCACCTTGAAAGGATTGTGGCGAAGCAGCCTCTGCAGCGAAACGAAGGAGTCGCGTATCTCCTGGAGCTGCTCCGCGCTGTAGGACCTCGTCAGCGGGGTGTTCGGCATGGACAAGGCGTCTATGAGAAACGCCAGATCTGCCTCCATAATTACGAGTAATGATTGCGGATCCAGAAATGTTTTGTTCTGTTTTAAAATTTAGTGTTTTTACCAAAACAAAAACAATCGTCTTTGAGTACTGAAAATATGGAACTTGTGTCTGACTTTCCGACTGTCTGGGTGTCTGTTGACTGCTGTATGAAGCGGAGACTTCTAGGATTCAGTATATTAGTTCTTTCTACTTTTATCCAGCCTGGAGCCATGGAGGCATGCATGTTGGGGCCTATTCCATCAGACTGTAGCGTATCCCGTCGGGCGTTATGGTGGTCTCACTGTTCGGGCCGTGGGAGCTGTGGCACACCAACTGCACCGGCAGGCTGATGGAGACCGTGGAGCTCTGCAGCCTCTGGGCAATGACTGGGGCGTCCGGGTTCGGGTTGTGGTTGTACTCGGAAATGCTGGACCAGGATCTGAAGATGTCCCTGCGCCAAATCGACTGACAGCCCGTGGTCTTGCACTCCACATGGCTGATGGCCTCACTGCTGCTGAGGCTGGCAGGCGCTGTGGCTCCGTTCTCCGAGGAACTGCACACCATGGCAATGCTGTCCAGCTCGCTTTCGGGCGATTCTTCAGCGGTCAGAGCCGTCGGACAGATCCGCACTTCTCCCCCGGCCGTGGAGCGCGGCATGCCGCGGGAGGCAGCCTGGAACTGATTGTCGCGGAGCAGCTCCTGCAGGGCCACGAACGCGTCCCGCATCTCCTGCAGCTTCTCCCCGCTGTAGGGCATCACCTGGGAGGGGTTCGGCTGGGACAGGGCGCCAATTAGGAACTCTATGTCGTCTTCCATGTCGTCTTTTCGAACTGGAAAAGCTCTTGTACACCTTGGATTTTGAATATTTACTGAATGAATGAAGCGAATGGCAATGCCTATCCGATCTGGGATAATGAAATAAATCTGGCATTGAAAAGTTCTCGTAATGGATCGCCCTCGGGCCTGGCCCGGCTTTTCCCTTGACCAGTCGCCCTCTCCGGCGGAGTTGTCCTTTTCCAGTCAGTCGCAAACTTTTTTCATTAAGTCCCTGCCACCGACCGCAGCTTTAAGTTCCACTTTCCTCACTTTCCCATCGGTGGCCCCAAGGCTCCAACCCTCCATTCCATCTGATTCCATCTGAATCCGTCCCATTCCTTCCGAAAACGCTGCAAAGTCATTACGAACAACTTAAGTTCTGTGTTAAACACGCCTACATTACCAGATTTTGCATTTGGCCGAGAAGCAGCAAGAAGCAAGAAGTTTCTGGGATGTTGGGGCTGTTCGAGGAGGAGGGAGGGGCAGGGTGGGGCAGAGGCAAACTGCAAGAAGCGGAAAACTTGGATTGGGGCATGTAATAATTGTAATTTCGCAGCTACATCGAGAGTATGCTCAAAGGGGGTCCCGCCAGGCCGGGACTGGGGAAAACACGAAAAATAACAATCAGAAAGCATTTAGCAACAACTTCTAACCCTCCTCCTAGCCAGGGGACTGCCTCGATTCGGGAGAGCCAACCAAAAGTGTGTTTGCTTGTCGGGGCGGCAGCAGCAGCAGGTGGGGCTCCCTCCCAGCGTACATATGGGAGCATGTGGTGGTCTTTCCTTTCCTTCCCCTTCCCGTCTATTGTGTGTCAACTTTAACTACGCACCGAAAGAAAAGCCATGGGTTCCTTTAACGATTAAACAAGGAACAGGAAGCCATATACACATACACACACACACACATACGCACATAAATCTACTTTGGGGGTGTGCTATACTCGTTGTACATGTATATATCTATGTGTATCTTGTGGTGTGCCTGTGGCTGGCAATTTTAATGGCCTGACCTACTTACGGCCGACTGTTTCCGCTCCTCCTCCTGCTTATCGAACACCTAGAGCCAAGAGCCAAGAAAGCTGCTTCCTAGCTGGAAGGAATTCTTTTTAATTGCCAAAAGACCACCGAAACAGCCGTAAAGAGAGCGAAAGTCGGTCTGTGTCTGTGTCTGTGTTTGCGGGTCTCCGGCATCGTCAAGTGGAAAGTTTTCCATCGTTTGTCCTGCCATTTGTCAGGCATCAGAAAATATGTTTAATAATCTAAACGCATTACCCAAACAGCAGCCACTGTGCATACAGAAGGAGGCAGAGGGGGGCAGAGGGGGGCAGAAGGGGGCAGAAGGGTCGTGTCGGGTGCCGTCTGTGCGGCTCGAAAGAAAACGCCAACGACATGGCAGACACATGTAGAAGACGACTCCAAAAGGCAGACGACGACTCCAGACAGACAGAACAAACATGGGGTGTTGGGGAGAGTGAGAGAGAGAGGGAGAGTGAGAGTAAGAGAGAGTTGTGATGGGCAAACATAGGGAGAGGCTACAGTGGGCTACACAGGTAGATTTCTGGAAATAAAATGATGGAAAACCTCTTGCTACAATCCAAGCTGAAGGATTCATTCCCTGAACAGTCCCTGAAGCACTCGCTGCCACTGCTCGAGGCCTCGATGGCTCCCACTGTGCCGCATTCCCAGCCATTTGGTGCCTCGTCTTTCGAGTCACAAAAGCCTATTAAATAACATGGAAGGAAGGAAGCAGCAGCAGCAGCCGAAAGTTTTCCACACAATTGCCGGAATAAGACCCGGGCAGGACTCGGAGTCGGAGTCGGAGTCGCAGTCAGGAGGCAGTATCATGCAGGGAAAACTCGACTCCAAGTGGTCGCATGAAAATATGAAAATATTCATGGAAAACCAAAAAAATAATGACAACCGTAAGGAAAAGAATCATGGAAATAGATGGGGGGAAACTTGCATGCAGGAAAATGGCAAAAAGTAAACAAATAAACAAAGGATTCGAGTATGACGAGGGTCCTTTCGGGCTGGGTCTACGTCTTCTTGTTAGACGACACTCCACGACGATGATAGTCCTTGCATGGAGTCTTGAAGCACCCATACGGGTCGGGGTCGGTTGCTTGCTGCTATTTATTTTTGTGGCATCTTTGACTAAATTTAGAGGAAAATTCTATTATTTTAGCTGCTGCTCGCTCAAACTCCGGCTTCCTTCCGGCCGGAGTTGTCGTCGTTTCTGCAGCAAGTTGCTCACTTTGTCGGCTGGCCACTGGGGACCCTTTGGGCCCTGTTCTGCCCCTCTGCACCCTTCCGCACTTGCACTTTGAGCTGGCAAAATAAATGTTCAATTTGTAGTTGTCAATTGGCTACTTAGTGCAGTGCCAGGAAGAGGGCTTACAGCCAAAGGGTTTAATGGGGAAATGGTAAATGGAGAAGCAATCGAGAAGTAAACGAAACGAATGCAGGAATTGGGCAGAGTGCTCCCCGAAAGGGAGTTCTATTAAGTGGAGCTCATGGATCCACCAATAGTTTTAAAGACCATCAGCAGCACTGCTGAATGCTGCTATATTTTCACTACAGTGCGATTTTTGCTCGTTATTTGTATCATTTGTATCTCAAGCAAACACCTTTGTGCCCCATCCATCGATCCCTGAGCTCAGCATTACGTGTATTTTTCCTGCTTATTACCAAAAGCCAAAAACCAAATGCCAAAGGACAAACAGGAGACCAGAGAAAGAAGATGAAGTCGTATCATTAACTTTCCGGAATATAGTACCTTTTGGTACCCCTCCATCACGATAAGCAGCTCATTACTCAAATGCAGCTCCAAGCAGAAAGGGAAGCCCGTCCAAGGGGTCGACTCCTTCCCCTGGCCGACTGGCCGACTGGCCGATTCCTCGGCGGCAGTTTGTGATTTACCGGCCCCTGGAACCGCTTGGATCAGCGAGAAATGGCTAAAACATAATAATAATTTGTTATTCTTGTATGTAAAAAAGCGGAGCAGAGCAGAGCACAGCGCAAAAGAGATAAACAAAATAAATGACAAAAGGCATGTCAGCACAAAGAAGAACCCCGCCCCGCCCCCCCGCCCCTCAGAAGAGGGAAAAGCAAACTAAAATGGGAATTTCGGGCAGTGGTAATGGAAATGGCAACGGCAATGGCAATGGCAGTGGAAAGTGGGCTGGGGATAGGGAAACCCTCTACGAAAATTCGGGAGGCTTTTTGTTGCAACCCTCAGCGATTTTTTTGTCTTTTACCGACAGACATTTGCATAAATTATCATTTGGTGAGCCGGAACGGAACGGAGCAGAAGGGAAAGTGGCCGGGGATACCTTGGCCCGGAGATACCTTCGACAGATCGGGGAGCAGCCCGGAGGGGCTCCAATGCCTGTTGCTAGGGCAGGGCCATAAAAGGCAAATGCATAAAATAACATAAAATAAAGTAAAATAGAAGCGGCAAGAGCAGCGGCAAATATCAAACAAATTGCAATAAAATGCAAATCTAAATGGAGGCAAAGAGAAGGCTAAATACATTTTGGCCGCCGCCTTTAAAGCTGAAACAATTTGAATTTAAATATTTTATGTCTAATTTTAAAGAATTTTATTGCCCCACCGCAGAGCAGGAAAAGGGGCGAGGAGTCCTCCCCAGGCTGCGGTTCGGAGCTCCACCTGGATATACCCTTACCCGTACCCGAACCGCTGGATATATCCGTGCCTCCTGCTGTAGTTGCTGCCGGCTATGTTTGTTTCCACGCAGCTGGGCACAGCTGTGGGTGGCGGAGAAGACAGCATTTCCTTACATTTTAATACACTTTTCTGGCCTCCCACCTCCCTCCTCATCCCCCACCCCGCCAGCGGCAGGGAAGCGGAAGAAACAGCAAAAAGCAGCAGCCGATGGCTGGTGAAGTTTCCCGCCCCGTTTTTTAGGGTAAACTTTTTCTGCACAATGAATTTTTGCGCATTTTCCACCTGTTCGAGCTTCGGGAGGGAGAGGGAGAGAGTGGGGAAAACCCAGGAAATCGATGTGTTGTGGTTGTTGCTCTGGTAATGAGACATCCCCGGGCCAGGCACCATTTTCCAGTGTATTTTTTGCTACATGTCGGGGCTTCTCGGCGAATTCGCAACTATGCAAATTCTAGGCAAATACCAGAGCTTAGTCCTTTGGTTCAATTACTAGAAAAAAAGGACCCACAAAGGCTCCTCCCGGAATGGGGGAAAAGCTATTAGCATGAGGGAGGGAGGGCCATAGGGGGAGGTGGGTGTGGGCGGGAAGAAACAACAAATCTCAGCTAATTAAAGTCAACAAGCAAAATCATTTGAAATGCAAATGTCAAATGGCATAATGGGAAAATGTGTGCGAGGGGAGAGGGGGGTGTAAGCGAGTGTGTGTGTGTGTGTGAGGATTTACAGAAGCCAAAAAAGCAAAGAATCAGGCGGAGGAGCAGGCGAAGGGGCTGCAGGACGAACCCTGAATGCTCTACTTCAAAGGGTGTCAGAGTCATGGATGCCTCAAAGTTTTGTGGAGACTGAAGGACCCATCTGAGGGTCTAGTCTTGGTCTTTCCTTAGCACTCCCACTGGCACCTTCTTCGCAATATCCTTTCTTGATGGAAAGCCCGAGCTGCGCCCACATGGAGCTAAAACTTCGATTGAATCTGCTTCGCAATGGCCATCCCGTATCCATCCCGACACTTTGAATCCCCCAGAGGCTTCCCGCATAACTGGCCCGCAACAGGCTGGTCTTAGAAGTACAAAGGACACCCATTTGATGAGGGTAATTACGGGCATTGGCGGCCCAGGCTGGAAAGGGGTACGACAAGATTTATGCCCGATATGGAGGCGCACAAAAAATGCTGGCCCGAAGTATAGAATTTCAATTAAAATTAGCACTTTCGGTCGTTAATGTAAAATATTGCTAATTAGATTGCTCGTGGGCCCACGACAGGGCCAGTACCAGTAGCAAGTGGCAAGTGGCAAGTGGCACCAGCGTCTCCATCTTTCGCATTGATTTTAACACGGTCATGAATATTAAATTACCATCCAGCCCACCCACACACATCCGCCACATCCACCACATCCACATCCACATCCATATTGTGGAGCAAAAGTTTGTCTGCCATAAATTAAAATCAACGCCCAGAGAACACGCCCTGCCAGCCTCCCACTCGCTCCCCGTCTCCTCCGAGCAGCCGCCACTCAGAATGTTGACGGTAATTAACTTTTAGGCATTTTCTATGCATATTTATGGGGGTGTTCGAGGGGGTGATGATGGAGAGATGGAGAGGTGCTCTCTGGCTTGCATAACATTAACATTAACATGGGTGGTGGGAGGTGGGGGTCTGTCAGATGATGCGTGCAAGGCCGAGCAGAAGAGAAAATTCTTTTCTCTTGTGTTTTTTTGTGGGGTCTGTCGAGCAGTGGGCGAAGGATTTGACAAGGATTTTCTATTTGTGCCCGCCATCTGTAAATGTCATAAATAAATAATGAATTAATCATACAGTTTAGCTGATTTTCTTCTCCCTGCCGTTCCGTTCCGTTCCGTTCCGTGCCTCGAGACTTTTCAATTGTGAATTGAGCTGAAAAAAGTCCTTGAGCTCTGTCCTCTGCCAAGGAGTGCATTCATTTATAAATTATTAATGATATATTAAAGGAAAATGTGGACTGACGGGGCTCTGAATGGATCTTTTTCGTTTCATAACTTGTCAAAAACATGTGGAAGCTTTTCTCTTGAAATGAATGACTTTTGATGGGCGGAAAAAGCGAGAAGCGGGAAGCGGGAGTTTAAAGTTCTTTAATGTTTCATTCATAATTCCATTATTATTCCAATCACAGCCTCCTATGCTTTCCTTCCAGTCCAGTCTGTTTTCCATGCACTTTCGAGTGCTGTGTAACCTAATTGCATCCTTTCAAGCATTTGATGGGATATTTTGTTGCATTCTAATTGAAGGCAGCAACACATGTGGTGTTGTCATGGAACGGCACTTAAAACTCAATCAACTGCATCTAACCATATTAAAAGGCAGCCCAGAGACCTCGAGACAGGGCCAGGCCCGGAAGGAGCATATGTACTCGTAACGCATACGCCATGTAGTGCAGCGACAGTGTCGTCGGCATTGAAAATAAAAGAATGCAATCAATTTGTCAACGTCTCTGCCCCACAATGGTGTTGGCGGTGGTGCCACATACATGTGTATATGCATGTGTCTGGGCCGCTCCCTCAGTCCAGTCTCCGTTCATCCATCCATCCACTCGTCCATTCGTGCAGTCGTTCGCTTGTCATCACACACGTATGCCGGCAATTTATGTGTCGTCTGTGTCTGTGGCTGTGTCTGTGTCTGTGCCTGGGCTTTTTTGCTGCTGTTGTTGTGGTGTCTGTTTGCATTCGAGGAACACCAGCCACAGCTACGACTTCCACTTGCTAGTAAATAAATTTAAAAGCGCTTAAAAGGGGCGGATGAGCGACCTGGGCCGGGAGAGGCGTGGCCATGTCGGCAGGTGACTTGACAACATTTGGCGCCTGGGCCTTGGGTTTGACTCAACCTCCGACCCCGACAAGGAAGAAGATGATGATGACACGAGTAAATTCAATTAAAATGCCATGCCATGCCATGCCATGCCCGCTTTCCAGGCAAAGTTTATGTAGTGGAAGATAGTCAACTAACTGGTTTAGTTTTGGCCTAAATCAATTTGGGTCTGTTCCCCTTGGATGCTGCCCGGTCGAGTGCACTTCGGTGCTGCCTAATGTCCGTGCAGCCTGCAAGCTTCTTCCAAGAGCTTATGCATATTGTCCCCCCACCCCCTACCCCCCTTGATGGATTTATAACAAAGAAAAACAATCAGAAAGCAAAAAACAACAGAAGAAACTTAGCAGCAAGGCAGATACTCTCTCCAGAAATACCTATGGATATATGTAGTACCTACAATACGAGTATTTCGTGTGGGATACCAAGGAGCAAGTTCTCTTTGTTTATACATATCCGATGTTATCCTAACCCAAGACTGTTCGAAGACTCTTCCGCCTACAGGGTGTTTCATGTCAGACCCTTAACTGGAGGCTCCACCTGGGCCGCAATGAATTTAATCCTTAATCACATAACGCAGACGCTCAAGCCGGGCCAGGCGTGGGGGAAGGAGATTTCTGCACTTGTGGGTTTTGTGAACTTGTGGGACCACAGAGCCACGGGGCAAAAAACAGCTCAAAAAGCAAACAATGCAGAAAAACAGCAGCAGTCGGGCGGCAGGAGGGGTGGGTGGCAGTCGGGCGGCAGGAGGGCAGAACGTGTTGTGTTGCCGTTGTGCTTATGATATTATTGCACTTGTCAGGCACAGACACGGATACGTGCATATATCACAGATGAACATTCCGCAAGCAGTAGCAGACGCCGCAAAGTATGCAAAGTTTTTATGCCAAAGCGCAAATGAAAACAGCCAACGACACACGGAGTTGCAAGGAGCGAGCAAGGAAGAAGGAGGACCCATCATCATCCTGTACAGGTATGCGTCTGTCTTTTGCCTACAAAGGCAAGCCAAGGGACCCGGACCCTGCCCGCATCCAGCTGGAAATATGTCAACGAAGGGCGTACCAGTAATAAGTATCATATCTGAGGCACGGCCTAGAGCCGAGAGCCGAGCAGCTGCAAGTCAACTGCGACTCGAAATCAAATTTGCACATCTGCCATGGAATGGAATGAAATGAAATGCATTGAAATGTTAGCCACAGAGCAGTGGCATGCATAACCCATAGCCCATAGCCCACAGAGGAACCCAGATAGCCAGATAGCCAGATAGTCGGATGGAATGGGAATCGGCAGTCAAAGATAGACACAGTCGAGTAAATCGTCGCTGCACTGCGAGAAATTTCGAAACATTAATCCGAAACAAGCTCCAGAAGTACACCCCCCACAACAAGGACTATCCAGGTTCCTAGACATTTCCGAGGGGGTTTTCTCGCTGTGGATGGTCTGGCAGGTACGGCAGCCCCATCGTTAACCGAAGCTACACGGAACTTAAGCTTCTGCTCGCTCGACTGTCATCGTTATTGCTTTTGGGAATACGAGTAGGAGTACGGGTTTGAAC
Organism: Drosophila lowei; assembly: GCA_008121275.1. Taxonomy (NCBI): domain Eukaryota; kingdom Metazoa; phylum Arthropoda; class Insecta; order Diptera; family Drosophilidae; genus Drosophila; species Drosophila lowei. The sequence goes on along the minus strand of CM017779.1, from coordinate 16,383,329 downwards.
GGCATGCCTCGGCTTCCCCATCGACCAGTCCCGCTTCCATTTGCATGCCACAACTCGAATCAGTCTTCTGCTCTGTTTTATACATTTTAATTTGAGTGAGCGAGTCCTGGAACACCGCATGGGGCTCGGCTCTGGTTCCAGTCGCCACAGTGGCAGGTCCTGCCTGTCTTGCCACAGACTCTGCCGGAGAGATGTCTCTTGGCATTTCGCCTCGTTTCGCATCTATTTTTTATAAGCAGACGCAATTGTTTCGAAAATGAAAGGTTAAAATGTTAAATGCGACTTTGCATGAGAACAATGGGTTAAGGGTTAAGGGTTAAGGGTTTGGTTGCCGTCATTGTTCCTGCTTCTGCCAGGGGTGGCTTGTCGCTGGCAGCCGGCAAATGCAGGCCCCCTTTGGAGAGATCAAAACATGAACTTTGTCAATGAACTTCATGCGTGGAGTTGCAGGCAGAGGAATTCCCAGCACAGGAGCTTCATAAATGGGCTTACGGGGGAAGGGGAATTGGTAATGGTTGATGGAATCTGAAGCAGAGGGGGAGAATGACTTTGAGGTGAATTTTTGAAGTTATTTTTCGGTTAATAGAATCATCTTTCGGTCTAGAAAATTCCTATCGAAAATCGAATTCATTTTATTCCTAATGGAAGTTGCGGAAAACTATTCAAATATTTTCCATTTATTTTGATACTTCGGCAAACATGTCCCACAAAATATTCTTGAAATTCTTGAATTTCATATCTCCCACTGCCTTTGTTTGCCCATTTTCCCCCCGCATATTTCCCGAATATTCCTCAGTTTCAATTCCACCTTTGCGTCTAGTTCAAAAATGCAGCAAATTAAAATATTTGCGCACAGGGCCAGCTGCAGGGCCAACAGGAGCAGCTTCAGTCCCGAAATGTATCTGCAATCCATATTATTTTAGTTCTTGGCTATTTTTCATATTAAATTTTGATGGCGGGTCGGCCACAAAGGGATGCCACAGCTTTTTGTCCATAAACATTTTTGTGTGCGTGGTGTGTGTGTGTGTGTGTGCCCGCTGGGAGAGGGAGCATCCTGGAATGTCTTTCTTTCTTTCTTTCTTTCGTCTTTTGTGGGCAATTCAGACATTAGAGATAGGCCAAACAGAAATGGCCAGAAAAGAGCGAAGGAGCAGGCGAAATTAGGTCAGGCAAACAATAAAAATCATCAGACAACGCCGAGACTTGATGAGCTCTGTTGAGGCCAGCCTGACAATGCTGTGAAAAGGACATCGGAGATGCGGGGATGGGGATGCGGGGATGTGGAGGAGGGCTGCGGGAGTGGGGGGAGCCAACCCCTAATGGCATAATCTCCACTAATTTAGCGCTCATTAATTTCCAGCGCTCCATTCTGCTTGATAACGGGAAAAACGTAATTGAATTAAAAGTGGCTGCCGGACAAAGGGAGTTTAGGCCCCAATCCCAAAACATCGACATGTCGACAGCCTACTCGTTCTTTACTTTTTCCTCCAACGGACATTCCTTTGCTTTAATTAAAATTGCACAATCGAGGGATATATGGAGAGAGATCCAAGTCCTGGCTCGAAATATATTTGTGTGTTGTCCTAATCAGCCTGCCGTTTCTGTAATTTGTGTCCTCCTTCGCTCTCCTGCCGCCTATCGCGGCCTAATCATCTCGAGACCCATTTGTTGTTATGGCCTTGGCCATTTTCGGCCTGTCCCGAGCTCCGTCATGGCTTTATTATACATAATTAGATAGGAATTGTCGAGCACTGGCAGAGACAGAGCTCGAGTGGTGCCCCAAGCCTCGTCTGATCCTTTTGTTCCTGCGACTTCTGTCGATTCCTTGGGGTCAGCAGTTTTTAATTGAATGGCACGCGGTTTGCTTTGGCCGTCCTCATCTTTTATGCGCATTTATTTGCATTTCCATCCCACAAATTGTTTGATGCAATTCCCTCTCAGGCTCGCTGGCCTGGCTCACTGGCTCTCTGGCTAATTGCGTGTGAGTCCCTCTATCCAGGCAAAACCCCTTCTAAATTTGAGTCAGCAAAAAGTGAAAGAGTTCAAAGGCAAACGCAGGGAAAAGTTTACCAAAATGTTTTTATCTAGTTTCTGAATACAAATCTGCGAAAAGTTAAAAATAAAAATATTCCGGTGAAACTGCATTTAAATGAATCTTTACACTCGCACACGAAGGCTGATGGCACCATTTCTAGGGTTTAAATGAAATAATATTCAGTTAAATGATGTTTTTAGGGCATCCCTTCCCTCTTACCATTGCCAGTTCCAATGATTTACTTATCACGACAGAATCTTTTACTCCACGCTTCGATATACACAATTTCCAATATTTAGTTCCTTTTTTGGTGCTACCATTCTCTGAGTCCTTGTCCTGCGATTTCCTTTCAGGGCCCCATTCCTGCCACACTCCAACAGCCTCGAATCTTTCACATTACTCTGGTCACTTTATGGGCCAGAGATAAGACGACAACTAGCCAAGGGTAAGACGGCAAAAAATGGGAAATAATTTAATAAGGCAAGTTCCCCCAGATCCCCCAGATTGACCTTTTTCTTGGCTGAATGTGTAAAGCGGTCGACATAAATAAAAAAAAATGTTGCTACATTTTGGCACATTACACAAAATAAAGGCGGAATGAAAGGAAAGCCACGGACAGCCCCTAGAAGAAAGAATGGGCATGAGGATGGGGAGGGAGCAACCAGACTGAAGGACTGGAAGACTGAACGACTGAAAAAAAGCTGATAAAAATTGTGAAAAACTGTTAAAATGTTTTGGGCAATTTTCAAGAAAGTGTCAAGCCGAAACGGGTCAAGTAATCAATCCTTGTGGGAGGGACATTTCCCGACCCTCGCGTCAAGTCCCGGGGAATGGATTCGCTTAATTAGATCCCCTGTTCGGGGAGCCTTTCGGCGCTCCGCATTTATCTAAATTATTTCGTTAGCCCGGGCAAACAAATTAAAATAAATGTTTGTCAAAGGTCCGCACGAAAGTCAACAAATTAAAAAATGTTTGACTTCTGGTAAGCGAAAAAGGGGGGGCGGCCGGCCAAAGGCCGCTTGGGCAGGTGTTTGGCAAAAAGGTTTTCCGTGTTTATTTTTGCCGCTATGTTCGGTCTGTTTGGGGCTGTCGAAAAGTCAACCCCCAACCAATTGCTTTATTAAATGTACTTTGCAAATTCGATTCGAGCCTCATTGGAGGAGGAGGTTCATTTACGAGTATGTAAAAGGATACAAATTCCCTTTAGCCTTCCTTTATGACAATAAAATTTGATTAAATGAAGGCATTCTATTCTTCTCCATTGAAAACTGTTTGTTAATAAATATTAATGAATAAGAAATACCTTTATACATATGTACATATGTATGCGTCGGTTCTTCCTTTAAATCTTGATCCATAGTCGGTTTACAGTTCGATTTATATACATATCACTAAAATCACTTGGCGGGGCAACGGCGCGGGGCAACTCAATATCACTCCAATTTCTGCCAAACCAACGCTCTAAAATACTCATTGTGTGCGACGCAATTATGTGCAATGGTCGCTCTTTCTTACCCACCCACATGGCCGCAGAGGAACACGCTTAACGCGCGCTTTCGATCCTCTCTCGAGTTGTCTCTCTCCCTACGCACTCTCTCACTAGAACCTACACAGCAATGGGAAGAGAGATTGAACGAGAATGAACATGCACAGCAATGGGACAAGCAATGGACAATAACAAACGGTAAATTGTAAAACGGGCGCTTAAGGCAAGCTTCATTCAATGTCTTATTTTATGGAATATTCATCATATTGAATTAAAGACTCATATCTCATTATTTTCAATCCAAATACACACTGTATGTAACTCCGTATGTATCGCGATTCATATGAATGCTTCTATCCTTACTTGCTACCACCTTTTACGACCTATGGAGGGAAATTAACAGAAAAACAGTGATTCTGATTCCATCATAAAGTGCCGCTGGCAATGGAAATGATATAAATTCGTATCTGATGTAGAGGGCACTTCATAATGTTTATCAACAATGGCCGCAGGCCGTGTATTGATTAAAAAATGTCGAAAGCCCCCAACGGCCAGGACCGGGGGAGGAAAGCTGGGGGATGGGGAGAAAGCCCTGTCAGGCCACGGCCACGGCCACATGTACTTGTTGACAGCCCCACGCCCCGGGCCTTGGTTTCAGTTCAAAGGCCGCCTCGATGTCGCTGGAAAAACTTTACAAAAATTCAGATTTTAAGCGGCTTTAGCAGCGGTGCAGAGGAAGCGGGGAGAGGGGAGAGGAAGCCACCAACATTTAATTAATGAAAATTATTTTGCAGTTTTTTCGAGGGGATTAATAAGCTTTTTTCAAGTCCCACAGCCACGTGTTGGAAATCTGATTACGATGACACTCAAAAGCCTTGACACAGGCTTTCATTTCAAAAAGCAAAATGACCAAAAGGCAAATGGGGACTTACTTGCGGTTCACGAATCAAAGCAAAGGAAGTGGACATAGCCACAGAGGGAGACAGAGAGAGAGAGAGAGAGGATGGAGGATTAACGTACCTGAAAAGAGAAGAGAAAACGGAGAATTAATATAATTGAAATGAAATGATGGGGAACTCGGAAACAGGACAGTCTACAGCCCTATCTACAGACATCTGCAAGGATTCAACCTTTTAACTATTTAACTTCGATTCCCAGCCGATTATCGTTTTGAATGTCGCAATAAATTACAGATATTTTGATCCATTTTCCCATTATCTTTGGGTAATCAACTCGCCTCGACGCAGCCCCCTTAGACGTTTGTCTTATCTGCATCTGTAAATAAATCAAATTGTTGTTGCATTCGAAATCAGAGGGATTGAATTATTGATGCAGCCTGTCCGTCTTTCAGCACAAATGGAACATGCTAATGGAACGGAGATGGCTCGACCGTAAGCGGACTTAAGTCCGGCCTGACCAACGTCCAGAGACACGGTCAACAAAACGCTGACAGCTGACAAGCCGCAATCCGTAGAGATAGTGGTACGTACGGTGGATCAAGGGGGGTGTTGGAGCGAGATGACAATAAGGCAGCCCAGAGGCAAAGCACTTCACGCGCTCTGACCACAGGACATGCCAGCAACAGAGGACTGAGGGCAATGGATTGGTGGCTAGGATACTGGGTGGGGATAGGGAGGGCACACCTGAGGGACCGAGTGGAACAGAGCCAAAGCCAAAGCCACTGCCGGAGCCAGTGCCAGTGGCAGTCGGGGCACTTTGAATACTTCATGAAGTTGTCACATTGTCTCGTGTAGTGTAGTGTAGTATCCTAAACATAGTACAGTGGTACAACATGCGAAGAACATGTTTTAAGGTTTATTGGATAGAGAGGGATATATTTTAGATGTGATTCTTCGGCCAAAACGGACTTTGGCAGGCTGCTACTTCGTTGTCGACCCACTGTGTCCTTTGTTTCCTTGGCTGGAGAACTTCTCTTCCTTGTGGCTGGGTTGTTATGAGCGACAAATAGCAGTAACAAGTTTTTATACCAACTTAGGAGCGAGTCAATTGTGGTCCTTTCAGGGTCTTAAAGCTGCTTGTTCTACGACAGGCTGCCAGCCAGTCGGGTGTCTCCTTCCACGCCACTCGCCTCATCGATTGACACTTTGATTGACATTCAGGTTCAGGTAATATGGCTGAGAGACAGTGGAAATGTTCTGGTAACCCTTCTACGGCTACGTGTCCGAAATCATAAACGAAATAGATCTGATCTGATGTGATGTGGAGGTAAAACCCACTAAATTATCTGCGATACATGATAATTGAGGGAGAACCCTAATAATTTCATTGAACATAAACCTTCAAGTTGGGAGTACTCGCTATCGATTCGTGCCACCAGTATGTGCTCCGATTCGGTCTCCATTCCCCTCCCGCACTTTGAAGCTTGTCACCTTATCAATTTTATAGTGTGGTTCTCGTGAAAAGCCATAAAATCCGCTGTTGATAAACATCTGTCAGTATGTCAGTCTGTCGGTGGGTCGCTGGAAGGAGGAGTTTGGGAGAGCCAAGTATTTTAATGGTCTACGTGCAGCAGGCATGCAGTAGGTCGTTGCATTCTAAAATACGAGTAGAAGGGTGTAAGAGCTCTAAAGTTTCGGAACGGGTTCGCCCTAAAAACACGCATGGACAGGGCTAATCCACTTTGAGACTGTTCCATTTGGTGTTGAACACACCATTCAAGTAAGTCATTCCATAATCTCATATTCTGAAAAATAATACCTATTTCTAATTCATTTGATTGGGCAATTTATGCGGAGTTAACTTCAATTCAAATTCCATATCTGTGCTACTTTAAGGATTCTATTTCGCCGGTGTGTCCTTGCCACAAATTGCTCTCGTCACAAAATCCGCGGTAAGTCCCCAGCTAACTATGCCATTAACACTGGACCAGCCCCAGGAGCAGTCCTCGGCCCTGGAGCTCGGATTGGGGGGCTCCTCATAATGGCATCTCCTGCCTGGCTGGCTGTCCCTTCAAGACCGACCTTTCGCATTCGCATGCCACACACGCAGCCTGCAAAGAAATTTAAAACGTCAACAAGCCCGTTGACAGTTGGCGCTGTGCAGGAATCGTAAAAAAAGCCGCCACATGGACAGAGGAGGATATGTACAGAGGGTGGGGGTAGGGATATGCCATGTACAGTGTATATGTGTGTTTTATCCCCGCCCTAGTGTTCACATTGTAGTTTTTAACGACACCTTACAACTGCTGCTCATGTTGCTGCCACTGGTGCCACTGGTGCTCCTGCTGCCCCGTGCCACATGTGGCATGCTGGCAGCAGCACACAGTATGCGGGGTGACTTTTATGTGGTGGCTAATTAAAAAATGAAAGACTAAAAAAAGAACAAAAAGAACAACGGGAATACGTTTTTACTGCCCCATTAAGCGGGGCAATGAGAGCGAGCGTCAAACGTTTAACAGTCATAAAAGTGTCTCCAATCTCCCACCCCACCAACCACCGCTGGCCGAATCCACCTCTCAATCCACTCCACTCCACTCGTGCCACCATTGCCCCACCCACCGCCACAGCGTTTAATGTTTTTAAACAAAGAATTTTGATGTAATTTTCCATTGAATTCTTGTTAAGTATTTTTCGCTTTAAACATTTTATTCGGCTGTAGGAATTTTCGCAGTTCATTTGGCTGGAAAATTTGCATATGCATGTAAATTAAAAACTTCCGTTTTGACACTCAAAGGAGCAACAAAAAGCCATCGGGTGGGGGAATTCTGCATTGATTTTTTTGTCGTATTTTTTACGGATAATTAAAAACAATTTCGGCATTTCGATTTCGATTCTTCTGCCCGTCGGAGATGGCGGATTGAATTGTTTGAATATTATTTCCATTAATTTGCATACGGCCCGAATGTGTGAAAATTGTTGGCAAATATTATTGTTAAATCGCTTGTAAATTTGCCAGCCGGTGTAGCCGGTCTTTGATTTTTATTTACGGCCAGATCCGATTTATCCATTGTAAAATCCTTTTTCCCCAGATGTTAATTGAATTGAAACATTGCGGAATAAATTATCTACATTCTGGCAGCGAAAGAGCATTAAATTTCCACATTCGTTGGAACTGGTCTAATTTGTTTTTAAGCCCGGGCTCCAGCAATCATTCGTTTTCGTTCATAGCCGAGAGTGTGGCAATCCAAGAAATCAATCAGCAAATGGAATCCCACCTCAAGAAATCACAAGCGCAAACACAAACACAGATACAGATACCATCGACAGTGGGAAGGCATTGACAAGAGCAGCACTATCGAAGGGAGAGGGGGAGGGAAAGGGAGTGGGAAAGGGAGGCCTTATCTTCAGAAGTCGCTGATAGCAAAGGCAAACCCATTCAAAGAGGGAGGAATGGATGGATGGCTAATTGCCGGCTGATAAGACTTGACTTTGCAAAAAAAAACACAATTATTGTGACCTTGCCGCTTGATAAGGAGGAGTTACTAGTCAGAGACTATTGTTAGCCCAGCATATTATTGTTTTATTATTTATTTAGTAGTCAATTATTGCATTATGTATACGAATATGTACATATGTATCATATACCCCCCGATTGGCACAAAATACATTCCGAATAATTTATTTATATTAAAAAAGCCTCAAAAGCGACAAAAGACCGCAGAACGAACCGAACAGCACTTGCCGGCTGCATTATTTATTTATTTATCATTTAAATTAGCGCTTAAATAAATAGAAGAATAAACATTTAGCGCTCTCCGCAATTAAAATGCGCGGAAATCTGCTCTTCATTGGAGTGGAAGTGTGCACTGGAATTTACATAAATTAAATGCAGTTTGCACTCGGTTTCAGGTGTTGGTTTTTTCGATTCGAATCGAATCGGGTTTATTTACGGCCTGTCGAGTGGGCCACAATATGTTGCCACTTAGTTGTTTATTGTGCAAGATATTTGTATCTAAATATTTGCATATTTCCTACTGAATATTTTTCAACTGCAGTCTTTAAAGGCGGAATGTCTCCGGGAAGAAGCAAAGCTCTTTGTTAAAGTAAAGTGACATTTAAAAAAACAAATAAAATTCAATTTACTTCCATTTCGAGTATTTTACTTGCTCTTCGCCCAACGTAAAATCTAGAACACGAGAAACGCATTCAAAGGCAATCAACGAGAGACAGAAGCCACAAATAAAATATATAGTAATGAAAAGAAAAACAATAAAAACCACTACTCACAGACTGCACTTGAACATGGGAACGGAAAATGGGAAAATTCGAGTCAGTGGCAGTAAAAATTTTACAGCCATTTCGGTAGGGTCACCAAACCCTCATCGCTCATCGCCCAACGCTCAAAACAGAGAACTTTAAACACAACAAATCGGAAATCAGAAATCAGAAATCAGAGAAATGGTCAGCGGCAATGAAAACTAATTAAATTAAATCAATATGGGGCGGGGTCAGACACCAATCGAAGGCGTGATACGGGCCCCTGGTCATGCCCTCACAATTATACGGCTCGGATCGCCTCGCCTCGCCTCCACTGACACTGAGCCACAAAATCCCATAATTTTTTAACGCCGTTTTCATTGCCGACTTTTTTGGGGGCAAACCAGAAAAGTTTTGCGGTCAAAGTTGTCCTTTGCCGGGAGGTGGGCGCTGGGGGGTTGGCGGGCAGAAAAACAAAAGTAATTATAACGCAAAATACCATTTACAAAAGCAAAAACAGAAAAACCTTGACAATTGCGCGGGCACATGCAAAACGCACATAAATTACAGAAAGAGCAACAAAATTAGATGGAAATTTTTCTGTCAACTTTTGTAACTTGGCATTTTGGCGGTGAAAAGGCTCGCGAAAAGCAATTTTCAGATAAGCGAGTGTGGGGCCCTTCCCAGCAAGTGGGCGGGGTCACGCCCATAGCTGCACAGCTGGTTTTGACATTTATTGTGGAAATAGACGTACTCGTAATTAGAAGCCATCACAGCGGGTCGCACCAGAACAGGACAGAAGCGAGGAGAAGAGAGGCGCAGCATGAAGCGTGAAAATGGTTTAAAGCCCCGCCGAATGGTAATGGAAAATGTGATTAAAGGAAAGTACATATATACGTATTGTATATATACATATGTGTCACTATATATAATCAACTATCATGGAGATTACGATATTATAACACATTCTTGTGTCAGCCTCTCTTCGCTCACGCATTACCCGACACAGCATTGCCGCATTCGATTGCTCTCCTTCCGCAATTCCTCTTTGATCGCTCGCTCTCTTTCAAATCGAACAGCACCGCGCCACACTCGGCTGGGACGACTCTCTCTCGCTCTTAAGCCTCGCTCTCTCTCGCTCTCAAGCCTCGCTCTCTGCTAAATGCGAATTGAAGGCATAACAGAACACTCTACTACGCAGTTTCTGTTCTTTCTTTGATGCTGTAAATTTCTCTTTACATCATTCTCATACATCTCCGACATATGTACATATATGTACGTATGTATATGGATAACGATGGTCTATCATGGAGATTACGATATTATAACATGCAAAGACTCATCTATTTTTTTCCTTGAATATCTATGGCATTCACTTTCCTCTTCTGGCGGGCTCTTTCCCTCTGGGAACAGAACAAGAGGTCGTTTAAATATCCGAGAACTGCCTTTTCCTAGCCATTCCTTTATTCCCATTACCAAAGATCTTATCAAGATCTGGCCATATCAATTATCCAGGGCCTTATCTGTTCATCGCTGAGTAAACGACGAATGCGTGCCAATTAATGTGCTGACGGACGATGGCGATGGCGAGGGAATGATGACAACGATGATGGCCTAAGGACAAGTTGTCCCAATGCCAGACCCTTGGGAATATCTGAACCACTCTTCCCCATTCGCAGTGGCCAGGGGTTTTGGCCATTAAACTTGTGATGGAGCTGATGGACACGTGACTGTATAATGCATATGTCTGCAACATTTAGTGCCACTCAGCCCTGCTTCTTTGCCCCATTATCCCCCATATCGTACGGCTTTCCCTTTCCCCTTTCCCTTGCCCTTTGGGGAACACAAACACACCCAGTAAACATTGGAAAACGCCTGTAAATTATCCACTGGGGAAAACGGGTTCGTTTTTTCGGCTTTTTCGACTAACTTTGGAAAAACAACAACAGAAACGGGGTGGGCGGACAGGTAAAAATGGGGTCCTGTTCCTGGCTTGTTCCAGAGCCAGCAACTGTTGAAATTTACTGGTGACAAAATAATTTTAGCACCACCGAAAGGCACCGAAAAGCGCTCTGTGAGGGGGCAAGCGGGGGGCAAGGAGGGTGCAAACACATAGTACTCTAACCCCATTTGTTCCAGTTTATATTCTTAAGGCAGAATTTTCATTGCTAGGCGAGTTTGTGCCTTTTTGCTTGCTGCTTTTTCATTTCATTTTATTGCCACGAATTTTCTTCTATTTATTTTTTATGCCGCTCCCTCTTTCTCTCTCTCTCTGTCTCTGTCTGTTTCTGTCTGCAATTAACTTTAGCTTTTCCCAACATGTTTTTCTGCTTTTCCTTCTGCCTTGCACGCGTTATCCTGTCGTGTTTGGGGATGTGGCCGCGTCTGTTTGCCTCGAGCTTCCTTTCTTGCCTTGGGCTTTAATATCTCCCACTTCCTCCCGAGACTCTGGTTATTCTGTTAATTAGTCTGCCGCTGAATTTCGTTTATTAATTATGTAATCCATTTTTCTGCCTAATTATATTGAGAAAGGCTGCCTGCCTGCTGCCTGCCTGCCTGCTGCCAACATCAGGAATCCGAATGTACCAGAAAACACACACTACACATACTAGGTACATATAAAAGTCCTGTAATTGGACTGTAATTAACTGAACAGCCTGTCGGGACAGGGGAGGGGGGACTTGGGGCACAGAGGCAGTATTCCTGGCAGGTGCCTCCCGGATAGATACAGGAATTTCTGTCTAAATAAATGTAAATAAGACTTGGATGAGGGAAAACAATGTGGGGTAGGAACATTTTTACTGGGACTCTCAAGGGGAACTGCACATAATTAGTGGGATACAACGGAAGGGGGGATGGGGCGATGGGGATAGCAGAAACATAAACAATTTAAGGAATGCCTTAGGAATGCTCCTGAAGAATACCCTTAAAAATAATACATACAAAATGATGTGGGACACCCTCACAAATTTTAGTTTTGTGGATCGCAGAATTTATATTAAAATTAAACAAAATTCTGGGCATATCATTTATGTACGGGGGCTGCCTTTTAATTCCGTAGCTTTAGCTATTTTTGGTATGACCAGGTCAGAGGTCACCACTTCCCTTAAAAAGTTTGCCATTTTTTGGCCAGATCTTGCCTAGGACTTTTTCTTCTAAGGTTGCGTTTTATATCATTCAACGATAAACTAAAAACTCATCTTTGAACATTGCCGTGGCATAATTTCCTATGATTTTCGACGTGGATTCTCAAGACAAGAAGGCTTCGATCAACTTAGTTCAAGTTTTGGCGATGAAGCACCATCTACTGCCACTGCAACGTCCTTTGCTGCAGAACGAATCTCTGAGGGTCGTCCGGAAAAAATGGACGACCAAGATACGTTCAAAATTGCATGAACAGTTGGCCCTTAAAAAGAATTTGTCTCGTGACATTTTCCCCCCGAAACACCCGTTCCCACTGCTCTGAAAAAGTGTTTTGAAGATTGCAGAATACGGAGAATATTTTAAAGAGCAATGATATTTTGTTGGTCCTTCACTATTAGGCTACGGACTTAAAAGGCAGTACGTTTAACCACTAGTCGCTAGCAATATTGAAAAACTATCATAGACGATATACTCGTCTGTACATATTTTCCAGATATTTTCTTTTTAATCTCCCCCCTTCATTGCACAACAGAACCACCAATGAGACCTATTCAAATGCCCATGTGTGTATAGAGGTACACATGTGAAATAACCTATTTGCGGTCTCCATTGTTGAGCTCCTAAAAAGTCCTTAAAAGAGTAACTCGAACTCTGGGCGGGTTCGTTTCCATTGGGATTCGACACACATCCATCGAAAAGCACGTTGCCCCAGGGATGGCGGATAGAGGATGGAGGATGGTGGAACGAAACAAAGGAATGCTGCCACATTAAACGGAACAAATGCAGGGAAATCATCCGGCAGGACTTGGATTGGGTGAGGGATGGACAGGGTGGCAAGGGTGGCAAGAGTCGCATCGGGAGGTGGTGGCGGTGGTGGCTCGTACAACACGAAACATGTTGCAAAATATTTCAGACGGACAACTGCACTCTGATGGTGTCATAAATCTCAAAGGAACGGAAAAACACAGAGAAAAAGCGAGAAACAACAATGAAGGATGGATGCCAAGGTGCGGCAAAGCAGGCCAAGGATGCCCTGCCACGACTCGGGACAGAGGACACAGTAAGACACTGCATAATAGACACACACCAAAATTAATGATTTACAGCTCTATCTCTCTGGCTCTGCGAAAACAGGTTGGGAAAGTACCCGATGAGTGAGTGCCGTCCCACATTGCGATTACCTGCCCGGGCGACAGGTAGACCTGGCCCAGTGGGTGTGAATAATGGCACAGAACGAGGCCAAAATCATCGAAAATGAGTCTTGGCCCAGGCTGGATGACTACCACGACTGTCAATCGCTTATCTTATCAAGTTCTGTGGCGGGAATCGAGAGTGGAGGCGTCACCGTCACCGTCGCCGTCCCCCTGGATTGCATGTGTCATCCCGGCAGAATCCAGGCCCCGCATGGACTTCTCACCTGGCGTGTGCCGATGATCCGATGTGCAGCTGCCCTGTCGATGCGATGCCCTGAGCTGCCAGCTGCCCGGGGACACAGATTTGTTGCCTTTGTTCTGAGCGAATTTCGACTTTATGCCTGCAGGCGAAGGATGGAGGCAGCCAGCACAATGGCAATCCAAAATCGGTTGCAGGCCAGCTGATGGCTGACAAAATAAGCATTTAAGAAGACAGGAAATGGCAAATGGTATTCCCCATGTGGGACAAGGCTAGAAGGAAGAGAATGAGCCCCGAAATGAGACGCATTTCAGTTATGGATCGCAACACTGATAGCAGATAATAGATAACAGATACCAGAATGCGTAATTGATAGGTAAAGAGCGCAACCCACATAGATATACAAATGGGGCGGCGAAATGGGTTCGAGATAAGTCCCAATGTCTGTCCCTAACAGCTCTGTATGTTATCTGGGCGTAGAGCAATCTTTTCTAGTATCGATTTTCAGACAATACCAGAAACTGAGAAGAGCTATACAGGTACTGTATGTACGAGTATGTCTGTATTTTCTATTTGAAATTAATTCATTTCAAAGCTAGTTCTACCTTTTCCAGCAGTTATTTCAATGCTGGTTTAAGATTTTAAATTCCTTTCCACTAGATTGCGAAACACACTATTTCCCCCTCGCCTAGGGGACACTTTCACTGCATAAACCAAGCCACTGTAAAATACATTTGTCGCCTTTACGACTATCTCTCTCTACAAAAAAAAGATGCCAAGCATTTCGTTTGTTTTGTCTCCTTCCGAGCAATATCCTCCTTGACCCGACACAAACGCGACAGTTGATTCCAGTTTTGTCTGCTCTTTTGTTCTGGCAGCCGCTGCAATTTGTCACTTTTCGCACTCCGGTCCGTACACCTCGTCCCCGTGCTGTCCCGTTATGGGCCTGGCCTGTCTGTCTGCTGTCCTTGGTCCTAGATGACAGGATGTGCAGGCACTTCAGGCATTTGCCATATTAAAATTGCTCGGCGCTGACAATTGCCAGTGATTTGACAACGGCAGTCGAGGAATCCATGAGCGGACGTCTGCAGGTGAGAGACGAGACCCCCGAAAAGGTAGCAGAATTCTGCGAAATTAAATTCCAAAAGAGAAGGGACTTGAAGTCACCCAACTCAGAAAACTTATCGCTGAATTAGCGTGGCCAGAGCCAATAGGAGGTAGGATAAAGGACTTGAGGGTAAGTTGGGGCCCGGCCCGAAATTTGTTGAATGGAATAGTTTGCATAGCGGAAATTTAGATATTCGAGTGAGTGAAAAATGCTAAAAAGAACCGAAAATCGGACACCAACAGGATGAAAGGATAACTACCTTGGGATCTTGCTGGTTTTGAAATTACCTTAAGAGTAGCTCCCAAAAACAGGCCATCCAAGAGCAACCGTATACTACGTTTTCCCCGGAAAACACAATCTTGCATGAGAAATGTTCGGGGCCAGCAAAAAGCCATAAATATTCCCCAAACACGGACACGAATATAATCAAAAAAGGACGGCAGCGACTCAGGATGTGGTCAGGATATGCGGTGGAGGCTCAGCAAATAATATATCTCTATCTTTCCCAAACAAACAGTTGGCTTGAGGGGACGCCTCGGATCCCTGGCTATAAATTTGCAAGCTCGATTAATAGGCTTTCCACCGCGAGTCTTTGGCGGCAGCAAAGGAGCACCGATTCATGCACTATGAGATGCTACAGACTGGAAGATACCACTCACCTTTTGAGCCTTGCAAGTCACGTTAATGGACTGCACCTCGTGGGCCTGATGACGCTGCTCCCCGATGCACTGGCCGCAGGCCGGGATCTTGCAGTTGAGGCAGTACTGGGAGAGGGTCTCCTCGTGCTCGCCGCAGACCGACTCCCGCTGCTGGGGGGCCCCGCGCGGCTTGACCAGCGTGTGCTTGGCCAGGGGCCCGCGGGCGGGGTGGCAGAGCTCCCGACAGGGCTCGCAGTAGCGAATCTCGCACTGCTCGCAGATCAGCGAGGCCACCTTGGGGTCTGTCTCGCACATCTGGCAGCGCAGCGCCTCGCGGGCGCAGAAGCGGTCCACGATGGCCTCCATGGCGCGGTAGGTGGGCAGATTGCGGACTCCGCCGTCGTCGAAGAACACCAGCTTCCGGCACAGGGGACAGGTGAGGCAGTAGGCGGCGCCGGGTGGCGCGACCACGGAGCCCTGGAGCAGACCCTGGAGCTGTCCGGTGCCGGCGTACGAGACCGGACGGGATGTGTTCGAGCAGCAGACCACGCCGGAGTCGGCCTCGCTGAAGATGCTCACTTTGTCGGACTGGTCCTGGTCGGAGGTGACGCTCTCGCTGCCCGTGTTCGAGCTGGCCGTGCTGGCGGCCGAGCTGTGGGAGCTGTGACGGGTGCCCGGCCCGGCTCCGTTGGCGACCCCGTTGGCTGCTCCCCCGCCAGATACGGATCCGGGGCCCCCGTTCACCTGGCCGTGCAGTCCGTTGTGTCCGCCGTTGGCGCTGGGTGCCGATCCCCCGGCCACGGCCAGAGCCACTCCCGGCGTGTACGGAGTCTGGATGTCCAGGGCACAGCCCAGGCACAGGGCGTGGAAGCAGGGCAGCAGCACGGGATTGGCGTACAGCTGCTTGCAGGTGGGACAACGAAGCTCGTCCTCCATTTCAGCAGATGCTTTCCTCCGAAGGAACGCGATGCGGATTCGCTTGAGATTTGAGATCTCTGCTGGTCTCTGCTGGAGTTCTGGGTCTTCTGGGATTTTGGTCACTTAGTGGGGACTGAGACACTGGAGGAGCATGTTTGGCAATTGGTTTTCACGGCTTTTCACTTGTGGTAATGTAGTTTTCGTATTTCCAAACTCTTTTTCCGAAATTTTTTAATCGCACAGTTTGTTCCGAAATTCACTTTAAGTTTTAAATATTTCCAGTACTTTTATCGGAAATTAACGTCTCTTTATCTTTTATTTCACAAATTGCACAGTTTCTTCACTTTAAAGTTGAAATATTTACTATTTCCTCCTTCTGGATCTATTTTCGAAACGAAATTGCACTGCTTTGGATTCACTCTTGGGTTCAAATATGATTGAAACGCTTTCTGAGGTTCGTTCTTTGGTTTAAATCTTTCAACTTTTATTCAAATTTATTTCGAAAATTTCACACACTGATCCAAATACGAAGATTTTTTGTTCACGCTTTTTAAAAAAAGTTGTTCCTTGGTTTTATTTATTTTTGAGTTAATATTTATTCAATTTAAAAACCACTATTCATTCAAGAATGTTTCCATACAAACAGTTCACACTTCATTCACGACAAACACGACGAATATTCCGAATACACGCAGCCCACAACCAGGCACAGAGACCTCGTTCTTTACTCGTCCGCGGCGGAAAACTTAATGCGGTGATTGTTGTGTTTGCATCTGGATTTTGTCTGAACCCACTGTAGCACAAGCCACTGTTGCTCAAACAGCTGCAGCATAAACGACAATCGATCGATTTGCTCGACTTTGATATTCCGTTGAATAATGCTGAGTAACTAA
This sequence comes from Drosophila lowei, assembly GCA_008121275.1. Lineage (NCBI taxonomy): Eukaryota > Metazoa > Arthropoda > Insecta > Diptera > Drosophilidae > Drosophila > Drosophila lowei. Next base: position 16,366,559 of record CM017779.1, on the reverse strand, counting down.
GAGCCTCAGCCCTGCCCACATTATTTTATCCGATTAATTAATCAATTTCCTACTTTACTGGCTTAATTTTAATACTTGCTTTTATTGGATTTTGCCTAAAAAAAGGTTTTAGCGAAAAAAGTCAAACAAATAAAACGTAATTCATTTTCTAACCCAGGGTATGCAGAATGTTGCCCATGTTGCGGGACATGCTGCTCGTTTTCTGGGCACATGAGTCTGGCCCATACAAATTGAATGCTGCCAGCAACATTGTTTATTTAATGGGACTCATTGTTGCTAACGATTCAAAAAATACCAAAAAGTATTAAAAATACAGTCACCCTGGACACAAGAAACATTGGACGCACGACAAATCCGCCTTCGTTCAAATGTTGCTCGGCAACAAACGCGTGCTGCCGAGTCATTTTTGCGTTCAGCGAGCGAGTTCGGCCTGCTTCGGGTTTGATGCCAACATGCTCGACGTGAAACACAGCGAACTCAAACCAGTTGCTTCGAGCGCCAAGATGCAAATAATTTAAATTTGAATATTCAAGTAATTTTGAAAATTAAACATGTTGTGCTCTTGCAACACATTAAATTAAAGTTAAAATTCAAAATTAATTGGAACCAGTAAGCTATCTTCGGCAAGAAATTGAATATGAAGGCCGATATAGTGGTCTGTTTTTGGCAAAATCCTTGTGTATAAACAAAAAAACATATGTATGTACACAAATATGTATGTATGTATGTTCCGATTGTCTGAACTTTCAACAGTAATGTTTTAAGAGAGTCGTTTCGAGGGTTATTGAGGGTTTCTAGAACTAATTGTAGACACAAGGAAATAGAAATACTTTCGCCTTATCGGAGCCTGCCCCATAACTGCAGAACCATGCCCCTCGCACCCGATAACAGCCCTTCGTTAGCTTTCACACATACCCAGGTAAACCGAGAGGCAACAGGCAACAGGTAGAGGCAGTGCACGCCGCTGATAAGCCCAGCACGCACATGGCGACATTCCAGAGTCTCGGAGGTGTCGGAGGTGTCAGCTACGATCAACAAATATGGCTAGAACCCGACCCGGCTCTGAACGACACGACTCCAGTGTTTGTTGTTTGCTTAGATATCGAATCGGGCAATCGGGCGGGAATCGAGGAGTGGAGTGGGGTGGTGCAGTAGAAGGGGAGAGGGCCAATGGCCCGCGCAGTTCGATATCCGATACCTGATATCCGAAAGAAAAACACAAATAAGGTGACCTGCTCTATTTGTTTGTCTATGGTGCAGCAGTGGCAGTGGCAGGGGCAGGGTGCACCAGAGGCAGTTAGAATACGGGTGGAACAAGCAAATCGTGCAACGTGGAGCATGCCCCCTCCACCCTCCATGGGACTCCCAAGCCATGCGTAATCCGTTCGACTTAATAAGCCACGTTCCTGTCCAAGTATTTGATCTGGATTTGGAATCGGGAGGTGTTAAGTGCCCCACACTCCCCCCCTTTACGAACGTCTCACTTCCCTATGCAAATATTGACAGGCGGCCCATTCGTATGCGTAATTTGCCTCAATTTATTGTTGTTTGCTCAACTTTTTCCCCACCACCCCCCATTTCTATCTGTCTCTGGCCCCCCACCAACCCCTCTTTCTCTTTAACATACTTTTTCTGCTTTGGTAATAAATCACAAAATTGGACAGAGTGTAAGGAAGACACAGAGAGAGAGGGAGGGAGAGGGAGAGAGGGAGTGTATCGCCTAATTGGTGTATTGATTTTGGTTTTTCCTTATGGCCTAAGTGTGAATTATGGCGGGGGGAGGTGCGATGGGATGGCGCCAGACAACAAAATAAAACTTACTTATCGGGTTAGAGAACTGTAACCGTATATATGGGATCCCTATTGATGGAATGCATTAATGGCTGAATAGCCAATGATGGATGTTATTATACTATATCGTACGCGATGGAGGACAGTATATATTCGGATCTTCAACAAATAATGCATTTGCCGAGCATTTACCTGTTGAAAAACTTTCGAAACCGATTGAAATGCTAAGAGATTCGGAAAAATATAACTTTAGGAGGTTGCAATCCACCCAAATCATAAAAATATCCAACCAATTCTCCAAAAAGGCAATTACTCCAATAATCTGCCATGGAAAATTTCCTCCAATCATACAGCATTAGGCAGCTTATTGGACAAATTGTGCTGCCATTTCTTCTTTAAAGCTCTTATGTGATGCCCGTGCTGAGAATCGTTTGTCCTGAACTTGAACATAGTTCATCGGTTCATCTCCGAACCGAATGATTCAAAAACTTCGATTGGTAAAGCGTTGTTTTGATTTTTTTACCACCTACGCCCAATAAAGGATGATTTGTAGTGCTAAACGATTCCAGTGCCTCTCCAACTCCCACCAGAATATTAATTTGGATCTCCGTTTATTTCCTTTTATACAAATTTTTGAATAGAGTTTTACGCGAATGAATTCCGGGGATCAGCCAGCGAGTCCATAATTCACTGCAGTTTAAAATATTTAAAAACTTTCGACACGTATATACCGCACTAATACTACCTACCAAAATACATATATATACATGCTGTATGCACCCCCAAATCCGCACTCGTTCCCGCTCTTCGTTCTGGTCTACTTTAATGCCGTATATCATGTGGTGTAACCATGGCCAAGGACATTCACCATATGCGGGCATGCATAAAAACGCAATAATAACAGACCCTCCCCCCTCCCCGCTACCCACTACCCACTACCCGCTCCAGGCTCCCCACTCTGCCCCACACTTGGGGGAGCAGCATCCGAAATAGCAGAAATACTTTGGTCACCGCGGGTGCGAAACATTTTTTTATGCACTTTTCCCTTCTTTTTCGGGGAAAGCTGAACAAAAAAGGAATGCCAGAAAAACAGCAAAAATTTTGTGACTGGCGGCGCTTTAGCCTGGCTTTTGCTGTAAGTGTGTTTCTCTGTGGCACGGGCAGGGGCACGGGCACGTATACCCAGCTCCACTCTCTTTGGCCCTTCCAGCCATTCAAGCCATCCCATCCGGTCCCGGCCAAAGTCTCTTTCATGCGTTTTGTCGTGCGCCATGCCCCATGCGCCATGCGGCGAGTGCGGCTCCAGCGGCCGCTATGGCCACAAGAGCAAGCAGGATTCCGGTATCCATCGTCATTGTCGGGTTAACAAACACAACCCACCATACCACCCACTCATCCACCTACACCTACACGCGAAGAGGAATATAAACAACAAAAAATTCTTCAGCTATAATAACCCTGAGTATCCAGGAACTAGCATCGACTCGGTAATTCCCTGTCCAGAACTAGAAAACATTATATAAATTATTTGTATGTTAGATAAAGATATAACTGAAACAGATAAATATATAAAATGTCTTTAGAAAAGCCTTCCAAAGGTAATCCCAATAAAACCGGAAACCACTAATTTATTGATTCAGATTATAAGTTTTTCCATTAAACGATGACTTCTATGTATTCTTAGTAGACTGTAAACTGTACTAAAAGTCTAAAAATAGTATAGTCCTTCACAAATGTACCTTCATAAGCTCCATTTTGAAAGATCCCGCCGCTCACTCCTTTAAAAATCGTGCACCAAAGAAAGAACGAAAATCCCTCAAATATTGGCAGGGTATTTTCAAAGTTTTTTTCCTTTTTTAAGTTGGGGAACAATATGTATAAAGTTTAACCGAAAGGGAGAACGCAGAATGGAGCTGCTAGCTGAAGGGGAGGGGGAAGGGGAGAGCGAGCTCCAGCCGCACAGTTGTTGCTTCGACGGCTCCTTGCTCCGCTCACTCGTTCGGGATAACATCACCAAATGAGATTAGGAAGGACATTCGCGTATTTAACACGGACGGACACTGAAACTGCTACCAAAGGCAGCCGGCCCGGAGAGGAGAGCAGCTGCACTCGAAGGGAGCCAGAGAGCCCGAGTGGGGACGGTGGGGCTGAAGGGGGAGGGCTGTGTAACTGGTAACCAGTAGGATATCCTGACTGCCTGTTAGCTGGACTGCACAGACAGTGTACTCTCTGCACAGGACCTCTGCGGGGGTCCATTCTGTGGGGTTTTTTGGCAAAACGTTCAACAGGGGAATACATGGGGGAGGGCCCCACTCTCTGGGGCCACAAGTCCAGTCCTGGCTGCTAATATTGTGTACCACGCTTAGCGCCTCTGTTGTCATTGCAGGAAGTTGCAACAGTTTGAGGCATTGTAATTGCTTTTTTGTTTGTCCCTGCGAGGCACGAGACGGGGATGGGGATGGGATGGGATGGGGCTGTGTGGGATCTGGTATTGCAGCAAATTTTTAATTAGATTTTTTGATTTTTTTTCTATCTCTTTCATGGAGATTTTTTTGTGTCCACCGCCCGAGGTTCTGTTTTCTGTTTTAGAAAATGACACTCGCCTCAAATTGGGTCCGGCTTGGGGTTGGGGTTGGGGCTGAGAGAGAGGAGAGGGGAGAGGCATAGTCCTTGGACAAACATATTTGTTAACGAGTTAAAGCGAAGATAAACCGGAAGTTATGGGGCATGACAAATTGTTCGATGGTTATTCTGGGGCAAAGATTCTCCTCCACAGATGCGACGAGGAGCGACTTCTTTTTGTGGTTTTTGGCCACAACCAGGGAAAAAGTTTTAAAGTCCCATGAAACTCATGGCAAGAAGGGTAAAGTTTTCATAAAAGAAATGAAAATTTTTGACTGAATTTTTAAAACATTACGAGAAAAAGCCAGAAAGGTATTTTAACAGCCGCAAAGTTTGTTTTAAAGAATTTTCGGGCGAATATGCCGACTTAATTTTATCTGAGATCACTGGAGGACATTTGCAATTAAATTAATTAAATGAAAACGCATAGAAAGATACAAGATACAAGAGCCAAGAGCCAAGCCGCAGAGTAAGCCCGAAAACAGCTGCAGACCCCAACCTCAGAGCAAACAAAAACAAAGAGAAGCATACACATAGTACTCGAGTACTCGAATACTCGAATAATTAAATACGTTCCGAGCATTCTATGGCGGACTGCGGGGGAGTCCGTCCGGACAAAGCGAAACAAAGCACGGCCGGGCTCAAGCCAAAAAACTCGCTTCTGGGGGCTCCTGGAGGCTTCTGGCCAGGGCTCGGCCAGGGGGAAAACTTTGCTGCAATTATGAAATTTCAGACATTTTGATGTACAATACACGTACAGCACACACACTGCACTACTCGGAGCGGAGCCCCCCCTCCCTGCAGAGTTGTCTCTCCTTTGTTGTTGGCCAGAAAAGTTGTTTGGCTTGGAGAACACGAGACGAGTGTCCATGATATGGGAATACTCAGAACGAAACATGTAAATGTTTCTGGTCGGGGCGGTGGCCAGCCCTGCCCGGGGGCTTGTCCTGGGGTCGGGCTTCAATTAAATTGTGTGGAAATCAAATTGCGCTTCTGATTATGAAATCAGATCCTCTTTTGGCAGCAAACTTCTGCATGGGGTGGCAAAGGGCAGCTACCACTGGGCAAAACATTAATTAAAATTCGATAATGGCTGAGGGTTGAGTCAACCTAATAATGTTAACGTTCAAAATATTGTACATGTACATGTCGTGTTTCTATTAGAATTCGGATCTGTTTCCATTGCAACACATGCAAACCTGAACCACATACATGTCGTGTTAACATTCGAATTTCGGTCCATAGTTGTAGCGAATTATCCCGCGGGTTGTGGCTCAGAATACACTGGGAATAATATAGGATCCGACATACATTATAATTTGGAAGTCTTAGGACTTAAGATGACATTTTTTACGTTCATAAGTGTACAAGTATTACATGTAATAATATTATATGAATATATATTGGATACATACATCTAAAATACAGACATTGTCTAATCAATAAGTAGGTATCGATGGAATTACTTCCCTTCCATTCCGGCCCTTCCCAGAGTCTCTTTCGCCCCAAAACAGACGACAGTCTGATATTATTTTTGTCAAACAAAAAACCCAGCTCTTTTCCCCATTTATAAACGTGTATTTTTTCCTCGCTACTTCAGGATGTGAACATACCAAGGAGGATGCCATCTTAAGGCCACTTGAAAGCTTGATATTGATTTGTTTTAAGATTATTCAACGGGTAAAGGCTCTTTATCTGAAAATACCAATAACCCATAAAACTTAATTGAATGAATGGTTATAAATTCCCTTGGAATTGTAATTGAAAGTACATACATTTCCCCCCATTCGGCCCCTCGATCCGACTGACAAACAGAACAGCAATAATGAAAATCGAAGAGTGGGGCTGCCAGGGTCCGGGGAGCAACCGCATAGCATCAATTATAAATGCACTCGATAAATTATTTCCAAGTATAAACTTGGCTTTCAGGCACTTCAACAGCAGCAGGAGCAGCATCTGGCCAGGTGGCAAGGCACACAGACACACACACACAGCTGACCTGATTTATACGCACACACACGAGTAGTATTAAGTACCGTTCATGTGTTTACAAAATAATTTTTGTTTGCTTAAGTTTGAAGCAAGTTTTCCATCGGAAACTATGAGTACTCGAAGACTGGAAGCTTTGTTTCCCGTTTTATTTTGCTTTCTTTTTTGTGCAGGGACTTGGCCATATTCGTGCCCGTGCTCGTGCCCGTGTTGGTGTTGGTGTTAAGCACTTCCGCTTGGCTGCTTGGCTGATTGGCTGATTGGCTGCCCGACATGCGTTTCCCGGCCGTGTGGCAGAAGTCTACCTCGAGAACGACCTCTGTGGCTTCCAGCTGCACTTGCACCTTTTGGCTTCTGACAGTTCTCACTCTATGCTTCCTCTCACTCTCTTCCCCTCTTTCTCTTTTCTCTGCTTGATTTTTCATTAAGTTTCCCGTTGAAGTACCAGCGTAAGTCACTCTTTTGCTGCTTCTCTTCTCCCCTAGTACCGTTAGTAAGAATTATTTTCAATTAGCCCGCAACATGACTGCGGAGCAGGAAAATTGATGGGGAACAGTTTTCCGTGTGGTTATTTTCCTTGAACTGAGACGCGCTGGCCATTTTTCTTATTTTTCCTGAAAAAATGCATTGGGGGTTATAGTACTTAACCAATGGCAAATCGCCAAAGCAAATATCGACGATATACATATGTATGTATGTATGTGTTTTGTGGATTCGAAATCCATTTGCTTTTAACTCTTTAAAGCCAAAATAAATATTATTGTATACATATGTATACTTTTTGTGACAAATAGCTAAATAAACCACAAACGCAAAACTAAAATTATTATAGTGCGCAACAAAATTAGAATATTTTTGGCATAAATGAAATTTGTTTTCGGATCAATAAATCTACATAAGACTAGACAGGAAAGCTAGCGTCGAGTGCCGAAGTTTTGAGTACCTTTGAAGAAGCTTTACGATAGCTGCACATAATATTTAGCTTTCACCTTTATTCTGTGTAGAGGAGAATATCGAACTATATCCCCTGTTTCCAAAATAAGTACGCACGAGTTTCATTAATGTTATTAATGTATTAATGTTAATGTATTAATGTTTGTTTGATCGTGGTCAGAGCTGCACTGCTTATATCAGCAGCATGTCAGCTGCAGCAGCAGTCAAAAGCTCAGATCAGATGCAAGCGAGGCAATAACGTAGAGAAGCTTAGCTAAGCAGAGAGCAAGCTTTTGGGAGAGAGCTTGCTATAATAACATATGTAGTCTCTTTTGCGACTGTCTTCTGTTGCTCTCCTTCTCTGCTGCGCTGCTTATCTGCTGTTGATCTCGTTATGCTGTTAATTTCGCTCTGCTGAAGCTGCTGTTCTCCGTCGCTGTGTAATTTGTAAGCCAAAAACGTGTTGCACAGTGCTATTGACTAATGCTCTGACTAAATGTTTTAATAATCTCACACAATTTACATATTCCCACTCTGATGCTTTGATTATGAATAACTAATTATTTGCACCGCTTTGTTTACTGAAAATGTGCATAAAAACTGTTGAACACACATCTCATTTCAAATACGAAAACATGATGCCCAAAATTGACACAATTTCCAATATCAATTAGTTTAAGGTTAATTAATCAACATTCAACTTATTTTTCTCTCCATTTATCCGATTGTTGTCCATTGAAAACAAGTTTGTGCGTGTCCCAATCTCCATTCGATTCGATTCGATTACCTACCAACCACCCGAAAGTAGGCAGCACTTTGCGGAGCAGCACACCACCCCCACCCCATAGCATGGGAAACCTTTGTCGCAGTCGCAGCCGCATTCACAGCTGACAAGCCAGTAGTTCTGTTTTTGTTGTTGTTGTTGTTGTAGTTTTTGTTTGTTCCCCAAACAATTGCATAACAATGCGGCGGGCGTGCGAAGAATTCCGGCCCTCAACTTAAGCCTAACTGGAAAACTGGAAAGCTGGAAAAAAGGAAACCGAACACAAACTTTACCCATTTGCCCATTCAAATGCAAATCTGGGCGCAAATCTTCAAATGACTTCGATTGGTTTTCTGGTTACGGCTTTTGTTTGCGGGAAGGACTCTGCCCTGGCGGACAAAGGACACTCCAGTCTTAGGAGCACTCTAATCAGAGTTCAGGGCAAACATGTAAATGCATTACAACAATGGTGACCACAGCATTTGAACGAATTTCCCAAACCGAATTGAGGAGAAGTTTAATTTGGTGCCAGGAGTCCGAGTCCTTGTTCTCGAATCTTTATGAGCGAAGGTTTCATTTGCATTTCTGTGAGAACTCGATTTCCGCTTGGTCAAGTGACATGATTGATACTCTCCGGCGCCTGGCGTCTGGCGTCTGACTGATTCCTGGGGATACCCAAGCCTGGGGCCTCGGGGCGGAGCAGGGCGTAAACACAACACCAGGAGCTTTGACACGCCGGAGCGAGCAGCAGGAGAAGGCAACATTGAGACGACCACAAGCGGAACAAGGACATGCAACCGAGCCAGGAGAACAATATATGAGGTGGCGACGTTGGGGAGTAGACAGAGTCGACACGTTGCAGCTCACACAATTTTGTAAAATGATTTCTGCCTCCAGAGATGGCAAATCGTAAGCCTTAAAGCCCCGCAGAGACTCTGGCAGCTTGGGATTCAGTAAATAATATGCGAATGCCATTGAAGTCTGTCAAGTCTCAGGACGGAAAGGGATCAAGAGACATTTGATCCCGAAAACTTCACAAAATAGAACAGCAATCTAGGCATTCAAGTAAAAAGTGAGGAACTATTGCATCGCTTGCCACGCTGCCACACCTACGAGCGCCTATGATAGCCACCTTGACACTCGCTTTAAACTGTTTTTAGATACTCCATGCAACACACACTACGAGTATATATTATATTGGTATGTGTGTATCTCGGATGTGGCAGCTTCGGCCTGTGTGCCACAAGTTGAATGCGTTTGTTTGCTGGTTTCGGGCTCAGACTGCAAACAATTAAGTTTGCATCTATGGAATGACACTTTTATTTCCTTGCGGCTGGCTGGCCAGGCACACCCAAAAAATGGGGCAGACACGCACGTACCAACATGTGCCGATGTCAGTGGCAATTTCTGTTTTTTGGCAACTCCACACAGTTGGAGAGCATTCCCCCCCTGCCCGCGGCTGTCAGATGCAATGGAGAGGAGACTTGAATAAAATGTAGTTGCAATAAATTTTCCACAGCTCCATAGAGCTGTATTTATGTATATCTACATATATATATATGCATATTATCTGTACACGGGCAGCTCCTGTTTTTTGGCAAGCCACAAGGCACTTGTCCGATTTAAATATTTAATCTGATTTCATGTTTCAATGCGTTCTTGGAGCATGCTGGATTACAATAATGCTGGGCATATGTTAGAGTAGCAGAATTTTCCTTAGCCTTTCAGTGGCTGGAAGCCTCTTTAAGTGTCGTTCTGTCGTTCTGCAATTTAATTGCACTTAAAACACACTGTTTCAACGTTTGGCTGTCATCCAGCAGCTGCTCAGGAAGTTATGGCCAAGCAAATGTGGAATTAGTCAAAGTATTTAATTCTTGTGGCATCTTAGGCATTCGAATTTTGATCGAATTGATTGTCTTGATGAATGTGGCAACTATAGTTTATCGGAAACTGGTCTTCTGAAATGAGCAGTAACATGAGAAGTCAAGAATTGGGTTGAAAATTGTATTCCAATATAATTTAGGAACATTTTAAAACTAGATTAAAACCCATCGATGACAGTATATTATTCCTTTCAATAAAGATAATACAATATTATTCGCTACTCTTCGATGAACTTTTTTGTGGTCCTTTAAGCATAGACCTGGGTCTAGGCCTAGGCTGATGCGAAGGCCTGTAGCATGGGACCCAAGTATCGCCTCTTAATCGTAGAGCCTTCGAAAGCCAAGTATGATGGAACTGGTGGGATGATTTATTGCTACTAAGTGTAAAATTTCAACTACTCTGATTTTCAGGTACTATTCAAAAGGTAAGCCTCAAATTCCCTATCCTCCTCCTACCCTACAACTCTCCAGCGTCGGACCTCCTCATAACCTCCACCATTCCATCGTAGAGCAGGCTGTTGACGTCGTTCCCCCAAATGAAATCGACGTGATTGAACTTCTCGTAGGGAATCAGCCCGTCGTGGACCACATTGGGCAGGGCATCGCGCAGTCGCTCCACATCCCGGACCGCGGTAAGGAGATCGTTCTTGCTGTAGTACAGGGCCACCTTGCAGTCGACATTGGCCAGGTTGTACTGTGGCGGGGTGTCGGAGCCGTGGCGGCGACGGTTCTCCACAGCGCTGAAGTAGTCGTACTTGTAGAAGCCACCGCTGTGGACCAGCTGGGTGTAGTGCCCCAGGGACTTGAGCGAGGAGCCAGCGACGTGTCGAACAAATAGCGGCACGAGGGTGGCATTCAGTTGCTGGGCATCGACGCCCATCAACTGCAAAAGGAAGTAGCTGCAGGTGTTCCTGAAGGCAAAGCTACAGATCTGATAGAACAGTCTTTGCCACACTTCGCCTTCCGGTGGAAAATCATATATTCCCAGGGTTCTGGCGTAGAACTGAAAAATATGCCATAGATATGAAAACTAGTAAATGTGGATAGCTCGTACTCGTACTTACAGTCAGAGGTCGGACGTACTTCGAGGCCAACAGGACAAAGGGCGACTCAATGTAATCACAGAATACCACCGGGGCCAGAGCCTGCATCAGTTTGATCTTCTTCATGTAGCCGGGTCGCTCACTACCCATTACCATGAAGGACGTGGTCCCCTGCGAGTGGCCAATGTAGTGGAGCTGCTGGAACCCCTTGGTCATTGCCAGAACATAGTCTATCGCGGCCGGCAGGTCGTACAGGCCGACCTCGTGGAAGGAGAAGTCCCAAAACTGGGGCATATGCCGTTGGTAGCGCTTGTGCTTCCTCGAGTAGCGATTGCCCCGCGTGTTGAGCAGCCAAATGTCGTAGCCCAGATTACTTAGCCTGTAGGCCAGCGATTTCTTGGGTCCCAGAACGAGATACCCAACGGAACTGTCTTCCAGGCCATGGACCATCAGCACGGGCTGCGCCCCCGGCTTCGGTATGCGATGGGCTGTGAGCACAAAACCATCCTTGGTCGTTATTTTGTGGATTTCCGCCTTATAGCCATACTTCCTGATCAGATCCGGCTGCAGAGGAATCATCATTAGTCATCATTCTCCCGAGTGATGTCTCCCTTCTTACCGCCGGCAAATTAGCATCCTCTATAATAGATCTATCGTATTTGATGATATCTGAAGTCACAGTATCTAGGTGCAGGCAAAGCCAGATCACAGATCCGAACAATAGCATTAGATTCTTTCTTCTAGTCATTTTTTGTTGCTTCCCTGTTGCTTCTATGGAACTCCCAGTCGTATGTAAAACCTTCAGTTAATGCAATTTTCCACATGCACTGTCAATGCTAGAGAGACAGCCCGAATGCTAGACTGTTTGTTAGACCATAATTAATTGGCCAATCAAGATCTATTTCTATTAAAGCAGATGCATGTAAACAAACAGATGTTCAAATTGCACTCGAACTTGAATTTGAGAATGAAATTGATTCACTTGAATTATTTATTTCTATTTGAATATATTGCTTTTCAAATACTTCGGTTTAGGTTAAAGTTTGTCGTCCTTTTATATGTATCATTATATTTATTTTCGGGTCCTTAATATCCTTTGCTGCATCCTGTTGCCCAATCGATACGAGTATTCACATGTTCGGTGTTTTCCAATAAAACGATTCGTAATGTTCTTCAAATCAGAACTATTCCCGCTGCGCGATCGACTGCCACTGAGCACTGGCATCCAGTCGGATGCCTTATTTGATGGCTAATTTCAGCTGGCGAGGCTTATTAAGTCGCTCCCCTCCTTGACCCGGTTGCATTGCCGACTGCTCACGAGAATCAGGGCAATTAATATGCATAATATTGAAAACCCTCATTGTTAATAATGTATTAAACAAGTTTTTATTGGCGCCCAATGGTAGCTGGAAGCGGCAGTAGAACAAGTTAACAGTCGGATAAGGTCGGGCGAAATTGACGTGAAAGCTGGAAAACTCAAACCAACTAGCAAATCACACATAATTGAAAAAATCTGACGCTAATCACAGTTGATATGATTTGCAATTGAATCTGCTACTAACAATGAAATTAAGTTATTACCCTTTGTTGCTCTGGAGGGTGATCCATTTTCAATGAGAATTCTCAGATAGACAGACCTTTTCCTCAGAAAATGGCATGGCAGTTTCTAGGTCTCTTGAACATAGGGAAACTCTCCCAACGTTAACTGTTCCTCGTTTTCCTTGAGCGGAAATACAAATTCCTATTATACAGCTCCTGCCCAAAACAAAGTTTTAAAACAAGGGCATCCCGAAGCACCTGCAAAACGATATCATCCAAAGGTCCTTTGAACTGTCACTGGCATACGGTGGAATATCCAAAGCGAAAACATCCAAAAGATGAAATCGCGCAATTGCAGAAAAACGTTGTGAGCCGCGGCAAGGGCCGTGGCTCTACTTCTAAGCCCGACACTCAGTCTGTACGTGCGCTGCTGTCTCGCTTCCCTCCGCCAGATCACGCACAATGCACGACGAAGAGTGTATGAGAGAAAGAGAGAGAGAGAGAATGAGTAAGCGCGTGGAAAGCTTTGCGTAAGCACAGCAATTTCATTCGTTCCTTCTGGCTATAATATTGAACCGATCTAATCCAGACTCAGCAATCTGCTCGATACGGTCATTCTCTATGATTCTGAATGTTTCGGTTTACTCATAGCTTTAAGATTGTGGATTCCACAGATTTTCGTACTTTGTGGGTGAAATACACAATATCACAGGATACCAAATTTGATTTCTCTAGCTCTTATAGTCTCAGAGAACTAGGCGCTCATCCATCGGCGCTCATCGGACAGACGGGCAGACAGACATAGCTCGTCTATTGATGATGATCAAGAAAATATATACTTTATGGGGTGGGAAACGCTTCCTTCTGGGTGTTACACACATTCAGATCCACCACAAAAGTAACATATTCGTAAACTCTTCGGGAAACTAGCCTCAAAAGAGGCTACGACATCCAAATTGTCTTGATAGAAGGCTACCTCTAGGGGCAGCTTTACATATGATTTAAAAACGATATGCATATATAGTAAACAATTAAAAAGTACATATTGGTTTAATTTATGTTATTTTTGTTGGGTTTTGGTCTTCGTATATTAATACATATATGTATTTCATTTGTATGTATGTAAGTATTCCAAAGTAAAGTAAACTAAATCAAAATAAATACCTAACTATCGCTGACACCTCTCACCCTCTTTATACTGTAAGTTTTTAAGGTAAACTAATATACATATGCTTATGCTAGGTTCCATCGTTCCCCCTTCAGATAACGGAGTTCTCCTGATTTCGCATGTTCTCCAGCATTCGGTCCCAGAGCAATTCCCTGCCATTGATGGCCCATATGAAGTCCAGGTGGTTGAACTCCGGATCGTCGACCAGGTACTTTGTCACGACATTGGGAAGCTTGCTATCCAGCATTTCCACATCCTCGGGAGGCGCCAGCCAGTCGTTCTTCCCGTAGTAAAGCGCCACCTTGGCCCGGACATTCTCCAGCTTGTAGGAGGGGGGATCTAAGGTGCCGTAGCGCCAATGGTTCCTCAGCCATCCGTAGTCAAACTGTCTGAAGGCCCCAGACCTTTTCAGCTGGCCAAAGTGTTGCATTTGCTTGGTAGAAGCTCCGGCCGGGGAGTGGCCCACAATCACCGGCAGCATCGTCTCGTTTAGTTGCAGCTTGTCGAAGCCAGTGGTCAGAAAGATCACGTTCGAGCAGATCTCCTTGGTGATGGTTGTCTCGTCGCAAATGATCCGATTGAACATGCTGATGAACTCGTTCTTGGGCAGAAACTCATGGACGCCGATTAGCTTAAGGATCACCTGAAAGAAAAAGTCGAAAAGTGAGTTTATTGAAGAAGGATTTCGAAGAGAAATGTGGATAGGAAGAAAGCATAGGAAAAGGAATAGGAACGGGGTAACTTACGCTCACCGATAAATGCCATTCGGCCAAGAAATTGACGACAGGACTCCGGCAATGCTTCAGGAAGGCCACTGGCGCCAGGGCCTGCATAAAGAAGATCTTCTCCATATACTCGGGTCTCTCACTGGCCATGATCCAGAACACGACGGTCCCCTGCGAGTGGCCAATGTAGTGCAGCTGACTGAACCCCGTGTGGTTGAGCACAAAGTCGATTGTGCTCGGTATGTCGTGCTTGCCCATCTCGTGGAACGTGAAGTCCCAGAACTTGGCATGGCGCGTGCTGTACTTGACGTGGTTCCTAGAGTATGTGTTGCCGCGGACGTTGGCCATCCAAACATCGTAGCCCTGGTCATAGAGCAAGTATCCTGTGGGGGTTTGGGGGAGAAAGGCTCAATCAGAACGGGTTGTTTGAGGGAGAAAACTCTTGCCACTTACCCAGTCCTTTGTTGGGTCCCATCTCCACCCAAGTGGCCGAACTATCCAGCAGGCCATGCACCAGGAGCACGGGCATTGCGCCAGGACGGGCGATCCTGTGAATACCGAGTATGTAGCCATCGTCTGTCTGCACGGTATGATTCTCCGCAGGGTAGCCATATTTTTGTATCAGATGGATCTGAAAAGGGCAAATTTAACACGAGAATTGAGTGATGGAAAATATTCTGATTTGTTTAATGTCTAATGATGATAAAAGATCCGAGACAGACTCCATTTGTAATGCATACATGTCGGCGCTTTATCGCTCACTGCATTTCCAAGTCGGAAGAATCTTGCTCTTTGTCATGTAATAAAATATGACCTCACCTTTCGACTATTAAAGTAACTCAAACTAAAAAAAATCAATTTTGCTGCGTTGCGTACTTTTGACTTGAACATTTTACAATACTCAAATCTATGCGGTCATAGCACCAGGTAATGCCGATTTATAATAAACACCTTCGACGAACATACAATGATGATTAAATCAAACAAAACTGGCGCAAATCGAACTGCTTAAGAGATTATTGAGCTTCTGTTGAACATTTGTTTGGGTTTGGGTTGGGGTTGGGGTTTCGTCATTGCTTACCGTGTCCAAGTGCGAATCTTCCAATATATTGGGATCCACATCGCTCTCTATCCGCAAGTTAGTGTCCCCGACTATGGAGCGCCCCAGCCAGCTGGGGGACTTGAATTCGACGTTGAAGAGGGTGACATTGCCCAGCACCATTGCCAGGCCAGCGCTGATCTCCGGCTGGACCAGGCACAGGCATAGGGCGCCGATGAGCAGACTCGCTGACGATGATAATGACATTTCTGTATCTGTATCTGTATATACTCCGTATACTGTATGTTCTCCCTCTCGATGTGGGGTTAGGATCTCTGGGGTCTGTTAGCTGCGTTCGGTTCGAGTCACAAGTGCCGACTGACGGCAGTTTCAATTTGCAAGCGACAAAGAAACTTTCAGCGAGAGAGAAATTCGACTCTATTGTGTATATGTGTGCAGTAGGGTCCGGGCATGTACTTGCACTTGTTGGTGTACAATACTTTCAATTCATTCGAATCACCAAAACAGAAGTATTGGTCGGGCACGGCGATAACCCGGGGTGGTGGCTGCCTTCGTCACTGGCTGATAAGCCGCGCCGAAGAGTCCGGCTTGAATCGATCTTGACTTTGACTCCGCTTACGCACGAGACTCCAATCGGCCCCCCAACAACAACTGAAGATGTTTTTCGGTATTCGATGGGGGTCTACCTTGGCAGCAATGCCCCGACCAGTAAACAAACTAGTCAACATGTTGCCAAGCCAATTGATTTCATAATATTACTGCTCCATCCGACTCTCCCGACTGCCCATACTACTGTGTATAGCAATTTGTTGCTGGCTGGAAACAAATTTTTAATCATATTTATTACAGACACGCTTTTGAGTATACCATTTTGTAATTGATCATGCCTATCCTGATGTGTATTATAGGGTATATATAAGTCCATATGTAAAAGCCCTTGGTGCTGCCTACCCCACACTTGACCTAATAATCACAATCTTGACAATCCCCATTTCCAGCTGATTAGAAAACTATGAAGATGGTTAAATGTATTTATAAGTCCATATGTAAAAGCCTTTGGTGCTGCCTACCTAACACTTGACCTAACAATCACAATTCCCAGCTGATTAGAAAACTATCAAGAAGGTTAAGTGTTTTACTAGTAAGTAGATTCACTCTAAGAAAACAAAGTCCGTGTCTAAAACTATCAATTAGATTTTCAATGCTTTGAGCGAATTATTTGTGACAGACTGAAATTGAGCTGAATAATACAAAATTATACTTGAATGGCATATCCGTAGTAAATTTCTATCTATATGGTTTACGAATTACGAATATTTCCACACTCAACATTGAAACAAAGAAATGTGAATCATATTAAATAGATTAGCAGTGGATCCGCACAAAGTGCAACGGTTGCTCGAACAGTAGGCTAATTCCCATTAAAATGTACCCAATATTTCCCAGAATTGATTAGGGTGACCCCTTCGCAATTGCTTTGCTCGGGCGCCAACCCCCGGCTCACTCGCTCGCGCCGATGTGAGTAAAGTATCGTATTAATGGTAAAATTTATTCCCCAATTTTCTTCTTAGACGCTCTCTTTAACTTGTTCAAAAATTCCATCCCTAGTTGTAGATTCTTTTCTAAGACACGAATATTTTCCACTTTGTTCATTTGCCCATTGAAGCGGAACCTCCCGCAATCGTACAAAAACATGTATGAAACACTCATCAAATTACTCATTTATTGCCCACAAAATAAAAGATTACCTGTTTACTATTTCTCGATCAAAGTTCAATTAACTACGCCAGACTGGAAGCCGAGTAGGTATTACTGCCTGTCATTACCAGATATGCACATATAAACAATGTATCAAACTTTGATAGGAGCTTGATAGCCGAGAGAGAGAGAGAGACGAGACTCGAGTTCGGACACACGAAATTAATTTTAGAAATATTTTATTTGCTGGCGGTAAACAATAATCCAATAATGGATGAGCCGGAGATAAAGAGGAGCGAAATCACAGCTGGACTGGGAGGGGGGTCCGCTTATCGCACTGCACAGCGGGGGGAGTTGAGTGGAGCTAAGCCCGAGAGCGAGCCCGAACCCGAGCACTAAACGAGTGTTATTCAATTATTAAGTGTAGCTGATTCTGCATTTAACGAGCAAACATACATGTGTACATATATGTTTATATGCATACAATTTGTATATACATTGTATATACATATATGTATGTTTACAGTCCCGACAGCTACTGCTATAGATCCATATGCAAAATAGCACAAACAATGTGCAGTTCATTAAATGGGCTGTTGAGCATAAATATACACATATATATAAATTTATGCATGTTATTCCCCTCCCCTCGAACTCCCATCATCGACCTCTGCAATGTCAGCCGATTCGTTATTATCATATGAAAAGCGTTTCAGTTTCAGCTTGAAACTCGTTTTCGGGCCTGGCAACATGTTGCCACCCAGGGATGTTGCTGAGAGTCAATCAAACTCCCTTCTGGACAATCCGATGACATTTGGAATAGCTTTTCACATTATTTACACTGCGGTTTGTTTTTGGGGACATCCAATGCAATCGAACGCAAATATCCGAATTGCCAAGCTAACCACTCGATTCCATGACATTTTTAGCCTCTCAAAAGCCCTCTGGGTGCCCGTTGGGAGCCGTCACCGCAGGCCGCAAACAATCGACTGACACAAAGAGTGGCATATTGCCTCCAAAAGTTATATTCAAACTTTTAATAGTTCCGAAAGTTGAATGGAGAGAGAGGGGGCGAGCTGGTGAGATAAATGCCAAATATTTCTTTAAAAAAAAGTTATGTTGTAGGAATGGGTAAGCTGATCAGAAAATGGATATTCATTCGAGATATCTTAAACGTCAATAGGTTATCAAAAGTCATATTTACCGATTACATAAGTAGCTAATAAATTCAAATTTTGACATGTGCTAAAGACCATATTCCGACTATCCGATACCCGGTGTTTAGATACATACAACACCAGAATGAGAGAAAAAAGAGACTTAAGGGCTCGAACTCTATCTCCTAGAGCCCTAACCGACTCAGACGTGTCTTTATTGTGGTATTTGTAGCTTCTCCTATAACATCTCACAAGCATCCGAATTTGTAGCAACAGGTTTCGGTCTTAACTTTAATATCCAGTACTTTAACGAGGAGAAGAGTCGCAGCAAAATACCGGAAAATCGACCACTTGAAGGCAATGAAAGAGCGACCTACTGAACACTCCACACTCCACAGTAAGGAAGGGGCAAGGAAATCAATGTGAGATTCGCATAAGATGCGGGCGTTTGAGACCCCTGGGACTCGGGAGGGTGAAGGAACTCCCCCACGAGAAGACGAGAAGAAATTTGGCAAATATGCGAGTCTGAACCGTAAGTGCTTAGTGTGTCAATGTGGCAAATGTATCTGTTCTCGAAGCATTGTATCTGTGTATCTTCACCTCGTTGGTAACCCTCTGAACACGTACTCGACGCCCGGCACTCGTTGCTCGGATCAATTTCCAGAACAAGATTTATGCGCTTGCCAAAAAGGGGCCATAAAATATTTATTGTTTTCGAGTTGCACGGCCCTGATAAGCAGCAGCAGCAGCATCCCGATAGGCATGAGGGCAGGCCCAAGGATGCTCGTGAGGGGCCAGTCGAGGGCAGAACAAAGAGCAACAGGAACAAGGGGCTAAGTAGCCCACACCAGGACCCGGCTCCTTATCCTGTAATGCGATACGAGTTGGGTGAGCGGGGCAGAGCCGTGAAATATTACCTTTAAATAAGAATTTATTTTCATGCTAAATTCGAAATTTAAATGAGAATACCCAGCATATCCCTTCCATCCCGTGAGCACAGAAATCAATTTCACTTACAAAAGAGCAATCAAGGAAGAAAGGATCTTCGGATTGGTCTGGAATCTATATAATCAGGCATATAGGGTTGTTGATTTATCCCAATCGATAGATATATTTTATTTAGATACATGTACAATATGCACTCCGATTTCGACTCATCAGACCAGTAGTTGAGATCATAAAACTCTATTGAAAGCAACCCGCTTTTAATGACCAATCCCGGGAAATGTTCGTTCTTTATGGCCTCATGCAATAAACCCAATTCGTTTAAACAGTAAACAGTAAACAGTATCGTTTATCTATCACAGAAATGATTCAGGTAACTGTTCTGTACATTTCCCACACATATGACATTCAAATGTTTTCCGATTCAATGTGTCTGAGCTTCAGTTAACCCTTCAGTGGCCGCAACATCTGCAGCGATTTATACAAATAATTAACTGTCAACTGCAGGCAGCAGTCGGAATTTTCCGCTTTCCTTCCCCTTCCGGCTAAGCGACACCTTGAGGGATCAGCACGACTGCCACTCCGTACAACTCGTTTGAAATTATAGGCAATTTTCTCTGGCGTTCCGAAAAATGTGAAAAATGAAAAATATAAATAAATGTTGATGATTGTTTGGCAGCCACAGTGACGGAGGGACAGGGTGATTTATACAAATGTGCGAGAAAAATGATTTTTGCACGCCTCAGAGCAGTTGACAGGCTCAACCATCAGCCATCATCCAGGAGCCCTGAGCCCTCAGCCCTGAGCCCCGAGCCATCATCCACTGCTGCTCCTCTCGACTGCCAAAGTCATTAACTCGACAAACCGCGTCGCCGTCAGCAGAGCAGCCAGTGATGGCAGGGATGGCAGACGGGATTCGTGAGATTTGTGATTTGAATGTCGGGCACGGGCTGCTATACCAAGTACCCATGGTCTCTCAGAGGGAGATCCCTAGTTGGGAGATCCGAAAGTGAATCATTTTTAAAGTTTACTGGATATGCATCTGTCTGACTGGATTATCCGCATCATCCCATGGAAATAACCAAGTTATCAGAATAATCGGTATGTCGAATACCTATCGTACCCATCCCTGACGTGGGCGTGGGCGTGGGCGTCGATGCCGGCAGAGGCGAGTTATGTGTAAGTGGAGCGGAAGTGCACACATATACAGCACACACAGCCTTTGTGGGTGCTGTTTCAGGGGTGGGAGCGGGAGCGGGAGCGGGGGAAGCGGTGAGGCAAAGGCAACTCGAAAAATGTTAAGGCATTCGTTATGTCAACAAGCAACAATAAGAGAGAGCGCTAGAAGGAGGGAATGAGAGACTGCTGAGAGGGAGAGAGATTCTTGTTAGGCACATTACATCACTCATTTTGAAGCAGGCTTGTGCATGTCCGTGCCCGCCTGTATTTGTGTCTGTACTTGTATTTGTGTTTGTAATTGTAAGTCAGGAGTTTCCTAACGACCAACTTGCCTCTCCTCTCCACTCCACTCCGCTCTGCGCTCCGCTGCACCGTTCTGCTTATTTTTTTAATGAAGTGCAGCTCCTGTTTCTGCAACAGCCTCCCCGCCCCCCCACTCTTCCGCCCAGCCTGCCTGCCTCTCCGCTTGCAACTGCAGCCAAGCGACAAATGCCGCGCATTCTCATTTCCACAAACGTCTCGCCATCTCTGCGGTGGATGCGGCACAGGAGAAGCCCTCGCACCGGGACGCAACCTGCACCCGGATCCTTCTGCGGCCTCTTCTGCTTTGTGGCACGTTCATGGTCCCATTTTTCCTGTGTTCTGTGTTCTGTTTTCGCCCTTTGCCTTTAAAGGTATACAAATCTGCTGCTTCGCTGAATCTCAAGTGGCAAATGCGTTAATTGGGCATTAAAAGGAATGTGGCGACGGGGGGAGGGAGGGTTAAGGGTAAATGGGTTTAGGGATACCATTTTATGGTATTTTAATATATTTTGTTTCCAAGTGCAGGGTCACTACATAAAAGTGCTCCATACATATGTTACATATCGCATTCTGTAAGTCGCCTAGGAGGAGACATGCCTATGCCAGTTACATCCTAGTTGTCTACAGGTTTACTCAAGTTTCTGGCAGTTAGTTGGGAACTAGTTGCTGAGGTTCCACTGGTAGCTACATGCATGTATCGCCTAAATTATCATCTTTAGTAATTCATGGTTTGTTGGAGCATCAGCGTTTAGGGGGCAACAGCGTTACGTCCAACCTTTGTAGGTCGAAGTCTCCATAAGTCTAACGTTTTCTTTGGATAATAGTGGTTCGACTTATGGATAGTGTGTATATCTCTTAGTCACACTGCCTGCTTTACGCATAGCAGACCTCTCCATCAGATCTCATCAACATTTCAGTCTAGTGAAATACAATCGTATGGCAACCATGCACAGAATTGCGAAGTTCCTTAACAAATTCTTAAGTTATGTGAAAAAGCAAAGCAAACTTTCCTAAGAAAAGAAAAAATTAACAAAAAACCCTTTATTCTTTATACTATTATCTGGTAAAAGAGGAACAAGTGCTAGTGTGTAGGGGGTTCTTTCTTTCTTCATAAAATGTATATTAATCGAATTTAAGGAAAACTTTAAACAGAGCAGAAATTTAGTTTCACGTTGCATTCTATGCGATTTATTCCCCTCGAAATTGTTTCTTGAACTCCACTCCCCAGCAAGCGGATTGCCTACCCTGCTCCTCCCCACCGCCATCTTGAGCATTGTCTTCCCACCTGTGTCACCTGCTGGTTCAATCAACTAATAAACTCCCCGAAGCCGGCGCAGACTCCAAAGTGATTATTGATTTAATTACACATCAAAGCAGCAAAGACCACCCGGTCCACAGCGTGGGGTCTTGGCAATCAATGTACCTATGGGGGAATCTTCTCCATCATCAGCTGCTGTCGTCACTGTGCCGGAGTAATAAAATGCTAATGAATTAATTTTCGCTAGAACTTTGCAATAAAGTGACTTTTCCCCAGCTCCCAGCCCAGGTCTCTTCCCCCCCAGCCTGGTCGTCCTTCCTGAACGGCTCCTGGTGTAATATTGGCCCAAAGACAGTCGGGCAAGTGCATTAAATTTAATGAACTCTTATTACGTTGGAGCTGCAAAATGAATTATGCATTTAATATTATTATTAAACATTCTGCCGGCCCATCAAAGCCAACTCCAAATATTTGATGTAGTTAAATTTTAATCGTTTTGCTGCCTGTTTACACAGGGGAGCCTTTCAAATTGAATACATTCCCTAAATAGTTGCATTTAACAAATATTTCGAAGGGCGGCCGCTCCCTTTGAGAGGCAGCTACGCGTAAATGGGGCGCAGAACTGGGTGTGGGATCCGTAGTCGTAGTCGTAGTGGGAGCCAAAGTCACAGGCACAGTCGGAAGCAGGCAAAAGCAATTTCCTAGTCACAGATTTGATTTTGTTTGCCCAAGCGATGCGGCATGAAATCGTTTGCCAAATGCCGAGTGCCGAGTGCCGAATGCCACAGCGCCCAGATGTATCCCAGAGATACATTCGGCTAATGAAATGCACGCTCTGCCCCGAGTGGGCCACAGGGCCTGGAAGGGCCTGGCAGGTCCCGGCAGGGCTAGGCAAATAATCAACTCTGGATCATCAACAATAAGGGGCCATTGAAACAGACAGAACGCCGGCAAGGAGCTCGTAAAAAACTCACCACACGATAAAAATCAAAGGCAAGAATCAACCAGCAGAAATTCAATACAATGTGGGAGGAGTGAGTCGCTATTTGAGTCGACTGCTTGCTACCTATTATCCAGTACAACAATATTTCTGCACGAGGTATAGTTCTACTCAAAGAACAAATGTGTTGAAGAAATGCTTAACATTTGGACAAAGATTCAGATTAAGAGTCTCAACAGAAGAGAGACCGAAAATGTATCATACATGGCAGTGGGTCCATTGTATCCTTTCACTTCCTGAGTACCCATTATTACACGGAGACTCGCCTCCACTGACCGCAAAACAAACTTTTTGTTTCAGATTTATGCGGCAATATTTTGCTTTGAAATCGGTTGGGACCCCTACCCCCATTTCCAGCCAGCCGCCACCCAGAAAGGGAGGGCACAAAGACAAATACAAATACACGTACAACCTGTAGCATTCATCCGCCTCTCTGGGTTTCGGTTAAACTTGAGTTCTATTTACATTTTGCGCTTGAACGCATTTTTATCTTTATCTCTCGTGGCAGCCGAGTGGCTGCCACAGGACGGATGAGGGGCATGGATTGGAGTGGAGTGGAGGGAAAGCATCTAAATTTTAAATTGAAAATTGATTTTTCCAAATGTATTCGCAATTCTTTGTTGTTTGACTAGAATTTGATTTGCTTTGCTTTGCGTTGCGTTGCTCGCATCGCTGGCTGGTCAGCGATTGATTTTTTCGATTGATTTCGCTTCTGGCCAGCGGACAGATTGGAAAATCCTCCCCCGAAGCGTTTTTATGATAAGCCTTGTGAAGGGAAGTGGAAGTGGGATGAAACTAGGGATTGTCAGATCCCCACAGTGCGTCTGACTTACATTCATATGTTATGTGGCATACATTTGGGCGTCCAGGTGGCAGGGCAGTATAAATAGGGTAAAATGAAATGCAGAAATTTGGTAATATTTCGGTTATGCTACCAATATTGAGCACAATACAGATCCTACATCAGTCAGGATCGTTTGCGCTACAAACAAAAACAAGATACGAGTATCTTCGAGTACGAGGCACACGATTGAGCGGATCTCCCACAAGAATTTAAGAAATAAAGGAACTACCCTGAAGAACCGCATTCCGTACAAACTCTCAGCCTAAAAAGAATCGATATAAGAGGCTCCATATATACCGAATTTGGGTTTATACAAAAGATACAAGTACGTGCACAATATATACTTTCTAGTTGTGCTCTCCACAGAATTCCTTCAACAGGAGATTATAAATTATTAGTTATCATCGTTTAAAGTCTCCTTGGTTACATCCCCCATGATTCTCTCTGCCAAGGATTTTCCTATGGAGCTCGGCCTTGTTCCAGGCATTGTTCCCTTTTTATTTACTTTCCTTTGAACACACCTTTAACTTAACATTTACTGCTTACCCTTCTGGCCAAAGTCTTGAAGAGGGTCTATTGATTTTCTGTATTCCTTATCTTAATTTGCTGTACCAGTTAGCGGGTGAATTTGAAATAATATTAAGACAAATATAAAACAGGAGCAGAAGCCTTGCGCCCTGGAAGCCGGTCATAAGCCTATCAAAACGTTTTTATTAGACCCCTGCACGCGTCTGGGCGACAAGCCCCCCACAGGACGGGCGGGGAGTTCCTTTTGGGATTCCCCCACACGGTCGACGACAGTTTCGCGTGTGTTTGCACTTTTCCGGTCGTTTTTCTAGCTTTGAAGCGACTTCTAGGCCGCCATTTGGGGGATGTTGGTCTTGTGCCACAGAAATTGATAGCGGACGACAAATCATACCTTGAGACGGAGTCAGATTCGGTGCTTGGGCTGGGGCAGGGGCAGGGACGGGGGCTGGGGCTGCACTCTGAGGGTGGCTCTGTGGCAGCTCCAAGAGTCCCGAACCTTGTTTGTCCTGCTAATGTGGTGGCTGTTGTTGCTGTTGTGCTGTTGTGCTGTTGTTGTTGCACAATTTGCCGGCCTGCTAATAAAATTTGATAAGCCAAAGTGGAGCAGAGCCAGACGGGGCACATAAAATGTTTACCCGCTGCACGCAAATTGGGGATAAATTCACTCCCCGAGTCGTCTCCGTAATGCAGGGGGAGTGACACAGCAACAAACACCCAGTGATCCGCCCCATCCAGCCCCCATCCCCTACCCCCTCTTCCCTCTTCCCTGCTCTTCCCAGCAATTGCAAAGTTAATTTGTGCATAAAAATGTTGCCAGGGGAGTCATCCATTGGGGTCTGTCGGGTCTGACGGGTCTGTTCGGATCAGACTCTGGCTCTGGTCTTCTTCGTAGCCATAAAAATGTTTTCGCAGAATTTTTTCTCTCCCTCCACTGCTCCGCTGATCCGCTGCTCTCTGACCTCTTTGATTTATTCCAATGTGCTTTGATTCGAGCCGTTTCATCCCATTCTATTTGATGGTGCCTTGGCCATTTTGGTTTGATGCATGCGAAATGCATTTTTGATGACGGTTAATGGAGTTTTTACTGCCTCTGTCTCCGTCTCTGAGCGTGGACTTTATGGGAGGCTGGGGGACTTGTTAAATTTCCATTCCCCTGCCTGACTTGGCACATTTTTGTTTTGTTTTTGTTTTAGGCCGGGCCCAGTGCCAATGATTGGGGGTTGGTTTATTTTATTAGACATGATGGGGCCGGGCCGGAGGGCAGACAGACAAAATTTCGAAACGTTTTTATATGGTCTGGATGGTCTATAACGCTTTTTTTGAGACGCATTTTTCATTTATGACTTTTCAGAGCTTGTGGCTTAAGTGGAAAACGGAAACGGCTCTTCGAATTGACGAAGATTTCCTGGAAATTGTGTACATTTTCTTATCGCAAGAGGAATGGCAATTCTTTATAAACCTATAATCAGAACCGTCAAAATATCTTCTGTCTAGGAATTCCCCTACAGTTGTTTTAAGTATTACTGAAATTTTAAAGGCTATTTTTTATTTGGTGTTTATATTTCTGTGTTGCCAACGATTGCAAGTGGTAACAAGGTCAAAATAGTAGGGATTTTCAGAATTATTGTTCCATTATAAAGTAGCTTTTGATTAGCCGTATATATATAAAAACCAAAGGCAATCGCATGGGACAAAAATATAAGTGGTCTTCTTCGGCGATCAATTCAAACTCAAATTTCACTCAAAAATTGAGGCCTTATATTTATGCGAATTTCTGATAGATGTTGTGCATGGATATCTCTTTAAAATGGTTATAGTTTTACGCAAATTTGATTTGTTTTTTTTTTACAATTTAATTTAAACCTCTGTCGCACGGGACAAAAACGTCTTGGGTCAATAAAAGTAAAAAAATATGTTAACCAATATAAACCGACTATAAAAATACAAAAAAAGAACAAAAAGTGGACTTTTACTTATTTTAATTAGTTTTCAGTTCAAAGGTAATGAAATTATGTGGTTAAATTAGCCAAGTTTCAAACAATTTAGAAAAAAATATCGGGTCGAAAGAAATGTGTTTATATTAGCTTTTAATTAATTGGTTTCGGTGGACCTTTCCATGGAAATGCCCATATGTGTACTTTTTCTTTTAGTGACTACTTCTTTTTTTATAAATTCCGAAACCAGCAACCAAGCTTTTGTTAATTATCCCCTTCGATAAATTGTGTGTATCTCTACCAATTATATCGATGTCCTTCCATTAAAGCATTGCCCGTGGGGGCATAGGAAAGGGGACTGCATATCGGCAAGTAAAAGCAAAGTCAAGCCAAATATTTGCCCACACATTTGCGAGTAGACACACATTTTCACACAGGGCGAGCGACAAAGTCAGGCCCGGCAAAAGGACAACGTTTGAGCAAACACGCACACACATGTCCGCATAGACACTCTCTCTCTCTCCCTCATACATCTGCATAGCAAACAAAAACGAAAGCACAAGAGAAGAGCGGAGAGCGGAGAACGGAGAGGAGAGGGACACTTAAATGCTGCTCAAAATTGGATTTGAGGCAGCTTAGAGGAATTCTCTGAACCCCTCCCCGCTCGTGCACTCCCAAATGCTGATAAACATTTTTATAGTTAGGCCCAACATTGCCACAAGTCATGGCTCATCCCTTTCTGTCTCTATCTCTCCATCTCTCCGCTCTCCTCTCCTTCCTCCTTTTCTTTTGCCGCCTTATTCCCTAGCTGCACATTAAAGCTCAGCAAAAAAGAGAGAGCGAGAGGCGGCGCGTCGGTATCACTGTTTATGCTTATTTAAAAAAGTAGCAGCGCTTCCAAGTTTTGATTTGATAAAGCGAAAGAAAAGCAGAGGAAAGAAATGCTAGGGAAAGCTAAGAAAAGGAAGAGGCCACAGGATGTGTGGGTATGTGGGTGCGTGTGAGAGAGTGGGAGAAACAAGCACGGTGGGGTGAGAAGGGCGCTGGCTGATAAAAAAGAATCGTTTATGCAAGTCACATACGCAGCGAGCTTTTAATAATAAAAACAACGAGCTTCTGTAATATGAAAACAAACCCGGGGACGTGAATGTGCGTGCCAATGTCTCTATGAAAGCGAAAGGGCCCGGCAGCCAGGACCCGGTATCCAGTGCAGCCACAAAGTGTGCCATAGTCCTTTGCACTGTCCTTAAAGGAAGGGTTTCTTATCGGGAACCCCCAAACATTTTAGCCCATAAGATAATTTTATCATTGCTTTCGCCTTCGGTACAAATTTCCATTTTTTAACTTCAACAAGAGCCTATTACTGTCATATAATACTCATTTGTAGAAATTCCATTTGAAAATCTAATTTTTACACTCGGTACGCGACTTTGCATCTTCAAAGAAACTGCCCAACAAAAGACCAAAAACCAATTTGATTATTTTCGAAACAGCCCTTGAAGGAATTCATTTTCAATGCTGAAATTTATAATATTAGGGTCGTGCAGCATAGTATGAATAAAATATACATATGACATACATACATACCAGAAATGGCTCCAGTTCGTAAAATTATGGACAAAAATTCTATTGATTTGTATGTAGTCAGTGTTATATTTAAATTTGTACAATTTTCCCCTAAATGGATAATTGAGTAGCTATTGGTCAGTCAGTCCTGGCCGCATTTCGGTCTGCACCACATAAAAACTTCTACCTTGGGCAGGCGTAGAAAAGAGAATTACTAAGAGGAAAGATCTCTAATAAATAAATCAACGAATTCGGAAAGTCCTTCACAGTCAAGCTTAATTGAATTCTCAAAGGCTAAAAAGCGCCTAAAATGTCATCCTTACCTAAGTACAAGCATGGAGCTACAAGCTATCTTTATGTAAATAAATTGGTAGCTACAAAAAATGTGTTAAATTCGATTTAAATGCGTTTTTATTGACACTTAGCTAAACAATGCGATCGAGTGAAGGAATGGAAAAATTATGAACAGGAAACAATATTAAAACTTAAATAAGAGCTCCATGCTCTATTTAAGATTGAATTGGAAAGAAATATAAAAAGTGTATATAATATAGTACATAAATAATGAAAAACACATAATAGTTTAACCCTAACTCAAAACCTAATTGAACATAGACAAATTAGATAAGAGTATACTCCAGTCAGGGAAACATGAGGGCAAAGAGGGCCTTCAGCTGTTGGGAGGCACTGCAGTTGGGCCCACATATGACCACATCCGCGTAGATCTGGTGCTCACGGCTGTAGGTGAGGTTCTTGATGTTGGTGAACTTCGGCTGAATGACGCGCTGGAGGAGATCTTCCTGTCGCAGAGCATAGCAGAGCTTTCCGCATAAGCATTTGGGCGCCTCCGAGATGAGTTCAATGAGAATGGCAGGCACAGAGTCTGCGGACAGAGGCAGTTTGTAGTTGGCGACGGCGCGAGCTGCCTGCAGCCAGAGCGGCTGTGGAGTATTGCTGGCCGACAATCGCTGCGACTGTAGCTGAGCAGCCTCGGCATTGAAGCCTCTGAAGCAGTTGCCCCACACGTCCAGCAGGTCTATGCGGAGATCCTCAATTGCTGCGGGCAGGGATTCCAGTTTGTTGCTGCACACGTGCAACGAGCGTAGACCCTGAAGCCTTCTAATGGCGAAGGGCAGGCGGGTCAGCTGGTTGTCATTCAGTTTTAGAGAGACCAAGCGCTCAAACTTAACCAGAGCAGGTGGGAAGTAGGTCAATCCATTGCTCGACAAGTCCAGCTCGCGGAGAGACTGACTTAGCTTCGTGCCACGCATCCAACACCAGTCATTCAACTCGCCCAGACAGTTGCCGCTCAAGTGCAGCGTGGTCAGGGGCAGGCGGCCTAGCTCGGGAGGAATCTGGCAGTAAAGGAAGAATAAATCAAAATGTACACGCAATGCAAGGTCCGCTCACCCACCTTGGTCAACTTGTTGCCCCCGACGTCCAGCGTGGTGAGGTTGCGCAGCGTGCAGATCTCAAAACTGAGTTTAACCAGCTGGCTGTTGTTAATGGTCAGAGACTTGAGGGTGCGAGGGAAGCCCTTGATGGGGTATTCGCTGCGCTTGCTGACGACCATCCTCTGCTGCGGCTGCGACTTCTGGGGAATGGCCGTGGCGGCCGCTATGTTCAGTCTTAGGTTAATGGCATCCTTGCCCTCCATGCCCAGCTTCAGGGTCTGTAGAAATCCCTTCAGCTGTATGGGATCACATTTGATGAGCAGGTTCTCCGCAGGCTGATGGAAGCCAATAGTGGCCTTTCCATCCAGGATAAACTTTGTGTGCACGGCTTGTACATTGTCCCGCACCTTGTACCTGGTGCCGGTCTTGGTGTGGCCGCTGAACAGCAGCATTTCCAGCTCTTTTTTTGTGTTGCCATTTGAGTCCGACGCGCCCTGCTTGTAGCCAATGGCAAGTGTGGACTTTACGGGCCTGGGAGTCCGATTCGCTTGGGTTGTGCGGTTCACCACCTGCACCTCGCATAAGATTTTCATGGCGAGTTAGTAAATAAAACAACTAAAATCTGAGTCTAAACAACATTTGTAATTTTCAATTCGCTTGCTGGGTTGATGGAGTTGCCAGACTGGTTCTACGTCAGCTGTGTTTGAATGGCGCTGCCACTGCAGACCTATGTCTGTTTTGGCGCGTGCGCGTGCTCACAGCCAGCCGCCAGCCCACATATCGCAGAAGTTACAAAACCAAAACAAAATATTGCATTATAAACAGTGTTTGTTGCAATTGTTGCAAAAGAGCGACGTAATAACATTATAAGCGCAAGAAAATGCTATTCCGCAAGGTTCGCCGACACTTTCTGCCGTTCTACATGTTCAACGGGTTCTTGTGACAACGCAACGACCACCGTTATCAACGCTTGCGTTATAACAATTACAAACAATGACAATCAGAGGCGAGAGCTCATGGTAAGTGGTGTTGTTGCAACAACGTACCAGCCTTTAACTCTGCTTTCATTTTCTTGCATCAGCACAACAGCGCACTGGACAACTATATAAACAGCAACGTGATAATAAATATAGATAACTGCGCGCCGTATAGCACTAATGTAAGTGGAAATATTCCAGAGATCATCCATTCGAAAAACTGATCGCTTACATTCTTCTTTTTCCGCTGATTTGGCAACCCCGCAGAGCACAGCTGATCGCCCGCTAATCTATAGATCGCTGCAGCACCAGCGGCAGCAACAACGACGCGAACGCTTTTTATTCGTCTTTCGGTTTTTTCGCGCGACGGTCGTTTTTGGTCTGGCTTTAGCCTGCGTCATCTTCGCGCTACAAACAATGGGCTGGATTTTTGCGGTGGTCATAGCGCTTGTCGCCCTGCTGCTGACGCGGCCAGGTTGGCGCTGGTTCTACATAGCGGGAGCCACAGCCCAACGAGATTTAATGTGAGTCTAAATGGACGTAGCTGTAGTGGGTGTCTTGTGTTATCTGCTCCCCTCCCCTACCCGTACAGACGGTACTGGGTATGCTGATGGCGATGATAGGTTCACAATACCCCCAACTGGTGTGCATTTCAAGACAATTCAGATTCAGATTCAGATTTGTGTTTTCCTTTGTGAATCCATTGAGGCGCGTCTGACCGCAAGACCGACCGCATGAGAAATCAGCCGAGTGCGAGTACTTTGCTCATTGTACCCCGCCTGTTGGCTAACTGCCGTATGGCCACATAGAAAACTCGTTTCCCGTTTATTTAGGTCGCCATCGCCGTCTCCGTCTCCAGCAGCCAGATCGAGTTTTCAAAGAAAACTGTAAAGAGAAAACTCCATTGGGCAGGCTGAAGTTTTCATCTTCTGTTTGTTTAATTGTGATTTTTCTTCATAAAATCGCTAATAATGTACGGCATTTGTTTGTACGTTAGTCCATTGACTTCTTCAGGTTCAAGGTCGACATAGGCCCGACATAAGCCAAAAGAAACAAAATTCACTTTTATTTACCATCGGATCCAAACGATCGTCATCGAGAGGCCCTGCCGCATACTAATTGTCGGGTGCGTCAGGCGGAAGCCTCACTGGCACAGTTACCGCCGACATTCGATATATTAGCGGCTGTTCTTGAAAACGTACACCCAGAGCAGAGCCAGCTAATACTCGTACAAAGTCAATTAAAATGGCGGAAGTGTCGCCTCAAGCTTAGCTTTTCGGTTTTTGTGTTTTTTTGTTTGTTTTGGGCCGTTCAAAAGCAGGGCTAGCAGGTCGAATTCCAGCTACGATCGGTGGAAATTTCGGACTCAGCCGTGAAAATCTCTTTAGTTGTGTTGCTTGTCTTTTGCGCATGTTCAGTTTAGATCAGCGTATTTCGCTTCAACGCTTCTCGTCGACCAGCACAGCGCTCGTACAGATCGGGTTCCGTGCCAAGGCTAGCACGCTGAAACCGACTCATACTCATACTCTTAAACACAGCAGATTCTTAAGATCGACACCAGCGTCAGCATCAGCACCAACATCAAGTTTGGCCAGTCAACCTTGGGAAAGTTTTCGAGCGGTTGGAGCGACTGGCCGCGATTGCTGCCGAACTTATCTCCGTACAAACATGTTCGGCTGTTCCAAAAATACAAAACTAGCCACTCGAGGGGGTCATAAGACCTGATTAAAGCCTTCTGTAAACATGGCTAAGGAACGCAAGTAATCCTCATCGTCGGATGCCAATCTTATCGATATGCTGGCCGCCACTGCTGCCTCTCCAGCAGTGCAAAGTACGTCCCGTCCCTCCAGAGTGCGCAGCCCCGCAAATTCAAATTGAGATCGCCTAAGCCCTCGAGTCACAAGTCGAGTGCACAGTAATGTAGTGTTTCCCCCTTATAATATACAGCCCCCCCATCTACCTACCTACGTTCGAGCGGTTCAATGTTCTTCGCGGGCCTAAGCTGAAACCTAATGGGAGCCGTAAATTAGAAATACCTGCACTGTTTGCATATAGAGTATATCGAATTGCTTTCGTTTCGTATTCTGGAAATTCTGGAATAATAGAATTCATCAAATATCAATCGGGTCGAGGGTTATGTCCGTCCCCTGCAAGTCTCTGTTAACATCTATTTGACATTCAGCCAGTCTGGTTGGGTTGGATTAGGTATCAAGTTCAAAGTTCAATAAAAACGATATTTCCTAGGGCAAGCGCTGGAGCGGAGCGTGGGACCCCCCTGCCCTAGTACTTCGCTGGAAAGCCTTAGTCGTGCATTTCTTCTATAACCTGCTTATACATATACCTACATATGTATAGCTTATATATATATAGTTTAATCTTATCACAATCTGGCCTTTGAATTGAAAATAACGAAGATTTTGGGTTATTTTAAATGGATTAATAATAGCAGCCTAATTACAGTTCTGCACTACTCGGCACTTCCTACTCAATGCCAACCTTTATAGCCTCTTGACCTCGTTTTGAACATTGCATTGCCTGGCTATCGTTTCAGCGGAGCCATAACCCATCCAGTGGCCTCTCCACAGCCGGACTGCGCAACCGCGTTCCATTGCAGATAGTCCGGGTTAAGTATTGGGTTTATCGCGGCGATTTATCTCAAATCGGCTTCCGTATACGTACATATAGTGCGCTTGTCGAGCTGCGATTTCGATGTTGCTCTATTTTTAGTACTTTCAACCATTGACCATAAAACAACGCGATCGATGGGGGGAGATATTGCGAGTGCCTAGCAGTTGCTTATCGTCGCTAATCGCCTTTTTTCCCCTCTAAAATCCAACTCCAGTGCTTTGTGGGCCTACATCAAGCTGCTGCGGTACACGAAGCGGCATGAGCGCCTCAACTACACGGTAGCGGACGTATTCGAGAGGAATGTCAGGGCGCATCCCGAGAAGGTAGCCGTCGTGAGCGAGAACCAGAGGTGGACCTTCCGGCAGGTGAACGAGCACGCCAACAAGGTGGCCAATGTACTGCAGGCCCAAGGGTACAAGAAGGGCGATGTGGTGGCCCTGCTCCTGGAGAACCGCGCCGAGTATGTGGCCACCTGGCTGGGCCTGTCGAAGATCGGCGTGATCACCCCGCTGATCAACACGAACCTTCGCGGTCCCTCGCTCCTGCACAGCATCACAGTGGCTCACTGCTCTGCCCTGATCTACGGCGAGGACTTCGTGGAGGCGGTGGCCGATGTCGCCAAGGATCTGCCCTCCGACCTGACCCTGTTCCAATACAACAACGAGAACAACAACAGTCAGACCCAGACGGACATCAAGCAGGCCAGGAATCTCAATGTTCTGTTGGGCACGGCCAGCAAGGAGAAGCCGAACAAGACGCAGGTTAACCATCACGATAAATTGGTCTATATCTATACTTCCGGCACCACAGGACTTCCCAAGGCGGCTGTCATCTCCCATTCGCGGTGGGTACCCCAGCTTTCTGTTCTTTTCAATTATATTTTCATCTACCTATCATCTATTTAGTTATCTCTTCATCGCCGCCGGTATTCACTACACCATGGGCTTCCAGGACGACGACATCTTCTATACTCCCCTGCCGCTGTACCACACCGCTGGAGGCATCATGTGCATGGGCCAGTCCGTGCTCTTTGGCTCCACCGTTTCCATCCGCAAGAAGTTCTCGGCCTCCAACTACTTCGCCGATTGCGCCAAGTTCAACGCCACAGTAAGTACTGGAGCAGTCCCCACTGTAGAACAATCTTATTGCTATAACGCTTTTCTATGTGATCTCTAGATTGGGCAGTACATTGGGGAGATGGCCCGCTATATACTGGCCACTAAGCCGTCGGAGTACGATCAGAAGCATAGGGTGCGCCTCGTCTTTGGCAATGGACTGCGGCCGCAGATCTGGCCGCAGTTTGTGGAGCGCTTCGGCATCGCCAAGGTGGGAGAGTTCTACGGAGCCACCGAGGGAAATGCGAACATCATGAACCACGACAACACTGTGGGTGCCATTGGATTCGTCTCGAGGATTCTGCCGAAAATCTACCCGATCTCCATCATTCGCGCCGATCCCGACACTGGCGAGCCCATTAGGAGCAAGGACGGGCTCTGCCAGCTGTGCGCCCCCAACGAGCCGGGCGTGTTCATTGGGAAGATTGTCAAGGGCAATCCGTCGCGCGAGTTCCTGGGCTACGTGGACGCTAAGGCCTCGGCCAAGAAGATTGTCAAGGATGTCTTTAAGCACGGCGACATGGCCTTCCTCTCCGGGGACCTGCTGGTGGCCGACGAAAAGGGCTATCTGTACTTTAAGGACCGCACTGGCGACACGTTCCGCTGGAAGGGCGAAAACGTCTCCACCAGCGAGGTGGAGGCCCAGGTCAGCAACGTGGCTGGCTACAAGGACACGGTTGTCTACGGCGTGACCATTCCCCACACCGAAGGCAGGGCTGGCATGGCTGCCATCTACGACCCCCAGAGGGAGCTCGACCTGGACGTCTTTGCCGCCAATCTTGCCAAGACCCTGCCCGCCTATGCGCGGCCCCAAATTATCCGATTGCTCACCAAAGTGGATCTGACCGGCACCTTCAAGCTGCGCAAGGTGGATCTCCAGAAGGAGGGCTACGACCCCAACGTGGTCAAGGACGCCCTGTACTACCAGACGTCCAAGGGACGCTACGAGCTGCTCACGCCCCAAGTGTACGAGCAGGTGCAGAACAACGACATCCGCTTCTAGTTGCCCCAGGAGGGTTGTGTATATCTGTTTCGCCTTTTGCCGATATGCTGTTAATTAATTTGTAAGCTTCCCGCGATTCGACTTAGTCTTAGTCAAACCAAACCCTGCACTGGAGATGGGCCACTAGGCGAGTATATTGTTGTGTAGTTTTTCGGGGGAGGGACATATCCTATCCTATGCCCCCCACTCCCAGGCACCCACTCTTCCATGCCAACATTGCACTTTGTTGTATCGTAGACAATCTTTTATATTGTATCTAGTGATCGTAGTCGTGTGTGCATTTTTGTAGCCGATGTAGCCGATAGTCTGAGTCTGGTATACGCATTTTGAATGTTTTTAGCCTGCTAAAG
Organism: Drosophila lowei; assembly: GCA_008121275.1. Taxonomy (NCBI): domain Eukaryota; kingdom Metazoa; phylum Arthropoda; class Insecta; order Diptera; family Drosophilidae; genus Drosophila; species Drosophila lowei. The sequence continues at coordinate 16,331,164 of CM017779.1, read as the reverse complement.
AACCTTGTTAAGTGCAATTTCGTTCGTCTCTTATTATTAGTCAGTTTTAGTGGCATTACACTTCCATTTGCGCTGCTGGTCGCCTTTGCCTCTCTACATACGATGCGAGAGAGGCTTTGTCAATGGCGAACCGAACGCCTCTCCGCTGATGCTTGAGTATCAAATAAAGTTTGTTTTCTTCAACAATACAATGATTGTATTTAAATTATCAGCTCAGCCTCAGCTCAGCTTATGCGCGTGCGTGCTGCCGGGGGAACTCGGCGGAACGACGACCCTTCCCCACGTGCATACAAATGCGCTGCTCAATTGGCAGCGCCAGATCACGGCACCAACAGCTTTAGATGCTATACACATACATACAGAGACGAATACGTTGACACTCCGCTGCACATACATGCCATACATATGTACGTGCATGTTCACATATTCATATGCGGGCTGGGCTTGTGGGGGAGAGGAAACTAAACTTGAACTCTGCTGACATTCAGATCCAAGGCATCCCATCCCCTAGAATCGACTAATGAGACGATTATATAATCCGCCCCTGTGATTCATCGAACATTAAACACACATAGTTATAGTTATAGCCTTTAATCAGCTTCAATCTGGATTTATGACGTATCTATCTAGAGCAAAGTTCTAGTCTCCGATACGATAAATTGATTGAATAGTATACGATAATATTAAAGAACTCGTTCTCAATGTATTCTAGCGTAATCGCTAAACGAGCATAGCGAAAACAGCTATGAAGTAGCCGGCAATTAAGTGGTAATTATTTTTAATAAAGTAGCATGATCCAAACAAGATATGCACTTATCCGGAACGCCCCCTTAATAGCGGGTCAATCAGATTTTTATCCTAATAAGTAGGAAGCTTTATTAACATATAATCGTTGCCACTTGGGCATCTATTTGGCACTTTTTGGATCAAAAGTACACACGTCTCGTTACCAATGTATTTAGACTTATATCGAAGCTGTTATGCATTCTGCACTTTTTACCTCAATCAACATATATTTAAATATATGCAGATGAATGAGCGGACACGCGTTGTATAGCCCAGTAAAATCAATATAGTTCACTTATTCAAATGTTTAGATAAATCTTAGAATCTTAGAATGCTAAAGATGCATGTTAAAGATATATGAATATCTCTCTTTCTATGAGAGTCAAGGTGTTACAAATTCAATACTGATTTGTTGAAAACGATTTTACGAGTAAATTAGATGTTTCAGATAGAATAACTTCTATAAACCGCATATGTTGCAATAGTTTTAGAGTAATCCGTAATGCGCGTTAAGGCCGCTCAAGTAAGCTATCCGCCAATTGAGCTTTAACAGTAGTACATATCAGCAAAGCAAATCGAATTATTCAATAAATAAATACGAAATACGCAAAGAAAATAATTGTTTGAGCTCAAAGCTATAAATTTGAATGAAGCGGGAATTTCAAAAGCTTCTCCTACTCCAATACCCTAATTATTGCCAAACGGATAGCACTGCCAAGTGAATGGCAAGAATCAAAGAAGCAGCGCCCAGCGTGCCAAGAACCGTTATCAGTTCAAGCAGTCGAAAGGCAACAACAAGCAACAAGCGAAACAAGCAAGGCTTTGAAACGCACTCGTCTGCACTTCCAGCTGCAGTTGCAGTACCCGGTCCGTCCCTATACGTATACTTATACGAGTGTGTGTGCCGTCTGGTCAAGAGATTATGCATCTGACGAGCTGCCGTGTGCATAATTATTTCGATTCGAAGCAGGCACAAAGCCAGCTGCAATAACAAAATTAGTACCGACTGCGACGATGACTGGAGCTGCCGCAGTGCTCTTCTCGATCACGATTCCCACGAAGGCGGAAGAGGACCGTTTCAGAGGTGCCAATTCCCCAGGGCCGGCTAACGCAGCGAGCCTGGCCGGAAAAGCGGCCTCTTCCTCCGCCTCGACTGTGGAGACCTTGTCCACCATTCCAATCAGCGACTCGCGGAATGACTCTCCCGAGACACCACATCTCGAAAGCTTTTACAAGAGACGAAGCGGTGTCTTGCCCACCATTCAAATCGAGACGGCAAATGCCGGGTCCGCCGACCAACTGCTGGACATACCCCTGGACACCGCCCAAGAGCAGGTGCTGCGGCAGATTCTTCGTAGATTTAACATCAGCAATGCCGTGTGGCTGAGCAGCACAGAAGGCACCAGGTATCACGTCACCTTTTCCATGGATTTCGATGAACAGTTCGAGACCCTTTCCGAGGCGCTACAGGAGTGGGGCATAGGCGATCGCGAGGGCTCCACGGTGTCTGTGGTCACCTGTCTTGCCAACAGATCTTACGTCCAGCGCGAGCAACTTGACGAGCAGGCGGGTTCTTCCACGAGCAGCGAGTAATACCTCCCGAATATACAATGGATTAATCATAGTAATACAACTGCTTCGTTTCCATCTTCAACTTCGTCTTAGAAACAACAGCAATGCCCAGAAGCATGGCGCATGGAACCGATTCATGAACTCTGTGCGCTCCCGCCTGAACGTGGCCCAGATTCTGAGAGACGTTCGTCAGGATGCGGCGATAACCTTCGACTTTTGCGTGCTTCTCGTTTCGGCAGCGTGAGAAACAAATGATCGATTGTTGATACGGCAGTTCGGTGACCTTTTCAATCGTTTCAGAATTCTGGCCAGCTTCGGCTTGGTGGAGAACAGCACCATCTTTCTGGCTTCCAGCATGCTGATCTCCCCGCTCATGGGACCCATTATTGCCGCCATCTTTGGGACGGTAATCGAGGACCGGTCGCTGCGTCGCCTGGGCATGCTGAACGAGCTGATTGGGATCTTGATTGCCACACTGGTGGGCTTCCTCTTCGGCCTGGTCGTCTGCACAACGGACAAGAAGTACGGCATTGGGGAAGGTCTCACCGACGAGATGCTCTCGCGCTGCGATCTGCATTCGCTGATCGTCGGAGTGTTCACAGCGATTCCTTCTGGAGCCGCGGCAGCCATTGCCATACTTGGAGGGAATATTGGCTCCCTAGTAGGCGTCGCTATATCTGCCTCGCTGCTGCCTCCGGCTGTAAACTCGGGACTACTGTGGGCCCTGGCCTGCATCTACAAGTTCTTTGAGAGCGACGACTCCCTCTACGTGGACGTAATCAAGTCGAGGAAGTACTCGGAGAACCAGGCTAAGGAGCTGGCAGTGCTAGGAAGCATCAGCATGTGCCTGACCCTCTCCAACGTCCTGTGCGTTTACTCGGTGGGTATTTTGGTTCTGAAGGTAAAGGAGATAGCTCCGGTCATAGGACGAAAGAACAGGCAATTTTGGAAGCACGACATCAAGCTGGCCCGTCAGTGCAAGGTGGAGACGGATGCAGAAATCATCGACGAGCTGCTGGCCAACCTGGCTACGGAGGATAAGCAAGCGTTGGGCCTCAATAGAGACATCCTACGTCACCTTGATGAAACGGGGTACCAGCACACGTGGTCGCCGCTCAGCAATCGACACAACTCCATCCAGCCCGCTGGCTTCTCCACCATCCACCGGCTGGAGCAGCTATACACGAATCGAATAGGAAATCCTCCTGGAGAGCGTCGCAAACGCCACAGCGTGACTAGTCGACCATCGCAGAGGAGCAACGAAAACAGTCACCAGCTGAGCCCCCCACAGCCCGTAAGCCATCCATACTTTTTCCCTTTTGTGAGTTAAATAATTGTTCACTTGGTCCTATCGCAGCGTCCTCGCTTTGCCAGTATGCCCTCGAGCGTGAGGAAGGACGAGCCCGCAGAAGAAACCATCATCCAGGTAGCCAGAACCAAACCAGCTCGCTTTACAGTCACGCCTGCTCAAGAGGAGCACTGAGAATCCATAATATTTGTTAAATGTCTACGTGTAATGAATCTTTGTGCAACAATTTTCAATAACAACTAAAAGTCCACACCCCCGGGTCCTTGTCGGTCCGCCTTAACCTGAGCGCGACTCCGTTTGAGCTGGAGGCGCTCACGGGCCGCCCGCTCTTGTCGCCGGCGCACTCTTTCTAGGGTCTCCTCGCTGGGTGCTGCCACCTCAACTTCCTGGGCCCGGATGACCGTGCGCAGCTTCTCCAAGGCATCGGCCAGGTTGAGCTGCTGGGAGCGGCTGACGTCGCTCTTGATGTAGTAGTAGCCCTCCTTGGTGATCTTGTTGGCCAACACCTTGAGCAGCTTCTGGCGCGTCTCTTCTGGTATCCATTGCGCCTCGGCCAGCTTGAAGCGCACATCCACCTTGGTGTTCACGGTGTTTACGTGCTGGCCCCCAGGTCCAGAGCTGCGACTGTATGTAATCTCGAGCTTGTCCATGGGTATGTAGCCATTAAACTTATTGGCACTGCTTGGGGGCTGTAATACTACGCCATGAGCAACCAGTCGCAGAAGGAAATTAATCTTGCACTCACCGGCGGGGGCGGCGTATACAGCTGCAAACGCGCATTTGGGTAAATTTTGTCCAGCGACAAGTCGCTTTTGTAGGACAACTGGCGACCCAGGAGTGTGGTGCTGGTGCGAGTGGAATTGCTTTGCCGCAGCACGCTTATAAAAGCACGCGTAATTTTATTCATTTTAAGCCAATTTTAACAATTTTTTAATTTGTTACGAGATCGACCAGCTGATTTATCGGATTTATTACATGGAAACTACACGGTTACTACACATTTGCTACACAATGGGAGGAAAAAGGGGGTATGGACAACAGGCAAAACGGCCCAGATAAAGTAACGCATGCAATGAAAACACCACCCCTTTTGCCTAATATACTTTGAAGACAAAAAATGTTGGAAACACGCTGATGTCCATACCTTTCAATAGCTCACCTTGGCTCCCAAGTTAATAAATTAAATAAATATTTGGAACTGGTTCGCTGGCTGGAACTTTAACAATAACCATTATTATTTTATTCTTTGCCTTTATCGACATATCTTTGTATTTTCAGCAATATATTCGCCCGCCAGTTTAGTTATTTCTGGCGAACGCACCAAATGTATTGGCGTGAGCACCCTTCCTGTCTTAAAAAGTTCCTCACGATCACTATCGATACGAGATGCAGCGTTACCAGATGGTTGGGATATTTAGGCGATTTTATTTAAATTACGTCAAAACGTTCTTAAAAACCGTAACATTCTCAATTATACATTCTTTGGTGATTTTATGGGAATATATTGTTATTGGGAGCGTTATTTTGTGACGGCTTAACATGCCTAACCCAGCGCAGAAGTCATCAGGGGAACTGGTTTGACTTGTTTCTGCGTGCTTTGTTTGCTGGCGGGGACTGTGACAATGGAAATACGGGACACAAAGGAGTCGTTACAGGGCTGGCCTTTGGGGGTGGCAGCAGCAACAGAGAAAGAACAACGCAATGCCCAATGTACACAGCCCGCTGAGAGCTGAGAGCTGAGAGAGTAGCAAGAACCATTACCAAACGGATTGGAGGATTGCCCAAAGGGAGAGAAATGGCAGACAGCTGATTACATTATGTCTTTGCTGGCGCTCTCTCGCTCTTCTCTCTATTGCTCGCCTATGTGAGCATTTATCAGCTAGTCAAGCGTTCATATTTTTCATTTCCACTGTTCATCGGTGCCGCTCCCCACAAGTGGAATTCATTTCGTGCCCATGCACCGTTAAAGATCGTGCCTTCGGTCGCTCCAACGCGCGCGTTTTCTTCTATTTTCGTTGTATTTGCTGTGTTGTGAAGAGACATACATATATTTACGCGCGGTATGCTCAACCGTTAATTTTTCAATGCGCAGTGCGGGTGTGTGTTTGTGTATGCAGCTCTATGCGCTCTTATCAGGCGCAGCTATTACATATAGAGCAAATCAGTAGACCTTTCGCCTGTCGAACAAAATATTTTGTGGTTTACATTGCAGCAGTTGAGCTGAGTTGAGGGTTTTGACTTTTTCCCCTCAAACAACCCCTTTCCACGGTCCCCACTTCTTCTATCACATGCGGCGATAAGCCGCAGGCAATGACGAGGGGAGAACTAGAACCTGATACTTGAGAACTACATACTAAATACTTAGTAGGAAGAACCTACAATCGCGAACGGTGGAGCTGGCAAAGGGGAAAATAAGACGATGGATAGGCCAACACTCATTCACCGAAAGAAATATCAGCTGGCGTAGGTAGGCCCGATCGTTTCGCTTTCGGATATTTTTAAACTATTAACGAATGTGCGCGTAGAAGCTGCGTTTCTAACAAAAACTATGTGTAATTAAAAAGTGTGTTTCAATCGCGCTGTAATTGTACCCGAGCCCCAAGAGTAGATGAGTTGAGTCCAAACAAAGGCGCGAGAGTACGACGCGCTAAAGTATACATTCATATGTATGTGTGTATGTATGTAAATATGAATTTGCATTAAAAATGAGGCTTTAAGTGCATTCGGCGTACGCTACAAAACAAAACGAAAAGTGCGGGCATATTTATTTTGCGAAACAGTTTGTGAAGCGAGAACGAACGCATTCACGGACGCCACGCCCCCCAAGCGCGGTTAACTAATTTAACGAAAAGAATTAGAATGTGAATAATACAACCAATAACCAATAAAAACGCAAAAGTTTCGTTAGGGCATTGTACTTGTAGGGCATTCATCCGTCACCATTAGCGTTCCCCTCAAGAGAGCCAGTAGATTTGTCTATGCGTCGCCCTCTTTCGCTCTCCATGCGGGGACAGCTGTCGGGGACCAGCAACACGTGTAGCAAAGAGAGAGATAGTGAGATATAAACAGAAGAAATATAAGAAGAAAAAACACATATGTATGTATGCATATGCATGCATGTGTTTATGTTAGCTGCAGCAGCCACCAAACATTGCCTATGCTCTCTCATGGGCCTCTCTGCGCTCCCATCTACCCTCCCAGTAGTTTTTTCACGGGCGTCGGTTATTCTGGTTTGTTAGGGGCATGGTCTGATTGGCAACAGGCAACCGCTCTGCTACCTCCGCCCCCGACACATACATACATACATACATATGTATGTTGTATGTATGATTCTCTTCTCGTTCGACTTTTTATAATATGGCAGTCTGCTTCCCCACTCTGTTTCCATTCCCCATTTCAAAATGTGAATAAACTCACACGCACACAGCCGCAAAGCGGCTTTTAAAGAGCGAAATTAAAATTAAAATGAGAGCTCAGCACACACACACGCACACACTCGAACGCATTCGCGACAACAAAATATAAGTTATTCTAATTGTTGACGCCGCTCTCGAATACAGGCCTAAGCAAGACGAGACGGAAAACGAAAAGGAAATTAAATGAAAACATAAAATGTTTAAAAGCTCGAGTCTGGCGGCAAGTGAATTTTAAATTGAAGAGATAAAAGTGAACCCTAGTAGTGATAAGGTGAAGGTTGGCAAGGCCTAAAGATCAAAAGTGATAATACATACTCCCCACACACACACACACACTCATCGTCGAAACCATGTCCAGCTGGAGCTTGGCCAGTGCCGTCTCCCCGAACGTAACAGGTTCTGACGTCATCCGGCTAAGCAGTCTCAACTCTCGCTCCGATTCAAACTTGACAGCACCACCCCGTCCAACGACCCCTGTGCCCGCCAAGAAGTTGTCCTCCAAGCGCCCGCCACATCTGACGCTGCAGATCAGACACACAGCTGCCGTCTCGCCCCAGTCGCACGATGCACCGCTGGCCGAGACCGAGAACAGTGCTCTGTCGGACGGCGGCCCATCCATCTACGGCACGCCTCTGGGGGCGACGCCTGCCTCAATATCGGCGGCCGCCTCTCCCGCCAGCAACAACACCAGCACCAGCGCCAACAGCGGCAGCCATCGCAGCAGCAGCAGCACGAGTGGGTCCATATTCCCCCACGAACAGTACAAAAGCATCAAGAAGATCAATATCGGCTTCGACAACATTCGCTACAGCGGCAAGTTTGGTGTCTTCCAGAGGGGTAAGTGTAGTTATGTAGTTTCATATTAAATATGCCATTCTAGTTACGCATAAGATACCATCTATAGGAACATCCCCAGGGTTGCATACACATAGTATGTACGTATTCGTATACATATTTAATTGTCGAGTCACAGTCACGCATTGCTAGGAGCTATAATTGTCCGTCGACAATTTGGACGGTATATAGTGTGTAGGATAAGCTTCAGTAGCTTTACTTCTCTGGACTGTCAAAAGCGTGCTTATTTATACACTATAAAACACCGAATTAAACCATAATTATCAGATCTATCATCAGCAGGGAATGAAGTGCAATTGGGTATAGTCTCGGTTCATCAACTTTTTTTAACCTGTGACCAAGCATCCATGATTGTAATCCTCTTTTATTGCGGAGGGAACTTTGAACATTTCCGATTTTCAGCTATGATCAGCTTTCAGTTTCATGGTTCCTTCGTCCAGTATGTAATAAACGCTTCAATGCTTCTTGCTTCGTCAAGTATTGCTTCAAGACTGGTACGAAGAACCAGCGGAACAATTGACAACACACACAATACTCGTACAACGCAATGTGTTATGCAGCTGTCTTTATATATTGACAAGCTACTGATTGAGCGAATCACTAGGGTTCAAAGGGCTTTTTAAACTAAATTAAACGAATTGCATACAGGAATCAAAGAAGTATTGTCTTGAATTACTAACACGGTCAGGGCCAAATAGGGAGGTCACTGTAATAAGTGGGAAATACATACATATGTACATACTATATGTACTCGCATGTACAGGGCACCTCCCCAAGGCTCACACCAATTTGCATAATTTCTCTGGGTGTGACAGTCCCACAGATACAGTGCCGATAAGAGTTGAAACTTACAACATACTGTTATGTACTGGATACCATAAATGTTTGTGCTTATCTTTTTGGGCCTCAAACAACTTGGCGGGGAGCGATTTGAATACGAGAACCGACAGAAAATCGTGTGAATGAATCATCAGTGTGCATTTTCGATAGATAGGAGTTCTTTAATGGACATTTAAGTGAACAGGTCCGCTGCCAAAATGACTTGCAAGTGACTCATGCGTTGACTCATTCCATTGGTGTCCTGGTATGAATTATAACACGGGCCAGACTCTGATTACACATATGATATATTATGTTGAAGAGTGCTCGAGCTTTGAAAATCTCATTGAAAATAAATAATTTGAATCCAACGGGGGGCATACTTATCATGAGAGAAAGAACGGACGACGCTCTAGACTTTAGATCCGATGCTAGATTAAATTATAGTCAGTCATTGAGTCCCACTCCACTCTGCACTCAAACCATACCGCCAAACAAATCACAGATATGGACTCTATTTATTCCTTGACTTCTCCACTCGCATCCGTATCAAGCTGAAAACTTTGACCAAGGCCACCCAAAGCAGTAGTATTCCCCTGAAACCTAGCCGACAACTTCTGAAACATAATACTGAAACACATGCGGTACAATATTACTCGTGTAGTTCCATATCTGTAAACTAGCTTTATCACCTTGCCAACAGCAGTGGGAACCGATAATGAATGCTTCGAAAAATATATATATATATATGTATGTACATATGACATACATGAATTCTTCACTACTTATTTTATTCAGATTAATTAATGGGAGAATCCTACAAAAGAAAATCGATAAATCGTACAAATTCGGACTTCAAGCGATTACGATTTCAACTACGAGTATTACGAAACATTTCGGACAAGTGTTATATGTTATATATATATGTATGTAATATATGTATTTAATAATGTAAGGTAGCGCAATGACGAAAACGGAAATACAAATTAATGATTTGCACGTACAATTTTGATGGAAACACTAGGCATTAGCTTGACCAAATGGCTTGGGGGGATCTGTTGACCTCCCGATAAAACAGCATTCTTAGCTACATGAAAAAGGCGCAAACGTTTTAATTGATATCACTTAAGATCCATTAAATGGATTTGATTCTGGCTCTCAGTAGCGTGTCATCGTTATCGTCGTTATGTGGGAGTGCAGTTTCCCTGCTTTTCCTTTCTATGATTTTGTTCCATATGGCTTAACATTTGCAATACTTGGACTTGGAAACTTTGAGATGAGTCAGGTGACGTGGACAGCTGGGGCTTCCGCTTCACAGTTTAAAGATTGCGTGCTCCAGAGATTTACGATTGCTGGGAATGATATCCGGGACGACTAAATTTAAAATTTGAAACATAAATGATTACAAGAGCGTGACAATTACTCTTGCTTGCTCTAATTCTGTTTGAGTCTCTTCTCTCATCAAGAAAGAGACCCTCAAAAGCATGATTCTATCATAGAGCTCTAATTCCATATAAATAGTAAAATCGCTCTCAAAATGCACAAGAAGATGGATCAAATTAATCAACAAACAACCCACATAACATATTTTTGATTACTGCCAAGCAATAGGAAGAAAGAAAAACTATCACGATGGCCAAAGATTCTTCTTGCACATTAAAGATCTCTCGTTGTGTACTAGACAAAGCTATCGTTCCTAGGAAAAACATGGGATATATTCGTAGTAGTTTGAATTGGATCAAATGTGCCCCAAGCTCTGTAGAGTTGAGTTTTAATCAGCCTAAAACAATCCTACAAACAATCTTTACTACAACTGCTTCATGTTACACCTAGTAACTTTATTCGGAAAACTTCTGTCTGAGCTATTAACTTATTCGGAAAACTTCTGTCTGAGCTATTAACGATAGGTAATGAAGGTAATGAATGTACTTTTCGGTTCGACTGTGATATTACGTGAATATCAGTTAGATATGCATATTCTATTAGATATACTGATGCTATTTTCTCTTATATAATTTTGGAAATTCCATTATTCACATGCAACCATTTGGTCATAATTTTCAATACATTTAATTTCAAAACATTTGTGAAAATTTTCCCCATAAAATCGGTGATGGCACTTTTTGTTACAATACATCCGAGTATTTAGTGCCCATTCATTGTGGCAGGCAGTTTTTGCTACGGAAAGAAACCTTGAACCTTGTGCTGCCCTTTAGCTCTGAAACGCACTGTGTGTACATTTGTTCTAGCTGGCACATGCCCGTAATCCAAATTGGAAAATGCATTACCAGGTACAAGGCCATCCGCATGACAATGATAAGGAACTCAGTTCTAGCCCAGCAATGTGAATGCAATAAAAGTGGCTGGCAGACACCTGCTCCATGGGTTCTTTTGGCTCACCATCTGGCCACCCGCCCATAACCCCGAAGAAAAGGCATTGAGGCACTTAGGTATACGACTTTTAGTCATACTCGTGGAACTGTTCCGATAAGATTTGACGCGAATCGAAATTGATTGATAAGTCTCCCCACCAGACTCCTGGAATTTAGATTGGCCAGTAGCGATGGCTAATCGGCAGATTAACTCGACATTCAGCTTGCCCGACTACAATGTGGTCTGCCCTACGAAACAGCCTGCTTCCAATGCCAATCCCAATACCAATGCCACTCCGATCCGATCCACTCCTCAAAAATTGAACTTAGATTTATTTATGACATTATCATACGCCAAATGGAACACAATGAAAAGCATGCACAAGGCGATTAGCCAGCACTGAGTTACTCCGAGCGGAGGGAAAATAAGGTTCGGTTCGCTTATCAGTGGAGGACAGAGACGAGAGAGATTCTGGGGATGTACAATATACACATACATATGTATGTACAAATGGGTATTGGAATATACATATGTAAGAATGTAGGACAGCCTGCAGCACAGCTGCAACATGTGCAGTAATCTCAATCCTAATGTCTTGGTTGTTCTTGCCCCTATTGATTAAATGTGACTCGGGGTTTGTATGGTACATAGCTTGTACATAAGTTCAGATAGATCTGAACAGATAATTCCTGTTAAGTGTTAGCTACAGTGTAGTGGTGGGCAAGTCCTTGCTTCCAACTGCTCCCTTCACTCCCATTGCTGCGAGATATATTCTTCAACAAGCGAATGCGAAAACAACATGTATGGAGTGTGCGTGACGAGGCTTGAGTTTCACTGATAGGGTTTGTTGTTGTCCCAAAAAGCCTGCCCAAGTGAGTCAGGATCTAATAATCTTCCCCAAATCCACCTTTCAACAACTTCTGTAATAATGAGCTGTAACCTCTATTGATGCCATGAATTGCTTACAGAAACTAAATACGTCCTCCAGGGTATGACGGGCTACTTTAAGTCTGGCGAGCTGAGTGCCATCGTAGGACCCTCTGGAGCTGGCAAGAGCACACTGCTTAACATCCTCTCAGGATACACGTAATGTAACCCTGAACCTTATCCGGATTTCCATCCATGCTCATCAGTTAAAGTTGTTCTTCCCCTACCCAGAACATTTGGTTACACGGGAGACTTTCGGGTCAACGGCAATCAACGGGACCTGAAGGCGTTCAAGCCAAATGTGGCCTTCATCAGGCAGGACACGAGTCTGCAGGCCTTCCTTAGTGTCAAGGAGGCCATGAACTTTGCGGCTAACCTGAAGATTGGCACACACATGACGCTTTCCGAGAAGCGAGAGCGGGTGAAGAGCATCCTGGAAGCCATTGGGATGTACGAGAACCGCCATACGATGACAGGACAGCTGAGCGGAGGGCAAAAGAAGCGTCTGGCCATTGCTCTAGAGCTAGTGAACAATCCCCCCGTGCTAATACTAGACGAGCCGACCACGTAAGTTGGAGACCAGACTAGATCTCAGAGCAGACACCATAGTCGGGAATAGCGGAACGAAACTCACTTGATTTCTCATATTCAGCGGCTTGGACAGCTTCACCTCCAATCAGCTGATTAACCTGCTGAAGAAACTAGCCATCGAAGGACGCACTGTCATCTGTACCATCCACCAGCCGACGGCCCTGACCTTTGCCATGTTCGACTATCTGTATGCCATAGCCGAGGGAAAGTGCATCTACGCGGGCGGCTCACAGAACCTCCTTCCCTTCCTGGGGGCCCTCAATCTGCATTGCCCGGAGTATTACAATCCAGCGGACTACTGTAATTTTGATAGCACACTCCTATCCCTATCCCATTAAATAATAAGTGCATTCTCTCGTAGTAATGGAGATAGCAACGCATGACTATGATACGGAAGATGAGAACCAGGTGGACAAGCTTGTGGCCCTAATTGACAATGGCCGAAATGAGGATTACAGGCAGAACAAAACCGCACGGGTCGCTCAATTGGCGGCCATGAAGAAAGTTGGTAAGAATATCCAATAAAGTCTATACTGGGACTCTTCACTCACTCTCTGCTCTGTATGTTCCAGACCAGCTAATGGCAGCTGGACTGATCACACCAGTCACAGCTCCTGTGATGTCGACCTCTGGCCTTCCCGCGCACTACCACCAGTCGAACAGCTTTAAGCCCCTGACGCCCATAAAGGAGCTCTCCTCCCGTGTCTGGGACAGTCAAACGCCGGGCATTGGGAGCGGCGATGTCGGAAGCAAGTCCGGCGACAGTTGCTGCAAGCCAAAGAAAAATAAGAAGCCGAAGCCAGCCCTAGAGCTGGATCCAAGCCATCTATGCAATCGTGATAATATCTATGCCACGCCCTTCTATCGACAGCTCAGCATTCTGCTGCTAAGAACCTTCCTACTCATTTGGCGGGACAGTTCGCTAACCACGATGCGATTTGCCATACACCTGATCACCGGCCTGCTGATAGGAGCTTTGTATTTCGGAATCGGCAATGATGCCGCACACACGCTCAACATCTTTCGCTACGTTTTCTACACGATCATGTTTATCATGTACTGTGCCTTCTCCGGGATACTCGTTAAATGTAGGCCACCCCATGCAATTGATTGTGTAAAGCCTTCATCTAATTCTAATTCTAATTTGTAGTTCCCTTGGAGTTCCCGATTGTGTCGCGGGAACACTTCAACCGCTGGTACTCCCTGCGAGCCTACTATGTGGCCATTACTTTGGCTGACCTCCCCATACAGATCATATGCAGTGCACTGTTCATAGTGCCCACGTATCTGATGACCCATCAGCCAATGGAGTTGTGGAGGTTCGGTCTGTTCTTCCTGATCGTGTTCGTCACAGCTCTGGTGGCCCAGAGCATTGGACTCGCGGTGGGAGCGGCATTGAGTCTGAAAATGGGCTCCATTTTGGGACCCTTCTTCATTTGCCCCTTTCTTCAGTTCAGCGGGTTTTTCTTGATGGAGAAGGATGCTCCCGTCTACATGCGCTGGATGTTCGATATATCGTTTCTTAAATACAGTCTGGATGGAGCTATGATGGCCATTTTCGGGTACGATCGAGAGCGCCTCGACTGCCAGGAGATTTACTGCCACATGACGCGTCCCAAATATATACTCAAGAATTTGGACATGGCCGAGGCCAACTATGAGCTTGCCATCATTTTTCTACTTTGCCTGTTTATCTTCCTCCGCATCATTGCCTTCTACATCATGTCGTTTCGACTCAGACTGTTTAGATGAGGAGGTTGGCGCTGAGACGCTTGCAGAAGAGGAAGGAACCCTCCTGCCACATTCCGATGACAGATTGAAGCTGGATTTAAATTAATGTTTTCTTTTTAAGCATTTATTTGAAAGGAACTTTTGTGCCAAAGATTGAAGAAGTCTAGAGTAGAGCATAAGGAAATCGTGATACATAACTGAAAACTTCCCCTCCCCTCCCATACACACATAAAACGATACACCACAGAGGTCAATACTGTATATGCCGACATACGACATTTTTTTAACATACATAGTGTACACACAATTGTATTTTTGTATTGTATTAATGAAATGAACGATTTATTGACTAGTTTTAATGCGAGTCTGAATTTCAGACCTTATTAAAATATTTTCTTAAAAAGGTAAAGAATAATTATTTTATAATTTCTGTTGCAAGAACTGGTTTAATCATCAAAATTATCTTTAGAGACAAAATAAACAAAACAAAATGTTGAATGACAATAAACAAAGGAATTATTGTAATGACTTTAATCTTTGTTCATCTAAAAAGTAAAAGCAATTTTGTTTGTGATATTCATATTTTGAAGAAAGTACAAATTATAAGAAAGAATTTCAAATGAATATAATAATATGAATAATTATTCAGAGTCTGAACTAGACTTAGAACCGGAAACACCAGAAGCCAAATGTGGCATTATCCAACTTGTTTGTTTATGGCTCCATATATGTACATATATTCTTCAATAGCCGCGTCATGATAGCCATGATGATAAGACAGATAGATCATTCGTAGTAATCCACTGTTTCATATGGTGGTCCATTGCTTGTAACGTTATGATGTGCTCTGACTTCCACTCATTACTTACTCATTTTGTTTCACTGATTTTTCTATGGACGTCTCGAAAATGAGTGGGAAGTGTTAGCTTATTAAATATACCGTTATATGCCGAAAAATTAACACTGTCAGCTCAATTTCTACGTCAAAATATACCGTTAGCGGTTACCCTGATAGAGATGAAAAATATATATATCGATATTCCTATAAATCTATCGGTTAATCATATCAAAATCTAATTTGAAGTGTCAACATTTATTGGCATTTATTGCAATTACCCGATTTAACCCATATACTATATAGATATGTATGTACATACATTTATTTATATATATTTTAATATACATGCATATTGAAAAGATTGATGGCAGCTGCATTTAAAAAAAAAGAAACTAAAAATGGCTTTCCGATAAAATTAATTAACTTTTCTACAAGACTAGAAAATATCATCACTGATTTCGCCAGCGAAAAATCGATCTTGCTTGAGTATAATCTGGAAATTTTTATTAATTCTGCTACATGGCAACTACACAGAGATGAATTTGTCGCGGCGGCACCTGACGACGAAAATGATCAAAATTCCCACCGAAAGGAAATTAAAAAACGTTGCGAGCTGTGCTGCGTTTTGAAAATCAATGGAAAGTTCGCCCGCTGGCGATCGGGAGTGCGACGCGTTTCTCGCGAATCTTAATTGACTAAAGC
Organism: Drosophila lowei; assembly: GCA_008121275.1. NCBI lineage: Eukaryota > Metazoa > Arthropoda > Insecta > Diptera > Drosophilidae > Drosophila > Drosophila lowei. The sequence goes on along the minus strand of CM017779.1, from coordinate 16,315,245 downwards.
TCATGCCCACGGGAGGGAGCAGCGAATTGTGACACGAAGTTGATTTGTTTATTTACTGTGCCATAACCATAAATAATAAAGAGGCAAACCTGGAGGTGTTTAAATGGTTGGAACAATAAGTACATACATATATAAATTTGCATTCGTTGGGAAAAACTTTCGAGCCCATGAGGAAAACTAGTTTTATGGCCAACTGGAACGCTGCGAATAACTTGTGCAAAAATATATAAATATAATAGTAATCGCTTAGTTCCATTGAGCAATGCTCATTGCCTTTTGTAAACGCAAAATTCCCGGTTATACGGTTCTACACAAGAATTCACTGATAAGCAGCTGCTGTTTCCGCTGCTGCTACTACTGCTGATGCAAGGCAAAATCCGATCCCAAGTGCAATTTCATTTTGTATATTACGCAGTTTGATCTAGACATATGTATGTACATATGTACGGTGTTGATAAAAATGTTCATTCAAATGTACGGCTACGCCTTGGGCTGTCAGCGGTCTTTGTTTCTTGTTGCAAAAATTGTATCAATTACCCAATTAATAAATTGACCCGGGTTTCTCGCATGTTGGCTGGCTGATGGTTTTGGGGACAAGGGGTATGACATATGTTATAGACTCTAGCGGAGTACATTCGCTTCCCGAAGGGTAAATATTTATTCGCTGATAGTGCAAGTCTGTTGAATAAATTGCTGTACATTTGTAGATCAATGCCACCAGTGCATTTTCCGATTACGTTTTTACTAGATTGTAGTAGTCCATAAGCCATCAGATAATCAGATAATTAGCGGACCTCGGACAAGATCCACAAAGTTTAACCTGGAACACAGCCTGGTTCCTGGGCAACAGGTTTAGTCGGATTGGACGACCTTGAGATCCATCAAACCTCAGGCGATAAGATTATACATGATTTCCCCTGAGCGTCTCAGCCATTCGACAGATAACCGAAAGCTCCGTCTCGGGCGTTGGGTGTCGGGTGCCGGCTCCCAGGCAGGGGCAATCGCATCGAATTAGTCTTTAAAATTAACTTTGCATTCAATGAGAGTTCACGAAAGCAGGCGGTTCAGTTTCGTTTCGGTGGTTTGTTGACCGCCTGGATGAGGGTGATATCTCTCGCATAATCAAACTTCGCATTCTATACAGAATCGATCATAAATAAAGAGCAGCAGACGTACAATGCCCGATAACGACAACGTTGAAGAAAGGCAAACAAATGGTTTGGCCCACACCAAACACCAGTCGTTGGAGCTGCATTTCAGCCAAGTCAGCTACCACTTGAAGGCTGGTAAGTGCTTTATCAAGCGCATTCGTCATATGCCTCACAATTTCCTACTCTCTCGTCAGTCACAAAGGGTTCCACTCAGATACTGAACGAAGCATGCGGAACCTTCAAATCGGGCCGACTGACGGCCATTCTGGGTCCATCAGGGGCTGGTAAATCCACGTTGCTCAATGCTCTGGTTGGTTTCAAGTGAGTAAGCCGATTCAGCGGTCCTCAGGATCCTCTGACTAAACACAATCCCGACTATCCAAACAGAATCAGAGGAGTTTCGGGGCGATTCCTTTTGAATGGTCGGCCCAGAGATCTGATGGCCTTCAGAAAAATGTCGGCCTACATTGCCCAGGACTTTGTGATGCTGAATCTGCTGACTGTCGAGGAGACCTTGTGGGTCTCGGTAGACCTGAAGACGCCCAGCGCTAAAACCGCTCAGGAGAAGCAAAAGATTGTTAGTAGAAGAAGATCACTAGGCAGGCACACTGCTAATCACATACTAATACTCCCTAGATAGATGACATCATAGACATACTGCAGCTCCAGTCCTGTCGTCAGACTCTAGTGGGGAACATCTCCGGGGGCGAGCAAAAGCGTCTGTCCATTGGCATTGAGCTCGCTACGAATCCCCCCATCATGTTCTTCGATGAGCCCACCAGTGGCTTAGATTGTGTGTCAAGCTACCAGGTGATCTGCCACCTGCAGCGCCTGTGCCATGATGGAAGGATTGTGGTGTGCGTGGTGCACCAGCCGGGCTCACGACTCATGCAGCTGTTCGACGATGTTCTGGTCCTGGCTCATGGCGAGGTCTTGTACGCCGGGGAGCAGCGAACGATGCTGGCCAGTTTCGAAGGGTCTGGCTACACCTGTCCCCAGTACTATAATCCAGCAGATTTTGGTATTGTAAATTTACAGATAGTACTCGTAGAGAATCCTAACGCCATTGCTTCTGCCCACAGTGCTAGAAGTGTGCAGCGAATCCTCCACCACGGAGCGTTGTGAGTCGCTAATCTCCCAGAATAAGCTAGCACATTGTCCCACCGGCACCAACATCCAGAAGCTCAATGTGGGTGAGGAGGGTAAGTCGCAAGGGCTATGCCTGACATTAAATCTGAGTGTGGTTAATCTTCAACAGACCCATCTTGCATCTTGCATCTACATTGCATACTTTCTGTCCTTCTTCTGTGTCCCTTACTCTGCTACTGTTTCCTCTGCTCTATCTGTCGCCCGTCTTTGCCTGCTTATCTTCCATTTCAGCAGCGCTCATCGAGATGCCCCAACAAGCTGCCTGGCCAGACCTGGCCCAGCTACGAGTCAAGGAGCAGGTGGGCTTCTGTTTCCAACTGCGAGTGCTGCTTCGGCGGCACTTGCGCTACATGTCCAGGGATATGGTGGGTGAATCATGGACACCGATCGCTGCGGAATAACTGTATACTTTTTTTACCCTTCTTTCTCCACGCAGATTGCCGTCCAGATGCGACTTATTATGCATGTTGTGGTCGCTCTGCTTCTGGGCGTGGTTTACTGGCAAATAGGCAGCGATGCCGCCAAAATAGTGTCCAACGTCTCTTGTCTGCTCTTCATCATTCTGTTTGTGTTCATGGGCAACGCCATGCCCTCGATCCTGCTATGCCAGCAGGACTCTGCGGTCTTCATCAGGGAATACTACAACGGCTGGTACTCCCTGCGAGCCTACTACATATCAAAGGTGCTGGCGGACCTGCCCCTCCAGCTGATCTGCCCCACCATGTTCATCAGCATTAGCTACTTCATGACTGGCCAGCCGCCGGAGTTCGAGCGCTTTGCCATGTGCTGGGCTGTCTGCGTGATGACCGGCTTTATTGGCCACTTCGTAGGCGTGGTTTCCGGCACACTGTTTAACATGCAGATGTCCATCTTCCTAGTGCCCAGCGGGACGATTCCGTTTCTCCTCTTCTCTGGCTTCTTCATTCGGCTGAACGAGCTCTCCTGGTTCCTGCGCCCCATCTGCGATTTTTCTTTCTTCCGCTACATATTCGAAGGTCTCCTGCGAGCCATCTATGGCTATGGCCGAGGCGACCTCGACTGCCATGCGAACTTTTGTTACTACAGAACAGCAGATCAGTTTCTCACGGATTTCGGCATGGCGGGCGATGAGTTCGGCTGGGACATGGCTGTGCTGGGGATTTTCGTCGTGCTGCTATTGGTTTTCTTTTACGTGACACTAAACGTTTGTATTAGACGAGCGCTAAGGTGACCCGCAAAGTAAAATTTCTTAGTTTCCCAATGTAATTCTTGAAAATAAAGTATTTTTACAAGTGGAGAGCATCGCCAAGCTGGAACCTAGTCAATAGAAACACTGGATATGTCCATGGAGCTGGCCTCATCCGAGGGTGGCCGCTCGGTGGGATTCGCTGCCCGGCTCGACGTCCCAGGCGTCTCATCAACCGCCGGTGTGGTTACAGTGGCTGTCGTTGTGGTGGTACTGCTCGCTGCTGGTGTCAGGCTTGCACGGCTGGAATGCGATCGACGCATCCCCTCCGACAGAGATTGGCCAGCGCGTAAGCTGCTTGATACGCCACTGGCGCCAGCGGTCGCAGCCGCAGACGCAGTCGCAGTCGTCGTGGAGGTAGTCTTTGTCGCTATGGAGGTGAAGGGTACGCGTACCCGCATATCTGGCTGCTCCCATTCCATGTCCTCCTCCTCCCCCTCCTCGGAGCTGGTCTCGGCAGTGGCCACAGCAGAGGGAGTCTTGGACTTCTTCTGCCACTCGGCACTGCGCTTCCAGTCAATTGTCTTAAGCAGCGCCTTGGCCTCCGTTTTGCGCTAAAATTCAAAGACGCATTTATTATAATCGTTCCCACTTCTGGGGCAGTACCCACTTCATCAGAGTCCAAGCATTTGTACGCATAGTAGGCTGCCCTTTCGTAGTCCCCTTTCTTCTCGTAGTAGTTCGCTAGAGTGATGAAGCCTTGGTACAGGCTCTGCTTGTCTGTGGCTGCCCGCTCATCCTCGCAGTACATGATGTAGCAATGGACCGCCGTCTCGTGGTCGCCCAGCTTCTCGTGGAGACTGGCCAGCTTGTACATGGCTATGCCCTCGATGTCGCCCACGTCGATGGCCTTCCAGTAGCACTTCACGGCGTTCTCACACTTGTCCAGCTTCTCGTAGGTCTCTCCCAAGGCTACCAGCATGCGGGAGTCGTATGGGCGTAGTTGGTGGGCGATTTTGAAGTAGTACAAGCTGTAATAGTGCATTTTAATGATCTCATAGGCCTGACCTAGGCCATACCACGCCCGATAGTCGCGCTTGTTAACCTCGACCGCTTTGCGGTAGCTCTGTATAGCAGCGTTTGTGTTTTTGAGTTCCATAAACTCGTGGCCCATCAGAGTCCAGGCAGCGAGGTATTTGGGATTTAGCTTCAATGCGCGCTGAAAGTAGGAAATGGCCACCTGATGGTCGCAGCGTATGCTGTAGTAGTTTCCTGGGTAATTGCAGAGAATGGTGTAGTTAATGCAAGGATTCCTTCGATGTGATGCGCCGGGATGCTCTTACCTATCACACAACACGTCTCCGGTCGGTATTTGTTGATGCTGACGGCCTTGTGTGCCAGCTGTGCCATTTCCGTTTTCATTTCTTTGACAAACAGCAAATTGGAGTAGGTATCCACGTTGTCCAGTCGGTAGGGATCGCTCTCCAGCAGAGCCTGATACAGCTCGATGGCCTTGTCTACATCCCTCTTATTGTGATAGACTAGGGCCATTTGAGCAATCAAATAAATGCTTTTACTGAAACCCGACGTCTGCAGATCCTCGTAGATCTTCAAGCCATCATCGTTGAGGTACAATTCGAGGTAGGTGTGAGCCATAAAAAAGTGTCGCATCCAGTGCCCGCCAAGTTGCAGGCCGAGCAGCTTTTTTTTCTCCATAATCAAGGGGGAAAGCTCCAGGTAGGCACTCCACAGCATGGGAACTAGACGAATGGCATGGACCAGCATTTGTTCAGCTGCTTGGTTCAGATCGAGGGCCTTCAGAACCACGCCATAGAGGTAGATCCCGTATCCATCCAGGCGGCTCTTACCGTACTCCGCTCTCAATGTCGCGAGGAGATCGGCCAAGTCACGCATCTGGTTTGGCTCGTTGAGATTGGCCTGGTCGGTTGTGGAGTCCAGGCGTCGCTTTTCACGGGCCAGATAGGTCGAGTAGAAGTGGAGAAAGCGCGGCACACTCGACTCGCAGTTTCTCACGGCATGCGCTGCCCTCTCGTACTCGCGCACATCGTAGTAGCTTTTGGCCAGGAAGTAGTCACTGTACTCCGCAGGAGCTATGCCCTCCAGCTGGCACTGGCTGAATGTGTGGTCGTCGTCGGGTGCTTCGTTATCAATTTGTACATCACTGAGTCCATGGTGCATCTCTGCCAGCCACTTGGTGCTGTGCAGGAGCCCCCGCTTGGAGCACTCGATAATCCCGCGCCGCAGCTCCTTTTTCACATCCGGCAACAACACGCTAAAGAACTCCTGCATTTTATTTCGAGTATCGGGTTTTCTGCAAAAAACAATTCATTTGCCGGTCCAGGGATGAACAAAACATATTTGAAATAAAATGAACTAACTAATCCCAAAATTCGTTCGGAGAAATGTAGCGACAAAATGTTGAAAAGATGAAATATATTTATATTAAATTTTTAAATCTAAAAAAATATCACAATTCATTTGCCGGTCCAGGGATCAGTGTGACCGCGGATTAATCGTTAAAATATACGGTCCGACCCTCAGAAATATACCGAAACTACTTCACAAATTTCAAAATATACCGTAAATATACTTACGAATTCAAGTTCTCTTATATATATTCCTCGATTTTGATATTCCGTGGAATATTACTAGCTATCTAGATCTTTTAGCCCTGCCCACATCATTTTATCCAATTAACGAACCCATTTTCTAATTGACTAGTTTATTTTAAACACTTGCTTATTTGTCAAACAAAAATAACAGAAGAGGATAGTTCCTATTTCCTGTTCAATTTTGATATTCCGTGGAATATTACTAGCTAGATAGAACATTTTGCCATGCCCACATAATTTTAACTGGCTTATTCTAAATACTTGCTTCTATTGGTTCTTGTCAAAAAAAAAAGGTTTAAGCGAAAGAGGTCAAACCAAAAAAAGTTTTAGCGAAATAGGTCAAAACAAAAAAACGAAAAAGGATAGTCGTTCATATTGCTCAATTTAGGGATTCCGTGGAATAATTCTGGCTAACTAAAACTCTTAGTTCTGCCCACATAATTTTAGGCCATTGATGAATACATTTTCTACAAGATTGGCTACTTTTTAGTCCTTGCTTTTATTGTATTTTGACTAAAACAAGGCTTAAACAAAATAGTTCAACAAAAAAAAAGTCGCAATGTTGCTGGTATTTAAAGACATGATGCGTGTATAGGCCTTTGTATACCCTATTTCGTTAATTTAACATGAAGATCCTATTATCCAAACTTTTTTTAAAACGTAATTAATAAAGAAAATGTTTCAAATTGATATGTTTTAGACATATTCATGCATATGATTATATCCTTCTACCAATTTGGTATATAAAGACGATATACCTATGCAAAATATCGTTTAAAACACGATGACGTGTTTGCAAAATAAGAGCCTAGGATGACAAACATATTCTGTTTTCTATAATATCCTATGTTCCCCATTTCATTTTTGAAAATTTTCATGGAATTAGCAAATTTGCGTAAAAATGGGGTCATTCCTGTTTGAACCGGTTCAAATTTATCTTTGTCAAATATTACAAAATAAAATCTCTCACTTTGAAAAACTTAATTTTATCCCATTGGAAATATTTGGAATGATTACTCTTTTAATTGTCATTTATTGTATTTGACTAAAACCCGTTTTCAAGATAATGTTGACGCAACTTTTTTGTATGGAATTTGATCTTCCGTAAGAAGAATAATACGAAATGGCTAAAACAGAGACTAAATTTTGCCTGGGATGCTTTCCTGAATTCTATAATATCCTTTTAGGGTACATGTTGCAGCAAATAGAATCGATTTTTTTTCGGCCAATGAAAATCGTCAAAAAATTTGCAAAAATTGCTGCAGCATTATGTTTTGCAGAATATTTTGTCGAAAATGAAATTTGACCTCAGAAAATACCGAAAGTATTAAAAATACCGTAAACGGTCACCCTGCCAGGGATGGACGAAACATTTTGAAATAAAATGAACTAACCCCATGAACAAAGTTCACGTCACAATTTTTCAAATCCCAAAATTCGTTTGGAGAATTTTAGCGACAAAATTTTGAAAAGATGAAATATAAATTTAAATCTAAAAAATTAATGTGTTTGAAAAATGCTAAATGTACAAGTACTAAATGTAAAAAAATGCTGGATATAGCCTGAAACAAGCTAAAATGGCAGCACTGCACTGCTTTCGTTCGGCCAGTGTGCAGTAATTCCAGTGGAAAAAGAAAAATAGAATTGCGGATCATAACAAAGTATGCAATAACGATAAGGAGCAACAACAAATATTATTAAAAACGGCCTCTTTGTTTAAGTATTGTCAGACAAGCGCGTCGAGGGAGGAAATTAAACACTTCAAGCTCCGCTCCCCTGCAAATACTTTACTTTCAGTGTCAAAGGTCATTACTTCTTTGTTCCGTCCCCGTATTCCTTCTCTTTCCCTCCTCTTTACTGACTTGAAACTGCGCAAACAAACAACAATATTTAAATTATTTATAACAGCGCAGCGTTATTGGCTGATTCATTTATTTCCGACTGACGGTGTTTACTTGTTAAGACCTTTATCTGTGAACGAATCAGAGGCGCGATTTTTTGATTGGACGATTATCAATCGCCGTAACGCACAAGACACATCGCACCATGAGACTCAGCTCTGGTATCCTCCTGGTGGTGCTGCTGACCATCTTTTTGAAAGCAGCGGACTGCTCTTGGCCCTGGCCATTTTCCAGGAAGCACAAGCAGGACATGCCGCCGCCGCCGCCCACGCCCCCACCAGAGCCCAAAATGTCTCCAGTAATATTTGGTGAGTTTATTGATTTTCTGCGCAAGGACGACCAAGGATGACCTTTTCGGATTTTAGTGCCAGGTGATGGCGGCTCCCAGCTCGATGCCCGCTTGAACAAGTCGAGTGCTCCCTACTTCGTATGCGAGAAGACTCATGACTGGTTCAATCTCTGGCTCGACCTGGAGCAGCTGGTGATTCCAATGGTGTACTGCTGGATAGACAATGTCAAGTTGTACTACGACAAGGCCACTCGTACGACGCACAATACCCCGGGGGTGGAGATACGGATACCTGGTTGGGGCAATCCCGAGGTGGTGGAGTGGATAGATCCGACGCGGAACAGTGCAGGAGCGTATTTCAAGGACATCGCTAACGTGCTTGTGGGCATGGGCTATGAGCGGAAACTGAACATACGCGGAGCACCCTTCGACTTCCGCAGAGCACCAAGTGAGATAATTTGAGTATTTCAATGCAAGTGCGTTTTGGTAACAATCTGAAAAACCTCTGCAGATGAGCACAAACAGTTCTTCATCGACCTCAAGCAGCTTGTCGAGGAGACCTACGAGGTGAACAACCAGTCAGCCGTCACCTTCATATCACACAGTATGGGCAGTCCCATGACACTAGTTTTCCTGCAGCAACAGACCCTCGAGTGGAAGAATAAGTATGTGCGCCGGCAGATAAGTCTGGCCGGCGCGTGGGCTGGCAGCGTAAAGGCAGTGAAAGTCTTTGCTATGGGCGATGATCTAGACTCGTTCGCTCTGAGTGCCTCGATCCTGAGGGCTGAGCAGATTACACATCCTTCGTCGGCCTGGCTACTGCCATCGCCGTTGTTCTGGAAGCCATCCGATGTTCTGGCCACGACCCCCTCTCGTAATTATACTATGGCACAGCTCAAAGAGTTCTTCAACGACATTGACTACATGACGGGCTGGGAAATGCGCAAGGACACGTTGCGCTATACCCAAAACTTCAGTCCCCCCGATGTGGAGCTGCACTGCCTATACGGCGAAGGTATAGACACAGTGGAAAGGTACTCTATTTGTGGCTAGAGACTTGCAGATTCATAAAACGATTTCATATCCAACAGATTACAGTATAAAAAGAACGATATTGCTGGAGAAACGCCCAAGCTGATCATGGGCCCAGGCGATGGCACTGTGAACCAGCGCTCCCTACGGGCCTGCAAGTATTGGTCGGGCTACACGAGCTCCCCCATATCGACGCTGGCCCTGCAGGGAGTGGACCACTTGAAGATCCTATCGCATGAAGATGTTCTCCAATATATTCGCACTGTCTTGCAGCAGCCGTAGTCAGACAGTTTGCCTGTTATATTCGACTCAGATTAAGTGTTTCTGGTACGAAATATCCAAAGTGATGATCAGTGTAAACCCATACGATCAAATAATGCCAATTTTAATGTTAAATAAATGTGATGTAAAGTAGCACAAGTCGAAACGTGTTTTCTAGTGCAGACTACTACCCTCCCGTCCTCTACGCTCCCCTTCCCACCCGCAAGCAACTCGTGGAAATTGCATTTTCTTTAATTTATTCTTTATTGTTATCTTATTGATTTATGCTTATAAGATGAGATATCGAATCACGTGTTAATGTTAATGTCAATGTATAACGCTCTTTATTTCTCATTAGTGTTTCATTGGTTTCGTTTTCATTTTCATTTCATTCGGGTTTAGTTTTTATTGGTTTTCATTTTCATGTTCCTTTTAATAAATCGTTTGTTTATATGTATTTTACAAAGCGTTTACTTAGATGTATTTCCTTTTAATCATACCGAATAATCTGTTTTATTGCACTAGTATTTAATTCTCTTCTCTCCTCTCACTTTCCCCTCCACCTTGCTAATTTATTGTAGTTGACATTGTTCTTTACTCTTGGTATATTTCCGTTTAGGGTATGCGGAATGCGGTATGCTCTTGCTTATGTACTTAAGTACGGTTCAGGGTCGGGGTCGGGGTCGGGTACTTCGATATCTGGATAGATATCGAGATATTGAGAAAAGTGTCCTCGAAGGGGGATCTTTAACTTCTCTTTAGGAGTTTAGGAGTTTCGCTTGCATTTTAGGAGAAAACTAAAGTTTTTGAATGATTTGCGTGTCCTACACGTACGTGGCTTTAGATAAAATCAAGAAATATATATGCATGTATTATTTACAAATTGTCTCCTCATACAAAAACCGCTCTCTAGGCTAAGTGTGGACATTTTCCTAGAAATTGTGGCTGCCTGCTGCCTGCGGGCTGGGCTCTCGCTCTCTCCAAAGCATATTACTCGTATTTTATATTTCTTCTTCAGTTAGGTGATCAATTTGTGCGGGTGTTTACTTTACGTTTCTTGTTTGCTAAATATATACATACACCGTTTATATATTTAGTATATATTTGATTTTATGTTCCTGCGTGTGAGTGTAATGTGTGTGTCTGTTGTGAGTCTGTTGAGAGTTGCATTTAAAAAATGTTTTCTTTTGTTTTGTTTTGTTTTGTCTGTTTTAGTATTTGATTTCGGGTGTGTTTGTCTTTGTTCAACAAAATTTGTGCTCTCGTTCCATAGTTGCAGTTAGGGTTTACATACGTACGTATATACCATATATGTATATGTAGCTATAAGTATGACGACGTGCTTTCGTCCGACTCAAATCAATGCGATCTCAAAATCAATGCCCCAAAAAATCCTCAGCTTCGAGTTCAAAGTTCTGCGCTCTCGTTCAAAGAGTTTTACGTTTAGTATAAAAAATCATTATATCGAAAGTATAAAAATCGTATTTAGCCGTACATACTCTCTCTTCTTTCTTTACGTTTCTCTCATATTTTAGTTTTTTTTTTTTTTTGTTTCTTTTTCTTTTTATTTCTGTTTTTCTTTATTAAATCTCTGTTCTTTTTCGTTTTCTTAGCAAAAGCGGGTGTATCTTCTTCAAGCAGGTATTCGAATGTTACTTGGCAGGATTATTATTTTCCATAGTACATATATATATAATATATTTGTTGTTAAATAGTTTTTATAAAAGCTTTGTGTTTGAGTTGTGTGTGTGTGTGTGTTGTGGATTGTGTATGTATGTTTGTCTGTATGTATTTATGCGGTGTTCCTAGGCCTGTTCTGTTCTGTCCTGATCTGTTCTGCTCTGTTCTTTTGTATAATCGTATTTTGTTTATTTGCATTTGGTTTGGATTTATAGCTAGTTATGCTTCGTTATTGTTTTATCAGATGCAATATTTAGAACTCACAATAGGCGACATTGACATTGACGACATAGCTGGCTAGTTAATTAATTAATGAAATAATTAATTGCCGCTGCCCAATAGGTATCTACAATGGAATTCGCTATCAATGGAATCAATGATATCGAAATTGATTATTCTTAAATACACTTTGTATTACATTCCTTTTCTTTTGGTTTTTCGTCTTGTAATTAAATTAATTAAAGCTTTTTCGTGTGTATGTGTCTGTGTGTGTTTAATCTTGATTCTAATAAAGTGTATATATCTGTAATGAGAAAACTGAACTTCATCCGAATCCGAATCCAAAAACAAAACCAAAACCAAATCAAATCAAATCAATGAAAGTGTAAATGAAATCCTATTTACAATTGGATAATTTACTACTTACTCGCTTATCTACGTTTAGTATTCATTTCAATTTGATCGAATTGAGTTGTTCTCATCCCTCATCCCCATCCCTCTGGTTACGGGGGTTCATTAACCATTAACTAGGCTCCTACATGCATTCACTATTTGCTTACACATCAGATTTATCAATGTCGTTAATACAATTGAATTGCCATGAATATATTGCTAATATAGTTCCTTTCAAGGACCTTCGGGGCCAGATCAATAGACCTGCCATCCAGACTGCCATCCTCATACCATCTCATCCCATCCCATCCCATCCCGAAAGGAACCCTGATTGGTGCTTCGGCTGGCCGAGACTACTTATTGCATAACAATATTATCCATCTTAGAGTGTAACTAGCTCTCCTCGGCTGGCTCTGTTTCTCCTCTCCTCTGCTTTGCTTTGCTTTGCTTACTTGCGTTTGCGCTACACATTTGTAATTGGTTTAGATATCTAGGGCTAGGTTAAGGTAATAATTCTTTCCTCTGTGGCTCTAATTTATCCAAATCATCATCACATATCAAAAAAGTTTACAAAAATTTCACTTTAGCTACAGTTTCTCCATTCTCCGTTCTCCATCTTGCTTTATATTGTTTATGTTTTACGTTTAGTTCATTTCGTGCGCTTCGAATAAAACATACAACAATAGACCGTCCGTTTTACTGGCGGTTATGGTTCTCGACCTTAACAACTTATCTTGTTATGTCTTTCGTTAATGATTAACATAATCAACAGGTTGATATATATTCTAAACAAATTATTAGCTTCGCTTGTGGTTTCGCAGACATTACGAATATATCATATCGTGCAAACCGTAACGCTCCTTCCTTATTATCGACTAACATTGGTTTGCTCAGCTTTTCATTTTCATTTTCACTTCAATTTTCATTTGATCATTTTCCGTTCTCGGGAGACTTTTCGTTAGTGTACGTGTGGGCATGTAAAAGGCATTTGTTCGGTTTCTCTGATTTCTCCTTTAAAGTTATTTGTATTTTAAACATTCGTTTGGTTACATGCTCGCACATATGTACATAAGTATTTATGTATCCACAAGGATAGACAAGGGTCCGCTTGCTTCTCCGTTGGAAGAACAGAACTCAACTCCTCCGAAAACCCAGAACGCGCACCTCAGTCGATCGGGGAGCGAAATAAATGATGTTTTGGTTGTTTGGTTGAGTTCCAATCAGCTAAATCGTATCTATCGTATTTATTTGGTAAACTAAAGCGTGATCTGAGGCGCATTAAGTTCGCGCAGTGATATAGTTCGATATAATCGTGTGTTCGTGTACTCGCATATGCTCCAAACAAAATTGACATTTTCAAACTGGTTTAAAAACTAATATTGCTCTTGGTTAAACGAGTTAAGAGTTAAGCGATCCTTTGTGTCTAGTAGTCCTTTCGGGGGTTACTTCTCTTGTGCTGTAACAACAATACAATTCCTTATTAGCTTACGAGTCCAAAACGAAGGTCTAGTTCAAACAGAAACAGAACGATTCGGTAGCTTAGAGTGTAAATCAACAAAATTGTGTCTAATTGATGTAACAATTGCTTTTGTTTGGTTTATGTATCAACAATCAATGCAACGCGCACGCCACCGGTCGCAAAACACTCCGAGTATTTGTATTTGCATGTAAAATGTGTAATAAACAGACAAACGGATAGGACAGGTTGAAATGCCGGGGATTGAACACACAAAAATGCACGGCGTGCGCGTCCCTCATCCTATTTGACGACGCTTTAGCTTTAATTAACATTATTCACAATTTCTTTAGTTATCATCTTACTATACAAGCTCTCTCTCTCTGTCGTCTACGATTTGCGTAATTCGTTAACAATATTCTGTCTACTGAAAGATTCCCAAACACTCGTACAACTTTCGACCCAAGCTGCGTTCACCTAAAAGAAATCTCTGACAGAGAATTTACAAATCCTTGAAGCATCTGCTGAAGTCGGGGAAGCGTTTGAACAATTTCACATGTACAATCATTGAGTTATAATTTTCTTCATTTAAATTTTCTGTTAAACATTTCATTCGTGTGAACAACTTATTTGGAGTTTTCTGCCTTCCCTTCCGATCCGTGTATTGCAAAAATGTGCAAATGTCTATCTGTGTGGCTCGTGTCTGCTGGCGTATAAAAAATTGTTACTAATATTTGTTTGCGTTCACGTTTAGCGTAGACAAATTGTACAGAATGACGTTCCGTTCCGTTCCATCGAATGATTGGATTTGGATTGGTATTGGTATTGGGATTGGGTGCTACGATCGGGTGTAACGACTGTCGTTCGAAATGGAATCTCTTGTTGATATCGCAAATGAGAACAGCGACCAAATAAATTAGCCAGGCACATGTTGAATCTCAATCTCTGAACTAGAGCCTGGCCCAGTGTCAGACGGGGTGGCTCTGACTCTGACTCTGACTCGCCTGCCCGTTCTTCGAGGGGGCGGAGGTCTTCTGCTGGCGCGCCACCAGTCGACGCTCCCGCCAACGGTCGATGGGCGTGTAGCAGCACCTGAAGAAGGGGGGCGCCCGCGTGCTGGACGAGCTGCTGCTGGCGCTGTTGCTTAGCTTGGCCAGCGACTCCACGGTCAGCTCCGTCTGCACGCCACTGGTGGTCAGCCGCGTCTCCGCCTGGTACTGGTACTGGTACAGGGGCGGCGGAGTCGCGGCCAGGGGGGCACCCGCCTTGCAGATGACACTGGGCGGCTCCATCTCGTGCAACTCAAAGCTGTTTGAGCTGCTGTTGGTCGAGGGCCGGAACTCGTGCGAGCTGCTCTCGACCATGGCAGTGCGATAGGTAGCGGCAAAGTAGTTTGTCTCCAGGTAGTGGCAGGACTCGAACAGATAGTCGTCGAACTGCTGCAGCCGCACCGAGCTAGCGGCACTGGAGTTGTGCCCGCCAGAGGCAAAGCGCTGGCTCTGCTTGTGCGACTGCGTGGATGGTGATGGCGGCGATGGCGGCATCATTATCAGCGAGCTCGACGCCATGGGTGGACGTGGACGCGGAGGCGGACGCTGTTGTCTTTGCTTCATATCAACAATTTCTATTTCTTCTATATCACTAAAACTATTTAACTGTTTCAACAAATAATGCACATCATTTCGTTTCATTTGATTATCCTCGTCGTGGTGGGGATGATCATCGTTAAGGGCGACTGCTTCGTTATCTTCCTCTTCCTCTCCTGATTCTGTTTCTAGTTCTGCTACTTCTCCAGCTTCTTGTTCTTCCTCCTGCGCCGTTGCTATCGATCTGTGTGCTGCAAATGTTAATGGAGTGCTGGCAACGGCGCCTGAGCCACGATCTAATCTTGATGTCCCCTTGAGGGTGTTGATTTTCCTGATCGCATCATGTTGCTGCTGCTGCTGCTGCTGCTGTTGTTGTTGCTGCTGCTGGGGAATCAACTCTGGATAGGCCAAATTGAAGCGCTGCTGCAGTGTGGCACTGCTCAGCTGGGGCAGCGTTGTCACTGCCGCCGCTGCCGCTGGGGCCCTCTCCAGGGTTGAGTCGATGATGCGGTTGAATTTAGCTAATGCACTTGATGCTGCGGCTGCCGATGAACTGGATGCTGCCGATGGTGTTCTGGTTGCGGTGATCTTAGTTGTAGGTTGTTCGTTAAGTTGAGGCACTGTTGTGACGGTTCGTAGATTATCACCAGCACGATGGCAACGCCCACTGCCCTGAGCGTTATCCGCGACGACTACTGAGCTGACTGACTGAGCCTCCTCCTCCTCCTCTTCATCCTCCTCATCCACTCGGTGCTCTGCCTCAGCCTCATCGTCATCGCAGACGTCCTCATCAACATCATCAATATCAACGCCATCCTGCAACGTCTCCTGCACATTCAAATTGAGATTGAGGTGGAGCTGCTGCCGGAGCAGCAGGCGGCTCGTCTTCGTCTCGAAGCCAGGCACATTCGGTGGTGCGCCCGCTCCTCCCCCAATCCACGGCCGGCGGCTATGACGGCCGCCGCCCTCTGCTGTGCCGTTGCCTTAGCTAAATTCTTTTGTAGTATCAACCTCCTCGACGAAATGATGTCATTATTGTCGCTCCCCCGCGATTACCGGCTGTCGCGGGTGGAGCGAGGCCGCCCCTAACTGGACGTGCTGGCGATGGGCGAGACGGGTGACAGCGGGCTGCGGGCCTGCTCGCGCGGGCATCCAGTCAGCGTGATCACCAGCTTGCGGGAGCCGGCCTGGTCGCGGTGCTCGCACAGCCAGACGCCCTGCCACGTGCCCAGCGAGAGCTTGCCGTCCGTAATGGGGATTGTCAGTGAGCTGCCCAGGAAGCAGGCCTTCACGTGTGCGGGCTGCAAGTCACAGGAATGAAAGGTTCATTAGGTTAATCTGCTACAATCCAGAGATTGCCGAAAGGCCGGTCGCTGTGGACTCACCATGTCGTCGGGTCCTTCGCACGAGTGTCTGTAGGGCAAGCCTTCGGGAACTATTTTGTTCAACATCATCTCCATATCGTCTCTGCAAAGCGGATAGTCTCCGGATTAGCTCAAGTGATATATATGTATAGATTTTAGGATCCGATTCGCTCACCTGACGTCTGGATCCCAGCTTTCGTTTAACGCCAAACTCGCCGAGGTGTGAAGAACTGCAAGCAGAGAAACAAAGTCAATTAGTGTGCGGGTAGGTGCTGTGCGACTAATCGCAATCAAAATCATAATCTGTGGAGTGATTGGTCGGTCTCCTGGTTATTAGACCAGCACGAGGCGTTGGCTCGACTCGGCTCGGCTACCAATGCATTTCCAATTGAGTTGCAACGCCAATTAGTCCCCACACTTGCACCCAGCAGACACAGCAGTGGGAGGCCAACTAATGAAAGTCAGTCATGGAATGTTAATGGATACTTTTCATGGATTATATGACAAGGCAAGATCATGTATGCCGTGAGGATTTGGGATGCACTCGAGTGTAAGCGTCAATGGGTGTTTTCCCCATTTTATAAGCGACTGAATGAACACAAGATGCATTTTGCACGTGTGCGTGGATTTTACTTCGGTTTTACTTTCAACAGTCGACCGTATCTTTTCTGCCCATAAACTAGAGATCTGCGTGGCTTCACTCACACCATACATACCATGTACAAATTCGAATCGAATTTGAGTGCAAGGAATTCAGAGCATTCGGTATTTAGGGATACTAGATTGAGTTCGTATGAAATGAAAGAAATGGCATATCCGAAGACATTCGATGTATTTTAAGACATCCACTTTCCTATTTTAAGTTATTGATTGCATTCAAGATAAGTGACTTAAGTCGGCTATTACAAGAAAGTTGCAAAGTATAAGTAGTTAAGAGTTCTTAGAAAGCACTGTAGTGAAGGTTGGTCGAAACAACCCCCATTCTCACTCATTCATTTCGTTCCTCTTCATCCAGCAGATGAAATGTTGTGCGTACGAGTCTTATGTGAGCGCCCTTATTTGCTAAAACTCTATTGGTGCAGCAATATATTACACGTAATTCAGTTTGATTGTTGATTCGAATTCCGTTTCTACTACAAATACATTGCTTCATTGGCTGAGTTGATTTAACCCTTGGATTTGGCTAATGGAAGCAAGAAGGAACGCTATAAAGGCAGACCATTCTAACTAGAGACTTAAGTTTGATCTGTGGACAGTACAAAGTGGCTATGATGCTTTCTGATTTACTCGGATATTAATAAATATGTACGTACATAATTACAATAATATAGCTCCTCAAGTACCAGGTAAGCTCTCAAACAAAATACAATCATCTCATACCTTAAACTTTCACATGGAAGCCCTATTCTCTGTGCAACAATGCCCATGTCTTATTCCGAATCACTTTCTTTGACACATTTATCGTATGGCATGTGGTATTGCCCAGGTAGAGCCCGACATGGGCATGTGTGGACATCGGCATCGGAATCGAACAACAATTGCCTACACTCGGGGCCGGAATTGGCCAACTGCCAGCGCCCAAATGTCAGGCAGAGTCGAAACTGAATAGTTTAAACTGTGTTTAGTGTTAATAATAAATATGAGTGGAAGAGCCCCACAAAAACACTTAAATTTGCACACTAATTGCGTATTCATGAATAAAAGACAGAGACACAAAGAGAGACTGGGAAAATTAGTTTAGTCAAGTCCCCGAGATGTAATTTTCCGGCCTAGAGAAGGCCCAAAGCCGTTGTTTATGGGCAAAAACCCAAAAATCCAAAATAATTTGAGAAACGATTAGATTATGTCAGGTTGAACACGTACAAGTGTCAATGGTATCGGGACAGCAGTACGGCGTACAGCTGGCGGGGCCTGAGGGCACTCGGACAATGCAAACGAAACTCAAAGTGACAGTCGAAAGGCTACAAAGGGAGGGGGCATCTCAGTGAGGAACAATTTACAAATTGATTGCAGTGGGGGCCTGGAAAGGGATGAGAAAAAGGGAACAAGCCCCAACACTTAGTCGGCCTCAAACACTGTCTAAACATAGGTACGTACATATGTCCCCATCGCATCACAGCACATCAGCCCACCGCACCGTTTTAAATATGTTAATGGCCTAAACATAATTGTGTGTGTCTGCGATGCCATGCGGTCCTTTGAGTGGCATTGGAGCAGGAGCTTCGTGCACGTTCAGACACATTCAGTGGCTGCTCCACGCCACTGTTCGCTTAACTGGCGCATCCGCCTGGAATAGTACTCGACTGACACTTTTTTCCCATTGCACCAAACCATAAACGGAATGCAATGCAGGGCACGGCACACGGCAGGAACGCGGAAGATTGGTAAGCGGTGGTCGGACGGTGGCTCGAGGGATGCCTCTAATATGATTTAGCCCTGGAGTTAGTGGTGGGTCGGGGTCGGATCCGGATTCGGAGTCGGAGTCGGGTAGTGTGGCCTGCGTCAGGGGTCCTGCAGAACAAGGGCTCTGTTTGCCTATGGCAGCCAGCCACAGCGAAGCCTCGGGAGCTAATAAACGTTTATGCGCTGAACAAAATAGTCGAGGAAGTTGATGCTTTACCAAGTGGAGGTATAAATCATTATGGGCTCCTATATAAATTAAGATATATGATACCTAGTGATCAGGGGTGAACAGTGGTCCATCTGCGGTGTATCCCTATCCTTCCTGCTCCAAATCCAAATCTGTTGCAGATTTGCTTAACCCCAATATTTTGCCTCAGTGTAGAAGGCATCGTTAAGTAGCAGGTGGCATCGTTTTTGCCGGCTGTTCTGCTGTTCGCTGTGTCGGGTCGGGGTGTGTGCGGGTGGGGCTTTGGGGGTTTGTCTGTGTTCCGGGCACATGTAGCAGGCGGTTAGGCACTACAAAAGTTGCTAATGTTTTTAAAGAGGCCTTTTTATTATACAAAGTCAAACATTCTGACGGCCCAAGCCCAAACACAGGCATAAAGCACACACGTACACACACACACACAACCGCAATAATCTCATACTTATACAAATGTACATACAAATATGTGTGTGTAAATATGTATTTACATATACATACACCGTACACATAAGGATACCCCTCATGCTTAACAATGGGCTCTGCACAACTCAACTTGACTCGGATCTCGACTCATTCATTCATTTAAGCCCGTACAAACTCGTACAATACGAGTATACAGCCATACATACATAAGTATTCATGCAAACACGCACTCACCCACACACACAGACAGCCAGAAGTCACGTGAGTGTATTGTGCATTACATAATGCTATGGATAAGGAAGCGCTTAGATGCAACAACAGTCTTATTACATGGTCGCGAGAGGCAGGAATCACGGAACACCCCGCAACGGCAGGTGCTGATGCACCCAAACGGAACCAGTTCCAGTTCCATTCATATCACGGGAATCAAAGACACGGAACACTCTATTCAAGTGCTGATGTACCCGAACCGAGCCAGTTCCCGAGCAGAAATCGGAGAACAGGCATCACGGAAAAGTCCCAGCGGCAGGTGCTGCTGCACCCTAGCGAAATCAGTTACAGACCTTTTTGCATAAATAATATTGATTTATTGGTAGCACAGCATTTGCGGTTCATAAGCGAGCGATTTTAATGCTAAGCAAGCCCCCAGCACGAACAGCAACACCAAAAGGCCAGAAGAATAGAAGAAGCAAGGCAGGCACAAGCAGGCAGGCTGGCAGGAACGGAACGAAACGAAACGGAACAGAACGCACACAACGGAAGCCGAAAGTATGACACACAGCACACATGGCACGTTTTTTAGTTGCCTCCTTTTGCAGTGCTTTCGTCTGTTTGCTCTTTCCCTTTCGCATTCTCGTTCGGCGTTGTCGTCACGAAATTGTATCCAAAAAGAAAGAGAAATGGCGGAGGACGCCCACACAAATATATTCCTAATGCTGAAGGCTCCACCGAAACTCCCTACTTCATTCGGCACCCCTTGTCTGCCCCTCCGCCACTCTCCCGTTCTCCCCCACAAATTGGTTTCGCTTTCGGTTTCTGTTGATTTATTTGGTGTGTGGCTCCTCTTTCGCCCCACACACACATCCACACCCCACACCCCCCAAAATGACATTCGTTGGCGGAGGGAGTCATTTCCCTGTTGTTCTTTTGCAGCTTTCCCTTGTTCCCCCGTCCCCGTCCCTCTGTTCCATTTTTCTTTGAGAAATATACTCGGGCTCTTTGTAAATTGAAGTTGAGCCATTTATGTACATATGTATACGATCTTGCGATTATGAAGCAAATTGCTTGTCAGTCTATATTCGGGGAGTACATCCTTAAATGTCAGCTCTATCATCATGAACTTCACTTGAAACGACGACTCAACAACGATGACTTTAAGCTTTAAAAAACATGTATAAGTAGAAATATATCATTAGCTCTGATTCTGGGCAATAATGTTAAAGTTTAGAGTCTTCTATGATTCCTTTTTCAATATTTAACAATGCCAGTCAATCCCTAGCATACCCGACCGCACACATTGACTTTTGGTTTACTTCAGCGGTGGGCTCGTCCGCTCCCACACCACGCGGCACATTTGATGCTCCACTCGAGACGCACAAGCGAATGCTGCAAAAGAGAATGTCCCGCAATTGCAAGACCCGTCCACATTGATTCTTGACTCGAGTTTTGCAGGGAGGTGATTTTTGTAGTTGTTATTAGACTCCTTCCTTAAAATTGGTTCCTATATTCTGTTCCACTGATTGAAACTTAAAGATTAGATCTTGCCTTGGAAGGAAGGAAAACAGAAGGTTAAAAAAACTAATCGAAACATTCATTATGTACATCTTAGGCATTCTTATTATTTCTGGCCGGCCCCAAGTCCCTTTTACGTTCTCTGAATCTAACATTTGAATAAGGAATTGAACGAAAGCCCAAACAAATCATGGAGTGCCCCCCACCAATTAGTTTTTCTATACGCGAGAATGCACGATTATTGTGCCTGGAAATGGAGAGGCGAGGTCCTTGCTGTACGTTTGCATGTTGCAGCGCCCCCTTCCCCCAAATGAATGGTCATTGTGTGGCCAGACAAGTGTGAGACTGTCTATAGGTATGTGTTCCGATGTGGGCCCCGACCTTTCTGCACACAGAAGGAAGTCTGTATGAATATTAATAATAAGAAAGAAAAAGGCCAACAAGGAGGCAAGTCACTGCGGGAAACTATTGTATGTATTCCGCTGGTTCTCCCCCCGATTCAGGTGGAAGTAAAACTCTGCTCTGGTGGATATATCATTTTTTTAGTATTTCCCCGCATTCCATTATACTTACATATTTCTTGTTTGTTTGTGTTTCGTGCTTCTGCTTCTCGTTTTTCTTCGTTCTTTTTTTGTGTTTTGTGTTTAACAAGTTACCGTTACATTTGGCTTATATTTTGTGTATTTGTGATTTGTGTGTCCTCTGGCACCTATTCCCCATCCCCATCCCCCCTCCATAATCCCCTATTCGCTCCTTCCATTGTTTGTGCATTTCCCCATAGAAACAATGGAGGACATGGGCGGTACGACAGAGACAGAGAAAAAGAAGGGGAGGGTAGGGTAGGGTATTCAGGTCAATAGTAAAAGACAACAACATATGGCAAGGTTGCTTTGAAATTATTTTTCCTATTTTTTTCGAAATTAACTTTTTTTTCCGCCTCGCCAAGGGACAGAGATTGAAAACGGAAAGAGAAAGGGAAAGACCGAATGATTGCATTTAGTTTTTTTGCATGGCAGTAACCTTCCCCCCCTTCGCCCCCTAGTATGTAGTATGTAGTATCCTCCCAGTAAAGTGTGTCTAATTAGGAAGTCCTTTTAAGAAAATCAATAAACATGTCTTGACCTCAATTAGATTCCGCTTACAGTTCACAAAACAATACACGTACTACAGTGAGCACCCCAGACAACAAACACGCACAAGAGATCTTACAGAAAGAAGGAAAAGGACGGAGGGGGAGGAGAAGGAGAAGGAGAGTGGTGCTATTGAGGGACACACGTGCTTTTGATTTGGCCAAAAGACGAAGTGAAAGAGAGAACGAGAAAAGGAGACGAAACAGAGAGAGAGAGAGAGAACGAGAGAACACAGAATGTTCGTAATAATAAAGACCTGCCTTCCTGCCTGCCTGCAATGTGCTGGCTAAGACGATTTGTGGGCCAGAGACGTGGCAAAGGGGTATGTAGGGGGCAGGGCTGGGCTGGGCAGAGGTTAGCCCCGAGCATTCACACGCCATAGCCACAGACCATGACATGAAGACGACGACGATTGCTTTTCACTTTAGTCAACTTTAGCCCCAACTCCCTTTCAGCCTTCCAGCGAGCCCTGCCCCAGCGCCCCTGGCCTCGCGCGTCAACTGGCGTTTTATGATACGATTTTATTTATTTGCCCACGGAGCAAGAGGAAGAGGGAGAGAGAAAGAGGGAGATGGAGTGGCAAAGGCAGAGAAGCCGCAGCACTGAACGCGCGTCCTGGCATTGTAATACGAACTGTCAACAAGAAGCTGCCTCGAAGGCAGAGGCAGGCAACTCTGGAGGTTCTTCTCCATTTGCAGTGCCTCTTCCCCTGTGCCCCTTCATCCTGTGCTGTTTCCTCAGCCCCAGCTTCGTGTTTCTTGTGCTCTCCGAGGGATGTCAGAAGTCGTCCAAAGCGCACAAGAATTAGTGTGCAGTGTGCAGTGTGGAGAAGAGAGCACAACAAAACGAAATACTTGGGATAACTGCAATTCAGAGGCTCTTGCGAATGCAATCCGAGTGCGGAATACAAAGATCAACCAGCCAGGGAACCCGCTTTGCTAGAACTAGAATGCTAGAACCTATATGCTAATAAAGGAACATACTCAACCGTTTTGGAAACTGGATCTCCCACGACTTGAATGGGATCCTATCCGTACTTATGTTGTTTTTGTGTGAATCACCGAGAATCAATCAAAGCACAATCAAAGTGAAAGTTCAAGCCGGAACAGGCCAGAAATCCATGATGTGAATAGGTGGATTGAAAACCCCGTAAACTACGAGTGGCAAACAAAAACTTCAATCTTCATTATGGTCTTCAATCGATCCTCCACTTGTCACATCTCCAGCCCGAACATCGCAATAAACCCCAACACAACATCTCCCATTTAATTTCAGAAAAGTCTGTCTCCTCGCCATGTGGGTCAACGCCACAGCCATCCACACAGTTTAGCCATGTTTAGACATAGTCAGAGGATTCGCACAAAAGACACTTTTCGCCATTCCAGTCGAATGTCAATCGTGATTTTCGGCATCTATCCCAGGAGAGTGACCAGAAGAAGCAGTGCAATAGATGCCCAAGTATACTTTAACCCAGTTACTTAGTAATATAAATGAGCTGGAGCCCCTTCCATGCTCCCATTTCCCCATTCCCTCACCCTGACCCCGGATTCCCCATGTGAACGAATTCAAGTTTCAGCTACTATTTTTGGTGTACAGTACTATATGCTATTTGCTATGCAAGCTCCACATTCTGCTTCTGCTTTTTGTCCAAGTGAACTTTGCACTAAATGTGGACGCCTTGGCCGTGCCGAGATTCCCCGAGAGAAATCCAATCCCAGAGTTGCTGGGGGCGGGGAGTGTGGACAAAGGAAATGTGATGCCAAAACGAGTGACAGTGGGACCCGAACAGAGCAGGAAAAACTTTCCGATTGCCGAGCTTCGACCGAATAGCCTTAAAAAGTTGTTATTTGATGAGCAAGCTTCTCGACAGACTGAAGAGTATAAATCGTTATGGAAGGGAGGAGGGAATGCGAGATGTGGCAGCCAGGATGACATGATGTATTCCCCCACCCCCACCAGCTGGTTTACAATTAACTGACATTTGAGCCAATGCTTTCGGCCTTAATCTGCATTCGGTAAGCCATCAATAACCTCCTGGGGGGACGTGTAGTTCCACTCTACTCACTCTGCATATGACAAAGTCCCACGGAGAAGTGCGCCAGCTCCGGCATCTGTCTGAGGATCTCCTCGGTCACCAGATGGACGCCGCGGTGCTGCGGCCTTAGATTGATTTTGCGCTGAAACCACGCTGAGCCGATTTGCAGGCCCACGATGGCGTTGCCGTCGCCAGCGCCGGCCACTGCCCCGCCGCCGCGCCCGCCCCGATGATTGGCCGAGGCCATGGTGCTGTTGGAGCTGCTGCTCCGTATGTTGCTGTTGCGACTGACGCTCTGCTTGACGCCTCCCCCGCCGCCACCGCCTCCGCCGGCGCTGCCAGCTCCACCGCTGCCGCTGGTCGCTTTCGTTGTGCCGCCGTGGGGATTACTGCTGCTACTGCGACGTCGCTGGCCGCTGCGTCCGCCGCTCCGTTGATTGCTCCCTGCAGCAGCTCCCGCTCCTGCTCCTGTGGGTGGGCTCTGGCGTGCAGCGGCGGCGGCGGCAGCGGCAGCGGCAGCAGACGACGTCGTTGGTTTGGAGGACGACGTTGTGGCTTCTCGGGACACTCGCGCACTAACACACTTGCACTGGCACTGGCACTGGTAATCGCTTTCGCAGTGGCAGGACTCGATGTGCCGCAAGCGTTGCACTTGGCTGGCTCTGCACTTGTTTCACTTTTCCGGCTATTCACTTTTCCTTTTTCCGCCTGGCCAAGCCCTTCTTTGTATTAATTTATTCGATATTATTGCCACTTTTCACCGTTATCAGCACCTGCAAGAGCACAAGAGAGAGAAAAGAGGCAGTTAGTAGACACGTTCGTTCGCAGGAGGAATAGTGGAAATGTAAACAGTGTGTGTTCCAGTGGAACCAGATGGGACAAAGTGTTCGAAGACGGCTATGCGTGTATGACATGTCAGTAACTGATGGACATGGACTAATGGAAATACTAATGGTACAGCAGTTTTCTAATTTGGCTGCTTCAGCCAGATAATTGCCAAGTCCTTCGCATTTAAATCTCAAATTAAAGTTTATGAAATTATACTATTTAAATTGGTTAAAATCGGGACACATATTCATATATGGAAAGGTGGAAATGCCCATATATTAAACCAGAATACTACTAATAGTAGTAGTAATAGTACTAGTACTGATACTATTTGGCTCACACAGTATGATCCCTTCAAACAGTCTCCTTTATCTTGAGGTGAGTGTCATACAGGCTTTTCTTAGAAAGAAATGACATCATTGAGCTTCAGTTACAGTTTAAGCTACAATTTATTTTGGTTGCTGCTTTTGTCCGGCAAACTCCGTGTAGGTTATCTACCAGAGTCACCTTACAAGGCAGTACTATCTATCGTTTACTACACTCCCTTGGGCCAGTCGACCGATGACATAAATCAAATACTCATATTATTGCTTAGGCGTTGTTGCTACATCTCAATTAGTACCTGCAGCGAGCGAGCAGCGCCCACAATCAACAAGTTATTAATTGCCAAACGTAAACAGCCAAACACGACCAGCCAACCCAACGACTGTAATAGTTGTCAGAACGCCAGGGGTGACCTTCTCGACATCTACACACATACATATATTCAGATCCATATACACACATCTGTACATAACTTTACCTATGTACATTCGCACCCGTATCAGCCAATCACTGGCTATAAAATGTAAGATTTCGTGGTAACGAAAAATAAATGAAAACTATTATAATAATTATAATGTGTATTATAATGTAAATATTTATCATTTAAAAGCTACAATTTCCACAAATGTGTACATACATAAGTACTTATGTATGTATTAAATGCAATACGGGTTTACACATGTATGTAAGTAGCTGTGCTGCTTTTATATGTTCAGTGCAAGATTTAAGCTCAATTTTTTAGTCATATCTTAACTTTAATAAAAAGCGTTTTTTTTTTAAATAGTGTAGCAGTGGTCTTTATGGTCGCTATCAGGTTTGAGAGTCCAAATATAATTTTGTTTTTTTGCTGTATAGTAGCTGATAGTCTGACCGTCTATAAAAACCTCAGGAAAAAATTTCTCAAAGGGAATGTTTCGGTTTGTGTGACGAAAAGAGTAGGTCCGAGCCAGGGAGCAGTAAAAATGTGTAGTACCATTCGAAACGGAATAATGAGCACGTGTCGCCAAGTGGGCCAGAGGGGGGTCAGAGGGCAGACAGAGGCCTAGGATTGTTGGCCTAGGAGCGCGCTCGTGCGAGTGGGAAACAGAAAAAAAAAAAAGGGGAAAGAAAAAGAAATATGGAGCGGAATCAAGGAAAATGGTGTTTAAAAATCCCTCTTATTTCCTATGTACTCTCTACACTCCGTATACACTCGTGGCTTACGAGTTGAGTGCTCTCACAAATACAGCCGAAAAGCAATCGAAATGCATTTGGATTGAAGGGAGATTGAAGCCGCAGCCGCAGCACATGGAAAACCTCTATGGGCTCGTACGCCTGTAGTAGTAGTAGTAGCAGCAGCAAAAAGAAAAAGTTCACACACACGAACAGACCTCCAAAAAATGGCAACACTTGCCACACAAACGGTTTACACGACACTAAAGGCGGCCACACGCCAAGAACTCGACAAGTGGGAAGTGGGAACGGGGGGACCAAAGTGGTGGAAGATGGAGATGAGCTGATGGAAAACTAAGGCGGCACGAGTACATATCTGGATCAGCAAACATTTATCCAGAATTCATGGAGAAAGGCTCCATTCCATTCAGTTTGCTCTTGTATAATCACGAAATGTTCTTGGGACTTGGGATCGTAAACCCAAAGAGGAAGCCCAGGAAGAGTGCTCCCTCCCGCTCAGAGTTGTGTCGTCATGGGCGGGCAACAACTACAATGAGAAGCGCGTTAAGGCCGCAGCCAGGTACTTTATACTTTTTACGGGGCCACTGTTCAAATTTGCATATGCTTTAAATATTTAATGTAATTCAAAAAGAGGAGACAAGCATCGTGCCAGCCGCAGCAGCAGCAGCAATTGGACACGGCTTGCCCTCTCGGAGTCCAATTGGACTTCCCGACACCAGGAGATGGAGCCAGAGCCGTAGCAAGGGGACTGGACTTCCATTCAGGCAACACACAGAATTGTTCGCGCATTTGGCAAAAAATCAATTTTCCGTGTGATTGCCAAATGCAATTGCAAAAGAATCAAGGCAGAGAAGAGAACATGCAAAGCAGAAGATCAAACAAAAAGTATTAGGCACAAAGCATAATTTCACTTTAGACGCGCTTTGGGGAACACCTTCGGGCGTACGCAGTTTTTGCAGTCTTTCGGCTTTATATTTTTTTACTGTTAATTATTGACATAACAAATGGGAAGTCTCCGTCGCTCTTTTCCGCGCACTCCACCCCTCTGTGGGGCGCGGATGACGGCAACGGCAGCGTTGACAGCAGCAGTAGCACACGCGAAATTGCTTAAATAAAGAGGATAGGATAACACACACACACACCGAAACTAGAGCTTATAATTTTCCACCGTTGGCGCTCTGCTTCGCTTCCTGGCGATTCTTTGAACGAAAGGAATTTCGGGGACTGGACTCACGTACACCTTCAGCACTGGCAATCGTCAGCACACGTAAAACACGTAGGCATAAAATTTAAATGCACTTAATTACATCTAATTCGTGTTTTGCTTTTGTATTAATTTTATGGCAAGAGTGCCGCTGCTACAAGCCGTGACGCTAGAGATGAGCGATAGCCGGGTCATGTATTTTAAAGTAGCGAGTCACGGATCACAAATCACATTTCTATTTATGGATGCCGACACTCTAGAAAACTGTATAACTTTGAGTTTATCTGCAGAAAGCTGGGAGAGCTTTTAAAATATACTACTTATTTCAAATCATTTGCAATTGGCTAACAAAATTGACATATAAATAAGAATTTCATATTTTGTGGGGGTGACATCAGATCTAGATTAGTCAAAGCATTACCGTTAAATTTTCTCAATTCAACTTGAGAACTCCACGGAAATGGTTTACTTTACTTATTTCACACAAATTTAAAAAAATCACTGCATCTGTACTATCGGGTCAATCGATAGAAATTAAATTTTAAAAAGAAAAACAAAAGTATCCAATAGATTTTGAAATCATATCTTGAGAATATCGTAAATACGAAATAAAATTCTTGCAAAACTAAATCTGATCTGATCCGATGCAATTTGCAGCTTCCTTCACTTGGATATCGATACCTTGGCGGCGATAGGCGTGCAAGTAAAAGCGCTATTGTGCATTTTATTTACATTTGAAATGCGTACAGATTTAGCATGTGTTTAAACGAAACGAACCAAAAGCGGTGCTTACTTTTGCTGGTGATTATTAGTTTGTGGCTGAAGCTACTGTCGATGCCGAGATCGGGATCTTTGTGCATTTTGGAGTGGCAATGCGAATGCAACAACAACTACCGAGCTATGGTGCTGCGTTAGTAGGTCGAATAATGCTGCGTTCTGCGTTCGGCGGCTAAATATAACGTTTGGCTTTGGCGCTACACTCGTTACTCGTTTTTTATGCGGCCAATTCACAAAATGTACATTTTTTACACCTTTCACACACACCCACGGGCTTTACGCTCACGCTCGCACACACTGGCCCGTTTTTCTCTTTGCTTTTTCGCTTTTCGCACACCTCCTCTCCTCTCCACACCTCTTCTCTCCACACCACTCCACCTTCACGGCAGCAATTCGGGAGCGTTGCCCGTTGTTTTTGTTTTTAGTGGTACACCATAGAGATTTTTTTTTTGGTAATGTAGGTTAGCTCCATATCCTATTTTCTTGATTCCTGCTTGACTTGACGGATGCTTGCGGGGGATTTTCCTGCTGCATTCATCCGCAGCAGCTGCACGTTACCAAATGGGTGACTCCCATCAACATGGGCCACATGGGCACAGTTTTCGCATGAAACATTTTTCACTGCCTTCTGCCCGTTTTCAATACCAATATGGGTGCATTCGGAAGGGGCGGAATGGATTCCCGATATTACCCTTCCTTGTCTCTGCTCCGGTTTTCAATAAAACTTCATGGCCCTATTACATATGTACTCCGTGCACACTCACACATACACACGAACCCGATGCGAGGATACAACGGCACACAGTTTTACTGCCTCTTCTCACCAACAGAACTGAACTGTGTGTGTGTTGAAATTTTCTCTCTTTGCTTTTTCAATTTTTTTTTATTCTTTCTTAGCTATGTTTTCGCTATACTCCAGCTACTATTTTTTGGCTTTTCTCTGCCTTTTCTGCGACGAGCAGTGTGACCGCGGACTTATCGGTATACCGTTAACTACGTCACATATTTCAAAATATACCGTAAATATACTGATGAATTATTTGTATTCAAGTTGCATCACATTCCTCGTTTTGGATATTCCGTGGAATATAACTAGCTAGCTAAGACCTGAGGGTCTAAACTCATAAATTTATCCGATTATTACATCAATTTCCTACAGGACTGGTTAACTTTAAGTTCTCATCATTATTGGATTGTTTATAAAATAAGGTTTAAGCAAAACCGGTCAACAACAATTTCCACTAAATTAATTTAATTACATGGTAACTACACGCTGACCACACATTTGCTACATATTAACTACATGTTCATGTCATTACCAAAGGCGACACCTGAAGGGGATTTCCCCTTTGTTTCAAAAATTTTTGCCCGTTTTTTTTTCATATAAGCCCCATGGAAGCGCCAGTGTGGAAAACCTCCGTTATCCATTTTTTGAAATGCCTTTTGTACCGACATTTTTGAAAAAATTGAGATTTTTATGGCAAACGATCAGGAATTCGATTCTGATCACGAATTAGTATTCCATGTGGCCTGGGACATGGCTCTAAGTGGCATTTCTACACGGTTTCTACATTGGTGCATTGGATAAGAGGGTGAGTCCATAACGCGTCTTAAAATATACTGGAAAATACTATGAAAAGTATAAAAATTGCGAGGTGTATGAGCAGACGCGGTGGCAAGAAAACAAGAAAATCCGATAAAGTATACGGTCTGACCCTCAGAAATATGCCGAAATATACCGTCCAATTTTAGAAATTTACCGTAAATATACTGACGAACTCAAGTTCTATTATACATATTCCTCAATTTTGATATTCCGTCGAATATTATTAGCTAGATAGAACATGTAGCCATGCCCACATAATTTAATCCAATTAATAAAACTCTTTTCTACTCTACTCGCTTAATTTAAATACCTGCTTTTATTGGAGTTTGCCTAAAAAAAGGTTTTAGCGAAAAAGGTCAAACAAATAAAACGTAATAAAACGTAAGAGAAAAATCGTTCCAATTGCGCAATTTTGATATTTCGTTTAATAATGCTGACTAAATAAAACTCTTAGCTCTGCCCACATAGTTTCATCCCTTTGATGAATAAATTTTCTAAGAGATTAATTACTTATAAATACTCCCATTTACTGCATTTTGACTAAAACAAGGTTTAAGCAAAAAAGGTCAACAAAAAACAGTGGCAACGTAAGTGAGTATGAAATGTAGGGACATTGTGGCGAGGAAAAATCCCATCAGAGGAAATCCGAAAAAAGTCCCACCAAACTTAAGCGCCAAATAGAAATTGTTTGAAAAGTGAATGAGCGAAAAGGATTTAAATGCAATCTATTGGAAAAATGATACACGTAAGTACGATTTGTGAGCGAAAATTCAAAAAACCTCCGTATGGAAGTTTCTATACCCTTTGTTCTCCAATATATCTTTGAAAATATACCATACCATATAAATATATATGATTCAGGATATATTTTTGTTGAATGACTCGAGCTCACTCGTTCCTCTAACGGTAATGTTCCTGCACCTGCGCACAATCCGGCGAGTCTTTTCTGGGACTATTGTGAATGGCAATGGCGTTGCCATATGCAATGATGTTCCACTCTCTCTGCACCTATCGACTCTCCGATAACATTAGTAACGTAAATTTAAGTTTAAATATATTTTATACCTATGTACTTGTAAAGGCTTGTTACATTACAATTTTAGCCTTGTGTTGTAAGTGCTGACTTTTACGATTTTATATGTACTGCCCTTTTATCAATTTTCGCTTCTAGTTTTACTTAAATAACGTTATTTGAAAGGTCACTCTCCCCTAACGCAATTCGAGTAATTGCAATCACACACATAATTCCAAAACGCCCTCCCGAAGCACGCCAACCTCTAAATGTCACAGTCATTAGACTAAATTCTAGCGTCTCCGGATCCCGCCCAGACCCCTGCAGCTACCATCCCGGCGCCCAAGGATCCCATCAAATTGGGTGTGACCAGCAGGTGGCCGCATAACCGTCTAACCGCCTAACTAACCATATATGCATGTTGTCTACGCCGTGCTCCAGCTTGTATGCAGAGCAAAAATTACTTTCCTGTGTCGTGCTGTTGAGGCACGCGGCGAGGTGCCGCACCCAGTTTCTAGGTCTCTAGTCGAGTTTGTTGTCATTTTCGCTTTTATATCCATATCCACAGGCAGAGCCACAGCCACATCCACATCCACCTAGGGAGGACCTGCTAGTTAAATATCTAGCATTACATTTTCACGTTCCAGCTTTCATTTGGGCGGTGTGAAGGGGAGCTATTCTGTTTCTTTGTTTGTTATTTTACAAGTTTGCCATTTTCCCTCCCGTCCCACTTATTAGAATACCTTGCGTGGGTTCTAGGGACCGGGACTCAGCTCGTCTAGCGTAGGTCCGTGGACAGCAGTCTGCACTGGATAGGCAAAGCAGCCAGACGTTCTCGGGAGTAGGATTCGTTCGTATCGCAGTTCATAAATCAGCCAAAAAATGGATGATACAGACTTCCGTGATGTAGACCCGAACGGGGTTTGGCTGGAAAAGGTGACCATTGGGGGGTTTCGAATTTGGCACATAATAGCCGCTGTCCTGGGCATACTAATGGGAATCAGTGAGTGGACAGGACACTGCAGTGCTTGCTACTGGATGTTGAGCATATTGTCTATCTTTATCTCTCAGTGATTATGGTCTGCTGTTGCATCCGATTCCGCATACCGCGCACCAAGCAGGAGATCGAGGCGGATTATCAGCGCAAGCAAATCACTAAGAAGTTCCGCGAGAAGCTTCAGCTAATTAAGAACTCGGAAATGGACGACATGGACCTTCAGAAGGGTGAGGAGCCCCGCTACTCTAAATCTGCTCTAAATACACATTCCACTCGTATACGAGTATACATATATACAAATATATACATAGCGTAGAAGTTTTGTGTACCAACTGTCCCAGTTTTGTTGTCACCCTTATGCGGCCAAGCCCTTTTCCTGTCTGGTCTCCGCCGCCTCATTTTCCTCCTCCCACACGAACTCACGCATTTGTATATACAAAATGAAAATGATAAACGATTCCTCGAGCTGGACCTGCTTGCACGCTAGTTACGAGCATGTTATTCACTCTGTCATGTCTCTCTATCTCGCTGCCACTTCTCTATCACAGCACTTGCTTACATCAAACTGGAACAGTACGATGATCCCTAAGGGCTTGTAAATTCACTAGCACACTGTACAAACAATTGGAAGTACCTAAGAACTAACCTCTGTATCCCAAAGAACACTGCCAATGTAAGTAGCACAGCCAACCCAACCTTTACTCGACTAACTAATGCCATCAGAAATATTTCTCTTCATCTGTTCTGTTCTGTTCTTTTCTTTTCGATTCCGTTCCGTTCCATTGCAGTTTGTGCTCGAATCCAAAGCGACTTCCTGAATCTCCAGGCGAGCGTGGAGAGCATGAACGAGAAGCAAAATGTTAAGTTTAAGATCTAGATACGCAACTGTTAACTGTTATATTGTGCAACGGATGATGAAACCTATACTTTACTCCTAACAACATAAATACTTATAAACTAGACAAGCAGTGAATTTTCATATTGAAGAACATTAAACGTACGATTATCGTCAAATCCTAACGACGAATAAACGACCATGCAAACAATAAAGCTCGGGGATGCAGTAAAACAAAAGTTCTTTATCTTGCAATTTGGGTTTCTCGTTTTATTAATTCAGTTTGCTTTTTGCTTTCTGCTTTTTGTGGTATCAAAGGTTCGTTAATAATGTTTTGTTTGCAGGATTATGTTTTTAAATGCGTTTTCTACACATACGTAGTACATATGGGCTAGTGGGGACAGCGTTTTCCACAATTGCGACTATATAACAAGTTGTTGGCATACCGCATCGAACTCGTTTGGTCTGTTATGACATGACATTTTTCATTGCGTTTTGCACTTAAGTTTAGTTCATTTATTAGTTTAAAATGTTGCTTCTCTGCTGTGGCGCCGACTCGGCTAATGACTGTAACAAATTTGCTGAGGCTGACGCTGACGCTGACACTGACGTTGACTCGACACAAAACACTCACAAGTTTACCAATTATCAATTATTTACGCATAACTATTAACTCTTTGTTCATTATGTTGCTGAGCTTACATTTAGCCTTAACTTTCCGTTTCGAATACTTTCTTTTCTCTACTATTTGTCTTTCCTGTTCTGCTGGGGTTTCCATTGCTTTGCCGAAGCAACGCGTATGTTCTCTTTTTGCATTTCAATAGACAGTTCATTTCTTTATATTTATGTATTTAAAAACAACTAAACATACTGCTCTCATCATTCCATGCGTTTAAATGTTCTCCCCCTGCAAAAGAAAGAATGAAATTAGTACAGCCGCAGAAGACCTTGGCCCTGTCGACACTCACGTTATGGTTTTCTTCTCCGTATTCTTGGGCTCAGGCCTGGCACGATTTAGCACCTTGAGGAAGTCCGAGGTTTTTGCACGCATGCGGGAATGAATGTAGGCCTTTGAACACTGTTATAAATAAGACGGTTAATGACGGGTAAGTTCTAGCAAATTCAGATCATACGCACCTTGATGTGGTAATGCAAATAATCTCGGAACATGTGGATTAGATTGATGGTATTGTCCCTCGTTTCTTTGTTGGTATGCCGAGGGAAGAGCACTGTTATGTAACAAGTAAAAAACAAGAGTAATGGATAATTAAAGGAGCATTTGGCAGGCAGATCAATTGAATTTTACAAAATATAGCACTATAAATATGCCACTTTGACTGTATAACAGTCTAAGGGCTATTGTACACGAACACAAGTCGTCTGTTATAATACGAGGGATTATTCAGGATGCCGTTCGTCTTTCTGGTTATTATCGGAGTATTTGAGACACAAATCTGAAGGTTGGTTCAGAAATATGCCACTTTGACTCCAGGAATACGATACTGGATAAAACTCTAAGGGCTATTGTACACGAACACAAGTCGTCTGTTATAATATGAGGGATTATTCAGGATGCCGTTCGTCTATTGTGATATTATAGGAGTATTTGAGACACGAATCTGAAGGTTGGTTCAGAAATATGCCACTTTGACTCCAGGAACAGTCTAAGGGCTATTGTACACGAACACAAGTCGTCTGTTATAATACGAGGGATTATTCAGGATGCCGTTCGTCTATCTGATTATTATCGGAGTATTTGAGACACGAATCTGAAGGATTGTTCAGAAATATGCCACTTTGGCTCCAGGAATACGATACTGTATAAAACTCTAAGGGCTATTGTACACGAACACAAGTCGTCTGTTATAATATGAGGGATTATTCAGGATGCCGTTCGTCTATCGTGTTATTATCGGAGTATTTGAGACACAAATCTGAAGGTTTGTTCTGAAATATGCCACTTTGACTCCAGGAATACGATACTGTATAAAACTCTAAGAGCTATTGTACACGAACACAAGTCGTCTGTTATAATACGAGGGATTATTCAGGATGCCGTTCGTTTTTCTGGTTATTTCTGGTTATTATCGGAGTATTTGAGACACAAATCTGAAGGTTAGTTCAGAAATATGCCACTTTGACTCCAGGAATACGATACTGGATAAAACTCTAAGGGCTATTGTACACGAACACAAGTCGTCTGTTATAATATGAGGGATTATTCAGGATGCCGTTCGTCTATCGTGATATTATCGGAGTATTTGAGACACAAATCTGAATGTTGGTTCAAAAATATGCCACTTTGAGGGATTATTCAGGACTCCAGGAACAGTCTGAATGGGCTATTGTAGGAACAGAACACAAGTCGTCTGTTATAATATGAGGGATTATTCAGGATGCCGTTCGTCTTTCTGGTTATTATCGGAGTATTTGAGACACAAATCTGAAGGTTAGTTCAGAAATATGCCACTTTGACTCCAGGGATACGATACTGGATAAAACTCTATGCCACTTTGGCTCCAGGGCTATTGTACACGAACACAAGTCGTCTGTTATAATATGAGGGATTATTCAGGATGCCGTTCGTCTATCGTGTTATTATCGGAGTATTTGAGACTCAAATCTGAAGGTTTGTTCTGAAATATGCCACTTTGGCTCCAAAAGTTGATTCGAAAACTATAAATAAGTTGGTATAAGCTGTGATAAGAATATTGATTCTGAATGCTGTGGGCACTGACAAGACTACAAGATAAAACCGCTACAAATGATCGGACGCATGAGCTTAACCTACCGAATGTGACATAGCCAATGTTGTCGCCCACTCTGGCATCCGTGTTGGCCAATTCCAGCGGCGGTTCTCGGTGCGTAAAGAGCACTTGTGGGGCTGTGTGAGAAGCACGTCGCCCTTCTCTCAATTCCTGCATAAATACTTTGCCAATTACGACGTCGTCCTCATCACGGAAGATAGTGCTGAAAACCACGGTGACACGATCTGGCTTGGCTTCCACGTACCTATGGATGAAACGTAGTTGGTCAACACGTTCTTGGTGTTTTTGATCGTTCTTACAAAGTCTCATCGTTGCGGTAGTTAATTACGGCACGCTTTTGTCCTTCTTCTCCTTGCTCCTGGTAGTCGAAATACTTTTCAAAGACGGAGGCAAAACAGTTGCGCTTCAGCAGTCCAATTCTCTTTGCAATTTGCTCCCAGTCCTCGGGGATTTCCTCGAGATTTATAAGTACAGAAACGTTGTAGCCTACCAAACGCAAAGCAATTAATTAACAGTAGAAACAAAGAACTACAGCTTGGTTGCGTGCACAAACCTTCTTCTGTGTCAGTTAGCAGACTGCCATATTCACGCTTCAGCAGCTCGTCAGCCCCATGTTCTTGCAGCTGTTTGTAGAACTTTAGCGATATGCTGATCTATTTTAGCGGAGGAAAACAGCGATCAAGAGAGTTCGCTCTGAACCGAATTCGCAGGAATACTTACCCTCACTTTTGTTTTATCGTTATTCACATTCGAAATGTGATAGAGTACGCCATCGAAGTCAGCTATTCGTATGTCTATCGATTCTGGCTTCAGTCTGCAAGAAGAATTTCAAAGATAACATTCAGTTCGACTACTTATAAGTATTAGTCATTGCTACCACACAACACAGTACCTTATCTGCAAAATAGTATACACATTTGTACATACAGATGTATATAAATAGATTTCCATTAATCTAGTTTTGTTTGAAAACTAATTATACAAAATGTATGCAATTCACATTTATTTGCGGAGAATTCACACACAAATTAGGAACAGAATCTAAAGTATGTCACATTATAGCTCCGACTAAATTCAATTGGTGATTTTTATACGAAAATCTTTAACAAAATACTACTATTTAGAGTATGTGAGACACCAATGTAAGGTCTTTTCAGAAATACATATGCCACTTTCCAGGAAAACGAGCCTAAAGGTTATTGTACACGAACACAAGTCGTCTGTTATAATATGAGGGATTATTCAGGATGCCGTTCGTCTATTGTGATATTATAGGAGTATTTGAGACACGAATCGGAAGGTTGGTTCAGAAATATGCCACTTTGACTCCAGGAACAGTCTAAGGGTTATTGTACACGAACACAAGTCGTCTGTTATAATACGAGGGATTATTCAGGATGCCGTTCGTCTTTCTGATTATTATCGGAGTATTTGAGACACGAATCTGAAGGTTTGTTCAGAAATATGCCACTTTGACTCCAGGAATACGATACTGTATAACACTCTAAGGGCTATTGTACACGAACACAAGTCGTCTGTTATAATATGAGGGATTATTCAGGATGCCGTTCGTCTATCGTGTTATTATAGGAGTATTTGAGACACGAATCTGAAGGTTGGTTCAGAAATATGCCACTTTGACCCCAGGAAAGCAATACTGTATAACAGTCTAAGGGCTATTGTACACGAACACAAGTCGTCTGTTATAATATGAGGGATTATTCAGGATGCCGTTCGTCTATCGTGTTATTATAGGAGTATTTGAGACACGAATCTGAAGGTTGGTTCAGAAATATGCCACTTTGACCCCAGGAAAGCAATACTGTATAACAGTATAACAGTCTAAGGGCTATTGTACACGAACACAAGTCGTCTGTTATATCATGAGGGATTATTCAGGATGCCGTTCGTCTATCGTGTTATTATCGGAGTATTTGAGACACGAATCTGAAGGTTGGTTCAGAAATATGCCACTTTGACTCCAGGAATACGATACTGTATAACAGTTTAAGGGCTATTGTACACGAACACAAGTCATCTGTTATAATATGAGGGATTATTTAGGATTTCGGACTATTTTTACTACTAGCTGGCGGGTGATGCTTGGTTTCAGCTTAAATCTGCGTGGGGCACATCGTTACTCTTCAAAAGCTCTTTCTTGAAAAGGATTTTTGCACTCCACTCTGGCTTGAACCCAACCAATTGTTAGGCTGTGAGTATCTATGCAGTATGCGGTTCGCCTTGACTGATTCTAGGGACGGACCATTTATTACACGGATCTAAGAAGCCCTAATAAACTTTACAACATTTAACGCCCTTCCCCACTAATGGGAACATGATTTTATTGGGGTTTCAAGCGAGGTTTCAACGAGTTTCGTTATATTTTTTGCGACTGGCGATGAGTCAGGTTCAGCTGGGTCGACGCATGGCCGCAGATGATGCACAAATGATTCGATAAACAAGCTGTAATGAATTAACAAATGGGTTGCATGGATAGGAAGAGGGGATCGGGCAGGGGCTGTGGCAGTGGCACGTAAGTATGTTGGATTGTACATATAGGGAGAGAGCTCGCTTGACGAGTGGATGAGTGTACCAGCGCTGGAGCTACATCCGAAATTTTACTTCGAGCAGAAAGAGAATACGTACGGACTGATAAAGAAATCGAAGCTGATAACATGCGGGAGGTAGTGCAGAAGGAGAGGAAGTACATAGATAGATAAACCAAAATGGTGGAGCAATAAGGTCACATTACTGCCTTACAGTTATGTGGAACACTCACCCGGCCTGGGCGTTGCGGTATTTGACAAGGAGTGTCTCCTCTATAATCCGATTATTGATTTCCAGCAAGATCATGATGAGCGGCGGCCTATAGATGATATTTTTGCAGAATTAGGTTGCTCTAATGCAGGCGATGACAAATTTTATGACGTCGACTTCTTTCGCCGCTCACGGAGCTGCGAATGCGGTGCTTCTTCGTGCGGTAACTGTTTCTTTCTCTGCCAGAGGCGCGCTGTGTGTGGGGCGCTGCTCCAACTCACCAACACAGGCACATTCCGCGGTTGAGCAGTGTGTGTGTGTTCGCAGCGTATTTAATGAATCAACAACAAAAAATGGGCGCTGATGTCGGCTTTTTTGGTCGTCTCACACACACACACACACACGCACACTACAAAATTCCAACACACACACAGCCGCAACGCTCTGACAATTGCAAAATATCTGTGCTTTATTTCTGTTTCACCCGATAAAAAAAGAGTTCAGTTCAACACGATTTTCTTGCTTTATGGAATGGGTTTTGAGCGTTAATACCTTTTAATTTAAACCTTTTTTTTGACAAAACGTGTAAAATCTGTCCTGCAGTGTGACCGCGTTAAAATATACGGTCCGACCCTCAGAAATATACCGAAATATACCGTCTCATTTTAAAAATATACCGTAAATATACCGATGAAAAAATGAACTTAGTCCACTTAAGCCCCTTTTATTTAAACAGGATAACAACTTGAAAATAAAACTAATAATAATGTTTTTTTTTCTTATATATAGTATATATCTTATCCTTCATCTTTAACGGAAAAAAAAGACCTCGATATCTGCGCTGAATATCTTCAAGATTCATAATTTGCGTGGGGTATTTTGCTAAAATACCCACTGGTTGACAATGGGCTAATCGCTCTCTGCCCATGATCGAAAATTTTATTCCTCGATTTTGATATTCGGTTTTATATTACTAGCTAGCCAGCACTGAACACATAGCTTGGGCCGATAAATGAATCAATTTGCTACAATATTGGCTAATTTTAAATACTACCTTTCATTTGACTTTGTCTAAAATAAAGTTTAAACAAGTTCAAAGCATAAATCGTATGTGAGCATGAATTTACGAGCATGTTATCTCCTTTGAACAGCCGGTGGTATGGACATCTTTATGGGTTATAACATAGGTTCCTTAATCAATATTAAAATTTTGTTTTCCAAGCTGATTTGAAACATTTAGACCTACTTATGCATTAATTATTTACCTGTATATATAACTCGATGCCGATACCTACTTTCGGTCTCTGTAGATTTTGTATTGTTTAAAACCTGCATGACTAGTTTCTGCATTCATTGGAGCCTGAGATGACAAACATTTCCTGAATTCTATAATACCTCTCTCCCTCTTTTTGAATCGGGCGCCCACAGCGGCGAAAACCATCGATGGTAGCGGCAGCACCATGGCACCGATATTATCGATAGTACCCTCGATGGTTTGACATCCAACACAAAGATTAATAATAACAACAAATGGATGAAAGCGAGCTAATCAAATTAATAAAGAACTGCCCGATCCTGTACGACAAGGACAGTGCACGCAGCGTTAAGAATGCAGCGCTGAAAGACGCAGCATGGAAGACCATATCCCAGAAGATTGGCGCCTCAGAGCGAGCCTGCATC
The DNA here is from genome assembly GCA_008121275.1 of Drosophila lowei. Lineage (NCBI taxonomy): Eukaryota > Metazoa > Arthropoda > Insecta > Diptera > Drosophilidae > Drosophila > Drosophila lowei. The sequence goes on along the minus strand of CM017779.1, from coordinate 16,275,078 downwards.
ACACGATGGAAGAGCATTAGGGACCGCTTCGGAAAGGAGTTTCGTCGCTTCCAGGAAAACCCTGAAGTGCCTACGTACTGGGACATGTTTCCGCACCTGCTGTTCCTCAAGGACCACTACAAGCACGGCCTGGTCAGGCACGAGAGTCTGGAGGGGATTAAATTCGAGCCCAAAGTGAGGAGAAAACGCAACTACAGATTGTATGCGGAACATGAGAAAAATCCTAAGGCCGAAGAGGAGGACGACAAAAGTGATATGCTAAACGAGCTGATTGAGCTGGTCAAAATGCACCCCGTTCTGTATGACAAGGACCAGATACGCATTTCAAAGAACCTGTCTGCCAAGAATGAGGCTTGGCGGGAAATCTCGGAGAGGTTGAATGTGTCGGGTAATTGGCTGGACGCGTGTACATATGAATAGATACTAATAAAGCTTATACTCTTTCCCTTTAGAGGTGATCTGCTTCAACCATTGGAAGAAGTTGCGCGAACGATTCGCACGAGAGTACCGCAACCAGCAGATTAATCAATCGACGCCCATTACCTGGAAGCATTTCAATGATCTGCTCTTCTTGGACAAGCATTTTCGTAAGGGAGTTCCCCTGGTCATAGAGAACATCAAGAAGCGAGGACGCCCACCAAAGGCGAGCAATCAGACTGGCGGTCCCGTCAAGCATCCGACTAGCGTCAGCATTGTGAATGGGGAGCAGATCTGGGGCGCCGACTATCCCTACAGCACAGATAATGATGAGCAGGATAACGATCTCGAGCTGTCCTACGATGATCCGGACGAGATTGAGTTCGAACCAGAACCGGAGCAAACGACTGCCTACGATTTCATTCTCACGGAGACTGCTCCCTCTCAGCAGCTGGCGCCGGATGTGAGCGTTGAGTTCTTACCCTACAACGAGAGCTTCGACCTGGCCAGGGATAGTAGCGCTGTTGAGAACGTGACCATTGCCACAGAAGATGACACACCCGCCCCCACATCTGGCAATCTGCTCGACCATGTCATAGCCAACATGGAGACTGTCCTTCAGCAGTCACGGGAGCTACAGACGCAGCTCCAACACGAGCAGCAACATCCCCCCGCGATTAAGAGCCTGTTGGACAAGGCTCAGATGTTGCTGGACGGCCTCAGCCCGGAAGATCGGTCGAGTGCAGTGCGACAGATAGGGCTTTTCGTTCATCAGTGCCAGACCAAGTCACTGGAGGGGGAGGAGATCGAGGATCTGACTCCTTACCAAGTGTTTAATTGTTAAGGTGAGTTCGGAAGTTTAGGAGGTTTAGATTTAAGAGACTATGCTTACATTTGCCAAACACATGAGCCAATATAAAATTGAATGGAGATATGATATCTCGATATATTGTTTGAATTTTGTTATCGAATACCAGCTGTTGCTGCGATATCCGCCAGAGGGCGCTCAAACTTTCAAAAGCAACGTTACGCGCGGTCAGAAACTGAAAGAAAACAATAGCGCCCACGCCCGAACATTAATTGCAATTAATAACGCACGCACACACCCCCACACAGCCCACACACACACAGCAAACACTCAAAAAACGCTTAAACAAATCGCGGGGCATGCAGTTAAACGCGAATGATTTTAATTCGCTTAGTTTCCACGCTCGATTCGCACGCTGCAGTTGTTGGCTGGTCTGCTCTCCTCTTGTGCGTCAAAGAGCCGCCAAAACATTAAGAATTATTGAAATAATAAACGGACCACGCCAGCCGCACAAAAGCGCTTTTTAAGTGTCTGCAAATGATATTTGTTGCTCTCCTCCCCCCCTCGCCCGTTCTGGTTCTTGGTTGTCGGGCGTAAACTAATTTTGTATAAATAAACGAGCCGAGAATCGTTTGAAGTTGTAATATTTGGGATTCGTAGAGTACGACGGGACTTGGATGGTGCTAATGGAATGCGATGAATCGGTTGATATGTACATGAAAAGCGTGCGCCATTGTTGTGACACCTGGCGGCACTACTTCCCTTCCCCCCTTCCCACTCACTATGCATCAGGTCTACGCATGTTTGTTCGTGTTTCCACATGCTTGTGTCCGTCGGTGCTGCCATTAGCTCAATCATCGGAGGCGAGGAAGAAAGCGGTTCCTGATAGTTTCTTCCCGTTGCTGATGTCTCTTTCTCAGTGTCAATTTGGTAAGTACACTGAGCGAAAATCAATCAACCTTCCATAGAAAGAACACATTCTTGAACATATTCTCATTTGAGTAACTAAAGATAGTGAAAATAGAAGAAAATAGTTAAATTACAATATGCACATATGTATGTACATATGTATATTCGTGGAACCATACCACATACATATGTAGTTCGATTCGAAATTGTGGGTAATTTCAATAGTATTTTAGGACCTACATAATAATCAAATTAAATGATGTGTACATTGTCTTTAGCTTCGAAACCACATACAATAGTACATACTTATGTACTTATTTATGATATATATTATAGATAGTATAATAGTTATTGGTATTCTTTTAGTATTTCTATGGGATGACGCCCAAATGTAAATGTCGTTGAAACATTTAAAGTTCAGCAGACCTTTGACCTGACACCCGATCCATTTCCATTTCCATTTCCACGCCACTCAACTCCTTCCCTTCTCTGGCTGAATCATTTATAGAGCTGCCACTTTGTCGCATCATTGGAGGAGGTCAAACCATCAATCACCGTGACCGTGGCAACGGCGGAAACGTGCGCCAGGATGCCCCTCCTGCTGCCGATCCATCCCACAGAATGGTGGGGCACGGCACTCCTTGGTCTATTTTCCACTTGCGCTGGCAATTGTGTATGAAGAAAATTTGTATAATTGCCAATTGCCACGGATTTACTCGATTGCAGAGAATATTCAGCATACGCCGTGTGTGCCAAATTAATTGTAAAGCATTGCCGCAGCAGTGCCAACGCACGCACACACAGGCAGTCGGATGCATGCTCGAGGGGTCTCACACAAATGCAAATGCAAATGCAACATATGTACCATACATATTTGCATATTTGTATAGAAATATATTTAGAGGCAAGTTTCGCATAACAATAAATCCAAACAACATTCTGTTCGCCGCTGCCACTCGCTCTGCCTTTGGAGGAGCGCTTCGAGTTGTCTGTAAATTTGCCATGGCTCTGCGAGTGCATCTGTGTGTGTGCGTGTGAGAGTGTTAGTGTGTCTGCATTGTTTTTGGCATACATGTATGTATGCATGCATGCCGTCGTGTGTTTCAATGAGCGCATAATATCTATATCTGTGTCTGTGTCTGTGCCATTGACAGTGCGGCTGTGTGCATCGAGGGCTGAAAAGTCATTTGAATTTTGAATGAGAGCCTCTCATCTGATTAGGGAATTTGGGTTCAACCATTCATAAAATGAATAAAGATACTCACGCTGAATGGGGAACAATGCACCTTGTATTTGTTGTTTTTGATTATGACAAATGGTAAACAAATGTATTTAAGAAACGAACTCCATGAACTCGATAGATTGAATAAGTCCTGAAATGGTTTCCGCTATTAGACAGCGAGTACGATCCTACATCTGTACATTGTACATATATAATATATTACATACTGAAGTAATTTGAATGAAAGTTAAAGTTGAATCAAGTTTAAGAGGCTTGAAGAACTTAAGAACTTTATGGCTGCTGAGTGTCTGAACATAGCTTGGAGGAAGTATCTTGGAGGAACTGATCCTTGCAGCTGGCTTGCATGCATCATATCAGAACTCATTTCCAAAGAAGAACTTTATTTGCAGCCCTCGCTGCTGTTACGTTCACATTTCACATTTCACATTTCGCATACAACGTGATGGGCAAACACTTTTTCACTTTTCCGCCTTTTCACGGCTCTTGGCTCCCCTCTCTCGATTGCCTCCTTGTGTGCGTGTCCATATCCTTCTCGGTAGGCTCTGGTGCCAGGCTGCACTGCAGCAGCATTTTTTATGGACAGTGCAGTTCTTGTGCCGTGTGCCATGTGCCTTGTTCCTCGAACGTTGCGACATGTTCTGCATGGCCAAACAACAACGCCTCAAACACTCTTGCAAACAATTTGCAATAAAATTGAATGCAGAACAGGACACACAGACAAAAGCCATGGCAGCCACAGCCACAGCCATGGCCAAAAGTCAATCATGCAGGCGCGGAGAGTGGGAGAAGGCCACTAAGTGGCTCTCTGCCCCCCCTCTCAGAGCACGTGTGGGGCACCGGGCCTGAAATCGTCGTCTTTTCGCTCAACCTTTGACTGGAGCTTTGAACTTTGGCGCCATTTCGCTGACCGACGCAGTCGGGCGCATAAATTTCGCCTTGAAGCAGCGGAGGAGCCACGGGAGACTGCAGTTCAAAAGACTCGCTTGGCAAAAGTTCAGCTCAAACTTTCGTCTTACAAGAGTTCTTTTCTTTTTTCTTTCTCTTGGTCTTCCTCTTTTCGTTTCGTTTCGTTTATTTTCTTTTCGCTTTCTCGATGCTCCTGCCCCTTTTGGCAGCAATGACCTACAAAGGCATTTAAAATTTACGACTTGATGGCGAATCTGCCTCGAAATGAATGAAGACAAAGTGCAGGAGCGGCCAAGGAGTTAGGGGCCCGATGTCTGAGGAGTGGCAGGCACCAGTGATGCCTAGAACTTGAATCGAAAGAAATATGGATTCGAATTGATTTTTGTGGGAGAGTCTTGGGGATCAGCAGTAGCACATCAGATTGGAACTGTAATAATGGATAAGATACTGGCTATTGGCAAAATTATAGAACAGCATAGAAATGTTACCGGGAAAACCCTGGATAAGTTTTGCATGGGATGTGCCTCTAGAATCCAATCGCCATTGAAATGACTATCTTTGACTCGGAAAGACGGGAAAACAGCCGCAAGCAAATGCCTTTGGCGGTGTAGTAAAAGCCAAGCTGGCAGCACTGTTGGCCCGACAGCTGCTTGGGTGTTTCTCTGTCCTGGCCCAGAGCCCTGGCTGGCGTGGAAATTTGCGCCGCGTGTGTCAAGCTGCTTAATTGCACTTGTGCGCAATTACATTTAAGTAACTAAAAGGAGTGCACTTGGCTGACAATTAGCCGCACACACACGCACACACAAGCATGCAGCAGGGGGCGGGGCAGGGTCCACTCTAATTGGATCTAGCAGCGGCAACAGTGCGTATGCGTAATCAAACTGAGGAACATAATCATCGGCCCCATCAGTCGACCGCTGGCAGCAACAACCACAAGAAAATGAGAGTGCGAAACAACACTAAAATATGTATTTCTGTACATAGGCAGCAAACATACACACTATGTATATGTATGTATTTGCCTCAGGCAGGAGGTCTCCATATAATGTAGTTTTTTTCGATCTGGTTGCATGAGTTTTACGATTTGCAATTACTTTGCTATTTTGGAAATGGATTTTCTTATTCGCCGTCGCTGCGTCTGTGTCTGACTGGGCCGCCACTGCCACACTCTCCCACTCTCGCACTTCGTGCCACACATTTTCAATGAAAAGTCCGCGTCTGCTGCCAGTCTATGGCCCATTGTCTGAGCACGCTTGGCATCGTTTCAAGAGCAAGAAATCGAATGCCTCTGCTCATTACTCATACGCAGCGTGTACGCCAGCAACGCCAGAAACGCCAGCAACGCGGTAGGGGACCAAAAATAAACTTTAAATAGAAATTATGGCTAAATTGAACTCAATTATTTGTTATATTTATTCAAGTTAATCGATTCTCTGGGCCAACTATCTTTCGTTCCAAAAGACACAGACTGATCCAATTTTTGAATCTTTAGATCTTTTTTGGATATCTTTTACATATTTCTAGAGGATCGGCATTTGAAATTCCTCATAGCACCATATCATACGCAGTTACCATTACGCCATGAAGCATTGTGATTCCCCCGGCAATCATCGTTCCATTCACACAACCAAGAGCCCAAATATAGCTTTTAGAAATACATAAATTACATAATTCGCATAACCCCCACATCATAAAAGAGATTTATGCATAATTATCGCAGCTTTTCAAAATAATCCCCGCAACATCCCGAAATATTCAATTGAATTTAGCAGCAATCCAGGCATGGCGTTAAAATCATCGGAAAATATACACAAATACGGAAAATTAGGAAAATGAGGAAAATGTGTTTGTAGGGCGGCAAATGAAAAAGTTAATTATGCGCAAAGTGAAACCAAATGTTTTTGCTCAAGCGACTTTTTGGTCGAATGTCGAATGTCGAATGCTGAATGCTGAATGTCGGGAGCAAATTGAATGTAAACTGAGAAAAATGAAATACGATTACGATGAGCACTTGTGGCCACATCTGAGGGGGGGGGGCACGGAGGCCATTTAATGGCCAACTGTCCATTTGCCACACAGAACACAGCACAGAACACAAAATACATAGAGAATACATAAATCTATATCTAGATGCTGTCTGGCTGATATAAAATATACGTACAAACAAAGCATTTCAAGTGCTCTGACAAAGGCGCTAAAAGCAAATGGATAACAAGGGAAATATATGCACGAAAAAATAAATTAATCAAATTCATGCAGACAACAAAAAACATAAAACAACAATAAATGTGTACACAATGTTTATGGCGAAACTTTCTCGGAGACGGGACGGCCAGTGAACTTAAATTTTAGTGGTTTTATGTTTAAAGTACAGGGGAGAGATCCACAGAGATTGTTGCAGTTTAACGTCTTAAAATATTCCCCAATAATACAAAAGTTTCAGAATTCATCTGCTAAGCCAGTGTTGCACTTGTCCTTGAAGTCCTCTTAAACTTGCAGACCAAAATGCAGACTAATACAGCCTCAGGATGGTAATGGGTTATGCATTTTAAAGTTTTATTACTGGGACCAAGAGAGTATGCAGAAGCGTCATATAATAATAATTTTGTTATTTTCAACGTTCACTTTTAGCTATTTATAAACTAATATTATATTCATTTATGAGCCATACAATGAGCATATTACTTTGCCCTCTGAACTGAACACAGAACCCTTTTTTTGTTTTTAAATACAAATTCTGTTCAACTCATACATATTATATTTATACTACCGAAAGTTCAACTAGAAAACTAGCATGAACTATGTTTTTCTCTTTTATTAAAATTCCAAAAATCATCGCTTCGGGCTTCGCTTTCCAGTATGTAAATATTAAATGAAAAGTGTGGGAAGTTTCTAATATAAAGTAATAGTAGAGATCAAAGGAAATGAAAAACATTTCTAGGGAGGGATGTGGCGTTATGGGAGGTAAAAGGGAATGAAAAAGGTCCAAAAAGTATTTCCAAATATTTTTCAAAGATTTCATTTCATTTTTATATATTTTTCCAGGCGTTTGTTTTGCTCCTGCCCTTCTCTTTGAATGGATACGGAAGCCAACAAGAGTCCTTTTGGCACTCGGCATATGCGATGTGGTCAAGGCGAAGATTATTATTGAATATTTTATGGGGAAATGGGCCAACCCATCAACACACACAAACACACGCTGTGACTCCATCACACAGCTGTGGTGATATACAGATACTCGTGTCTGCAATGGTTTGTGGCACAAACAGTTTCAATGGGGCGCCCAGCGCCGCATCCGAGCACTTCACCAAGAGGAGGCAAAGGCACGGGGGCAGGGGGCAGGGGGCGATAGGGGGATGGACAGGTGCAGGGGAAGGGCAGACACAGGGACTGCGGCCAAAACGGTACTTGAAAAACGGCGCGCGAATTTGTTGCCAACTTTTTGGGCATCGAAATGATGGCCACGTTGGGCACAAGTGCCCCTGGCTCACTAATTTGATGCCTTTGGCGATGCAGTTGCCGCTTTTTACTCGTACATACATATACTCGTGTATATTTTCCGGACTTGCATTGTGTGCTGCATTTTGCGGCATTTTGGAGCATTTCTGATTTGTGGAACAGCACAGCATTCGGCAAATTTAAGAGCTAGGCATATGCTTCATGGGACACATTCCATTATCCGTGCAATTATTGCCTATCATCCATCACCCACTGAGGTGCTTCTGTTGGTTTTCCGCTTTGGATAATTTCCAATATTGTTTACCTATGGAAAGGCAAGGAAAGATGCTTTTAGATGCAGTACACTCGGCGATCGCCTTTGACTTTGTTTATTCGGGCATCTATGTTTAGCGTCTGCTCACGGCTAAGTTCCCTCGTGAAATTTTTCGCTTTTTCGAGCACACGACAAGCGGCCAACTGCAGTCCGCAATATTTATGATCCACATTCGCATAATTATGGCTTGTATTCGTTTCATCTCCACCGATTTCGCGGGCATGCAATATGCGCCATTAATTTGCAAGTCATTAAAATGCCTTCGAAATACTGCAATCCAAACCCAAAACCGAACCCAAACCGAAACCCATGTTGTGTGCAGCCGAGATTCGTTCAGTTTGAAATTTGTTGGCCAAAAAACGCAGAGGAGACCCCTCTTGGGCTTTCGGTGTCGTGGTCGTGGTCACTTGCGTCATGCACTGCCCATTGTGGGCACGGCTTGTGCCAAGTTTTCGAATATAAATGAAAGATACATACAACAGGCATATGGGGGCCTGTGGGGCAGAGGGGCTGGGGGAGAACGACCTGCTTGGCCGTACAGAGGAAGGCGGCAACAATTAATGCCGAATAAAATGTAATTATATTGGCCGTATAAAAATAACCGATTTAATTTAATTCAAAATCACATTCAAAGCTAATTGAAAAGCGGCAGACCCAAGGGGCAGCCGGGCAGCCGGGCATCCGTGGGCGTGGCGTGGCGTTGAAGGAAGGTGTCCGTCCGGACCGAGTTGGGATAATTAGCTACTTACTGTCGGATGTTCTCTCAAGCATTTGGCAGTAATTGCTCGAAGGAATATCTCACAGTGAGCGCACGGCAAGGGGAACACTTGTGAAAGGGTTTCTGATAATGTATTTCGATGTGGATCGGTTTGAGCCGGGTCCTACTAAAGTTCCAAAGGCTCTATTGAGCAGGAAGCTACGAATTAAGTGTCCACTGATTTGTGGTAACCAATCTCAAAGATTTCTCGAGGCTTCAGTGGTTTTACAGAAGCAGCAGATGACCCAATGGATTTTTGACTTTTTCGAATTAAGAGTTTAACAAAAACGCATCTTAAGAAATTTAGACATATGTAAATATGCGTTTTTAACCAATTTTAAAATGAATACTCCCCTTATTACTCGTATTGGATATTATTCCGCATTTTATTTGATCTTCGACGATTTGTAAGAAGTCTATCGGTAGATAGTATGGGTGTAATACTATATGTACCCATAGAATAACTAAAATCGATTTGCGTGCATTCAAAATCGTGCATTTAACAGTCTGGAGTGTGTAGAAAAACACGTAAAGTCTTGAGTGAAAGTCTTCTCCTTCAAGGTTTCGAATTATATTAAACTCGCATGCCCAGGGAGGTGCCCTCCTTCAGGAATTCCCTTCTGCTGTTGTCATTAAAGCTAAAATGTTTTGCGATGCAAGAGTACGACTCCCCTGGCATCAGCTGAGAGCTGGCTAAACTTGACTATAGCCCGTCTCGCTGTGTGTTAATTACCCGTAGAGATGCCCATATATCTACCCTCCTTAGCCCCCACCCCCCACTTGTAGCCCATTCAAGCAAACATCCAAGGAACCCAGCCACAGCGCAGCAGGCGGAAGTGCATCTGCGAGGACGACAACGAAAACATTTCATGGCACATTATTTTTATTAATAATTATTTCACATGCGGACCAGACGGGACCGAGAGACAGAATCGTTTGTACATCAATTTTACATGACCGGCAGTCCGGCTGGCCGCCCTCCTCCCTCCTCCCTCCGTCCTGCGCTGGCTGCCCGGTCTTCAGGTCCGTCCATCTGCGGACACTGCCAACGACCAACGACGTTGACGCAAATCGAAAATGCCAACTGTTCGCTCGGTTTGTTGCTCCTCCCCGATTTGCGGTATCATTATTTCACTTTTCCGTAGCCGTTGCCGTTGCCGTTGCCATTGCTGCTGTCTTTTATCTGGTTTTGCTGTTTGCCTGTCAACGGCCACAGAGACAACAGGAACGACAGCAACAATGTCAGAAGCCGCATGCGGGGAGCGCACTCGCATACCCTTGGGTCCCGTGTCCCGAGTCCCCTTTGCTATGACTTTTGGCTCTGGGTATTCGGTGTTCGGTGTTCGGTACACGAGAATACGAGTCTTAGAGCAGTGAAAATATTAATCATAAGCCCGAAATAAAGGGGTTTCCCATCTCCTAGGGTATATCCGATGGTACTACGTGTATCGATCGCCTCCTCGTTTCTCCTGCCCTCCCCGACTGTTGTATCCACAACTTTTCGGATAAATTAATAAATATTAAATCAATTATTTACAAAACACAATTGGACAGGCTATTTATGAATGAATCTTCGTGGCTGGTAGGGTATCGTACAGTCGGAACACTCGACTGTGGCCATCCTGCTTGGTTCTATTTATTCTGGTTGGGTTCTCGGGTTCGTTCGCTCTATTTTAATAAGCCTTCAGGTGCAGCGGCAAATGAGCCATGAATTATTCGCCTCTCACATAAATAATTGTAATTTCGGGTTCTTCTTTTCGTCTAAAAATAAACCCACGTTTTGGCTCGAACTGTGTGGCGAAAGATCAGGCGTCAGCAGTGCAGCCCTTGAACGGTTATGTAAGTGGTGGAAGGTGGACCTTGGAAAGGTTACAAGTGAATGGGATGGGACTGGTACCACCAGATGTTAGGTAAAGTTCTCGGAAAAGGAGTGATGAAGGTGGTTTGCTTTGGTTTCGTTTGAGCAACCTCTCAAAGGTGGTAATCCTTATCAACAATCCTGTTATTCAATCCGTATTCTCGTACATATGTATGCATGCATCATCCTCATCGGAATCGTATCAGCTTCGTTCTGTTGAACCGTCAATGGCAGAGATAAATCATGGAAAACCAATTTGCAATTTCGTGGAATGGTGACAGGATTCTCTCAGCTTTAAACCCCCCGAACCCCGCGCCGAAACCCACTCCGAATCCTGCCAGAGAATTAGGGTAATCGCTGCTTGGGGTATCATCCCGTGCCCACTTCCACTTCCTCCTCCACCTCCGACCTGACAGAATGTCTGACAGTTCTAACCCGATTCTGTGTGTGCTCTGATTCGGACGACCTTATCGACTAACAGTTTGTCCTTGCTTCCCTTCGGTTGACATTTTCAGCTGGCATATTTTTGTTTTGTTCTTTCCGTTTCGGCTGCTGCTAGACCCGAAGGAAAAACCACAGAAAATGCAGAACAAGGGCTGGGGTCGAGGCGCAGGCGGCTTCTTATACACTCAGAGAAAACTTGGTTGGGGAAAGGGGGTTTGAACAGGTGGAGTTTCTTGGATCTCGAGGAAAACAGTCACCCTTATCCCTGTTTCCTCGAATGCGAGTGGTTTCCTTGTATTTTATGTAAAAACTAAATTTGAATCTCGTTTACACAAAAGAGTTCGAGTTTTCAATCAAATATCATCCATCGATGTCTTATCCCATTGCTTCCCATATTTTCTCTCAGTGTCGATTCAATTTTATCAGTCGTTAGGCTACGGCTTTCGCTTTTTTTAGGTTCTTCTTTTTGAACATTTTTGTTTTGATTTTTGTTTTTTTTGCCTGTTCTTTTGTTCCTCGTAAAAAGTAACAAAAATCTGACAACATTTTTCTGCGTTTTGTGTTTTGTTTTCAGACGCGTTGAATAAAAAGAAAATAAATACAAATAAGACACACTCACACACATACACAGCCATACGACCACACAGATACGAATACATACGTATTAATATAAATAAAGCCAAAAGTAAAAGAGCCAACAGCGACGTTACCAATAACAAAACTTCGTCCACTCCGCCCTCCTTCGCCCTCCAGAATGGTTTTCCCCCACCCTCTCCCTCCCCATTCACTTTTCCCGCCTGTTTGTCTGGCCAGTCGCTGGCGTTGCTCTGCCGTTCTCCGGCTCTCTGCCGGCGTTGGTGCTCTGGCCTTTTATTGTTTTCTGTTTTCCACGTCCACCAGTCGCACCGACCCCCCCACCTCCGCGCACCCGTCCGTGCACCTTCTTTTTTATGAATGAACGGGAATTTCGCCAGCGGCATTCAGGCAAAAAGGCAAAAGGAAAAGCAAAAATAAAAATCAAAAAGGAAAAAAAAAAAATAGAAAAGCAACAACAGTCCAACAAGCAGAAGACAAACATTTAGACGCGTGAAATTCGTAAATGGAAAATCATTTAAAAGCAACAAAATAAAGTGTGAGGCAGAGAGTGGGTGCGGGTGACCGAGGGACGTAAGGAGAGCCGTATGCTGCCATGCAAGAACTCGGCCAACGCAAATCGTTGGCAAAAAGAAGCATTAACACGTCAAAACGCCCACGTCCCCCAACCTCCCATCCCCACCAGTGGGGGTGTCCTTTCTTTTAGGGAGAGAAGGAAAGAAAACTTGGACTTGGTAACAGGAGATACATTACATCAGCTCTGCCAACAGTTTCCAAAGTCGTGCGAAACTACAAAAATCGGTGTATTCTTGGTTTCAATCATTCCCAAACCGGAAACCAACAGTTCTTGGGGGGACAGCATTTGGGGTGCCAACTAACAAAGGGGGAATGGATCAGTGGGTGGTAGGGGAACTGTCAATCTTTACATCTTCTGTGAATCAACATTCCGCTGATTCTATCCAGAGCGTGTTGCGGTTCTCTTGAACGGGTTCAAGACATACCATGACTTCTAAGCCCTTCCACTGGCTGAAACCGTCTGTAACGAGGACATTAAGTTGTTCTTTATTGCTGATGGCAGATGGCAGCCCTCTTGTTAACCTTCCATAGGGTATTATGAGTTGTCTGAGAGTCAGTCCCTATGGAAACAAGTCCTTCAGATGTTAAGCTGAAGCTTTGCACAGATTCCTGCATATTTCTGTATTTAAGTTGCAGACAGCATATGATTCATATATTATGAACAGGACATAGGACACAGGACACAGGCCACAGGCCACGCCGCAAACAATACAGTTCCTTGAAGGAAGCTATATATATCTATACATCGACCCGGAACCTGTCAACGCATTTGATACACATCCATTAGGTGTCATTATCAGGATGAGCGAGCGAAGTTTGTTGTAGTTTGTTTTCCTATAATAGTGCATAGGTTTCGACAACTCAACTCAGTAGCGTCATCATCATTTGGGGTACTCCCACTCTAATCCTGAAACAATGATCCAAAAAAAGGGAGATAATCCCACCAAACGGCTATCAATACTACCGACTATACTATACAGTATACAGGTCTTCGGCCCTGGCGTTCAGCCACCGCCGCGTCATCATGAGCCAGCCAGCCTGGATTCTTCTCCTCGGGGTCTATCTAAACCTCAAACACATTGTTTTACTCCTACCATATTATTAACCAACACTAACTGTATACCATCTAACCATATAGAACTATACCATACACAGTACTTCTAGCCAGCTCGAAGTTGAGGTTCGATGTTCGATGTCGAGAACGAACGTGCTCGAACGTGTGTATTTTTCGGCAGAGAAGCTCTTTTCGCTCAATCACAATTTCAGTCGTTGCTCATACGCCGCGTGGTTGCAGCTCATACAGGAGCGCGCTTGTGAGAGTGTCTCTCTCTCCTCTCGAATACGTTTGAATTAACGTTCTTTTTCGAAGCGGTGGAAATTCAGGATTGAGATTCGAAGCACTATTTGTGGCCGTTGGCCAGAAAACGAGTCGAAGGTGGAAAATTCAGCGCTTTTCCCGCTTTTCGTTGGCGGCTTCCGTTTCGTCGTTTGTTGTTGCTTCGAGGCGCGTGTGCTGGGTGCTCGGGAAATACTGTGCGTGGATTCAAACAAAAGTGGAAAAAAATTCAAATATTTTGTAAATAAAGTTTCAGCAAGTATCTTGAAAAAGTGATTAAATTTATTTAATGTTTGTTGAGTACTGAATACATTCAACAAACACTAGAACCCAGAACCAAACATATCGCCCATGAAGAGATCCCAAACATTTCGGAGTTTGGTCTGCGTCCGCCCTCAAGCGATTTAATGGCCTGGCCTACAATGCGGATGAGTTTACAATATTCCAACGTAAGCATTTCGAATCCTTTGTTTAGATCTGTGCATTCTGTAAAACAATATTCTGCAGTTCATCAATTTTTGGGGCATTTATTGCCTGTTTTTTGATTTGTTTGTGGAACAATCATTTCGCTGGGTACCCGAGAAATGTGTTGCTGGAAATTGAATTTTAGAATATGTACCGTATTTCCCATGATAAGTTTCCTCTTATCTAGTGCCCCCCAAAGGCCGTTTAAGGCCGTTTCGTTATCAATAACAGTACAGCATAATTTAACTTATCTAACTCCCGGTGACTTTTAGTAAAGCCGTGGAACGTAAGGTCGCCGTTTCGGCTTTAGTTCGCTGCTAAAATAAATATTATCTTTGGCGGCACTTTTCAGTTAGCAAAAGTCCAAAAGTGTTCGGAAATATCACTCCCGGACTCTCCTGACTGCTGACTTCTGACTCGAAAGGTTGCCTCTCGGAGAACGCTCTTAGTCGAATGAAACTGAGAGAGCACCAAGAGGCAGAGCCGTTCTACGAGTACTCTCTCCCACTAAATAAAGTTACTATGTGAATGAAAGTTTGTGAAAGTTCAGTTACATTGTATCGTATTTATTTCATCATAAATTTATCGCTCCTATGAGTGAAAGATAAACACAACAAATAAAGCAAAAGTCCATCGATTGGGTTGAATGGAAGCTTTGAGAGATTGAAGTTTCAATTGGAGGGGATCTCTGCTACGAGAATACTAAAAGACAGTTCCTTTGATCAACTACAAGTATTCATGGGTACTTTGTGTGAAAAGTCCTCGAGGAGGCTACCTTTCCAGGCCGTGGAATAGCCAATCAGTCTTCCATCTGGAGTTTGTAGAGTCTATAGGAATCTCTATTAACCATTGATTAATGGCTATTAGCCGCAGTGCACATTATGCTAATCAAACAATACGTATACGTAACATGCAATTAACAATGCAAAAACGCTTCTATTGTCTTGCATTTCTTATGAAAATTTCACACAATTGGAGACTCTCTGGTTGCCCCACACATAAACAATTATTAAGATTATTCTCTTATCTGAATCGAGTACATTCAGAGTTTAATTGAGCTCGGACCCACCCCACAAATCGCCGCAAATCCCCACTCATTCCCAGACTCCCCTTTGGACTGGCAGATCTCGATTCCATTTGTCAATCGCTTTCAATTACATTTAATTTACGCTCAATGATTTCCAGGCATTTCCCATTTGGTCAACTAAGGCCACTGCCCCTGCCCCTGCCCCCATGTTGTGGCTTTCCTGCGGTTTTCCCTTCTTTGTGCTCCCTGCCTTTCTGTGCTGGCCTTCTCCTGAGCTCAAGTTTTGCCCACTGTTTAAAGTTTTCTTGCTGCCGTCCCGTCCCCTTTTTATGGGCTAATTAAAGCCAAATGTCGCATTAAATTTTGCTGTGCCATAAAAAGCGGAGAGCGCAGAGCAGCAGAAGAGCCACCATTTTCTATTTATTCGGTTTAAAGTTCATGCAAAGCATAAAAATGTCTGTTGATGATGAGGAGCACACTTGAAAAGATTTATGGCACCGATTCGTTGATGGACTGAAGAAGACGTCTCGAACGAGACGAACTTTGATTGAGTGAGAGGGCGCATTGGGTGGGAGGAGGTATTCTGTCCTCTCAGGATGCCAAATAATTGGCCGCTGGAACGCTGCACGTGTTCAACTGTCTTGTCCGTGTATCTTTGCTTTTTCCTGCTTTCCTCTTGCCGCTTTCCGCTTTCCTCTTCCGATTCTCATCTGCAAATGGCACTAATGTCACGCTGATGAGTATTAATTGAGTACAGACTGCACACGGACACAGCCCCAGAGACAGGCACACTCTCTCGTACTTGTACCCACACCCACACCCATACCCTGAGCCACCCCACGGATCTACAGCTTTGGGGGCTATAAATCTAACCGGCACTTCTACACTCCCACAGAAACACATGGCTAAGCCTCCTCCCCCCGCACTCGCCCTGAGAAACGGACACAGCCACAGACACGGCTTGTGGCAAGCGGCTAGCGGCATGCGGCATGCGGCATACGGCTACGGCACACGGTCACATGACGAAGAGCTGTGCCTGCCGTCTTTTGAATGCACTGTGAAAAGTGAGTGAACAGATTAGAGGCACAATCCGTGTTTATTCGCATTTTTGGGGTGAGAGCTATGCGGCTGGAGACACCATTGATCTTTTCTGTTGTCTGCCTGAGTGGAGCTGTAGTAAGTCCTATAGCTACCAAGACAGATACATCCTGTACTTACGTTGAGGGACTAATCGCCTAGAACTCTAAAGTACTGCCTTTGATAAATCCATCATAATCTGGGTTATTCTTGGGACTGACTTCGATTAGTTATTGTATCTCTCTTCGTTGAAGACATACTTTAAAGACTAAGTCTGAGTCGGGTTCTATTCATTCTATTTCCTATCAGACATTGACAACTGAAAGAAGAGACAGACTTATGGGAGAAGCATGCAGTGAGAGCTAGAGAAATATATATATACTTCTTAGATCCAATTTTGGTGGCTAGCTGGCTGCTGGCTGCTGGCTGGGTGTTGGAAAACATCATGTTGTCACAGATAGTGCCTCTGTTCTTCGACTGACAGCCGGGAGACGTGTCTGGAGACGGCTACGACCACTAGTCATGCTCTCGCAACAAAGTTGAAGGCAAAGTCGCACTTTAGGCTATTGGCTATTAAAGACAATGGTTGGACTCTGTTTGGTATCTACTATGTAGCTTACCTGCTATAAGAGGAGTGATTAAAATAGATTAAAAGGGTTGCTAAAGTTCAGCTGCAAATACAGGTTGAAGATACCACACAGATTCAATAGCCCAGAGCCCAAAGAGAGAGAGTAACATTTGATGCGTGTTTCCTTTTCTGGGTTTCCTCCTTTCGATCTGGCTTGTAGTTTACGGCAGCTGCCAGCACCTGCCATAAAAAAGACCTGGCTTCGAGCAACATCCTTGACTTTTCAGTAGTTGCCATGTGAGGGAGTTGCAGGTTAGCTTTGACAGCCAGAAACCGGAACGAATCTGAGGTGCCAGTCGAAGTGGATGCAAACTTTGACAACGGCATGAGAAAGTGGTCCTTTTATCCATCGTACTCGTATTGCTTTGGTTTCAATTCAATTTTACGAGAATTTCTCCCGATGCATTCTTCTGCCTTTCTGCCTTTGGGCCTGGCGGCTGAGGGTTTCGTGACTCGTGTTGACCATGTTTGCTCTTTGTGTGCCCCGCGGGGGGTCTGCATCAGAGAGGGGGGCCTCGGGCCTCACCGCCACTTGCTTGGGTCTAAGCAATTAGTGCAAGCGAGACGCCCTTGCACATAGGCCCCGGCTTTGTTATCGCTCCATGGCCCTGCTCGCACATGGCACATGTGTCTCGGATGTGTGTGTGGCGGCAGCGTAGCTGTGTTTAAAC
Organism: Drosophila lowei; assembly: GCA_008121275.1. NCBI lineage: Eukaryota > Metazoa > Arthropoda > Insecta > Diptera > Drosophilidae > Drosophila > Drosophila lowei. Next base: position 16,257,590 of record CM017779.1, on the reverse strand, counting down.
AGTTGGCGTCAAAATTATAATTAAAACGTGCATCACAGTCATGAACGGCCGCACAGCATGTCACAATTTGTTGTTGCTGCCTGCCCCTGCCCCTGCCACGCCTATTGGTGCTGCCGCTTACGAAACATTCCCAATTTATCGGCAAATTCAGCTCTCATCTATGGCCATGGCCCACCAATGGGGGGGAGGGCACTTGACAGCGCGTCCTTGTAACTTAATTGAATTTTTATTGCCAAGTTTGCATAATGTAAGCCGTCTCGGAACAGGAAGAGCACTTGGGGCAAGGCATCGCCTGGCCCGCTTTTGTTGCGCGTCGGTGGTCGGTCCGATGATGCGGCGTATACGTAATCAGCGAGAATTGCGCATACGCAGCGTCAGCCCAAAAAGTAAACCCCAAATGCAGTCACCCATTAAGCGGCGATAAGCTACGGCAGCAGGACTGTACCGCAAAAATGTTGCGGCGAATGCAGTGGCAGTGCCAGTGCCAGTGGAAAGGACACTCGCAGCGCGACAGGACACGTAATAATCAGTTAACGAACCAACTAACTCTTTCTATTTCTATTTCTGTTTCCATTTCTGCTGCAGTTAAAGTTCTGATTTTGCGATAAGCCTGGGCACGCCTCTGCGGTTTTCCTTTCCGCGGTCATGCAGGGGCATGACATGTGTGCCTGGTGACTTTTGTGTGGGGACTGGGGAGTGAGAGAGGCTTGGGTGATCGATAAATAATTATCCTTTTGTAAATTTCAGCAAAATAGCAGAATAATTCGATCAATTTTGATTCCTTAAGAGGTATTATGGGTATTTTATCCACCTTCGAAAATATCTATTTAGCTTTAAGACATGTTACCCATGAAAATTCGTTAAATTTGAGGAGCTCCTCAGGAGACCTTCAGTCCGTCTGTCCGTCAGTTAGTTCATCTATCAGTCAGTTTGGTACATTGTAGCTGCCCCGTCCTGTCGCTCAGTGGCCCCCCGAGTGCCCTTCGCCAAAAAGTTGCATGCGTCAAGCTGATTTTTCATTCATTGCAGCTTGGGGCATTCTGTTTTTGCTGTTGTCGCTGCTTTCCCCCTTGACTTGTGACACGGACACGCGAACGGGTTCAGCGGGCGGCCACCCACGGACAGTATCCATGCCATGTGTCAAAGTTCATTAGGAATTGTATCTGTGCAGTATGTATAGATTCAAATACACTCGAATTTCGTTTCACTGCGCCCTCAGAGCCCCTGTGATATTTGAGATTGAAAAACAAGACACAAAATACGAGTAAATTGTAAATTGAAAATTGTAAATTGAATTTCCTGCCACATAAAATGCAATTCTGCACTCAAAGGGATCAGAGGTCGGCCCTGTCTCAATGGGCAAAGATTACTGTACGAGAACCCCTATTGTATTGCGATTTGATTTATGGAAAGCACCGGTTCGTTCTTCTTTGTTTTTGCTGTTCAGAGCAGCTTTATATTATATATATTTTGCAATTGAGAGATTTATGGCCAATGCCAATGCCAATGCTGGTTGTTTGTCTGTTAGAATATGCAATGGCTGCTTGGATGGCATGGCCGTTTGAACTATTACCGATGTTACCCATGCGATAGGTGATTGCTTTCCTGCCTCCAGCTATGATGGATTGCACTGGAGAGCAAAGATTCGCGTGGCATCTTGCCGTTGAATTGACAATTATTGCTGGCTTTTGGGTGCGTTTATCCCTGGCCAACGTCAATGGAAAATATATTGCATCCCATCCAATAGAAACAATGGATATATTGGAGTATGGTATGCATGGAATATGGATCTATCTATACGTTTTGTTCAGCGACAACTTCATTCAAATTACCCCCCACAAATCAAAATCCGAATCGATCATATTTCAATTGGAATCATCATGTTCGATTACCGTCATATTATCGCTGATGGCTGACGCGATTTTCCAAAAATAGCCTCAAATGGCCTCATATATTATCGTCGTCAGAAAAGGTGTTACATTGTCAGCGTTAGAGTCGGAATGTGTCTAGATTGGAGGCCGCAGACATTGTGAAACGGCACTCAGAATCAAGATTAGCTTCGTAGTCGGCCAGTGGTCGCTGGAGGAGATTGATTTGAAGGCATATTTTCAGTTAAATTAGCTGTTTATGCCACTCCGGCGCGGCGGTCTATTGGGGCTTCTGTCTGAAGCGGCTTTAACCTCTGTCCCAATGTTTACCCAGTCAGTTGACCCGCCTTTGCCCCTACGTCTGTCTCCCACTGCCCCTGCCACAGATTCTGTTCTACTCCCCGTAGCCGTAGCCGTGGCGTGTGCGTGCAGGCACTGGGGCGTGCGTGCGCCTTTCCAGCTGAGTGATGAAAGCATTTAGGCAGACTCCATCATGTGCCTCTGATGCTGCCACTCCTTCCCTTGCCCCCAGTTTACTCGGCAAAGGACCACTTATGCGGCACGCAGAGGAAGCTCCGGCATCGACATTGGCATCCTTTGGGCCCCTCACCTCACGAGTACTTAGCCAGAGACAGTCAGAGCGATGCCTGTTACTGTTGCTGTGGAGTAGCAACTGGCTGATACCTCGTAGAGGTTCATGGAGTTCCCATCGGCCATTTCCATTACGTACCAGCTTATGCCTGATGCTCTTCGGATGCTATGAAAACTTAGCTCAAGAGCTCTAGCCCTCTCTTGGACTTTACAAATTGGTTTATCTCTCCTTGGGCCTTTTCCATAACCATTTCAAGTCTTCTACAGCCCCGTGGAAGGGGAAAGCATGCTCAAATTTAACCAGAATCCCAGAGTCGTCGGCGGAGCATTGACTCACGTCAGAATTTCGCCTTGCGGCTGGGTTTTAGGCCAGGGGTTGCACCTGAGGCGTGCTACATAGCTGCTGTCCCCTGCCCCTGCTCCCACACACACTGGGAAATAGACATGACTGGTGGCTGACTATTTATAGACTTGGCAGAGTGTCCGTGTGTACCATGTTGCCACGTACACCCATGTCCCTTGTCCCTTGTGCCATGTCCCTGTCCCATGCTCCATGTCCCTTCTTCCTTCGTCCATCCTGTCCGTGCCTCTGGCCCACACATTTGACTGAGTTGCTAGTTGAAGCGAGAGAATTGTCTCCATGCCACACACACAGACACTTATATCGTGTACATACAGTACTGTTCTGTACTGTACCACAAACACATACATGTAAACTACACGAATGTTTATGGCGCAAACTATTTTCCTGTTTATTTATTGATGCGTTCATTTGTTATTGTTGCTGTTTTGTGCGGGGAAAGGGAGAAAGCCGGAGGATGGAGTACGTCGGAATGCGGAAAAATTTGATTTTCCAGTTTTTTAGTTTTTGCTTAATAATCGTAATATTTAATAGTGGCATCAGGGCAGGAGCAGGGGTCCTGCTGGCTGCTGGCTGCTAGATGCCCCCTAATTGGCTCTGCCCTTTGTGTGCTCCTCTCTTAGGCTTAGGGCCTGCAAAGTGGATTAGCCTGGACCTTCGTTTCACTTTCTCATATCTTTTCTTTCTTTTCCTTTCCTTTCATTTGCGTTCTTTTCCTTGCTTTTATTTTTTGTTATTTTTTGTTCTCTTTTTCGGAATTTTTATGTTAAATTCAGCTGCTAACGATGTCCCCTGCTGTCGGCTGTCGGCTGTCGTGTTCGTCCAGGCGTTGTCCTGTTATTTTTAAATTACGGCGCCTGCCAAAAATGTTTGTCGTTTTTCCGATGATTAAGAGCCCTGCAATGACTCTAGGAAAGAAAGTATTTCATCTCTGCGATGCCCGGATTCAGGGACGATCCCCAAATGACCCCCAAGTAGCCCCGCCCAGCCACCCTCCGTCCAGAGAGGTCAATTTCTTGAGCAGATAATACAGAGTGGCCCAGAACCCACTCCTCTAGGACCAGAACAAGAACCCCCATGGCATCGTGCCACCCCATCCCCCGTCCCCCATCCCCGTTCTGGGAAGTTGGCGACTTCCAGCTATTTCCACAAAATGTTTTACATATTTGCGCTTTCTGCATCCTCCTCCCAGACACTCTGTACAATATGCATGAAAATTGTGTCATATGGTTGTGGGGGCTGTGGAGGGGGGAGGTGGGGTCTTGGCATAATATGTAAATTCTCCTGTGGTACGTGGCTTAAATTGTTATCACAATTTCCGAATAACTCGCAGATGCCAGAAACCAAAAGGATCACAAATGCTGCTTGGGCTTAAGAAAGGAATTCCCTGTGCTGGGATTATCGTACCACTGCCACATACTCGTAGATGTGTCAATGTAAGCCGGCATTTCATGACGATGGGGATTTCCCCACGTGATTCTCAAGGGAATCATTTCCATAAGGGAGATGCAACATGCAAATAGACCAGCTGGGAATATCAGTTCTTGCAAAGTTTATTACGGATTACAGAAATGAACGATTTTGATGTCCTTCCATCTAAGAATATTATATCTGGGAATATATATGATAGGTCCAATATATTGTATGTAAAAGCTTCTCTATTCTCTATCTATAACATTTATTTTAATATAAGTAATTATAGAAAAAACCCTATTTCTGATAAAGTGTGTTCGAGTCCAGCCCCTTTAAGATTATGGATGCCACAGTGTTTAGTTTTTACAGCAAAATTGCCCTTCAATCTGTATCTCTGATATTCCTGACTTGTATCTGCCGTATTAATGCCATTTTGGGTTGATTTAATACTAAGTATCTTTGCATATTAGAGACGACGAACTTTCGTAAGAGAAAGTTCAGCAGCAGGCTGCCTGCTTCCTAGTCCTGAATGACCTCTGACTACCCTCATTCGGTGGCTCAAACTACACTAATTGGTAAATCAATTTATGAGAACAGCTGACACAATATAATGTGGAACGTTTTGCTGTGGCCTAGAACTTCCTCAACCGATTATATGAAAGACAGAGTTAGTTCTTCCAGTCTATCCACTATCCACCATCTAGATACCCCTGTCAGGAGTGCTTTTCCGCATATCCAGAGACATACGGAATGAAATCAATAAACCATTACCTACAGTTTCATCCAAGTCGCCAAGAAAATAGTTCCATTCCCTAGACGCGACGCGTCGCTTGCTTTTTGTCAACTCATTCTCTTTCCCATTCTCCGTCATTGTTCGGTTATTCGGTTCGGCGTAATCACGTTTGCTGCAGCGCAGTGCAGCGGATCGGGGAATTCCCCTTGAACTTTTATGAATGTCATGAACTGTTGGATCACTCATGCTCGTGCTCCCACCACCCCCCAGCGCCTGCCCAGCGTCAGCGTATCTTTTCCGAGCCACAGCCGAACTACGGCTATGAGGCTACGAGGGGAGCTGTTAAGTGAGTGACAGGCAATAAAAATTGGAGGCGACACTTGGCCCGACCACTTCCGGCCCGGCCAGACCGGAAATGTTCCTGCGGCACAGAGGGACTGGGATTGGGAGTGGGACTTGGGGGGGCCCAGGGCACCGGGCACAGTGCTGAAGCCATGTGCTATGCAAATAATTTAATTAATATTTTATTTCACACTGAATCCCGTCCACTGCGTCCACAGTCGACCGTCCACCGTGCACTCGTCAGAAGCGGAAGAAAATTGGATTTTTATTTACATTTTTGCACTTACTTGAACCCGCCTGCGGAGGGGGCGGCGACAGGGGCAGGGCAGCGATTCTGAATGGGAATGGGTGCGGGAATGAGTACGGGAATGGGCATTGAATCGAGAAGAAATGCCCAATAAAAGCAGATGCGAGCGTAAATTAAATCTCAGCAGTCGTGCATGTGTAATCTTTGCACGAGTATATATGTATTTATGGAACTCGTTTGTGGATAGGCAGATGCGCTAACCGTTGGCTTGCAGTCAAAAATCGGGAAAACATGAAAAAAAACGTTGAGTCGGAATCAACTTACGCCTGTAAACAGTAAACAAATCACACAAAAACACACACGCACACGCACACGATATGCACGGGTACGGGTACATTTCAGCGAAGGGAGAAGATTGAAGAACGCACACATACATGACGATATATAGACAGTTCAGACAGTTAGTTGGTCGTAAATCGATGGGGATTATGTGCGCTAATAAAATTTTAAGACTCTGGGAGAAAAATATACGACTATGTACATACACGGCGGATGAACGAGGAAGCGTTCGAAAGTTTTTGACGATTACGCATACGCCGCGTATGCAGAGTAGAGCGGAGACTATGATTTACTCACTTAAATGATCATAAGAAACGATAAACTTTATATTCTAAGGGTATTGCAGGCCAGTAAATGCCTATATCTTATAGTAGCCTTTAAATAAGCTGTGAGTGGCACTCGAGCATCCAGCACCATAGCCCGCATTCCTATTCCCTAACAAATGTATGCTATGCCAAAGATCAATCAATTAGGGCTGTCATTGATTTGATATATCGATATTTTGTCAATAATGATGGGTTTCATCTTTCTCTGAAACAAGAGAGAAATAAGTATGTGACTGATGCTACCTTGTGGCTATTTCCTATTTCGAAAAGAGGTTCTCGATTCTAAAGGGCACTTATTTGATTCCTTTTTCATGTCACACTCTAATCTCTAAATTGAATTTATTAAGGGAAAGTGTGTTAGTGTTCCCCCTCCTTGGGCTCCCCCTCCATCTTGGCAGTGTATTAGATTATCGCTGATGGAAAAAGTTTGCCCCTCGCCGCCGTCGTTCATAATTAAATTTGACTTCATTATCTCCCCAGCGACGGCGACAGCGACAGCGACAGCGACAGTGCCGCTGGAATAACTCTTTTTCACAGTTGGCTCTTTATCGTGCGAGCCCGGCTATGAGTCCCGTCTGTCTGTCTTGATGTGTGCCCAGAAGTCATGTGTCTGTTGACACTCCGGGCCCCAAGGTCAGAGCCGAAAAAATAATCATAAAGAACCCGCAGAGAAGCATAAAAGGAAAAGCCAAGCAAATTGCTGTGACAGTAGATTGCAATAAATAATAAATTATGGGAGCTAATGCGAGCAATGAGCGCGAAGAGCGTCGAGCATTCATCAGATGTGTCGGGATATACACACTCGTGTATCCTCGTACATAAAGCGTCGCGTGCTGCCCCAGTGTTCACGGGAGCCCAGAAGGGGTGAACGGTAGAGGGTGCAGGGTGCAGGGAGAAGAACACGCACGTCAGTTTTTTTTACTTTCTTTTCCCAGTGTTTCCGCCGTCTTTTCGGCAGGGGGTGGTGGGGCTGTGTGGCTGGCGGAAAACCTTTTCACTTTGTTCTTGCAACTTTTTTGCACGGCAGTTGCCAGTTCCCTGTTGCCAGTTGCCACAATGCAAGAAAACTTTCTCGAGTGATTGAATCGAATCGAATTGGATGAATTTGGCAGGGAAAAACTTTAAATTTCCATTGATTGAGGCAACCGCCAATTGTCCCCGCCTCCGCCTTTTGTCGGTATCTCACTTGCAAATGAACTTTGGTCTGAGGCAGGCCCTGGACTCATGCCCCCCACACCGTCCAGGAGGAGTCTGGGCCCAGCTAATCGCTTGACGAGTGTTTCTCAGACCAGGGACCAGGGACCAGGCGGGGAACACTTGTTCAGAATGTTGTCAGAGAGTGTGTGGGAGGGGGTCTCTTCCAGGGCACTTTGCAAACATTGTCGGCTTTTATTGTCGCAGCTGCAGGGCAGGCTTTAAAGTTGGACCAAAGTTTCCGCCGTAAACTTTTGCTGGAGGCAGAGCTGCGGGTTTCGGTTTCGGGGCACGTTTTCCAGAGCCCACTCAATATTCATGTTTCCCCATTTCGGCGGATGCAAAATCCACATTGTTCAGCCGGGCATTAGGCATGGGATTCAAAGAGGCAAAGTTTCATTGCCTCCCCCTCCGCCCAATGGGGGTCTGGGCGGGGCAGTCATTAAAAGTAGTTCGAGAAGCAGCCGAAGTTCCCCAAAGTTGTTAATGTTTGATAAGGAACAGACCATGATGGCGATGCTGAAGGTGTGATTTCACTGAGGGTCTTGTTTGATTAGGACATTCATTACGGCCTCCCTTTGAGCTCTGACAAGTACAGTGGAGAGTGGATTTGGCTTGGGGCAGCAGCATACAGCACTTCGCTGATTTGATATGTTGCATAAAATGAAATAGCCCTCTGGAATGGCAAACAGGATGATTGGGGTTTTTTCTGGCCCGTTGGCGCCGCTTTGATCTTTTCCTGGGTTTGATGTTTATTTTTGGGGCAAATGAAATAGCTCTGAAACTATCCACAAATGTTAGACTTGCGCATCTGTTGGGTATTTCTCGACTTCATCTCTGGACAAAGCCAGTGTTTTATCTAATCGAGATTTAAATGGAGACACTAATCTCCGCCGGTTGCCTGTTTATTATTCATCGTATTCCACATTGTTCAGTTTTGATACATTATTAAACAGCACAGCTTTCCTTGTCCCAACAGCTTATCAGCACAGGTGTCAGCTGTCAATGCCCGGATAACATTTTTGGGACAACTGGTTTACTACGAGTGCGAATATGTATTCAAATAATACAACATTTGAACACTTGAACCCTTGAATATTCCACTCCATTCCTCTGAATCTAATCTAGATCTAGGTAATCAGAGGATTACCCGAATGGAGTTCGATACGAGCCCTTCATCCGAGATCTATTCTGCTGAAATCTACTCCATCTGGCAGCCAAAGAACTGATTTTCAATCTGGTGGAATGACCTTGAACTTGAATTCTGTTTATTAGCCCACACTGGGAGTATACAATGCCTGGCAGTCTCTATACAGACTCGTTGCTCTCTCCGCCCCAACAGATTCGAGTGCTTCGAAGAAAGAGGCCTGGATTCTGATGAACTTTAATTACTCAGCCGCACCACGCACAGGGCTGTGGGCTGTGGGCTGGCCAGACCAGGTGTCGGTGGTCCATTGCCCACCCACGGCATTCCCAGGGGCCTTTAATCAGAACTGAATGCCCTCTTATCACCATATGCTCGTGTTGTTGGTGATTGCTGGCGAATGGGTGGGTTGGTTTTGCTGGAGAACCGCCCATCCGAGTATGAACATGTGTCTGTCTGATTGTGTGTGTGTGTGTGTGTGTGTGTCTGCTTTCACGTCAGCACAATTAACATTTTTATGAGCTGTAAAATTTCTTAATTTTGATGAATTTATACGGCAAGCAGCAAAAATCAAAATATACAGAGTGAAAATGTGCAACAATCAAAACAATAAAGGCCACGCCAGAATGTACGCTACAGGAATATATGTACGGGTACACGCACGGGGGAATATTCTCTTGATTTATTTACATATACATAACTATACGTTTTGTAGTTGTTTTTAGTTAGTTTTTAGATGAAAGCCCTAAGTTTTGCTAAGTGTTTAAAAAACATACTCTAGACAAATTTATTCAGGACTTGGTCTCTCTCTCTTTATAAAGAAAACGAGCTATAGTTTGGAGTAGAATTTTGATTAGCTCAAGAATGGAAATGAGTCTGGGGGGTTCCGAAGATTCATTAGAGTTTAATGTGCTTACTGGAAAACTACATTAAATAATCATTGTATAGCTATATAATGATTGTTATTGAAAAAATATCGACGGTCCAGAACTAATTGCTCTCTTTCTCCCATGTTGTCTATGAAGAACAGCTGATTTTGAAGCAAAAGATTAGATCATAAGCTCATCTCACAATCAACATCATTCCTTAATTCCTTAAATATTCTACCAAAATTGAACAGGGTATATCCCAGTCCATAACGATTTCCCAATACATACAGTTTAGGTGTACCAACAGACGTCTGGTCTATAAAAATGTAGCCAAAGACTTTGGGTAATTTTTTGTTGGATTTTTGCCGCTCGGTATAATATGTTTTATTTTACGGTCGGATAATTTGCGTTTTGAATGCCATTAAAAATTCATAATTGGAAGATGATGGGCCCGAAAGAAGGCGAAGCGAAGTAGAAAATTCAAGATTGGTTTCGGCCAAACGAGGAAAACTTTGGAAACTTTGGAAAGACTCTGACTAATTCTGTTCTTCTGTTCTGCTCTGCCCCTTTCCAGATACGAAACCAATCCGGAAACTGAACTGAAACCGAAAGACAAGCAGCCCAGGCCTGCAGTAAAATGTCAGCCATTCTAGTACAAAAATTATCAGCAGAAACTCAACTCAATTCCCAGGGACAGCAGCAACCAAGCCGGAAAACGGAGCAGCCACCTGAGGTGGAAGTGGGACATCTGGCAACCATATCGCTGCTGCTGCAATACGATATAGACAATACGCTGAATGCGTTCAAGGAGCACCGAAGGATGACGATGGACGGAAGAGGAGTGGGAGGACCAGGACCTCTGGCTCGGGAAGCAGTTAACAACAACCAAGACACGGACGTTAACCTGAATAGGACTGCGGCTGGGGCTGCGGTCGGCCCGATGGGCGAGCTAGAGCTGGAGGGGCTGGGCAAGGGGTGCTCCACAGCAGGAGTCGGTCAGGGGTTCATGCCGCCCACACCTCCGGCCACACCCAATCTGCAGAACACGGCCCAGAAGCGCTGGAAGATCCTGGCCAAGGTGCTGCGCAAGGACTCCGAGGAGACCGTGTCCTCCTCCAGCGACGAGTTCAGCGAGGAGCAGACGGCGTCGGTGCGGCGCTTCAAGAGCTTCGACCTGCTGCAGCAGGACAGCTTCGAGGACCACGTGAGCCTCAAGTGCCTGGGCAAGACGGAGAACTGGTACAAGTACCGCATGCTGCTGGACAACGACGTCGAGTACTCGGTCAACATCCACCACATGGAGCGCCAGCTGACCGCCAGCGATCTCATGGGCTTCAACAACACGGGCAACATCTGCGTGTGGCCCTCGGAGGAGGCCCTCACCGCCCTGGTGCTCTCCGAGGTGGCCGCGTATCGCGGCAAGTGGATCCTGGAGCTGGGCGGCGGCTTCACCTCCCTGGCCGGCCTCATGCTGGCCAAGTACGCCAAGCCCTATGCCGTGCACCTGACCGACGGCAACGAGGTCTCGGTGGACAACGTCCGCAAGACGGCCTGCCTGAACGAGCTGAGCTGCTACACCAAGTGCTCGGTCCTCAAGTGGCAGGAGTGCTCGGCCCGGGCGCAGGCGGAGCAGGCCAAGTTCGACTTCATCCTGTGCGCCGACTGCCTGTTCTTCGACGAGGCCCGGTCGGCGCTGGTCGACACCATCTGGTATTACCTGGCGCCCCAGGGCGTGGCCCTGATCATGGCCCCGAGGCGCGGTCGCACCCTCAGCGTGTTCCAGGACGAGTGCATGGCCCGGGGCTTCACGGTGGAGCTGGCCACGCGCTACAACGAGACCATCTGGCAGCGACACCTCCAGCTCAAGGCCGACTCCGCCCTGTACGACGAGGATCTGCACTATCCGCTGCTGCTCCGCCTGTGCAAGACGCACAGCTAGAGAATCCAGAAGCTAGATCCAGAGACGGGATGGACGGGGAGTAGGTGCAATTAAACTTAGTCAATGTTTTAGTTGATAGCAAGCAAATTCCAGTTTACACCTTAAACAAAAACGGGGCTGAACGGATAGAAATTCCTCCCACACTGAAACAAAAACAAAACACCAAAAATATAGCAAATCCAATGAATTAGGCTGGTCCCTGAAATCGTCAAGAAAGAGCTCAACATCTAATAATCTTATAGTTTTCTTCGACTTCCCACCTTTTGATTCGATTTTCTTAGAAAAGTATTCCATCCACGCAACTTCTACTTATTTCTACCCATAATACATACACATATTTCGAATCCCAGAACTCCCAGTGCGTCCTTCTATGTAAATGCCATGCAGTATTGTCATCCCATTTGGTTAACCAGTTTCAGACCCAAGAAGCCCAAGGTACAATAGATCGAAATCCGTTTTAGGAACCCCAGAATATTATGTAAGTCGAAACTCATCAGAGCTGTTGTAATTATTTCGCTGGATACTCGTAGGATCCCAGCAGAAAGCGATAATTATTTGAATTACGAATTGAATTATGTTTAGTGTTAAATTCTGTGAGCCTCCTGTTTGAGTACTCTCCGAGGACCAGCCTAATGGTCCCCCCTAGCACGTAATGTAGTTCTCTGTTAAGTTGAGTACCGAAAGATTCCTTTGATATAAACATAAATTTAATTTGCTTTGATTCCACCAGTTTTGCGACTGTTATTTTTTGTTTTTTGTTTTACAAAATACTCGTTATGCATACACGTATGTAATTATGTATCTATGTTACAACCCACACACACACGCACACGCACACAAGTATTATTTGAATATAATGTATACGCTGAATATATGTAGGTATGTACTTTCGGGGACCTGGAAAAGATCAAAGCAAACGAGAAGGAATGTGCATCCAATCCAAGAAACCAAATACGAAACGTGTCCAGCGCTCGACCAATTAACTAATAGTTAACTAAACTAAACAAAACTAGTGTATTGTAATTAAATAGAGCATGTGTTAATGGTTAACGATGAGATGATGAGATAAATACAGTATCAAAATGCCACTTACATATGTGCAATGAAGTTTCATTGTGGCACTCAGAAGCGAACCCGAATGGGAATGGAAATGGGTCCATAGATGGATAAAGGAATGGAATGGAAGTGGTAGTGTCATTTCTATGATGTCAATGGTAATTAAGCAAACATATTGTCAAAGTTATTAGCAAGGCTCTCATTAAAAAGGGGCGGTGGAAGCCAGAGACAATCGGTCGATTTTTTATGGCTACTGGATGGGCAATTACTTTAATTGTGCCGGGAGCGAGAGCCAGGACTACGTCAGCAGTGTTCCACAAAAGACAGAATGGTTCCCGATATCGATACCCAGCAGTCAATGGATTGCTCGGTTAATGGATCTGCTTTGCCCTGACTTTTATGTCATTGTAGCACTTCCGAGTAGCATTTCTGAATAACCTTGTGACAGTAATTTTAACGAATTAGAGTAAGTAATAACGATATAACCGCGAACAAAAAGGGTTTACTGTGACCGAAACCTCTTGAAGATGGAGACGCCGCCCCGTAAGTCGCGCAAATTATCTTCGGAGAACGGGCAGGACATCAGCTCCCCGATTCGCATTCCGGCTTCGCCAATGATGAAGACCCTGGGCTTTGGAAGCGGCGTGAAGGTCTACCGCCTGGACCGCTCGCCACGACGCGGCCAGATCCGTTCGCCATTGGCCGTCAAGAGAATGACACAAGATGCCCTGGAGAAGAGGGAATTGGTCTTCAACGAGCGCATCTTGCACGAGGCGCAGATCTTGGGGAAACTGAAGCACCCAAACATTGTCGGCTTCTGTGGCCTGGTCACGTCGCCCGAAGGCCTGAACACCCTGGTCCTGGAGATATGCGGCAACTCGTTGGGCTGCATTCTGGACGAGCGGCACGAGGACAAACTGGGGCCGCTGCCCGCCAAATACACCACCAAAGTGATCACAGACGTTGCCCGGGCCCTGGACTTTCTTCACACCGAAGCCCGGGTGCTCCACGGCGACCTCAAGTCCTTCAATGTGCTCATCAACGGCGAGTTCGAGAACTGCAAGCTCTGCGACTTTGGTGTGGCTCTGCCGCTGGACGAGCATGGCCAGGTGCAGCTCCGCCAGAGTGGCAGTCTATTCTACGAGGGAACGGGCTTGTGGGCGGCTCCGGAGGTGATCACGCAATCGGAGATCTTGGACAACAAGGCCGACATCTTCAGCTTTGGCCTTGTCATCTACGAGACGCTGGCCCTGGTGCCGCCACACACCCTGGACATGGATATGTTTTGCAGTGAAAACAAGGAGAACCTGGCAGATGATGACTTAATAGAGGATCTCTCCGATCATACGGAGAGCGGCCTCCTTCCCCCTTACGGGATGCGGCCCGCACTACCAGTGGGATTCCAGGTGAGCGAGGAACACGAAAGCATCGTCGCTCTGTTCTTCCTGTGCACGAATGCCTCGTTGGAGGATCGTCCTGCTGCACGGACCATTCTGCAGAGCTTCGAAAAAGGTCCCTAAAGGGCCACGACTAGACTTGAGTTTCCTTCTACTGATATACAATGAATACCCGACACAAGATACATATAAGCTCCATAGTTTCCTGATCTTTTACTTTAAACAGTGCGACAAATACCATGGAAAAGCGACATCATGTTCCTGTTCCTCTTACTCGTAAATGTACAAACTAATACAAAATTTCTTTGAATGATTTTAAAAATGAACTTTACAGGGACTTTTACAGTGGATTTAATTTTACCCTTTGAGCATTTAAAAATTGCCATTATATAATATTTCTGTAGCACACTTTTTTAAATTAAATTAAATTATTTACACTTGAATGGAAAATAGAATTCTCCTTTAATTTGTATTATGTTTTCATTCCTTTTGCGCATTATTTTTTGCCAGGGCATTGTCCAGGTCGATTTCCCACAAAAGCCGCGCTTTCCCTCCCCGCCTGCATTGCGAGTGCGAGCTGACAAAAAATCAAAAATGAAAAGGAAAATAAAAATAAATCTGATAAGCGAAAATTACAAAGTAAATCCAACAGCACGGCAAACGCACACAGGGTTGCCCTTTTGGCTGCACGGGTGTGAGTGTGTCCTTTGCGTGTGTGACTGTGTGCCTTTGTGTATGTGCGTCATTAACGAGGTCATTGGTAAGTAAGCTTGTTTGATGTGCTCTAGACATGTAATCCAGGCGGAGGGAGGGGCGAGCGGAGGGGCAAGTCAAACAAACACAGCGTGGAAGCGTAGCAGCGCGGCAGGAGGAAGGAGGCGGAGGCGAAGACTACGAGCTGGCGACAAGGAACGTTGCCCATACGCCTCGTGTGTCACGCGCTGGCATGTAAATTCGGTCTCCACCCAGCACTGTCCCGTCTCGTCTCGTTCCTGCTCCCCGTTACACTGCTAATGACATGAGCCCCAGCCGAAACCAGCCTTAGCGACAGTATGGACTGCCAGTACGTCAGTACACCAGTAGTATGCAAATCAGGATACTTTGTCGACGCAATGATGGCCGCCGCCACTCAATTATGCGCAGCGCAGAGAACGGCTTTCGCGTTCGTTTTCGCTGCCTACTTTCAGGCACCCACTAAAAAGCCACCGAGCGCCACTGAGCGCTTTCGATTTCGGGCGCCACTTCTACCGCCGCGACGCGGTGCGGCGTGGCACGGCGTGGGGTGTGGTTAACTGATTTTCCGGAAATTCGGACACAATTCAATTGCAGTCCTTTTTTGGGTCGTTTCGTTTTCGGGGTATTATAGCTCTGGGAAACAATCCGCAGAGTTTTACGGGGCCAACAGGTGTTCCAATTGCCCAAGTTTGGGCACCTTCGTGTCGGCGGTATTTTTATTTTTAGTTTGGAGAGCACATTAAATTTTTAATTAGCTAAATTAGTGGACTGTGTTGCCGAGCGGAGTGCGCGCACGAATGTCGAGGGACTCTTTATGGATCTGGGACTGGGGACTGGGCGAATGGCTAAGGATACTGCTCTTACTAGTACCAGTTCTAGTACGACTCACTTCATTATTGATGTCCGGCAAGTGTGCTGGAGCACGGAATAACGTTACAGGTGTCCTTATATCCATATGTACCAGAGTACAAAGACGAAATGCTTAACTAGCGCTGGCCTTGACATCCCGAAAATAAACGTAGCTCACGTCACAAATGTCTAATTAACATACAGTACGAGTAGGTATGAATAGGTGGCCAGGGAAAAGGAACATTGTACATTATTCGAGTACTGCTGGAAATGGCCATGCGTGTCGCTGGGTTAATGCCTTTTTCGGAGCGGAAGCGGAATTAGATGGAAATTAGGCGATATACAATGGTTCGCTTGATCAAAGGGCAAGTGTCAGATTAGCAACCCTAAACTATTCCTAAACAATCCCTAATGAAGACCAAATTATGAACTACTGTGCCCACTAGTGGCTACTGCTGCATATACTCATAAATTAGGAACTTCGATATAGCTGAACATACATATAATACTCTTTGCCTCTTCGCTCTATATTGACCTTCATACTGTCCCAAATATGATCTACTTCCTAGCTTAGAAAATACCTTTATAAAGCAGAATGCAGCTATTGTTACAACGATACTCTTTTCAACCAGTGCACGAAAGGATTGTCTCTCCTATATCCTTTACTTTTGCAGCATGTGCTGAACTTATGCACCTGTTTTGGGGTAACTGCAATTCCGCAAGAGATTCACTAGATTTTCTTGTGTCCCACGCTGTTTTCTGCGGCTTTCCAGTCCGCTCGCCAACGGTACCTCCTCCGCAGGTGATTCCGCCGTAGCTCCTCGTCCTCTCCGGAGGTCCAAGGGATTACAAGGGATGTGCTCTGACTGGACTGTGGCAGCCACTGGCTGTCCCGCTGCGGGCCATAGCCATGATGCCGCTGCTGTGTCGCTAAGTCGACAATGTGGCGTCCCGTCCAGGGACCTGCAGCGGAATTGGGACCAGTGATCGACGAGATGCGGAATTGTTGACTTATTCCTTTCCAAATCGAGTCGTATCCGATTCTCCCCGCCAGACGGAGTCCTATCCAAGCGTTACCGATGCGTATTTGAGACAGACCGAGTTCTATCGCTATACAGAATCGTCTCCCACCAGGATTTATCTTTGCAAAATAACAAGCCGCTGTCCTTCACCTGGCCATCGACAACTTATCAAGGACTTTGGCTACGGGCGCTACGCGGACTACCTAGATAATCTCCTTTTTGATAGGATACACACGTCTATACATTTAGATAGTAGAATAAATGTTTTCAACTTTTGAAAATTTATACCTAGCTGATAATAGAACTATTGGGATCCTGTATCCCGACTACAAAAAGGCGTGGCACGCCCAGATCGGTTCACAAATAGCGGAGAAAACGAAATATTTTTGATTGGGGAAAATGCCCTTGATCCTTGGATAAGGACTCCAAAAAAGGGATGTTTTTCCGATCACAGGAAGCCTTCACAAGATATATATGACAAGAGAAAATATCCTTGATCCTTGGTCCTTGCTAAGGACTCCGTCAAATCAAGGATATTTTTCTGATCACGGGGGACCATGACACGCCCCGATCGGGCCACAAATAAGCGAAAAAACAAGATATATATGTCTGGAGAAGATATCCTTGATCCTTGGTCCTTAATAAGGACTCCATCAAATCAGGGACATTTTTCCGAGCACAGGAAGCCGTCGCACGCCCCGATCTAGCCTCAAACAACGGAGAAAACAACAAATGTTGTTGTTGTCAATTGTTGTACAACAACTTTCAACTTGCGACTGCTCAAATAGCCAAAAACGAGAATTTAAAATCTGGGATACCAGGCGAACAGAAATCAGCAGAAGGTCGCTAGTTTTTTTAATTTTTTTTATTTTTCCCGCCATTTTTCAAATCCCAACAGTGTTCAACGTTTTTTTCATATTTTCTTTGGCCGCTCAAACGGCTAAAATCGAGAATTTCAGGTCTGGGATACCAGGCGAACAGAAATCAGCAGAAGGTCGCTGTTTTAGTTTTTTTTTTTTTTTTATTTTTCCCGCCATTTTTCAAATCCCAACAGTGTTCAACGTTTTTTTCATATTTTCTTTGGCCGCTCAAACGGCTAAAATCGAGAATTTCAGGTCTGGGATACCAGGCGAACAGAAATCAGCAGAAGGTCGCTAGTTTTTTTTATTTTTTTTATTTTTTTTTATTTTTCCCGCCATTTTTCAAATCCCAACAGTGTTCAACGTTTTTTTCATATTTTCTTTGGCCGCTCAAACGGCTAAAATCGAGAATTTCAGGTCTGGGATACCAGGCGAACAGAAATCAGCAGAAGGTCGCTAGTTTTTTTTTTTTTTATTTTTTGAGTTTTATTTTCAAAAAAAAATAAAATCACAAATGTTCAATTATTTTGATATTTTAATAAAAATCAGAAATAATTTGGCCGCTAAAAAATCAAAAATAATTATTAAACAGTAAAAATCAAAAAATAATTATTATACCATTATCTATCAATGTCAAAATAATAAAATTAATTATTAATAAAAATCAAAAAAATAATAATTATTTGTTAAAAGTTTTTTGAATTTTAGAATAAAAAAAAAATAAATTATCAATATTAATATCAAATCAAAATAATAATTAATTTGACTAATTATTAATAAAAATCAAAAATAATAATTATTCAATAAAAATCAAAAATAATAATTAAACAGTAAAAATCAAAAATAATTATTATCAATAATCTATCAATGTCAAAATAATAATTAATTTGATTAATTATTAATAAAAATCAAAAATAATAATTATTCAATAAAAGTCAAAAATAATAATTATAGAATAAAAATCAAAAATAATTATTATCAATATTATCTATCAATATCAAAATAATAATTAATTTGACTAATTATTAATAAAAAATCAAAAATAATAATTATTCAATAAAATCAAAAATAATTATTAAACAGTAAAAATCAAAAATAATTATTATCAATATTATCTATCAATGTCAAAATAATAATTAATTTGATTAATTATTAATAAAAATCAAAAATAATAATTATTCAATAAAATCAAAAATAATAATTATAGAATAAAAATAAATAAAATCACAAATAATAATTATTTATTAAAAATCAAAATTTTATAAAATCAAAAAAAAATCAATAAAAAATAATAATTAAACAATAAAAATCAGAAATAATAATAATTAATTATTAAAAAAAAAATCAATAAAATCAAAAATAATTATACAATAAAAATCAAAAATAATAATTATATTTGAGTTTTTATTTATAATAAAAAACAAGAAATAATAATTAAACAATAAAAATCACAAATAATAATTATACAAAAAAAAAAAAGAAATAATAATTTGAGTTGTATAATAAAAAAATCAAATAAATAATAATTAAACAATAAAAATCAGAAATAATAATTATACAATAAAATCACAAATAATAATTATATTTGAGTTTTATAATAAAAATCATAAATAATAATTATCTTTGAGTTTTATAATAAAAATCACAAAAATAATAATTAAGTTTAAACAAAAAAAATAAAATATAAAACAAATAATAATTATATTTGATTTTTTATAATAAAAGCAGAAATAATAATTATATTTAATGAATCAAATATTTTTTATTATAAAAACTCAAATATAATTATTATTTAATAATTTTTATTGTATAATTATTATTTTTGATTTTAAATTAATTGAATATTTGTTGAATTGTTTAATCAAATTTATTATTTTTATTATAGGTAAAATTCAAATAAATTACAAATTTTTGACTTTTATTGAATAATTATTATTTTTGATTTTATTAATAATTAATCAAATTAATTATTATTTTGACATTGATTTATTGATAATAATTATTTTTGATTTTTATTGTATAATTATTATTTTTGATTTTTATTGAATAATTATTATTTTTGATTTTTATTAATAATTAGTCAAATTAATTATTATTTTGATATTGATAGATAATATTGATAATAATTATTTTTGATTTTTATTGTATATTTATTATTTTTGACTTTTATTGAATAATTATTATTTTTGATTTTTATTAATAATTAATCAAATTAATTATTATTTTGATATTGATAGGTAATATTGATAATAATTATTTTTGATTTTTATTGTATAATTATTATTTCTGATTTTTATTATAAAAACTCAAATATAATTATTATTTGTGATTTTTATTTTTTTTGCTTAAAATAAAACTCAAAAAATTAAACAAACAAAAACTAGCGACCTTCTGCTGATTTCTGTTCGCCTGGTATCCCAGACCTGAAATTCTCGATTTTAGCCGTTTGAGCGGCCAAAGAAAATATGAAAAAAACGTTGAACACTGTTGGGATTTGAAAAATGGCGGGAAAAAAAAAATAAAAAAATAAAAAACTAGCGACCTTCTGCTGATTTCTGTTCGCCTGGTATCCCAGACCTGAAATTTTCGATTTTAGCCGTTTGAGCGGCCAAAAGAAAATATGAAAAAAACGTTGAACACTGTTGGGATTTGAAAAATGGCGGGAAAAAAAAAAAAAAAAAAAAACTAGCGACCTTCTGCTGATTTCTGTTCGCCTGGTATCCCAGACCTGAAATTCTCGATTTTAGCCGTTTGAGCGGCCAAAGAAAATATGAAAAAAACGTTGAACACTGTTGGGATTTGAAAAATGGCGGGAAAAAAAAAAAATTAAAAAACTAGCGACCTTCTGCTGATTTCTGTTCGCCTGGTATCCCAGATTTTAAATTATCGTTTTTGGCCATTTGAGCAGTCGCAAGTTGAAAGTTGTTGTACAACAATTGACAACAACAACATTTGTTGTTTTCTCCGTTGTTTGAGGCTAGATCGGGGCGTGCGACGGCTTCCTGTGATCGGAAAAATGTCCCTGATTTGATGGAGTCCTTATTAAGGACCAAGGATCAAGGATATCTTCTCCAGACATATATATCTTGTTTTCTCCCTTATTTGTGGCCCGATCGGAGAGTGCCATGGTCCCCCGTGATCAGAAAAATATCCTTGATTTGATGGAGTCCTTATCAAGGACCAAGGATCAAGGATATTTTCTCTTGTCATATATATCTTGTGAAGGCTTCCTGTGATCGGAAAACATCCCTTTTTTGGAGTCCTTATCCAAGGATCAAGGACATTTTCCCCAATCAAAAATATTTCGTTTTCTCCGCTATTTGTGAACCGATCTGGGCGTTCACGCCTTTTTGTAGTCGGGATAATTTCCTCGATACAGGATACAGCAAGGATGACTTTTCAATAGTTCTATTATCATAACTTAGCTAGGTATAAATAAATCAAAAGTTGAAAACATTTATATCTACTATCTAAATGTATAGACGTGTGTATCCTTAGACCTAACAAAAAGGAGATCTATCTAGAGTCTAGTAGTCCGCGTAGCGCTCCCTTGGTTGCCATAGCCAAAGTCCTTGAGATAGTTGTCGATGGCCAGGTCGGAAGATGACAGCGGCTTGTTAGGTTCGGGATCTTGCAAGAGATGCGCTTCTGTCCTGGTGGGAGACGATTCTGTCTGGCTGCGATAGGACTCGGTCTGTCTCAAATACGCATCGGTAATGCTTGGATAGGACTCCGTCTGGCGGGGGGAAATCGGATACGACTCGATTTGTGGCAAAGCGTAGGGTACATAAGTCCTCTGTGAAGGAGGATATATTTTAAAATAAATCCACAATTATATACTGATTCACTTACGCATCTCGAAGCTGGAGCCCAGTGTTTGATTCGGCGGCGTACGAATGGGGGGTCGATCACTGGTCCCTGCTGCAGAGGACGGGACGCCACATTGTCGACTTAGCGACACAGCAGCGGCATCATGGCTATGGCCCGCAGCGGGACAGCCAGTGGCTGCCACAGTCCAGTCAGAGCACATCCCTTGTAATCCCTTGGACCTCCGGAGAGGACGAGGAGCTACGGCGGAATCACCGAGGAGGAGGTACCGATAGCAAGTGGACTGCAAAGCCGGAGAAAACAGCGTGGGACGAAAGGAAGGGGGTCCACGGCAGTGGCCGGACCCAAAGGTCGCAGGACGGACCCGAAGTTACGAATGTATCTTTGAATGTAATCAATATTTTCTGCTATGGAATTCAACAACGCGGTTCGATTATGCAATGAGTGCAAATGCTCGTAGTTATTGATAGATTGTCAATATGCCCGGCATCTCTTTGTTCGCCTTTATTTTGTGACGGAGAAACTTTTTGTGGGGCTTTGCAATTGATTTCGTTCGATTCGAAGCGCGGCCGCGCTCGGAGGCAGCGATGAGCGAAGTATGTATTTATTTATGCCGCGGCCGCGCTTTAGAAAACTGTTGGAAACTATAGAAAACTAATAACAATAATATTGTTGATTAAGCATTAATCAAAAGCAGAGCCAGAGGTGGCAGGGGGGGAGTGAGGGAAACGGCAGAGAAAGAAAATAAAAACAGAAGACAATGGGCAATGGGCAAGGGGCATTAGGCAGTCGGAGAAAAGGGAAAGTGGTTCTCTCTCTTGCTTCGGGTGATAACTGATTTAAGAAATAGCCGAAATAACGGTTCCAACAATGCAAAATTTATTGGAGTCCATCGCATCGGGGGCTTGGGATAGGCCTTAATTACGAAAGAGCTTTGCCCAATATGGATTCCTAATTCTGCCCTTGGAAAAGCGTAAAAACAACACAAACACAAACAGAAACAGCAGTGAAACAGACATTTTAAAAACTGTCCGTCCATCAAATGATAAGCTGCCGCTGATAAGGCCCCCCCGGACATTTCATTAAGCCCTAAAGCACAGCACAAAGTGGAGTGGCCGCTGAGAGCAGAGCGAGCGGTGAGCGAGCTTTTGCTCTTGCTGCGAAAGCTCCGGCGCTTGGTCGTTCGGCCTTGGCATCGTGTGGGTTCGTTCGGGTAGGAACAGCTGATCGGACTTGGTCAGGTTCGGGGCTCGGCTCCCGCTGGAGTAACCGTCGCCTCAGTCGCAGACGAAGAAAAGAGTTGGCAGCGCGCGGTTCATGCCACAGACAAAGCGGAAGAGTAACTCCCATCGCAGCGGAAGATTCTACTTATTTCGTGCCGTGACAAATGGGATTTACTGGGAAGCTATAGTGAAATAAAGCCAGTAGAAACGGTTCTTTTCCAGAAGAAGAACCGGAAAGTGTACCCGAAGCAATTTGCGGGGACTAAACCGATGAGAATAGAGCAGAACACAGCCGAAACTAGCATTTGGGGGCCAAGCTACGTTCAACTGATAGATAAATCTCCATAAATCAAAATATCAAATAACCATCAACCACAAGACAAACTGTGCAGTGCAACCGGTGGAGCCACCAGCAACACTTGCATTTTCCCCACGTATAATCGCCCAGCAGCTCCCGACTGACACACATTTGATGAGAACAAACAGCAAACTGAAATAAATCAACCAAAATAATGTCAACGAAATCAATACAAGGCGGCAGCTGCAGCATGCTGTCGCTGGCAACGTTGTCGCTGCTGTTGCTGCTGCTGCCGGCGCTGCTGGCAGCATCCCCAGGCCCCAAGCAGCGTGCCCGAATAGCGAAGAGTCCCAGCGACAACAATGCATCGATGGTCGAGGCCACGTCAAAGGCAGCCTCCACAGCAGGGAAAACATCCGAAGGCGGCAGAAGCGGGAGCCGTGGCAACAATGCCCAAGCTGGTAGCAAGTATGGTGAGTCCTATAAGCAGAGGAGTATAAATGCATGGTATACACAGACATATATGCCTGTACATGCATAACGACCTAAAGACAGAGCCAGAGCCAGACCCAGACCCAGCCAGGGCCCAGTTGCAGTTGCAGTTGCAGTTGCACTGGAAGCTACTTAAAGCATTCGACTCGAAGCGTTCGTTCTTTTGGTTTCCTTTCTGCCTCTGTCAAAGTCGGAGTCGGAGTCGATGCTGGAGTCGTTGGAGTAGGAGACTGCCTAATTGCATTTGGTCACGATCTGTGCTGCCCCGACGTATGCAGTTCTTTGCTGTTGCTGTTGTTGCTGTTGTACCCATTTATGTATGTTCCTGAAAGTATTTTCCCTAGTCGTCGAGGGCCTGCCCTTGGCAGTGAAATCGTTTCACGCTCCGGCATCGAAAGACTTAGACAACGAACTTGTCCGGCAGCTAATTTCTGCTGCGGTCCCTGGCCCTGGCCCTGTCCCCTATTCAGTGCCAATCAAGCGGCCAAGTGGACAAGCGGGAAATGTGCAAACATTTCCTCCCGGCCACTGCTAAAAGGGGGACGAAGTCCGAGTCAAAGACAGAGCCGCGCTCGCGGCTGCAGCCCCGCCCCAGAATCGCTGTAGAACCGCAAAGCGGAAATTGCATCGGGAAATCAGGATTTTCGAGAGAGCAAAAGTGCCATTAGGCCAAGCAAAATGTTAGTAATCGCTGCGGAACACACACCACAGCACAGCGCACCACACATATGGACATATCATGCTGATCAAATTAGCCGAAGCGGTGGCAGACCCCCAATTACATCACGGGCAATGACAGATCAAGATGGATCTAAGCAGATTGCGGCAATTTGTCGTGTCCATGGATCGTAATGGAACTTCCAGCGGCAGCATCTTGGAAATGAATGGAGCTTTAGCTTAGTCTTGGTGTGACTTTTCCTTTATTTCCCTCCAATCGCTTGCATAACAGGCAATGACGGCTAGGAACAGACCAGAACAGATCTCCGAATTGAGTGCAGTGTCATGGATAAACTTCCCAAGACTTCGTCTGGCGGAGAAACGTCCATTAATCAAAACGATTTATGTACTGATGCTGCAATTGGAGTCGAAACCCCTTGTCATCCCGCCTGGCATTTTCTGATCAGTGTTCGGCCGCGGCCAAGCCGGCACAGCACAGCCGAGCACAGATCTGCGGCAATGGCATCTCTCTAGCCCCGATGTCAGAATTTGTGCCATGACAGAATTTTCACTTTTCCCTGTTCTCTGTGTGAATTTCGCCTAAAAACGCTCCAGCAGCAATCCACACAAATCGGTGTCAATGGTTCCAACATGGGAAATGCAGCCAACAGCCTGCAACAAGCAGCCACTTGCAACCACTTGCAGCAGCCACATCTTGAGATGCCTGGCTGCGGCAAATGGCGTTTCTAATTGCGGATTATGCAAGGTTCTTCTTAGGAGGAGAGGCGCCACAGCCAGACTCTGGGACATTGCTGGCTTGCGAAATTGTTTGGAAATCGGGGCTAAGTGGGCAAGAAAAATTTTAAATTGTCCATGTTTGGCATGCCTTGACCTTATCCTTCTATATTATTATTTATATTATTTGACGATCTATCTATTACCTGATATACGTGGTCGCAGTGCACATCTTGGACTGTTCTGGAGAAGTTTTAAGCATGTAATAGTCTTAAATTAGAATCCTTATTAATGTCGAGTCATTAATTCAAGTCGTTCTGATGCTGCTCCATTTCTGAGTAATATGTCGGTTTCTTCGGCTCCAGATCTGGAGATCAGTGCTCGCAACGAGCCTCCATTTGTCTCACTTTAAGCGCACGTTCCTGCCGCAATTGCCACCATCCATCGCAGTCCCATTCCCAGTCCCAGTCCCATTGCCCGCCCAGCCCCATCTTCAATCTAGTTTTTGCTTCGCCATAACTGCTGGCCCCCCCTGGCTAATTCACGTCACACTTCCAGTCTGATCCTCCATCACTTGGAGGAGAAAAAAGTGCAGAGCCTAAGAGCCCCGCGGGCCACAACAGCACTGCAGTGTGCTCAGATCTTCTCTGGCTGGGAACAGCCACTTAGTGGCACATTGGGTGCCCAAGAGCGGCAAATGAAATAAAACTAATCCAAAAGCGTGTCTGGAAACGAGTTCTTTGCCCCCACTCTGATCTGGCAGTTGATTTGCATGCAAGAGGCGACTTGAACTGCAACTGCAACTGCCACGAATCTGCTGCTGTGGCTCTAACCCCATTTCCCTATGCCTATGCCGATGTCTATGCCTATGCCTATGCCTATGCCCGTTCTTACTTTGGTAACCTTCAACAGAGATACGCGGCGTTGCCGGTGAACCACATTACAAATCGGTGAATCTGACCTGGGAAGTGGAGTTCGTGCCGTCGGCCGCTGACACAGATACGAATGGAGACGGAGACGGAGTTGGAGACAAAGTCGGAGTCGCAGTCGGAGCCACTGGGTCCCCAGTGAATGTGACAAATATGAGCAACGAAGTGGAACCGCCCAAGGCATTCCAGATCTTCTACTGCGAGATGCAGAACTACGGTCCGCAGCGGTGCCGCGTGAAGCTGGTGAACAGCACCACCGCTGAGGTGGCTGCCGAGGCCGAAGACCCCATAGGGTAAGTGGTTTCGCCATCTGGGGAAGAGCCCGACCTGAGTGAGTTTCCATTGCCCTCTTTAGGTTCCAAGTCCAGCACTTTAGCGCTGCAGTGGACAACCTGAGGATGGCCACTAGGTACAGCTTCCACGTTCGCCCTGCCACCCAGAGACGCCTCCAGGCGGGTGGTGCTCGCAGGCCGAACGCACGCGCCGAGGTCCACGATGAGAACGAGATCGAAAGTGCCGCCTCTGGGCACCTGCCCGGCCAGAGCATCATCATTCCCACGAAGGGTTGTAAGTAGACTGGAACTATCTCCCCTTTTCCGCCCATTCAAGCCGCTACTTCTCTCCAGTCTCTGCCCATGCCACGCAATGCCTGCCGCATGCCTCGGAGATCGAGGTGGAGACGGGCCCCTACTTCGGGGGACGCATCGTCGTGGATGGCGGCAACTGCGGCGTGAAAGGAGACGCCAGCGATGCCGCCGACAAGTACACCATGCGGATCGACCACAAGAAGTGCGGCAGCATGGTCAAGCCGGAGACGAACACGGTGGAGACCTTCATCACAGTGCAGGAGAACCTGGGCATCTTCACGCATAGCACGAGGCGGTAACTTGACCCCCCAGCAGTCCTAACCAGAAACCTAACCTTGAAGAAAATCCCCTCTCCCCCCAGCTTCGTGGTGGTCTGCAGCTACCAGTCGGGCATGCAGACCGTGCGGGCCAGCTTCACTGTGCCCGGCAAGAACGGAGTGGCCGCCGCCTACGAGCCCAACGATCCCTTCGAGCCCGACGACGACCAGCGTCTGGGCAGGGAGCTGCGGCAGATGCGCTACGTCAACAAGAGCGAACTGGTGCTCAGGGAGTCCGACTCCGAGGCCGAGTCCGTGGAGCAGGCTGCTCTTGTAGAGGCGGCACAACCGCCAGCAACGGAGGAGACTGCCCTGCCAGCAGTCCAGGCCCATAACAGCAGCAACAGTCGTCAGCAGGGACGCGCCCTGAGCCTGGCCAGCCTCAAGGAGGTGAACAGTCTGGCAGAGGAGCCGGCTCGGGGTCAGACTCTGGAGCAGGTGGGCACCCAGTATGCCAAACTGGTTGTGGACCAGACGCCGGGACTCGCACAGAACTCCTGGAGCTCGGCCAGATCGCGACCCGCCCAGCGCGAGGCTGGCCCAGACGATGGCGATGGAGATGAGATATGACGACGAGGGTGAGTAGCTTGTCAGCGACAATCGTGATTCGTGATAGCCATTACCGCGGGAGCCTCCCTCTCCCTCTCTCTTCCCGCAGTGTTTGCCCCCACACTGCGTTACATAAGCTCGAATCTGAGCAGCGTGCTGGTAACTGTTTCCATATCTGTGATAATCATCAGCATTTGCCTCGTTCTGGTGCAGCGCCAGCGGCTGCGTCCCAAGACTCCAGCAGGCCACCGCTTGTCCACATCGTCGATGGCCCCCCACCTGCCGCACAAGACGCTGCCCCGCGCCTTGCAGCAGCAGCAGTATCAGTGCACCTTGTAGGTGCCCCTCCTCCCATCCCCATCCCCACACACCCTCTCTCTTCCAGCAGGCTATGCCCACTTGTCCTGCTGAATGCACCAAGCTTCATTTAGCTGAAGATGACTGCGCATAGCCCGGGCCACCTCCAATCACAGAGGCTCCAACTCCAGCTCCAACTGCAACTGCAACGGTACCAGCGGGATCAGCATCGCATCCCAATATTTACATAATCGTAAGCCCGTCCTTGTCTTTGTCCCCGTCCCTGTCCCTGCCCAGGCTTTAACTTGAACTGTGCAATTCCGAATGATTACTGGGAGGTCGCGAATTGCAACTGACTTTCTTATAGAGCGAGATTAGTTCGTAGACTCTAGCTGTACGTATTTTGTATAAATTATTTATGATGTCGAGCAATAAACACGAGTATTTGTATCTGTAACTACTTATTGTAAATGGTACATCTGTTGTTATTTGAAAGGGTGTCACAGGGTGCTTATTGGGAGCAAAGCGTAGTGCTAACTTTTAACGATAGCCCTTTAGATTTATAAACCAAATGCAAAACTGTTTCAAAACCTGATGGTTCCGACAGCTAACTGGATCATGACCCAAAACGAAAGTCAACCAATAGGTCAGCCCCCAAATGGGAAGCCCTCAAACTCTGGCTTCCTTCCTTCATCATCATCATCATCATCAGAAGCAGCAGCCACAGAAGCACCAGCAGATCGAATCATAACTGACAGACCATTATTTCAGAAATAGGTTTTTAATGATTCTATCGGGAGTATAGCCGTACTGCGAGTGCCGACTGCCGAGTGCCGAATGTTCTGTCTTGGCTTACAGTAGAATTACGAAATTGTGTTAAGACGTTGACTCGGCGGACAGCGATTTGCATGAAAGTGGCACAAAGAGTTGTCAACGCGACTTCCACCTCTTGGCGGCTGAAACCGCGCCATGGGGAGGGGAGTTCTCGAACGGAAGCCGGCAGATAAAACAGAATAACCGACAGAAGACATAAAACTTAGCTTCAACTGCAGTTCGGGGGTCTCGTTATTGTTGTCGGTTGCCCAATATGGAGAGCTAGAGCCAGAGGCAGAGTCTCACTCCGACTCCGAGTCCAAGTCCGAGCTGGAGTCCGACTACATTGGGACGTGCCTGCGGTGAGACCCCAGCGAAAGGCGTTCTGAAAACTTTCTGATTGAAGTGCCTGCCTGGACTGGGAGCCCGAATCCCGAGCCCCGGAGAGAGAGCTGGGAGCTGGGAGCTTAGCAACTTGGAAAAGGGGAAGTGCTCAACTCAATGGATTTAGCATAGAAAAGCCATTAGGCCGGATTTCTTCATCATCATCATCATCGTCGTCGTCGGCGTCATCAGATACAAAAGGTTTGTCTAGGCTTTTGTTTGTTCGTTGTTGGAGTATTATTAGAACACAAAAACCAAGTAAGCGTTAAGATCGCGAAAACAGAAACCAAAAAATAAATAAACTTTCTCATCTGCAAGCCAGACTTAGACCAAGACCAAGACCGAGACAAAGGCCAAGTCCAGGCCCAACCAAGCCTTCACCTTCACTCACTGCAGCAGCAGCAGCAGCAGCCTTACCACCACCAGTGGATCAAATTTCACCCACAGTTGCGTTTTGACGTTGATTAGCATGTGGCATACATAAATCTCGTGGATTGGGTCGGGCTTCCGTTTCCCTTTTCTGACGCCCGACGCCCGACGCCGACGCCTGACGCACTCCAGATGCCAGGCGGGAGATTGTTTAGGCGAGCATAACGCGCTGCACTTATTACGAGTATGCTGCCAGCTGGGAGACTTTGACTTGGACCCGTGCATAATGAGGCCAACGATCTTGGCCAAGAAGCCAGCCAAACAGCTTAATGAGCCACCAAGCAACAAGCAGCTCTGGCCGCAAGCTCTGCTGCTGCTGCTGCTGTCTTGTATTAGAATGCGAGCAACTGACGAAGACGAAAGTAAAATGCTTTGTGAAAGTTTCCATTTCTCTCCTTCCTTCTGGCTTTGCCAAAAACCATACTCATAGCCATAGCCATAGCCAAAGCCAAAGCCGTGCACATCAAGATCATTTTTCTTCTTCTGGCCGGGATAATTAACGTTCATCAGCCGCACAATTGAAAATGATCAAACGATCAGTGCCGGAGAACACAGCTGGAAAGCGTTTTCTAGGGGTAATTACTCGGCGAAACCCTCCGTCCCATTCCCATCCCCATCCCCATCCCAATCCCCGTTTTACATCTAATTGTTTATCTGATTTGAACCTCGGATGGGGATTTGTGTCAGATCTGCCAGATCTGGGCTGCATCTGGGTGAGGAAAGTTCTTGTGGCAAATTGCACCCAAATGCCAAATGCCTTCCGCCCCTCTGGCCCACGGTTGGGCCACGGATGGCCCACTCCAGGCAACTGGTTTATCTTTTGGGCAATCGTGATCTGGCAGAACCACGAAAATGGAACAGCGGCGCGCTCATTGTTTCATTGTATCAAACCATCATCAGCGGACGTTTTGTTTTGGCTTTGGGTTTTAGTTCCGATTCTGGGCTAATGGCAGTCGCACTTTTAATGATTATTATTATGAATGTTGCGGGCTTGTGGGGGACCTAAAAGATTGGTGTCAAATGGGGGAATACTCTAGCCTAGCTTGGGATATGGCATCAAGTCAAGTTTAAAGTTCTGAAATGGGATTCAATGGAGCTCTAAATGATGACCCGTTTTCGTTAGGCTTGGATGGGAATAATTGGATAAGTATATACTCGTATTGCAATACGAGAAATCCCTTTGGGGAACAAACAATGCTGTTATGCAAATGGTTAATGTCTGTTGTCTGTTGAACCCCAACTAAGTTCAGTGGAGACGCCTTGGAATGGTCTCTGGAGTATGCAAAAACTGTTCTACCGCAACTGGTATCTAAGTGGCTGATGACTGATGACATCACCAGGTAAATACCCTTCTAATTTGAAAAGGAAAGACATATTTACGAGCGTCTGACAGCCTAGCATGACAATAACCATTACGCACTGACTATATAAAGTGTAACTACAGAAACAGAACTACTACTCGTTTGTGGACCTGGACCTGGGCCTGGAGGAGCTGGGAAAATAATTTAGCGTAAATAAAAACCTGCCATTCGGTTAATTTTATTTTCCACTTCCCAGCAGTTCCCCTCACGCGCTCCAGGGAGAATCGGAGAATCGGAGAACAACAAGTGGAAGTGCTGGGGCCTGGCCCTGGCTGAAACCACAAGTTCTTCGGCTTGTGCCTGGGTATGGCTCGGCTCGGCTCTGCTCTGCTCTAATGTATGCGCCTGCACCTGCTCTGGCTCTTGGCATTGGCATTGGTATTGGTATGGGCATTGGTAGCAATGGTGGTAGTGGTGTAATGGTCTTCCCCGGATTGCATTGCTCTGCCTTTCTGGTGATTTCCTGCATCGCTGCATGCAAGTTATGTCTCTATCAAGTTTAGTATTTGTATCTGACGCCGGGCAGAATTCGCTACTTTCTGGCGACTTGATGCATGGCCGTAGTTGAAGCGCAACGCTGGCTTGCCACAACAAGTACAACAAGTACTACAAGCAGCAGCCACTGACTGAACCCCAGAACTAGCTGCCACTGCCGCAACTCTAGTAACGACTACTGTAACCGTAACCAGCCCCAGCCCAGCTCCAGCCCAGTCCCAGTCCCATTCCCAAAACGCGTCTCTCTCGTTCTCGGTGTCGCAATGCGTCGCGCGCGCGTATCTTAGCCAGGGCAACCGCCTCTCTCTGTTATGGCCATAGCCAAGAGCACCGCAGGCAGCTAGTCGTATTACAGGGTATGTGGTATAAGGTATGTGGATTGATATGACCCAATCGGGAGATCTTTGGGCTTTAAGCAAGGTTCTAATATTGAAATATGATCTCTAGGATATAATGCATCTGTAAATATATCTGTAAAATTTAAATACTTGCATATCAATTGGCTGGCACAAGGACATCTTACAGTCGATCAGCCTTCGTTGCATCCGTGCCTGTTCTTCTCTAGGTTTCAGTTTTGGCTGTCGCACATTGTTGGGCACATTTTAAAGTCTTTTTCTTGTTCTCGCCTTTTTCTGTTTTTCTGTTTCTGTGTGTGGCTTTTCGCATCCCAAGGCACACCGACCGATCGGCCAACCGACCGACCCCTTCCCATTCCATTCCATTCCGGCCAAGTCCATCCATCCCATAGCCATTCCGTTTCTGCTCGGAGCTCATAACTGTTCTTGACGCGCTTACCTTTGAAATTAGTTGGCCTGGCCAACGCCAATGCCGATGCCGATGTGCGTTTCGGGCCGGGCTGAGTGACAACGGCTACAACAACAACAGCAGCAGCAGCAAGCGAGACCGACTAGCCACGCCTCCTCCGCCCCTGCTAATCAACTGCGTATTTCAATTTACCGTTGCCAAAAAATGGAAGGAAAAAACAGCAAAGAACAGAATACTCGTGGAAATGTGTAGTGTCTTTGAGCAGAAAGTGGCTAAAACAGGGAATGGCACTAGCACCACCACTAGAATGGCCAAAAGGAGAAAAGTTCTACCGAGGTACTCGTACTTTAGTTAATTCAGATTTTTATGCGACACCCGTTAGTTTGAGCATATTATTGCCGTCGCTCCGCCTTGCTTATGGCTGGCTCTGGCTCTGGGCTCTGGGGTCGTGCAAATTGTGGGAGCTCTCTGTGCCATTTCCTATCCGTACCTATCCGGCGACGGGCCAGCAGCCACATTAAGTCATTTTCCCATTGAGGCTGCTCCAGATTCCCACACAATTGCTCTGCTTACTCCGCCTCCGCCTCCCACTCCGACGTCTAGCTTGTACTTCGCTTCTCCCTGATTTATTTATTTGGTTGGGTCTCGCTAATTTTTATTTGCTTGCAATTTCCAGCTCTTTCGCCGCAGCCGAAGCCGACCCCGACACATAATTGCTCGAAAAGTAAAGAAAACAAAACGGAATTGGGCTCAGGGCGAAAGTGTAGTACGAGTATGCCGCCTGCAATGGGTCTGGGCCATTAAATTGTTTGGCTGATGAATCTCATTTGAGACTTTTGTAGTTTTTTGGAGTCTAACGATTTCTAATGAGTGCTCCGTGAGAGCTATTCAAAGAAAGATAATCGCCGAAAGCTGCTCAATTAACAATTAACCATGCTTATGTCGAGCAGATCAAACAAGACTACTCATGGATTCATAGGAAAGTCTCCAGGTACTCGTATATTGAATGCAATGGCTCGTCTTTATGTCTTTCCTTAGAAGGAGGCGTTCTCCTTTAACCAGCCAATTATGTATGTTCTCACAATTCAGTTGAATATTTAACCAAACTATTTTTGACTTTCCCAAGCTCCTCGTTTCGAAGAATTTTCACTTTGAATTCCCATGGGGGGAGTCTTTTCCCTTCGCCTGCAGTTCAGTGCCCCACAGAAGATCTCATTTCACTATCAAACCTCTAAGCCGTATCCAGCTGTGTCCGATTTTAGAGAGCCGAGGCCCCCAGCCCCTCTAGCCACTTCCATAAAAATAAATGATATACTCGTAGGCAGGGGCAGGGGCAGGGGCAACGGCAAAGGCAACGGCAACAGAGACATCCACAGCAGAGACGGCAGACAATGGAACGTTTTACTAACTTAATTCTACATCTCGCATCAATCAAGACCCCAACACACTCACACACGCGCACATGAGTATGCATGTAGGTGCAACATAATTATATGATTAATAAGCTCCACTGTGAGTGTTCGAGTGAGTGTACGAGTGAGTTGGGTGAGCATGAAAATGAAAGTGCTGTCGATAGAGTGGGGCTGGGAGGGCCCAGAGTAAAGAGCCGAGACGGGGAAGGCAAAGCGATGATAGCTGAGCATGCGGATTGCAATTTGCCGTTGCACTCTTCGAATTTTCTTCTACATCCCGCAATACTCGTGCGGAGGCCCGTTATGGTGGAGATATGGCTACGGCTATGGCACCCCAGGGAGTTTCCATTGTTTGCTTTTAATTTTCGACGTGCGATCGCAGAGATGTGTAGCGCAGAGAAGTGCAATTAAACGCGGGCAAATTGCTTCGCGATCACTCATCTAGCGGCTCGAAAGATCCACATACACACACAGTCTTGTTATTAACACTGTCCAACCAAAACGAGTACAAATTACAGTTTGGAATTGGTATGACATATTGAATATTCAGCCCAATCTACTGTAAAGGGAATACTACAAATGCCATTACCATTTCCATCCATCTTTCCCACAACTGAACTAGCCGAACCCGCACAAAGATACTAATCTGCAGGGACACTCGGACCTTCGATCTCCTTCGATTCGGTCCTTTAAGGTGCTGCACAGTGTTAATATTTGGCCTGCTGAAAGTCGGTGTCAACTGGGCTTTCGTTGGACATTAATAACTCCGGTCCATACGTACGAGTATAATACCCGGCGCTTTGTCGTCGTCTCGTCTCGTCTCTAATGCATGCATGCTTTGAAGGTAATTAGGGTCACCTGAGAGCCGACAGAGATGGAGCAGCTCTCGGCTGCCATATGGGTGGTTTGACTCCGGGCCAAAAGTTCCGTCAACTGGCAGCTGACAAATGTCAGAGCAGAGAAGCAGCCTCGTGAACGGGGTAAACCTTTTTTAATAGTCATGCCCTATAAATATGCACACAAATACGTCGACTTACCTCGAATGTATGTTGCAGCAGCCAGGGGAGAGTAGATCCACATCCAGATCCAGATCCACATCCAGTTCCAGCACTCAGTCGGTTCAATCAGATGTCAGAAAAACTTTGCATGGCCCGTGAATTGGGTTAGAAGCATCGCGTTGCACAGCCATGGATGGAATTAAGTTATCGATGCCAAATGCCAGTTGCCAGATGGAGATGGGGCTGCTGCGAATGTGCTGAAACCGTGCTAATGCTAAGGAGGGTATCGATGATGGGTCTCTCTGTCTTCACTTCGCCCCGCTACTCACGATCCCCGAACATCATCGACATGACGAGCTGTCGGCGCGATGCGATGGCCAATGTGGGTCGCCACTGGAGCGTTGAATTGCTTCTTCTGGCAACGTGTCATACGTGTATAGCTCTTAAATTGAGACATTCCGTAGGCATTGGCTGGAGTTTTGTTTACGAGTCTCCAAGGAATGAAGCAACATCGATCTGATCTGCTGCCACCAGCTTTCGGAGCGAGAATCGATCTGACAAAATGGCTTAAGCCACTCCGTAATGGCTCATCGACTGCCAGAGGCTTGCGATCGTCGAACAGGCAGCTCTGTATAATTAAATGCTTGCTAAGTAAAAACTATAATCAAAACATACTGTGATTCTCCGCCTTGATCAGTGGGTTGCTGAGAGATGCTTATTATGCTGGACAAGGCAAAGAATAAATTAGTTGCTGGCAAAGCAAAATTATCAGTAATAATAATAGTACGTACGAAATCGTAGAAAATATGCCCTGATTATTACTACAAGAAGAAAATAATGATAACTAATTGGAAAGTTATTCAGCAAAGCCCTTTCTCCCTACGGGCGGCTTCCGTTTCCCACCAACCCAGTCCCATTCCCGATTCCAATATAATCAAAGTAAAAGCCACAAGGGGATCAATTTCAGATTTAAATGAAATTGAATATTCAAATATTCATATGCAAATTTCACACAACAAACAGAAGCAAATTGAGAGCCACAATTAATTGTGAATATGGCATCAGATGGCACCGGGAGACGTTAAGGGGGGAATGGCAGGTCTCTGTGTGGCTACGTGGTCCCACCAAGTAGTAACAATAGTTTGGCCAAATTAAACAAGCCATAACACACATCTGGTGTATGTACATTGTACATGCATATTCAGTGCGGTTGATTGCGGTTGAAAATTATAATTTCAATTTCGAGCCAGGGTCGGGTCGGGAAAAGTTACCCAGCCCCGACCAAGTCTCAGATGGAACTGGGATGGCGTTCGCGGACGGGGCTGACTTGGCTGACATCCATGGCAGCGTTGAAAATCGGCCAACCAGCGAACCATGGGGATTATTCAGAGCGGCGGTGGGCCTATTAAGACTTTAAGCCATAACCGAAAGGCTGGGACCTAGTGCGAGTTAGTTTTATTTTCCTTTCCTCACGGGGGATCTGAGACTGCTATTTGGAGCGCCCACGGAGGACCCGGCATTGGGCTGCTACACGCAGAGAAAAACATGCTATAAAAAAATTCAATTTTTGAATAATTTTCAGAAGCAAAGCAACACGGCTTTTATGTCTTTTAAATTGGCTGTAAACTTTAGAATTTCTCATTTGGTAAAAGCAAACCATCATGCGAGCATGGGGCATCCCCTTCTCTCACTACGTGTAGGCCTAGGTAATCGTCTGGTAAGTAGTAATTGCTAATTACTAATAATTTAATAGTTGGAAAATATGAAGCCAAACAGCAGCGCTAATGATCGTCATTAAGTCGGCCCAGGGGCCCACCATCACCGTCGTCATCTTCAACCATTTGGCTAAGCAGCTGCAATAAGTCTTGCTAACAGGCCGAGGGCTGGAGAAGGAGGAGGCTCGACAAATGCCACTGGGATGGGAAGGGAAGGGAAGGGTGGTCGGTGCAGATTGCATGCGAAAACTTCCGCAAGTCTTCACATCCGCTGCCGCACGACGCAGCCACAACACATGGCGCAACACAGAGGGCAAGGCGAGGCGAGACGAGGCGAGTCCAAAGTTTCTTCACGCCCAAGTTCCACGGCCCCAGGAAGTGGAAGTGACACATTCCAAGCCGATCAGCCAGCCAGACAACCAGACAGACCGACTAGCGCTTGCATTGTTCTCAAATCCTTACTGACATACTGAATTTGTTTCGCCAGCATTGTTTTGGTCTTGGTCTTGTCTAACGCTTGCTGTTCATTTGTCGCCAGCTGCCTCAACCGTTGCATTTGCCGCTGAGTGATTGCAATCTCATTATGTTCGTCAGCAGTCCGACATGGACCTCCACACAGACAGCAGACAGCAGACAGAAGACACTAGTCGGAGATGGAGATGGAGGAAGCAGAGCAGAAAAACCTGCCTGAAAGGCATTCCGAATTATGCAGTAAAATTGTCAAAGAAGCTGTGGCGTGTATACATTGTTTTACACTTGTTAAATCATTGTCATTCTTCAGATTTGGTTTGGTTT
This sequence comes from Drosophila lowei, assembly GCA_008121275.1. Taxonomy (NCBI): domain Eukaryota; kingdom Metazoa; phylum Arthropoda; class Insecta; order Diptera; family Drosophilidae; genus Drosophila; species Drosophila lowei. Next base: position 16,221,226 of record CM017779.1, on the reverse strand, counting down.
AGTTTCCGTTTCTTTGCTGTTTATGTGGGCTCCGATTACCATCTGGATCCGCGACGCGCCTCGTTAGAAGACTGGCTCGATGTGGCACTTCCTCGCAGTATAGTATAGGTTTGTTCATAAGCATTCAAAGCCACTGTTTATATGTTTATCCTCGTGTATATTATTCAGTAAATGTTCTATGTTTAATGTGTAAATACAACTTCTGTTGAGCGTTGTTTCAGAACTCGCTTAATTCGAATACTAAACTATTGGCACATTTCAGAATTTTCTTATTGAATTTCCATATTTAGAAAAGCTGGCATGCAAACCAAAAGTGCAGATCAAACTGGGACTATCTATCATAGCTTATACGAGCAACATGGAGCGTTGCGATGTGGCAACTGAATCTAAGCCGATGCAGAGTGCAGAGTGCAGAGTTGGCATCTTACAATGTTAATGCTGGTTAGCTCTAGTCTATAAATAGGTATATACTCTTAGTAGATTGCATTGCTGAAAGCATAAACACGAGCACACACCCAGGTCGTTAGATATTTTAGAAGTAGGTGGGTATGCACACGACAGTAGCTGCTGCCTAACATAACATTTGTTCACATACAGTTTGCGTATTGTCCGTTCACAAATAAATATACATTGAATATAGATATAGGTATGCGATATACGATATATACGATTCACAAAGTCCATTGGTAGATACTATTTTTGGTACACACTCTCCGACTGCCCAGGGGGATGCAAAGTAAAACATTCTTATAGGTTTTAAAATTTAAAGCTAGGTAGAAGCAGCGGCGGGATCTGTTTCATCGGAGTGGACGAGTGGCCGGGGCCGTCCGTCGATGGATGCTACTTGCATAGTCAACACTTGGGGGTGTTGGCCCCGCTGCTCACGCTGCTCGTCTCCAGGTGCTGCATGAGCAGCTGCTGGAGATCGGCGCGCAGGGCCCGCTCCTCGTTGATCTGCAGCTTGATCTGGGACATGTCCTGCTGCATCTGGCGGATGGCGGTCCAGAGCTGTCGCAACGTCGGGGTCATGTCCTCGTTCTCTAGGCCTGCTCGGTTGTGGGATTTGGATTTGTATTTCAGGTGGATAAAAGAATAAAGAACAAAATATGTTAGTGTTGTGTGATTGGTTGAGGATCGGATCGGATCGAATAATGATATATGTATGTATGTAGAAGGGGGTGAAAAGTGATACAAATGCGTGTACAATAGATGTCTATGGCTATGTCTATGTATAATGTATACGAGTATGCGAAAAATCATAATTGTAAGCTATCAAAACGGAAATTAAGAAAGTGCTTAAGAAGAATTGCTGCTGGTAACGTATCGTATATCGTACACTATGTAATTTTGGATCCACAACTCAAAACTTGGCACCTGAATTGCAACATTAGGATCTAGATCTATTCTAACTACAATACATCAAATTATACTAGGTATATTTAAAAGTTGTATGTGAGTATATGCATATATGTAAGTGTAAATATTAATGAACAACACACAACAGCCACACAGACAAACAATGGGAGATTCGGCTTGTAAAGGAGTTTATTCATAATTCGTTTCGTTTCGTTTGAATCATCTCACTCGCCTCTCGACTAATATCAATTCAATTCGAGTACAATACAAACGTATAAACTGATTAATAGTAGATTATAAGGTAGTTCATTTGGTTAGACAACGTTTTCACAAAACACTTACAAATACGTTGGGGACTCCGTTTCGTTTCCCCCGTTTAATAATGCACAACAGTAGGTTACTTTGATTTAGTTGCTGGTTTTAGCTATGGCTAAGAGACTTGACTCGGCACAGGGCCTTTGATTACACATTGCACGTTCTTTGATTCGATTGCTTGCTACGAATCATACTCTACGAGTATGCTGGGCAGGTAACGCGACTACACACGAGTACAGGTAATAAATATGTATGTATCTGGGCAGCAGTCTTCCCATTTTGGTTTAGTACGCACAAACATAAATACGATTACGATTACGATTACGAGTAGATGCAAGTGTTTATAGTAGTATAAATATAGTTTACGCTATGGCAAAGGATAGTCTACCCAAGTATACAAATATAGAGCTATAGCAAAACGTGTTGCACTTTCGCACGGCCGTACACAAATACAAAATATAGGGTCTAAAGCCGAGGACGGAAATATAAAGCCTTTCTGCTCAGCCTCCCCTTTGCGGCGGAACTAAACCATTTCTTATATAGTTGTGGGAGCCAAAAGCCAGATTCCAGGAACCAGATGCAGTTGCAGTTGCACTTCAAGTGCCAGAATGCGGGCAAGTAGCCACACAAATGGATAGGATAGCATCCAAGAGCTAGTCTCTTTTTCGCTTAGTCTTGTCGCGGAGGCACCCAACTACAAAGGGTACACACTCGTATTACAATGTCAGCTATGGTAAACACACACAAACACTACTCGTAAGTAAATATAGACACATCAAGGCGGTGCTTAAGGCTAGGCTAGGACTGGCAAGTAATTTGTACAAACATTTGGTCAAGTGACGAGGAGCAGCCTCTGGTTTCTAACGAATTTTCTCTGGTTTTGTACAAATTAGTTGTCCGGTTGCTCGAAACATTACGATCTAAGGCTAAGGCTAAGGCTTTTGGCATTGAAAGCGTTGAGCAGCCAGTAATCAACTAAAAATAATTAAATATTCTTCAATTATCGCACACAGAGCGCATTCAAAGCAAAGCTGGAGCAGCAGCTGGAGCTGGAGCCGAAGCAGGCGGCAATGCGGGATGCGAATGCTGATGCTGATGCTTATGCAGATTCGGATTCGGATGCAGATGATTGATGAGGCATGCCCCGACCACACAGACTCAGGCCAGACTCAGACATGGTTGATCTTGCGCCACTGCTTCATCACAAAATTACCGCAACACCAGCTGCCCGACTGCCGCTTGGTACCGTCAGAGTTCAGCTCCAGGGAGGCCGGACCCGCTCCGTTGCGCAGCAGTGAGGCACATCCGTGGTCCCCGCGCTCCACATCGCTGTCGTCCGACCGCTCGGCTCCGGCCAGCTGGGGCGTGCTCCGCTGGAGGGTGCTGGTGCGCAGGGCCCCGCCGCAGTTCATCAGGTAGCCAGCCCCGTAGCCGGCATAGCGGTGGGATGTGGAGGTCTCGAAGGATCGGTTCAGCCGCCGGTCGTAGAGTCCGGGATGGGCAGCGGTTCCATCAGGATTCGGCTTCACAATGGTGGTGGTGCCGCCCGATCTCTGATACGATTGCTGGGCTACTAGCTTGGGGGCGGGCTTGTTTTTCCTGGGCAACAAGGGCGAAGTGCATACGTTGTCGTAGCCAGAGCCAAAGCCGCTCTTGAGTCGGTTCAGGGACTTCCTGGTGGCCCGCTCCTCGGACAGAGCCCGCTGGTAGTCCTTGATCGAGGGCGAACCTCCTCCCGCCCCTGTGATGGAGTAGCGCTGCCCAGGGGCCGCGTTCAGCGAGGAGGACACCGAACTGGAGTACAGGTTGAAGTTGTTTGGGCTGGCCTCCCGCCAAATGAACGAGGAGTTCAGGCTTCCTGCCGAGTGCTGGCGGCTCTGTTGCTGCTGCTGTTGATGGTGCTGGTGTTGCTGCTGCTGGTGCTGTGCCTGGTTGAGGTAGGTGGCATTGGCTATGAAAGGCAGCTGAGGATTGGAGGTCGAGAAGGTCTTGCTCGTTTTCAGCTTGCCGCCGCGTATGGGCAGGCACGGAGTCCAGGGTTGCAAGACTACAGAGGCGTTCGGTTCGGTTTGGTTCGGTTCAGGAGTTGTTGGAAAGAGAGAGAGAAAAATGAAGATATTTGAAGAAACGGAAAAACGAAATACCAACAGCGACAACAGGAAGGACGCAGAACCAAAACCCAAAAACTAAACACAAATGAAAGGAACCCAGAACGGGGAGCACAATCAGTTTACAACGCCAAAGGAGACAACAGCAAACATACAGACATACGTAGAGTGTGAGGATAAGCATAAGTGGGATGTAAGATGTGGAAATGGTGTATGGGTGGAGGAGGAGACCGAGCCAGGAGAGTGGACAGATACCAGAACCAGATACCAGCTACCAGGTTGGGGATGAGAACAGAACGGAACAGAACAGAACAGAGGGAAGTACTCTAAAACCATTAATGACAGTTAGTGTGCGGGATTCAGTCTCTCCAAAGAATATTAAACCGAAAACCCTGGCTAAACGAGTGTTTATACAAGTAATGTGCGACTAAGGGCTTGGATGGATTGGTGGATAGTGTGTGGTGGAGTGAACAGCGATATAAATAAATTAAACTAGGGTTTACATAGGTAATGGGATAACAGAAACAGTATTTATTCAATGTGGGAACAAAACAAAACAATCCAAGTTCAAAACTGTACAAAAGAATATCAGAGATTTATCAAAAACGTTGGTTCCTCTCTCGCGCAGAGCATATCCCTCCATGTGCGAGTATAAGAGTAGCTTAAAACGAAACATTAATCGCCAATTGCCAATTCTTCAACTAAAACATTACAAATCAATAGTCTCTCTTAAGTGTTAGGTTCGGTTAACAATTTTTGAGCTTAAAAGTAAATTTTCGCCTAAGCCTAGTACGAGTACAATTGTCACTTCAATTTGGAAAACTCTTCTTCGTAGTTTAGTGGATAAATTGATGGTACTTGGTGGTTAAAAAGGAATTAAATTAAACAACTAAAACAGCAAAATGATAACGATATATAAAGCCATGTGTGTGTGTGTTTGTGAGGATTGTACAGCTGTGTGTGGCGTGTGTGAGTGTGATAAGTAAAATAATTAAGCAGTTTTCAAACTATTTTTCAATTTAGCTTCTTGCTTCTTCAGCAAATGATGGTCAATTATTTGGGAGTTCATGGCACAACACGGAAAGGTTTACAAAGCTGGCAAAGATGGCTACAGCTTGTTGCTAGATGAGGCACATGTTCGGCGGCCTGCGCCACTTACCCGAGTGTATGGTGTTCCTGGCGCTGTTCTGGTAGGCGGCGCAGTAGGCCTCGAAGACGCGCAGCACCAGGGCATCCTCCTCGTAGGTGGGCTGGTTCTTTCGTCCGCTGCAGTAGCTGGCCAGGGCGTTGGAGGAACTGCTGCTGCCGCCGCCACTGCCACTGCCACCGCCTCCGCCGCTGGAGGCATTCAACAAACTGGGGCGCAGCGGCGGCGTAGGACGCAAACAGCTGATGGTCCAGTTAGCTGAGGATTTGGAGACGGCACACATTAGTGGAACGGATTATTTGAATCTGCTGGGCCGGGCTCACCCTTTGTGCTTCCTTTCCTTGCGCTTGGCCCCCCCGTTGCTCCCGCTGCCGCTGCTGCTGCTGCCTGCTGGGCCGCCGGGCTGCCGTCCATGGCTGGTGCTGGGCCCGGGGCTGTCTTGCTGCTTGGTGTCTGGGCTGAACTTGATCTGTGGCCGGCCGCCCCCAGATGACTTGGCAGACTTGGTGGTTGTGGTGGATGCAGAAGATGTGGTGGAGGCTGAGTGTGCGTGTACTGGTTGTAGCTCAGGTGGTGGTTGAAGGACTGGCTCCGTTTGTGTTGTGACATCGAGTTGGTGGGGCTGGGGAGCCCTGCAGGCTGTTGCCCGCGCTGCTGTTCGCGCTCCCGATGCCTGGCGGACCGGACGGCGCCTGCTGACGGCCTCCTGGCTGCGGAGGCAGCAGCAGGCTGTGGCTCGATGGCGGAGACATCTGCAAATGAAAGATAAACCTCATGAATACTCAACAATAAACAGTAATCAGTCTTTAGATCAGAGGATCAGTCTTGGCGGAACGGCTGCAATAACAAGAACAACGTACAGGCGGCAAGCAGTCCTGTGGCTGCAGCGAGCAAAGCGCAGCAAGCAAATCGAATCGAATGCGTTTTCTCTTTTAGAATTTGTGGATCTTTGTGGTGCTGAGCGTTAGATAAATGTTTTGTAATTCGTTTGGCTACAAAGATGGAACCTCAATGCAAAAACAACGCCAAAAAGTAACATAATTTCTGCAGGGAATTTCTGAATAGGAATGATTAGTGGGCGAATAGGATGGCCCCAGACGAGGTTCTGGTTCACTTCTCCGAGTACTACGCCCCACATTCATAGATATCCAGATATGCAGATTATCCCACAGTCTGTTATGCGAACAAGAAACTAGTTTCGGGCCATACACGGGTTAGTCAAGGATGTGATGATGAGGAAGCGTTGTGTGGATGCGATCGTAACTTTTGGACGTGCTGCATTTTGCCAAATGTTTTGTTTGCCGGTTCGAGAATTAGGATTTGAGTTTGAATGTGGAGGACATGAGAGAGCAAAACGAATTTACAAAACAATCAAACGGAACACGTGCACAAACGCCCGCCGACCAGGCCCCCACGAATCTCAGTCTCGGACTGAGACGAGTCGCCGGGCGACCTGGAAGGCAACACATTTCGGTTTGCTTGCCTTCTTCGCCCGCGAAAGCCTCGCGCGCCGCACAAATGGGACAGTCGAGCGAGGAGGAGTAGGCCGGCTCGCTGGCATACGCCCCGCGAGCGGCGGACAGGCGGGTCGACGGGCAGCTGTTGGTCGGCGCCTCATCCTCGCTGCACAGGGGACAGCCAGAGGAGGCGGATGCCGTCGTGGTGGTGGTGTTGGTGGTGCTGGTGGTGCTCCCGTTGTAGTAGTCCACGCAGTTCTGGCACACGGAGCAGTAGAGGGCTCCCTCGCTGTATCCGCTGGCTTCCAGGGAACAGAAGCAGCTGGAGCACACAGATCCCGAGTCCTTGGAGTCCTTGCTGTCATGCACCGACGGCAGACTCTTGTTGTAAGCGTGGGCTATGCCCCGCACCACCTCCGGGGGCAGCCGCTCCTTCTTCCACCAGTGCGCGTACATCCCAGAGCGGAACGTGGCGCGTGGTTCCGAGTCCAGCCTCCCCACTGAGCTGGAGCTGATCAGGGATCGTTTGCCGGAGTGGTTCTCGTGGTCTCGTCCATGCTTGAGCTGCAGGGCAGGAAAATACTCCTGGTATTCACTTGAATCTGCGTTGAGCTGACGACAGAAGCCTCTTCCTCGGATGCTTTTCGGTTCGTGGGTGTAGTCGGCTCTTCTGGCAGCTCCTCGGCTGTCTCCACCTCTTCCTGCGTGGCTTCTGGCGTCAGAAACTTCTCCCGGAACATGCCGCACACATCGAAGCGCTCGGACTCCCCGCTGTCAGGGACATCCTGCCCAGTGGCGGCCATTGGAAAATAGGACTCTGGATTGGGGGGGTCTGGCGAGGCTATGGTGCAGCTTCCAGCCATGCCGCTGTCACTGGAGCGCGGACTGGGGCACTGGGAGCTCTCGCAGCAGCGGCACTTCGAGTGCAAGTGGAGATCTGGATCCCGACGAGGCGGGTTTGGCGGCGGAGGTCGGTTGGACATCTGCAGAAACTGATAGCTTATGCAGCGTCTAATGGAGTCCCTGCTGCGCTCTGGGGCGGGTTCGCGCTTCTTGGAGGCGGTATCGATGCACAGCTCGGTTGTTGAGATGCTCCGCGCCGCCTGATTGGAATCTCTTTGAGGGTTGCCCGACGAGGGACTGTCGCTCTTGTGGGAGACCCTCTTATCCGAGTTGAGATTGTGGCTCTGGAAAGGCAGGCTTTCGCGCTGCAGCTGCAACTGCAGCGGATTCTCCAGGGACGCCAGGTCATCGTCGAAGTTGTAAAGCAGCTCCGCCTGCATCTTGTCGGGAGCGGTGAGACAGGCAGCGGGAAGATCCAGGGAGCTGGAGTGCACACCGTCCTCTGGCTGCCCATCTACGCTCTGGTTCTGCATCTCCTGCCGATCCTTCCACGTGGGCACATAGACCTCTGTGTTCTTCGACAGATTGAACCGGTTGCCCACGAAAATGCTTGGCATGCTGTGCCGCTCCGTCGGAGAGGCAGGAAGAGGACCAGGTGCCTCCTGTTCGTCCGGCCCCTGGCTGAGGATGAGATCATCGGGCATGCTGGCCAGGTTCTCGCACGCCGTAAAGGCCCCGCCCAGGCGGCCCGCATACATGGAACTGGCGTCGGAGCTCTGCTGCTGAAGAGGGAACTTCGGGAGGAGCATTGGCTCCTCCTCGACACATCTCGTGATGCTGCCGCCGGCGCCCAGCTCCAGGGTGGCCGTGGAAGTGTGAACGCTGGAATTCCGATTCAACGATTTGCGAGCCAGTGCCCGCAGAGCCCTGGATCCAATGATGAGCGACTCCTTTTTCAGCTCGTTCTGGGCCAGAACCTCGTCGGCATCAAGGGAATCCAGCTTGATGAGATTGATGGAGGAACAGTGTCTCCTGGACATCCCTCCATGGTCCACGAAAGTGCCAGTGGAGTTCCAAAGGGAATCGGAATCGTTCCTCTTGTTCTGGTAAAACTGAACGTATTCGAACGGATCCGAGTCGCAGGAATGAAGGTACTCGTCATCGATCTCGTCCTCAAAGCTCTCCGAGTCAGTGGGTAACTCAATGGCGTCCTGCCGCTCCAGCTCCGACTGCCCAGACTCCCCCGTTTCTCCGTTTCCATTGAGATCCTTGAGTTTGGCAGCCGCCTTATGGCAGCGCTTCTTGCGCAGGGCAATGCGCATGAGATCGATGCTCTGGCGAGCCTGTGGATACAGCAGCATCTTGACAATCGCACTCCTTAGTCCTCCGGCCTTAACCAGCCTGGCAAAGTGTGCACTGAGGTTCGCATAGGGCGCCGTCGGCGGATAGTTGCTGGGCGGGAGCGTGGTGCGCACCGGTCGGGCATTGGCCGCACTGGACGGGCTGGAGTAGTATGCGCAGAGCGAGAACCGCGTGCAGTAGCCGCGCGAGTCCAGGTGCTGGCTGAGCTGCTCAGTGACCAAGATTCAGATTTCAGAGTTCAGATTTCAGGTTTCAGAGTTCAGAGTGGTACAAAATAAATACGGGGTAATCAAGAGCATTGTTCGGTTATAACTCGTCACTTACATGCGCCGCATTCAGCTGCCCCAGAGAGGAGTTGCTCAGGTTGCTCAGCTGCCGCTTGATGCCCATCGGCAGACTGGGGTTGTTGGCGTTCAGCAGCTCCACCCACTTGTTGGCCTCGCTGGGTCCCTGGCAGACCGCCACTATGCGATCGATCAGGGGGCTGCTGATCTCGAAGGCGTTCTTGATGGCGTCCGTGTCCTCCAGGCGGTGAACGATGATGCCTGTGAGCGGCAGTTTGCCCTGCGGTCAACACCCATCGAGAAATACAGATTACGGAAATAGGAAAAACAAAATAGCGATCCCCACCTCGTAGATAAAGGCGCTCATGCGCTGACTGACACTCAGGATGAGCAGCGTCTGGGGGAACAGCACGAAGTAGCGGTCCCGATGGTCAGCGCCCACGGCCACGCTGCCCATATGTATGATGTCGCCCAGAGTACTCAGCTCCTGGCCCTGCCAGCCGCGCACTGGCCCTGTCAGAACCTGCAGCTCCAGCTCCTTCTGGCGACGCGTGGCCGAGCAGGTGGCCGCAATGTCCTTGTAGACGGCCACACTGCGCTGAGTGTCGCCCCGGTCGGGGTGGCTGCTCTCCATGTGCCGCTCCAGCTCCTGCAGCATGGCCGAGTACTTGTCCAGCCGCCGGAAGGGCTTCGAGAGGCCCGTGGTGAGCACCAATAGCCCGGGAGTGGCCGCCCCCTGGCGTTCCATGTACTTCTCGAGGTCATCCCTGGATATACGAGTATATTAATATATATACTGTTGATCCAGTTAGGATCCACTCACTTGTACTTATCCAATATGACTATGGCTTTGGGATGGGCTGCACAGTAGGCCTGGTGGACCTTCTTCATGATGGGGGCGCTGGTGAGGAACAGCTTGCCCACGCGGTCGTTGCACTCCTCGATCTGGAGGAGCAGCTCCTCGTGTGTCCTCACAATCTCCACAAAGTTACACATCAGCTGGGCGTACTCGTCCTGGTTGAGACTGAAAGGAGGAGCAAAGAACAAATCACTTTAAGAGAATCACTTTGATAGGAAGAGGAAGGACCTAGACCTACATTTGGGTCTGTTGCATGGGCTCCAGGAAGTTCTCGAGCAGGCCCTGCAGTTCCGCCACATGGGCACGCTCCGAGTCGAGGAGGTCCTTGAGCACCACCGAGCGATACTCCTGTATCTCCTCCGGCGGACGTATGGTCTCGGCCAGCGGCAGCTGGGCCTTGCACTCGTTCACGTAGTTGCTGGGAAACCAGCCAGTCTTGTCGTTCAGCGTGCCCTCCCACCAGCCGCCGTCCTCGCGCTGGGTGACTGTGATGAGGTCGCCCTTCTTGAAGCACAGCTCGTCGTTGTTGCTGCCCATGAAGGAGTACTCGGCCTGCACTACCAGTGGATGCTCCATCTTCGGCTCTCTGGCTCTCTCGCTCTCGTCAGGGTTGCTCTGGGTCTGCACTGGATTGCTTAAACTGAAACGAGGGGAAAGCAGGAGGAAAATCTTCAGTTGCTGAACTTGAAAAATCATCAAAATCAAGCAATTTGTTCAATGAAATACCCATCCATTGACCATCTGTGAGCACACGCATATCTCTATATCTATATCTATATAAATGTCCACATGTCTGTCTGTCGGTCTGTCCAATCCACCAACTTTCTGCCGGCACCTACGCAGCATTGCAATTTGCTCTCATCATCGCGGATCGTTAAAGATTCCATTGGTTTCAGCGCTATCTAAACATTGAAATGGCCCCAAAAGAAAACAAATTGTGAAACATCTGTTGCTCTTGTCGGAAAAGGCGTGCGCAAGTCTCTTGACATTTTTCTAGCGCCTCCCTCCCCCTCTTGGCCTGGCATGGTGCAAGTGTCTGGAAAACTCGTGCGCGGTACACGACGGCCAAGGTCAGAGCCACAGCCAGCAGAAAGCAGCCATTGGAAAAGTGTAAGAAAGGAGGAAACCACTCAGAGATTACGAAATCAGAACATTTGGTAGGCCAATAAAAACAATCAGAAGAACGGAGAGAGGAGAACAGAGAACATATAAATCATAAACAACGACCGTGTCGTGTACGAAAATGTTTACGATCCAATTCTTTATGGGTTGTTCGAACATTACTTTAAGAGATCTGCATGCGATTTCGGACAAGCAGAATACATTGTGAATCGAAGATTTTTTTATGGATATCGTTAAACTTAAATGCCAGACGATTCTCTCCGAGAGGAAGTGGTTTCGCAGGATAAACAAATAGTGCAGATCTGTTGGTTTACTAGTTTTACATATGTACATATATCTTCAAATTATCGAAATATTTCCTAGATATATTCATACTATACGTGTCGAGTCACGCATTCCGATATTAAATCAAGAATTCATAGCCAATGGCGCCGCATAAAGTAGTTCTCTATTATTGTTCGTGCATTGCACTGCCCACTGTACCGAAGCATGTTACATGCTTACACACGGCAGCAGCAAAAGCGCTGTAGCTGTACCGTTCTTTCATTGCTTATCTCGCCCTTTTTCGTTCACTTTCGCTCTGCCAGCAGCAGCATCTAAGCTGCTCTCGCGCTCTCCGGGGCTCTCTCGATCTCTCGTGCTCATTGCAAGCTTCGTTCGCATTTGGGGCATGGCACGGGGATAGTGCTCGTCTGTCCTTGCAAATCGTCACTCTTGAACATCTACATTTGCACCTGTGTATGTATGAACACATGCACCTCTAACCTTCGCCATACGACGCATAATACCCAACAGTAAACTGTACATAACTCGACTTATTAATTAAACATTTCGCTACAGTTTAACAAAACTCCACTAAACGTTTTTATTAACACCAAGCCACGATCGTAAAGTCGTTATATAGGCTGATAAATAATTTATAAGCTACTACGAGTATATTTTGTGGACAACTTTTCCCACGAATGATTCATCGCCTTTCGAGGCAGTTCAATAAATTGTCAAATAATGTATCTGGCAAATGGGGAGGTCTCTGGTCAAGGGATAGATACAAATTATACATAATTGTATTACTTTTTGTATACTTTCTGTATCCTACACCTTTACATACTGCACATAGTACATGTATAATGTGTAAATATACATTTTTAAATAGATTAATCACATTCTTGTTGCTATTGCTTCAATGAGTAAACGCAAAAATATGAAAAACATGTTTCTATTTTGCCCAAAATGATATTTTTTTTTTGTTTTCTTGATTTGCCTACTAAAAATAAAAAACCGACGAAAGTATATATAAATCTTGACGACTCGACTCCCTCCCATATGGCATCCGTCTATAACGAGATATCGCGATATATACATACAATACGTTCTCCGAGACTTTCAAACTGTTGGCCAAAAGAAAAGTTCCATTACAGTTCCTGGGAGAGCCGAGGGCCTTCCTTTTGGCGAAAGTTGTCAAGATTAATCAGACGATTTTCCTCGGAATTCTGTCTGAGATTATTTCACTGAGGCAAGGTCACGTTTTGGTTGCACACACGCGTAAAAATGCCTTCAGATTGTGGCTACACAGCATTCGACTCGCACTCTTTCGATTATACAGAATTATAAAGAATATATTGTATACTTGTTCAACGATGAATTGTTGTACGAAAATTCGTCGTTTTCCGTTTTCCGCCGTTGCTGTTGCTGTTGCTCTCAGACGTTGCACCGCACGCGTTCATTGCTTCAGCGAAACTGCTCCGGACCACGAAATACAGAAAACAGGCGACAAATAGCAGCCGAATTTTCACGGTTTTCCTCCGAGACATCACTCTCACTCTCTCCTGCTCTTTCTCTAGTTCTCTCTGTAGCAGTGTAGGATCGATCGCGAGAGAAACATTCATACAATATATGTATCTGTTCTCGGGCGGATACAGCGCATATTTTCTTGAAAAATCAACACAGATATGACAATATGGGAACTTGGCCACGGCTACAGCCACCGCCACAGCCTCCCAATTCGAAATTCCAAAATGGGGATCACTCTGCGAGTACATACTATATATCTTAAGTTTGTTTCATTGAGAAATGTAGACCGTCGTTCCCCGTCGTGCTTTGGTCGTTTGTTTTTCAAAAACCCATTAAAATATTTCGCGTAGGAATCATAGCATATTTGCTGGATGTGATAATTCTATGCTTATGGTATTTTATGCATACGTATATTTATGAAATACGGAACAGAAGGATTCACCTGTTCCGTTCAGTTCGGAAGATGTATGGGGACGTTGTTAATGTTTCTACGATCTGGAATCGAATCTATGTAGGAGTAAAATCTCTATCTCTATCGACTATGTACTGGATACACAGATAAACCAAACATAGAATTGGCTATGCGACTTCCCCTGATGGCAACCCTGAAACCGCTTAAGTCCGTGGCCAACAATAATCAAATTTCCGTAGGTGGCAGCCGTGGCTCTGGCTGTGGCTGCTGCTGCAGCATCTCGTCCCCTAATGATGCAAGCAGAGAACAGATGCGATGCCGCCTCTGTCTCTCTCTCTGTGGCTGTCTGTGCATGAGGCAAGAACCACAGCAGCCACAAGCTGCAACTGCACAGAATTTTAATTAATTCATTAGACTTGCACATGGCACCGACGCAGCAATGTCATCCAAATCACAGATACATGTGTATGTGTACCAAGCCCACGCTCTCTAAATATAATACTTACGATATGATGGACTCTTTCGGATATTAACGATCTGTCACCGAAGTCAGAAATCAAATGCACAAGCTACGTCTTCCGGAAATGCGCAATTTGACGAGGAATCAGTGCGAGCGCAGGGGAATACCTATGAGATCTCACGATGTGTATTTCTGGTGTGCCACAGAGAGCGTAAACAACGCCGAAAGTAGATTTGTTATTCTTTTTCTTTGTTTGTTCTCGCGCAAAGTCAAAGAAAGAAAAACAAAGTCAGCCAAAGACAAACCAAATTTATGCAGTTCTGCAGCCGGCGAGATCTCGTCAGGGCTGGTTCCCCTGCCCCTCCCCAAATGCATCCATCCATCCATCCACTAGGCGTATCCGCCTCTCGAATCCCCTTCAATGTGTCAATACCGAGATTTACAACAGGCCTGAGGTACCACTTGAGATGCATTTCCCCCCCATCCGCATTGGATGTGCAGCGCCGCAGACACGAGAGTACAATATATAGACATAATATAATTTGATTGCTCCGGCGTATTTATAGATATCTTCAGTTCGAGTTGGGTTCGAGTTGCCGTTGCCGTTGCCAGTGGGAGGACTCGGTTCTCGAAAGAGGTGCGTGGGCGAGGGAGTTCATAATTTGATTTGATTTGATTGGACTTTGAAGTTCGCTCTTTCAGAGTTTCTGAATTTGAGCATCGTATTGCCAATGCCACGGGGAAAATGAGGTCAACAGCAACCGGAACCATGAAGCAGCGCTGTTCTGCTCTGTTCTCTTGGCATTCCCGGATGAAAATCAAGCGCATGACTTTTCTTCAAATATAAATACTCATATAATTCACGAAAGGCTTTCAATAGACCGCAACAATAGCAATAACAATAATGCGGTCGAATGAGAGCTCGACTGTTTTGTACCCTGTATTCAATCATCTTTGGAGTCTGGCCAAGAAAACTACTTTTTTCTAAAATATATTTAAGCTGTTATTTTCTTTGAACCTGTTCCGAAACCTCTCAGGTGCATGATAGAGGAGTAGAGGAGCGAATGTGCATTTTTATTTGATATTTGCCTTTGACAGAATTTTATTTTGGCAACCGTTCAACTTTCGTTCGGGGCGACTGATGGTAATGGTGCTCTCTGGTTCGGGGCTTTGAAACGTGCTCAACGGCTGCGTTGCCCCTTCTCCTCCTTCGTCTTCGTCTTCTCCATGTCTTGCCGTGCAAACAAGCGGCAGCGGAGGAAGATATGTACATATAGACAGGGATACCAGGCAGGGGAGCACCCACTTAAGGCGGGAAACATGGCTGAGGAGGCACGGATGCTACGGAGTTGCGGCCCCTGCTATTGACCCAATGGATTATGCAGCATAAATGGCGGGACACTTCAACCTCTGTGACCTGCAACCTCCACGAGACGGCGCACTGGGCCTTCCCTGAGCCGGCAGTAAATTACACTTGCATGAGGAGGTACAGAGTGGTTCGGGGAAGTTACTTTTGCCCCGAAGAGCCTCGAGATTGTTGCTTTAGGTGCATGCAGCCCCGCTGACGCATCGACCGCGGGGAGGGGAGATGGGGCTTGCAATGGGCTTCGGCTAGGTTGATGCCACTGAACCCTGGCTGCGGAATAGTCGTAGGAAAACCTGAGTCATCTTCAGGGCGCGCTTCAGGCCAACCTGTCTGGCCCTCTGCATCGACTCACCTTCAACTTTGCTTATTTGTAACAATCATTTGTTGCGTTGTTTGTTGCTGCTTTCGTTGTGTTCGTCGTTTCGCAGCAAAAATAGAGAATGAGTAATGGGGGCCTTCGGCTTCTCCCACCTTTTCACCACTTTTGTCACTTTTCACTGGCCCCAGCACACTTTTAATTATATACACAATTAGTTATATACTAAATAAAGCACACTCCTCGCACTGCCCGATTTTATATTTCTGTTCGAAGAAAACACTACAAACACAACAGTTCGATGTTCGTGTGTATGATACGCGCTGATAACGTGCATACATTTGTGGTCGATTTGTTAACGTCTACATTATCACTTTAAACTTATTATGTACTTTTTTTAGGCAACATTTACAATCTTTCGTCATATTTATTAGGGCTGCACAGCTGCAGTCGCCCTGGCCTATCAATGTATCGTTTGCATAATACAACAGGTACTCTATATATCGATAGTTCTGTCGATGTATCGCAAAACATAAAAATATATAAAATAGATTATTACAAAAAAGATTTATGTAAAAAGTTAGAATAGATAGGCATAATCACATTTGGATTAGTGTTATAGTGCTGCATAACAAAACGCAAAAATGAGCAATGATAACAATCGATGTAATCGAATGCTTTTTGACGTCTAGTGCTGGCTAACGCAAGATTCCTCACCCTCCACACACGTGTTTTCCGCACAAACGTTTTGATTTTATTTGTCCGACAAATATTCACATATATAATGGCCGACGTTGCTGAAACTACCGTTCCCGAGGTTAAGGAGCCTGTGGCGGAGGAGACCAAAGCAGAGGAAGTCGCAGCCGAGGAGCCTGAAGCCAAGAACGGCGCTTCCAAGGAAGAGCCGGCTTCGGCGGCCGACGGAGACTTCTCCAAACAAGAACGCGCCATTATTCGGCAAGTAGAGTATTACTTTGGGGACGCCAATCTGAATCGCGACAAGTTCTTGCGCGAGCAGATAGCCAAGAACGAGGATGGGTGGGTGCCCCTCTCAGTTCTGATCACATTCAAGCGTCTGGCCACGCTCTCCACCGACTTCGATGAGATCATCGGCGCCCTGAACAAGTCCGACGAGGGCCTGGTCCAGATCAGCGAGGACAAGCAGACGCTGCGTCGCCACCCCGAGCGACCCATCCCAGAGCACAACGAAGAGCGGCGCAAGGAGATTCAGGAGCGCACTGCCTACGCCAAGGGCTTCCCCCTGGATTCGCTGATGAGCGAGCTGCTCGACTTCTTTGCCTCATACGAGAAGGTGGTCAACATCACCATGCGCAAACACTACGACAAGCCCACCAAGTCGTACAAGTTCAAGGGCAGCATTTTCCTCACCTTCGAGACCAAGGATCAGGCCAAGGCCTTCCTGGAGAAGGACAATAAAGTAGTATACAAGGAGCGCGAGCTTCTCCGCAAGTGGCAGATCGACTATCTCAAGGAGAAGCAGGAGGAATATCAACAGAAGAGCGAGAAGAAACAGAAAAAGAAGGAGGCCAAGGCCGAGCCCGCCATCGAACTGCCCAAGAACGCGATTGTGGTCTTCGAGGGTGCTCCGGAGACGGTGTCCCGTGAGGAGATCCGCGAGGCCTTTGAAAAGGTGAAGGACTTTGACATCGCCTACATTGAGTTCAACAAGGGCGACACCAAGGGCTCGGTGCGACTCACCGAAGCCGACGCGGCCGAAAAATACATTTCCAAGGTGGAGGAGGGCAAGGTAGGAAAAAGTCTTGTATTTCTATTGAGAGTCTCGCTAACGCCAGCTTCTTTCTCAGCTCAAGTTTAACGAGGAAGTCACCCTGACCCTCCGCAAGGCCACCGAGGACGAGGAAAAGACGTTCCTGGACAAGGCCGTGGAGTTCATGAAGAAGCGCCGCGACTTCAGCCGGAACAAGAACAAGCGCTTCGGCCGCAAGCGCCACGGCGGCAACGACAACCGGCAGGGCAAGAAGTCGCGTGCAGAGTAGGACCTCCTGTACATAGCCCATGCTAGACTTTGCATACGTGTTACTCCGTAGATCTAGTTGACTTAGATGTAAGCTCTTAAGTGTACGCATTGTACACTGTACGTTTTCCTGTAGTTTCCGAAAATAATCGTAGGATAGTACACAAAAGTATCTCTGAAGAGTATACGTATGTTTGGTTTGATATCATTATTACGAGATGAACTCTAATTTATTTTACTTAAAACAACTACGATTTAATCATTTTCCTTAAAAGAAAGCCACAAATAAAGAGAGTCCCGACCAAACAAGTCTCCCAGTCAATCACGAATTGCATTAATAAGTTTTATTTAATTGTTTCATTGCGTTTTAGTGTATTTTCGTTCTCTTTGTGGTGTTTTGTTATAAATCAAAGCCAAAGAATTCAACTTAAAAGCATTAAAAGTGCAGGATTAACTCTCGTAAATTACAAATACAGTTTAAATGCGTTTATAAATGAGGGCAAGATGAAAAAAAAAAAAAAAAAAAAATGTTCAAAAGAACTTCAAAATTATAGGGTTACGATAGGTAGTATAATTCATGATTTCGTTTGGGGTTGCTTTGCATCGCAGCTTGTACAATATGAACGGTCGCGTCGCTTAGATGGTAGGCGGAAATTAAAACTATGCGATCAATTAACTAAATAGTATGGGTTGCATTGCAACAAAGACTAAAATTAAATTAGGCTATCAATTAAGCGCTATCTCGCGGTATACATTGACGTTGTAGGTGATCAGACGGGGGAACACAACGAGAATTTCGCAAGGAAACAATAATTCGATCTGCGCAAGCACAAACATTTCACAACATTCATTTCTTAACAATATCCAAAATAATGTTTTCGAACTGGGGATGGGATCATTTCGTCTGAATCATCTTGATAAATCGCGAGCACAAGCCGGATACGGATTACGGATTACGGATAACGGATTACATACGGATCGTACTTGGATACTTATAAGAGCTATGAGTATATACTTAATCAACATTTACGTATAAATTAAACATTTACAAACAACGGCATTGTACTGCGATAATATATAGTGTTTATTGTAGTTATGTGGTACTGTATGTATAGTCAGCTATTGTTATATGTATATACTCGTTTTGTATTGTATCGTATCGTATGTGGTGGGGTGCGCTCAAGCGGATCATCTCTCTGTAGCCGGCAGAAAATGTACAAAGCTTCAGCCAGGAATGTTCTTTTGTTCTCTCCTTTGCTTATTCACTAAACTAACACGATTTACAAGGGGAGGGAGTCTCCTCGAGGCTCTATCTTTTATCGTTTACAACAGTCCATCTAATCCATAATACAATCCATAAGTACGCACGTATGTACGAGTATGTATCTTCCGTATGTTTAGTGCTCAGTTAATGCCGAGTATATTGAAAATACATCGATTTCAGACAGTTCTGGTATAGAGTCAGCTATCAAATAAAGTCCGTGGTCTGTCATCGAATAAATTGATCAATAGATTCTAGATTATCAAGTCGGGGATATTCTCGAAGATTATTCTCTCAGTTGTCGAACTGAGGGATTCCATTTCGAACAGTGTCCCATAGTGGCACTGTAGGGTTTAATCTGTCTGGGCCCGTTCGGTGCCTATTTCCAGACGGGCGTTAGATCTAGAGTGAGATTCTGAATGGTGCGGTTCCTCGCAGAGCTGCGCTTCTGCTTCACAGAGCTGGTGATCTCGTTGACGAGGCCTTGGCAGTCGTTGCAGACGGGCACCTGCTCGCCGCGCAGGTTCTCCTTCTGATCCTGGGTCTGGGCCAAATGGCTGCCCGAGGAGAACAAGGCGAAGCCCCGCGAGAATCGGGATCTGGAAAAGAAAGATTGCAGAATTGGTTACAGTTTCTGGCAGGGCTGACGTTGAGGCTGAGGCTGCGGCTGCTGCACCACTTACTTCCTCTCGAGGGTGCTGCTGTTGGACAGCGGTCGATATGCTGGGCTGTGCACGGGCAGACTCCGGGGTCCCTCCATGCTCCGCGACATGGCGTTATTGTAGTGGTGCTTCTGGTGGTGCTGCATCACTCCCGAGGGTCGCATGGCTGACGAGTAGGAAGCGGACATGGCAGCCTGGTCGTGCAGCGCCTCCACGGCATGGCCAGGGGCGGCGGAGGTGGAAGCGCCGGCTCCGGGCCCCACGCTGATGCCAGGAGTGCTCATGTTTGATCTTTGGTGCTTGGGTGAGGATGGTGCACTGCCCACAGTGCTGCGTGTCTGCAAAGGGAGAGCGCTGAAGTGAGTAATATGGCGACGAAAAGCTAACTCGCGTGAGCACACGCACCTTTCTATCTGACTCGGAGCGCAGGAGACGCTCAATCAGTGACTTGGGGAACTGGTCATCCATTATGTTCCCTGTCGACGAGGAGTGCGCCTGGTGGGCGTGGTGAGAGGGTGAGGGGGTGCTCGAGCTGGCCGGACTGGACAGCAGCGAGGGTGAGATCAGCACAAGGGGAACGTTCCTGAAGTGCTCAGAGGGAATGCGCATCTGCGAAAGTACAATTAGAAAGTGATTAGACAATCAGATGATCAGTCAAGTCAGTCCTCTAGATTTCACCCACCTTGGTATAGCACTTGGCGCAGACAGTGCGCTGGCAGAGCTTGCACTGGATACCCCAGGGCCCGAAGAAGGAGAAGCGTGTGCGCAGGCACAGGAAGCAGACGCGACGCTTTTCAACATCCTCCTTGACGCGCACATCCATGGGCAGGCCCTCCAGCTCGGCTTTGGTCATGACAGAACGTATGTGAACGATCTCCGCCAGCGTTACGGACAGGCGATCGTCCCCCCGTTCCATCCAGGTCTGTTTATCCATGAAGGACTTGTTCCATGGGCCAAGCGAGGATGTTGAATGAGCCTCGTCCAGCCTGGGCGGCACCTCCGTCGTCTGCGAGTGCTCGCCCTCCGTCAGGGGGCTCTTCCTGATGCCTGGGGCCTCGCTGCTGGCTCCTGACTGGGACTGGCTGCCTGCGTCATCCGATTGACGCGACTCGGGGCGCGTGGGTGGCATCGAGTGCGTCTCCTCCAGGTTGCTCTGGCAGCCCACGATAGTGTGGCGGCGCAGAGAGGCGCGTCTCGACTCGCACTGAGTGGCCAGGTCGTAGGCTGGGGAGTACACAAAGTGCGTAAGGAATCGTTAGCCGGGGTCGACACTGTGAATGCGTTTGAGTTATTTCTATATGAATGTACAGAAGTGTGGGGGAGGCAGAAGAAAGCTTTTGAAATGTTAAATGTGTCAGCTGCAGAGGCAGAGGCAGGGGTTGTGGTTGGGGTTGGGGTTGGGGTTATGCTGGCGGTGGGAGGCGTGGCATTGGGTGCATGCATATGTATGTATGTACGAGTATGTGATATAAGAGGCGAGGCTGAATGAGCGATATGATTGGCTCCGTGAAGCATCGAATGGAAAGCAAGCGTGTGAGATCTTAGTAGGTTCTTTAAATATTTACATTCCAGGGCATTGTCGAAGAACCTGTGGTACTCGTCCTCCGTAAAGGATGGCTCTGCAGGCGGGGGTGGCCGTGCCTGTGCCTGTGGCTGTGGCAGGGGCTGCCTGGGTGCACTTGGGTCCACTGCAGCGCCAGGAGTTATTGCGGCAGCGTTAATTTTGTTTAAGTTTTTAAAGCGTGTGTGTGGCGTTTTGAATTCAGAATTGAAATTACATTATTTCCCATACAATTACTCGTATCACGGGGGCACAGCAACCAAAAACAATGATTATTGCAAGAGAAAGATCTACTCGAGTGCAGGAAATAATAATTATAATAATAATACTAGGGAGTAGCTTGCAGTAGATTCTCTTTTATTTATAGATTTCCTTTTTTGTCTTGACTTTTATAAATTTTACAAAATATTTCGAGATTTTCCTTAGTATATTTGTGTGTTCGTGATTTGTGTGTGCCTGAGTGCTCCTCCTTAAGCCGAACCAACTCCATTTTGTTAGCCCTCGAATCGAATCAGCCCACACCAAAGACCCACCATTTCAAAGGGGTTTTCCTTAATCCTTTTGCTTGTTACTTTCTGGATTTGTTCTTAGTGCATTTAGGGGGTTTGGGGGTAGGGGGTTATTAATTATAATACTCGTACAACACACTTGCTTTGCCGGGGCGGGGCAGGGGCCTTGTTGCTTCGCACAAAACCATACAAATAATAATTAATCGAAAGTAGTTAGCAGAGTGTGTGTTTTTTTTGTTGTGTTCACAGTAAAACGTTCAAATACCTTTGCAAAATTAGGTTTGTTGTGGAGTGGAGTGGAGGGAAAGGAAGAATGTAAGAAATAAAAATAAAATAAATTAAAATTATAAAAACTTAAACCATTTTTTACAGTGTACAGTGCACTGTGTGTAAGCTAATACTAGTAATACCAGATAATATACACCAGATACACCAGATACAGGCTTTGGCAATGGCTTCGCCATGGCTTTTAGGGTAAGGCACAGAAGTAAAGAGGAAAAAATAGAACCCATTAAACAGAAATAAAGTATCTTTAAAACGGAAGAGAGTAAAGTAAGGTATAAAAGCTTTGATTTCATTAAAAGCAGTCCTAAAGTATGTAGCTTTCCATAGTTTTCGGATATCATATCATATCTTAGAAGAGAAGCTTTCAGACATGAAGGTTCAGTCGTTGGGGTGTCAATCGGACAATCAGAAATCTGTTCTACATTCAGGTCTGCCTGAAAACTGATCGAATTTCAATGCGAGTTGCCTCTGTACTTTGTGCGCCAGTAGTGTTAGGTGTCCAAAGTGCCCGTATATATAATATATTGTATGTTTTGTACAGATTATAGATATAAGTAGATTACAGGTTGATTGCACAATCAACAGAACTGGATACTCACTTGTGCGTCTGGGCCGCAGCAGCGACGCCGTCGCCTGGCACTCTTGCCGCGCTTGGCTGGCCACCATGTAGCCCCCAAACGGATACGGTGGCATCTTGGGCTGCGAGCAGCGGTGCAGCTCGGCTAGATGGGGATGGTGATGCTGGTGCTGCTGGTGGTGCTGGTGTGTGGCCGCTGTGGAGTGGGAGCTGCTCATGCTGGAGTCATCGAAGAAGAGCTCGTCGTCCTATCGGGCAGAGGAGGTAGAGTTCGATTAGCACAAAGATTACCAAAGGATCATCTGGGGAGACACTCACCTGAAGCTGTGAGAAATCCACTTTAATGAGTCGCTGCCTGGAACGTGACAGAGTGGAGTTCGCACTTGGAAGCACTGCAAATGAAAGATCGTAGAAACAATGAGTCCTCTGGTCGCAAGCGAAAGTGAATGTAGCCGCAGCCATGGGAAAATGGGTCTGCATGCGATGGGATTATCTAATGAATATCATTGAGTGATGGCATCTCTTCTCTGGCTAGCAGATTCCCCACCACTCACTCGGAAACCGGCTCCGCTCTGTGCCCTTTCTGTCCACTCATTGCGCAATTAGAGGAGGCCTGCCGGATGGCTGGCTCTTCCACTGAAGTTGGAAGTTGTCAACACGACGCCGCCTCGCACTTTTACCGGCCATTCCACAAGAAAACCGTTAAAACCCAGCGCACTTAATGGTTCTACTTATGAAATCACTCCGGAGAGCGGCTGGCTTGTGGCTTGTGCAATGCCTGGGAACTTCTGGAGCGGAAGGGGTCGCTTCACTTTTCAGCTTGTCGAAGATACACTTTACGACCCGTAGGCCCCATAACAGCCGGTACGTGACTGAGCAGGGGGCTGAGACCACCAGCGACTGGACTGGACGCTCGTCAAGCGCGGGGGCCTTTGACCCGTGGCTACATTTGGGAAAAAAACGTAGCCCAGAACCAGGTTTCAGACTGGAGATTCTTTTTTGCAGTGCACAATGATGAAGGGTATCCACGATTCTCCACATCGAATGCAGTTTCCTCTGCGGATTGCTTAATGGCTTTAATGACGGGAGCTTGGAGTCGGAGTCGAAGTCGTATCATGACTGCAATTACCAGAGCCACTGCAGGCTGTTCGGATTTACTCCTTAAACACATACAATGCCTTGGGGCATGCCACCCCACCCCTGAACCGCCGTCCCCCACACACACACACACACAAGAGTATAGACGAGGCTGAAATTGAAACCAGGTCACAGCAGAGCAGAGCAGAGCAATTTCGTGGCCCAAAGCAGTATTGGGGCATGGAACCGTTTTCGGGTTACCTTTTGATGACTTGACGGCCTGCCGTGGCTTGGGTGTCGGAGGATTGGGGACTCCTGCTGACGAGGCTGTTGCACGCGGCGCGGCGCGAGGCGTTGGCTGGGGCTGGGGCTGGGGCTGCGGCTGCGGCTGGGACTCCGACTGGCAGAGATTGCTGTCCCCGTCGGAGCCGCAGTAGAGGGAAGCATCGCTGCCCACGTCCACCACATCCACGTCGCGCACCACGTGGTGGCTCTTGAACACCGACGCGGCAGTGGAGCGCTTGGCACTGGGCATCCCGGGCTTGGAGTCCATTTGTGCGCTGTCCCGAAGCGTTCACGGATTACAGTCTCCACATGTCCGACTGGCCGAGTGCTGGATGGTGCTGGGTGCTAGGTGCTCGGTGTTTGGTGCCTGGTGCTCCACTTCCGCGGCACTTCTCGAATCACTTCGGCTCACTCTTGTTGCCTTTTCACTTTTCGCTCTTTGTGTGCCACACGGTTGCATTCGGGCTATCGATCCGGGGAGTACAACAAATGGTAACGGAACCAACCCCACAGGGCTGCCTGCTCTGCTTCTCCGAGGGTTGTGTCCGGCTGTGTCCCTCCCCCACTGCCAGGCTGACTGGTTGACTGACTGACTGATTGACTGACGGCCGATTTTGCACTATAACTTTCCACTAGGCCTCTTTTGGTTCTATTAATCATCCAGTTTTTTTGTTTCGTTTCCCCATCCGCGCCACGCTCCCACCGCTCTCAACATAATCAATGGAGTCCACGTCCACTCCTCCAACCAGCAGCAAACAACGAACGAATGAGGCGCAACCGCCAAGACTCAAAACACGGAACCCCCGAGCCCCAAACCCGTTACAAAAGTGAGAGAGTGGTATATCCATAAAAGGTGCGCCTTTGCCGCTCTTCGGTGGCCTAAATGGTTTGCACTCGCTTTAGGCCGAATGACGAATGTTTGCTAGGAATAATACACCGATAGCACCCATATGAAATCTGTACTCCTCTTCCAATACAAAATTATGAATATATCCAATAAATGTTGAGTGTTCAGTTATAAATATTCTACCGAACGCATGGTATAACTATATTAGGTGGGGAACTAAATTTATTCGTAGCGCGCCTGCGCAGAGACTTCTCTGAGCGCGGAGAGTCGGATTAATGAGAGCTTGAGACAGAGAGAGAGGAGAGCGCACTTTTGTTTTGGCCACTCATTGTGTTGTTTTGTTTGGTGGGGGGACTTTTACGTCACTCCTTGGGTAGGTGGTTCGGGTGATGACGTAGAGGCAGAACGCTGTGGCAAGGACAGCGCAGATTATGAATAAGCAAAGGGGGTCGCTCTCTGGGGTATTGAAATCAAAGTTGCAGCCATATTTTAAAAGTTCACAAGCATCAATAAAGATGTGAGTTCAGGGTCACCTAAAAATGGCAGAGCAATTCGTATTGCAGTGGGATGACAATCGACATCCGTCGTTTAAAATTACTACGTGTTCGCATTCAACATATTAAGCAGGTTTATTTCATTTAGCACTAATAAACAGGAGTGCAGGTGCTATGCCAACTAAATAGGGCTACATAAGGAACTTTTGAGGTACAGAAACCTACAGATACTCGTCCAAAAATCTGTTGATATTTCCCAAAAAATAGCTACGGCCTAACTAGATATGTATGTTCTCCGCTGGACGATCTTTTGTTATCCGAAAATACATACAGTAATTGTAAGTCAGCCTAAAAGTCGTGCACATTTTGTAGCTCTCTTGTCGATGTCATTATCCCGTAGTTCGTAGGTGTAGCAGGCAATGTAAAATGTAAAATATGTATGTAGTATTTTGTTATTATTTAAAAAACAAGGCGACAATCAAGACGGACAAAGAACATGACTCAGCTATTGCTGCTGATGAAGAATATATGTGCTGAATTGGGTCGGAAACGCTTCCTTCTGGCTTTCTTTGAGTAAAGGGTATAATCAAAATATACGATCAAATCGTGTCAAATTACATTGTACATGTCAAAATAAAGCATTCATTAAGTACATACTACATACAAATGTATGTAAATATGTGGTTTATCTACGTGATCCGATTTTCCCGAAAAGTTCGTAGTATTTTCCACGTTTAAGCGAAAATATTTACTTATTTACAATCTGCATGATTGTATGAATGAAAACGTGCAATTGGAAATATATGGGTGATAGATCGGAACCTACTACAGTCGAACGAAGCTTTTTATATAACGAATTTATTTCCAGAACACTGCAATGCTATATTCGGCAATAATGAATTCTATACACGAATTTTCCGTATAAGGAATTACCCTTGCGATTCGCCTGTTCGACTGTAGTTGAATAAGGTCGAATATCTTTTATTCGAATATCTTAAATGATTGATTTATGATTACCCAATGAGATTTACCCTATGATTATCGGATATGTATGTATGAAAATTGTTAAATCGATGAGTAATGCAGGAAAATGTATGAAATGGTTGCTAAAAGGATGACCTACTCGAAACAATAACCAAATTTCGGATTTTCATCTGGATGAACTTGATTCAACTCATAAAAATCTGGTACATATCTAGTTCATTCAGTAATGGCCACCCTATATGTATATGCTGACCAATGGAGTACGTTTTCGACAGCCAAAACATATTTTTCGGTCAGCAGCTGCATATCGGAGGCAAACAAGATTCCCAGCCGCAAAAGAAAAGCAACAACCAACAACCAACATCCAAACAACGACAAACGGACAAACATACACTGTCTAAGGTGAGGTTGTCGTTGTCGTGCCTGGCTTGGTCGTTGTCGTTGTTGTCGCTATCTTTGTGTGTCACAGTTTTGCACGCTTCCTTCAGCAGAGCGGATTGTGGATTTTGGATTGGGGATTGGGATTGGGTTTGGGGACTGGGGATTGGGGATTGGAAAAAGTGGCCGTTTTTGATCTATGTTGGCATGCGCGCTGCACTGCGCTGAGACCGGCAGACTCTCATGGAGAAACAGAAAGAAAGAGACAGATTGGGAGGACAGAGGGACCGACGGACAATGGAGCTCCCCGGACGACAAGTGCAGTGAAAAGTTGTGCGACTAACAAGTTTTCCTCTCTCTCTATCTCTCCCTGTCCCACTCGGTGTCTTCGAGAGGCGACATCTGCCTATGTAAGCACACGCGTACGAGGAGTATGACAACAATTTATGGGCGGCTGGCGTTTAAAATTGGAAATCGCTGATGACAACACACCGAGAGGATGGATGCGGCAGATGCAGACAGACACCCACCAAAGATTAGAGGCGGCATCTATTTTCGGCAGTCACTGTGGAAAAGCACAGGTATTTCTTTCGACACCGAGTCCGCTTGTGGCGGGAAATCTATTGACAGGCGATTTAGTGACGCCCTTTGTCGTCAGTTTATGACTATCGTTGATGTCAGGACTTGTACATACAATATACGACATCGGAGCGGATATATACGAGAGGTTTCATAGTGGTTTTGTCACTTGACAAAAGATGTAGGATGCAACCAAGCCACCATCTGCCGTCTGCCACACTCGAATAATATTTGGCTATATAATTGAATAGATAAAGGTTCTTTCTGATCCAGTTACTGGGATCTCCCGTTGTTCCTTGACCCATTTAATTATGGTACACCCACTACCACTGCATCCGCTGCTGTCTGCCAAAGAGAACTTTCCCCAAAGTTCAATTTATCACATGCAGGAGCATATACCCTTGTTTTACTGAACTAATTCTATTTCTTTGGACTTACTTCTCTGCCTCAGAGGGGGTGCCTCTGGCGGGGTGATCTGCTTCAGCTCCTTGCCCTGCCGGATGGACTCCATGAGCTGTTCTCTGGGCGAGGGCGTGCACTTCCGGGGCGGGCCCAGTTGCCGTTCGGAGGCCTGGCGGACGATGGAGTTGGGAAAGGAAAAAGAACAAAAAAAGAAAAAATATGGCAACGAAAATTAGTTTTGCTTTGAAAATGGAACTGTTAAATTTTATTGGAAGCCACAAAATATATGCAAAAATGCTTCCTCCATAAAGAAAGTGAAGTGAAAATTTAAACCCGCCAGAAGGCCCAGGGGGGGGGAGGTTCACTTGGGACTGGAATTGGATGTGGTTGTGGTTGTGGTTGGATTGGGGGCACTACACACCTTCTTCAATGGCGGCCGTGACCTAATGAACTCCAAGATCATGGCATGGGCATCTTTCTTGACGCGCGGCGGTATATCTCCATTGACCATCACCTTGCGCAACTGATACTTTCTGTAAAGAGAAATTTCGTTGTTGATTGGATGTTGATTTGTGCCTCGGGCTTTGTGTGGGAACTCTTGTGTGTGTGTGTGTGTTCTCCTACTTACTTGGCTCGTATATCCCCCATGAGTATCTCGTAGGGCGTCAGCTCGTATTCGATGGGTGTGCGCTCGAAGTTGCTCTTCTTCAGGCGGACGCCGCGGCGCAGCTCGTCGATCACCTGCACCCAGAAGCGTGCCTGCAAATGGGGAAAGTGTGTTGTTCAGAGATAGTCTCGGAGGAGTACATAGAACGGATAACAAGACATGCAATGCAATGCAACTAGGGACATGCTACTCTGCGACTATTGCCACCTACTTGCAGGGCTCGCCACACCTTCAGTTCGTGCTTCGGTTTGGGTTTGAAGGGAGGAAGAAAGGTAACCACAAATCAGAGGATAAGTCAACTGTCTGCCACTTGCCACTTGCCCCATTCAAGAGACACAGATAGAGAGAGAGAGAGAGGCGCTTTGAGCACATTTCACTTTTATGCCCCAACCCCGTTACGAATATTTTCATTTAATTAGCCAATATAATTGAGGCGCCCGTTGCGGCAGGCCAATGCAATGGCTGATTAATGCCAGACATGCCACATGCCACTTGCCACTTGCCACATGACAAGCTAACAGCTAACTGTGCGTATGAGTAATGTGTGTTGAATGCCGCGCGATGTGCGATGGCAGGAAGACTTCGACTATTTAGCACACAATGGAGAGGAGAGGCTGAGTGGCTGTGAGGAGGCTGGGGACCGACTATATGTAACAGCAATTCGCGTTTTCACTTTTCACGGCAGCATTCGCTTTTCCTGTTCCTGCCACACCACTCGCGCCCAATCGGTGGCAGTGCATTTTCGAGACAGCTCATTAACTATGCAAAACGGGATCGGATCGGATCGCATTTCAACCACAGCCGAGGGCATGGCAGCACATGTTTTGACACAAACGTTGCACCCACAAAAAGAGATCTGAAAACGCTGAAGATGCCATGCCACGCTTCAATTAATGCAACAAAAACAGCACCGATAGACCCGACCCCCTTTACGTGGGGCCAGCTTCCGGCTTTGTTGCTTTGTTGGGGTTGCATGAAATACCATGTACCATGTACCATATACCATGTACGATGTACATGTGCGTACAACATTTGCATCGTCTGGACCGACCGGCACATTAGCATAGGAGCTGGCCCATATCGTCATCCTCCTCATGACGGCAGGCAGCAAACCGAAACACAGACAACAGACCCGATGTCTGCCTGGTGCGATATGGTTGATGGGAGAAGCATTTGGCATCGAATGGGGATCACTTTCCGATTTCGGAGAAGCCCCCCCGTGAAAGAGAGTATCCGCCATTCCATCATACTCGTACCAACCTCCAAACAGAATCGCACAAAATAAATGCAAATTTCTCCCAAAAAAAACCTCTTTCTACAATCTTTGGTTCGGTTTGTGACATTCTGAAGGCTGTTGGTTTCTGGGAAAAACTGATAAAACGCTGACTAGAGACACACTTCTTGGGTCGGCGTCGGACTACCACAAAAAGCAGTAGCTGGAGCACAAAAACAATAGACAGTGGCCAGGCGGCTCAGGGCACAAGAAGCGGGCTCTTATCGAACAGCTAGGAAGTGATAAGAGCACTTTTAATCAAGCCAACAATGGCCTGAAACTACGTTTCGCAGTGAGATTCGAGTATCTGTATTCGTGTGACAACAAACCACAAGACAACGCACACTCTCGATACTCGAGTGCAGAATGTGATTCGAGCCCGATGATGGTGATGGCTGGCCCACCTGTCTGGCCAATTAATTGGCCATTGGCAGAGACGACTGCGCCTTCTTTAATCGCCGGCTTTCAACACATGCAAATGCAAAGCGAGCTGGCACGAAAAGACCAAACAAAAATATTTATGGTCTATTTATTTAATTACGAATGTGGCGTGAAGATACTCTCAGATGTGTACATATGTACATATATATAGTATGTATTGGGTGTACTGGCATGAGCAACTATTACATGCTCGCATGATTTGTCGTTTGGCTCGCACGCAAAGTTTTCCATTTGTTTGTTTGGTTTTGCGGTTTTTCTGTGCTATCAAACATGCAAACATTGGCAAACGAATGACGTGATCCCGGACCGGGCCCAGGGGCGGAGAAATTACGAGAAACGCGAGGATAGGTGTCCGGGTACGGGGGCAGATTCGCAGTTGAGGTCGATGTGATTGCAAATTTAAGGAAAGTCCGAACCTAGGGATCATTAGTGGTTAGACGATGGCTCATTGTGCGACAAGGGAACTACTCTTTCGAAGAAGGTTTTCTTTGGAAAAAACTCTCTCTCATTCTATTACTCAGAGAACGGATCTCAATTGCGTTTCAAGTCAAACATTTAGCATTGATTACGTGTTTGAATGCAAACCCGAAATGAAGGAATTAATTGAGTTTAATTTGATTAGCAGTTCATATAAATCGAACGGTTCTAAGAATCTCTTCGAGCGTATTCCAACCAGTTAGCACTGGGATTGCATTATTTGACAGTATTTTCGAGCTATACTCTGGAGAACCCTGGACTGGAGAGGTTCCAATACGAACCGAACACACCTCGAACGGTAAAGTAAGGCCCCTCCACTCCACTCTGCTCCATTCCACTCCACTCTAGTATATGTTTTCGCGCCACTCCGAGTCTTTGCGTGTCGGGCCAATTTGCGTGTGGGTCTCAATGGGTTCCGGAGGTCCAACGATGATGGCAAATTCCTGTGACGGCCTCGACACATTCGGCAAAGGTCACCCGAAATACAAATTTATAGACTAATGTGTGGCCCATACCATTCGTACGAGTATCTCGCAGAAAATAGATGGAATAGATGGCGGTGGTGGTGGTGGCGGTGAACTCATTAGGATGATGGTCGAGTGGATGTGGAATCAGTCGGTCGCCGCGGGCCAATTATTGAAATTAAAAGTGAATTTCATTTGGCAATACCTAAGCATGAAATAGTTCACTTTTTCCGCCGAACCGCAGAGGAAAACCCCCCCGCCGAAAATGCGTGATCTCTCAGTCTCTCTCTGGGATAATGATTATGATGATGATGGCTATGGCTATCGCTTATGGCCAAACTCTGTTCGAAGAGGTGTGCCAACGAGCAGTGATCGTGAGTCGGTAGCCCACTTCAGAGGCCATTAGTGGAGCTGCACGGATTGCATAACTCGGGTGTCTGGCGGGTGTCTCGCGGTTGGGGGACAGATAGATAGATCTTACCCAGTCGTTGAAGCCCAGCTTCGCCAGTTCTTTCTGTGTGGTCGGAGACGATTCTGCGGCCTTGATCAGCTTCTCGGCACCTGTGGCAGAGAATGATCCATTGCTCCATTAGTCCCCCGATCGCCAAATGATTGATCTAAGGCCAAACACTCACCATTGTTCAGGACTTGCTGCAGGAACACACGCAGCTCTATTGTCTCCGTTGCCAGGGCTCGGCACACGGCTTTGTAGTGATTGTCCGCTAAGGCGGGTTTCTGCAGGTGGTTTCTGCAGGTCTGAAACGAGAGGGTGATTGGAGTGTGATTAAACGGGGCTTAAAACGATTTTCAGGCGTTTAAATTAGCGGATAAACGAAGCTATCGAAATCGATTCGCATTGTTGGCCGGGTTCTCGGAATTTGGCAACTTTTAAGAGGAGAATCTATAGCAGTATTTTAGTAGTAATTTGAAGAATTAATTGCTACTGTTGTAGGACCATCCGTGTAGGTTCTGTCTCCTTTTTAGTGGCTCTCACTATACCTGGCATATCAGGCATGGGAATCACTCAAAATACGTACATATATTATCTATGGCAGCCATTTGGAGTATAGATAACTTCGTTTCGGTTTCCGGCCGATTTCCTCCCACTTCTCATTGAGATAATACTAAAATATATAGATGGGGAAAAATGGGTTTCCTCTACCTCTACCTACCTAGACCAGGAAAATGGGTCCCCAAACTTTCCTCGAGCCCTCAATAGAGAGAGAGAGTGCCCTAGGGGCTCAAATGACCTCTTTGTGGGAAGATGGTACGGGGGATACCCTTACAAAGAAGTTTCAATACAGAATCGAAATTGAAATATAGAACTACAGAAATCAGCTACTATCATCAAGAGATAATGCAGTAGAAATTGCCAAAATTCCCAAATACAAAATACAGGCCAAATACAGTGCAAATTTACGCACATCAGATGCGGATACTCTGCCACTTTTCCACTTTTCGTTTGTGTGTTAGAAAAGTCAGTTGGGAGGCTTGGGGCATGGGTTCTGGCAGAAGTTTGCTCACTGTTGCCTGACAGCAATGTGTCAATTCCATAAAGTGGCTCATTAGAGCTGGAGCGGCCTCTCGCGGACCTCCCCCGGGGCATGGGCGCTCGGACAGAACGGATCGGACTTGGACTCAATCAGCAACGGTGTGAGGTTTATCACACGCCCCAATGCCATGGGGCCAGGCGATGAAAGCGATCGTCAGCTGGCTGCACTTGCCGAAAGGGGAAAGGGGGAGTGGGTAAGGGGGACTGGGGAAAATTCCAGAAATGCATTTGGCTGTGAAATCAAGTGCAGCGGCGAGGTTTCAGATTCTGGATTCTCGATGATTTCCTTGTGATTACGAAAGCGCTTGTCTTTATGGTTATTTTGGTTATTTAACATTGCGGCTAAGAGTGCAATCGAGAGGCGATTGCAAATTGTTTTTTCCAGTCAGGTACTCGTAATCCAAGTAGAAACCGGGCTATGCTTGTTGGCTGCGGTTAGCCGCGATACAGATACACAGATACAGATACAGCGCAACACGCGGATATCTCTCTCTCTCTCTCTCTCTCTCTCTCTCTGTCTAACTGTAACGCGCGCCAAACTAGTTTTCCCACAGATCCATCGATAGATCGATACCACTCGTAGCATATTTATATGTCAAATGTGCTGCTGGCCAAATGGAGCAGATTGAGCCCGGTCAAAAGGTCACACCGTGGCGCACCCCCTCTCTGACTCATGGATTTTGTGCTTTTTCGAGTATTTTTGGCACATCATGACACGATTCGATCTCAAATGTCAGATATCGAACAGAGCAGAAACTGTAAGACTGAAACCGATACTTACCTCGATTATGTGCTCTAGTTCTTTGGTATCGTTGCGCTCCTCCTCCGCCTCGTCGTCCCAGCGCTTGTCGCCCTCGTCGATGCCCTCGTCGATGCAATCCTCGTCAGTCTCTGCAACAAAAATCACATAGTTAGCCCGTCGAGAGCAAAAATAAGGTCAAAAATCCGCTCCCTGGCGATACGAGTACACATTTCTGTTTTTGTGTTTCATTTAATTTCATTTATCAAAGTTTAACGTGATTCATGTGCCAGGAGATCTGGAAGAGAGACCTTCATCTTGTTTTCAGCTGTGCAGCTGTGCGGTTTGATAGAATGGGGTTTCCGCTTGAAGGCTGCTCTTCGATGGAAGGTCTCGGAGGGAGAGGCCCCTTGGGAAAGTGACTCAATCGCACAGAATATTGTGTGAATAACTATGAAACATTACATCACTGCGATAAATAATAAACGAACAAAGAAATACTCAATCTGAACATTTCTACATCCGAATATACGGGTTCTTTGGGTTCTTTCCCGGTTTAAGCCTATATAGCTGAAGCCTATCCCTCTATAGACTATACTCACCATCTGCTGTCATAAAGTTGAACAGATTCTCGAGCTCCTGCGACATCTGGCACTCCTCGTCCTCCGGCAGATTGTAGTCCAATGCGGTGTACACAATTTCCGCCATTTCGCTGATGATCTGCAGAGTAAAACCAAACCAAAAAAGGGGATCGTTAATGATAATTCCACATAGATAGGAAGAAACTATTGAAGTATCGTTTCGAGCAGAGGTTAAGGCCGCCGTTTAAGCTCAATGAGCCATCAAAATCTGCATCGTGTAGTGCAGTTAGCCCCCCCCCGTCCCTCAAGTGCCCGAGATAGGGTCTGTCCGAGAGGCTACGGCCTGGGGCATGGGGGCCTGGGGCCTCGGGGCAGGCGCCTTGACAAACACGCTGTTCAGGCAGTTCATTAAACTGACACTCTAATTGGAGTTGGAGTTGACGAAGCTTCGTAGAAAAGCGACACACGGCAAAAAAAGCAACAGCAACAAATAAACACTAATTGTTGTTGTTAGCCGAGAGCTGGGAAGTTTTAGCCCGATCTGAAGCTAGAGTTCAGGTGCAACAACAGAGCGACAACCGAAACGAGGCAACTCCAAACACCCAAACCAAACCAAGCCCAAGTGCAGTGTCAGCTGTAAATGCTGCCCCTGCCACAGCCACTGTCGCTGTCGCTGTCGATTCACTTTCACTTTGGCGTTGGCGAAAACACTTGCCGAAAAAAGATCCGTACACAGACCCGTGTTAAGACATAAACTGAAGAAGTCGTTAAATAATAATTCGCAGCTGCCTGCCACCAGCTCGTGGAGCACCAGCCACCAGCTCAAGCTCAATCTCCATCTCGACGTGGGTCGAGACGACGCCCACACACCTGGCCCTCCCGGCTGGTTATGGCATAGCTTCCGATCTCATCCGTTCAATCCGCATCCCTCTTTCTCTCTTTGAGCTGGCTGTTCACATGGTTTTGTTTTTATTATGAAAATTAAATGATAAAACATTGTGACAGCTGTGCATTCGATTCACTTGGGGCCCGGACCGGACTGGGCCTTAGGCTGACTGGGAGCCACAGACACAAACTGAGACCCGGGAAGGGACTGTAGCCTCTAGCCACTGAAGAGGTTGACAACAAATGTCATTTCTGCGTCGGCCCTTACATCATTTGCAGAAGAATTGCAGCTGCAGTGGCAGTGGCAGTGACAGTGACAGTTGCAAGCGTTGAGTGGAGTGGAGTGGAGTGGAGGGGAGGCAGACATACTCGTAATTAATGGGAAAATTATGGAAAAAGTGCCACGTTGAATGCACAAATACTCTTTCATCGGAGGCATCCCATCTTTAAGAACAATATGTCGTTTAGTTCGGCAGTTCACAGGCGACTAGTCAATGGGGGTTTCCTTCCGTGTTCGCATCTATTTCTGGGCCCCCAACGAAGCGCACCCTCTAATCAGAGTACCCCATTGGAGTGGATAATTCCAGGGGCCGTATATCAAGCGACTTCTAAGCAGGAACCATCCATCATCAGCATCGACTCTTGAGAAGTTTCCCATGCAATTAGCAGAGGGAACAGCACAGAACAGAACCGCCAGGGATTCGGAATTCGGAATCCGGAATGTGCATTGTTGATGATAGCTCCAAGGGGAGGCTGACTGGGGCTTTGCCTCAAAGTCTACTCGCAATATGCCAAAGGGGAGCCGCAGTCGTTCCTTTTTGTTTCCCCACTTTGCATATACTCGTACTCGTATCCAGTGCAAAAAAAAGTATAGGTTTATGGGGTCTTACATTAGTGCAGAAATGTAGAGGGTGCGCCACCATTCTCACCAAACTAGTCTCTGGGACGGGGACTGGCACTGGGACTGAGACTGAGACTGTGGCTAATATCAAAGTTGAAACCTGGCAACATGCAATGCGGCAATTATAAGATAGTTTCCAAAGTTCCATTTCGGCTGGGCCCACAGCCACGGAAACAAAGGGTCCCCAGTCCCAGTCTCAGTCCCAGCTCCAGACCGCCCCTCCATGGGCCCAGGGCTGTCGTCGCCATTTGGTGTGCCGCTTGTCAATCTTGTCAGTTTAACCTTTCGCCTGACCTCCACGCCTGAGGGCTATTCTCATTCTCTCTGTCTCTGTCCTGCCTTTTTGGGGGCAAGTTGCAAATTATTTTATAAAAAAGGCACCACAAATGCAGGACCATTCGTGGCAAGTGGCAAGTGGCGAGACGAAGGAGGAGGACTGCTGTCCGCTGAGGTGTAAATATTTGAGTGCACTTTTGCTCTTTCGGGGTTGGGGCTGTTCAGGGGTGTGTCTGGCTTTTCTTTCGTTCAGTTCAAGCTGAAAAGTGACTGGCGACTGGGGACTAGGAGAAAGGGCACTCCAATCCAATCGAATTTCCTTCCTCGAGAGTCACAGTCATCCATTATGATGGTCCATTGTCTCATGGGCATCTGCAGGAATCATAAACTCTCTGTCCGACTGTCCGACTGTCCCTCTGTCCTGTACTCGTTCGTGCCTGCAGTGCAGCTACTGGGACCTCGGACAGGTCTCCTACTGTTTGCCCACTTGACTTGACCATTTCCCAGTCGAAGAAGACGGCAGAAGACGGCAGAGAAGGCAGTCTGTGGCTGTGTTTCTGTCGCTATCAGGATTCACATTTTATGCAATTGTTTCCATAGAAAGAATGCCGTGTATAAATACACTCTACCACTATATATACACATATATACATGTATATATAGCCTACACTTGTAGCTCTCGAGTCGGTCGGTGCAGCGAGCGGCTAGACCTGGCTCTGGCTATGGCTTCTCCCTCCAGCTCTGGACTATCTGGCCAGTCGTGATCAATGTTGGCAGCAGTAGCCGCAAAAAATGCGACGCCAATGTAAAGCAGCATAAAACGCTCGCTGGGATCGTTCAGATGGGGTCTAGGAGACGGGGGGGCTGGTCGGGGGGGCCAACAACGTTGACAAGGCGACGCTGGCGACAACGATTAAAATCTCTGGGGAGACCTGAACACACGGCCGGACAGGGGGGCACAAAGGGGTACGGGGGGGGCACAATGAGAACTGGAAATATTTTTGTAAATTACAATGCAATTTTATGCCACACAAAAGGTTTAGTTTTTGCTTCTTGTTTTCTTTTTCTTTTAAGTTTTCAGCTTAAAGTTTTTCTCCATTTCTGTTGCTGTTTTGGTCAACTGCTGGGCCCCCATTAAGCACTTTACATTGAATGTGGCAAGATCAAAGTGGCTGAAATTTATGACCGCAGATACGAGTACTCGTACAGAGATACTCTCAGTGCCTGTGCCTGCGCCTGTGCCCAAGAGCAGGCTCTGACCAGACCAGACCAGACCAGACCTGGGCCTGGGCCAGGCCAGTGGGTTGAAGGAAACAACCGGCAGCTGCCGCTGGAGAGCAGGTTATACAATTTTAGATTTTCCAGTTTCTTTTTCTCTTCACAGCTTCACAGTTGGCCCGCTCTCCATCGGCCAAGACAGGGGGCCACGGCTGCCAGGGGGGGGGAGTGCGATAAAGGAGATGGTAGGAGAGGCCAATGAGTATGCATGTTTGACCCAAATTCAGGCCGAGAGCCCCACAAGAGAGAGGCAGGGAAGTATGGGAAATACTCGTATGAATATGAAAGATAGTGCTTAGGCGTGCACAGCGAGAAATATATGGGGATATTGTGCAAAGGTAAAGAATATCCATTTCGGGTACAAGGATCGCCCTCGCAAAAGGAACTAACTAATAATATATAAGGAAAAACTGATTTATTCACTGAAAAGTATGTAAGTCAACGATCGGGCATTAGCTTTCATATTTTATCAACATTGATTTGGTGGAAAGGATCATGTACTGAGATCTCAAAGACTCTATTCGAGGATTCGACTTTCGCACGTCTTGAAGATTGAGGAATAGGAAATATATCTGTATTTTCGCTCAGTGCATGCAGTGCAGTGCAATATGTCATCCCACAATTATGTTCTCCTCTTATCATCAGGCAAGGTGTCGTCTCCGTGCCCGTGCCCCTCCCCACCTTCCACTTCTGCCTGGCGGGGAAAGTGAATGGGAATGAGAATGTGAATATGAATGTGAATACGAATACGAGTACGAGCATAGATACATAGGAGCAAGGTGGATGGATGGTGGTTGGTGGATGGCTATTTGTGGCGGCTGTCTTGAAATAATATTTGCACATTTTGCCGGGACGGGACCGCCTGCAATTAGCCCCGACATGATTATCAGCCGGAGCTACCCTTCCCTTTCCCCCATGCAGTTGGGGCCCTCCCTCCCTCCCTCCCTTGTGTTGGCTTCGCGATTGTCGCGCACCCGACGACCGACCGACTACTCGTTTGCCTCGGCAACTCTTGCGTTTGTTTCGGCACAGACGTGCGAACTGGGTTAATTTTCTATATATATATACATACACACCTTTACATAAACATAAATACGATCTACGCTATAGCTACGATTGTACTTTGCGATGTCTTATGCGACAGACGACAGCAGTGCTTCACACGATCCGCGATTCGCGATTCGCGATTCGCAACGCGCTTGCCAAAGCAGCAAAAGCCCAAACTGTGAACAGCAATATTTTTCACATTATTTTCTACCAATGTTGGTAATAGTCCGCTCCAACTGGTGTATAGAAATCGATGCAATCGTTTACTGAAAGCACACCATCCTCCATTCATTGGGTTCTCATGGCTCCCCATGGGAACCGGCCTCTCTTTGGCCTCCCAGTTGGCCATCGATCAAGGCTGCCTGCCTGCCTGCCTGCTATCAGAACTCCTAATGCAGTTCCGGTAAGTCCGAGATCGGATCAGGCCAGATCAGATCAGGCCACCTGGAAAAGCCTCTCCCGAGCACTCAAGCACTCTCACACATGGACGCGAAGAGCACTTAGCGCTCGCACACAAAGCACACAAAGAGATGGAGGCTTAGAGATGGAGATGGAGAGATCGGAGATTGCGATCGAAGCCCTACAGCCAGATACGAGTACGGGGTACAGCAACAGCCAAGATCAGGCCAGATCGCCATCAAAGTTCCCCAAGCGTCAAAACAGACCCGACAGACGCATCGATGATAATCGATGGACAAGTTTCGGAGTGGAAGAAGGAGAAAGAGAGAGAGAGTGAGGTGAGAGGTGGAACATAATCCCTAGCAGCATTATAACGGAACCCGAAACAAAACGCTAATTGTACACGCCTCTAGAACATGACTCAAATCAAAGAAATAGCATGGCCGAGGGGTCTTAGCCTACAAAATGCTGCGAGTGTACGTACAATATGTATTTATCAATATTTGGGCATCTACGGAGGGGGCGGTGATCAGAGTGGGGCGTGGGGAGTGGACAGGGGACGGGGTAGGGGACTGATGATGGGGACGGTGAGATAGC
This sequence comes from Drosophila lowei, assembly GCA_008121275.1. Lineage (NCBI taxonomy): Eukaryota > Metazoa > Arthropoda > Insecta > Diptera > Drosophilidae > Drosophila > Drosophila lowei. The sequence goes on along the minus strand of CM017779.1, from coordinate 16,182,554 downwards.
ACAAAACGCTGGCGTTTAATTGGGTAATTGGCTCAAGTACCGTACGTATTACCACCAGCAGAACAGCAGAACAGCAGAGCAGAGACCCAGAGCCAAAACAGAAATTGAAAGACTCGCGGACTCGCACATGACTGGGGAACCGCACTCGAAGATCGAAGAACCCCAACAGCCACAGCCACTGAGCCACTGAGCCACAACTCTACAATAATGCCACAAATGCTACAATAATGTGCAAGTGTGTAAGTCGGGCTTATGAATTGGCCAAGTCCGTGTCTGCTCCAGCCTCTAGCCTCCGGCCTCCATCCTCCAACCTCCATCACTGCCATGGCAGAACCGAGCCGAACAGAACAGAATAGAATGGTCTCCAGCTCGGGAACGACTCGTGACTGGCGGCAACCAGTTGCTGCATGCAGCAGGCAGCAGGCAGCAGTTTCCCATGACGGGCCAAACTGGACGTCAGCAGAAGCAGGAACAGCAGGAACAGTACATGCAGGTCCCGAAAAATTAGATATATACTCGTACTCGTACTCGTACGTTCAGTGTATATATAGGAAAAGTAACTGTTACTCTCCCAAGTGAGCCAGCAACTTGTTTTGCGTCTTCTTTCCATTTTGCTCAAAATATTGTACGCTTTAAGCCACGATGCCTCATAGAATGCGAGCTCTCGAAGCTTGGATACCCCTTTATTGGGGGAGAAACTGAGTGCCGCAGATTGGTATTAGCTGCATCCATATATACATCCAACATCTGAGAAATCCTTGCGCAGAAAACAAGGAATTGAAGTATTTAAGACAATCTTATAACCAAATAACTGGCAGACCTCAAAGATCTCATCGTAGACTTGGCTTTAAATACCAATTCCAACATCCCACCAATAAATAAACATCGAAGACTACTATCTAATTGTTTTGAGTAGGTGTTTCAAGGAACCTTCCACAGAAATATCTCCATTGCTTGATGCCCAACTGATCCATCCTTCCCGCTCCATCCGTCCAATCGAAAGGGTATCGGGAATAGAAAAGACTGGTTCGCTTTTGGAGTGCTGTTGGGGCCTTAAAGTGGCAAAGCAATTGAACAAGTGGGTACGAGTATCTCTGCCCCTCTCTATCTTTGTCTGTCTCTCTGTCTGTCTCTGTCTGTCTCTGCTGAAGCTGTCTTAGAACTCAGTTTGAGCTCGGGCTTGGAGGCTGCTAGGCCAGCCCATTGAAGTGATGTTTTAATGAGTCCTTTATCATGTCCATGTGGCATGGCTGGGTTCGGGATGGAATGGGATGGGTTGGCAAGAATTATGGCTTCATTGTGGGCCTCGGAGAACGGACAACGAACGATTCCCATAGATTCGTTTGCATTTATTCTAATTTCGAGGGTGCCCCCACTTGAGCGTTTCCACAGATTCGGATTTTCGAGTTCTCTTGTTTGCCTAACGGTCCCAAGGGGGCGGTGGCAGGCGTTAAATATTGACAGGCATTCAATTCAAAATATTTCCCCGATGTTTGTTTAGGTGCCCAAAAGTTTTCCCCAAACGTGCCTCGGTCATCGCCGCACACAGCGATTTCCACAGATGAACCTGAAGCTGCAGCTGGAGCTGGAGGTGCTTATGGCGATGGCGATGGCGATGGTGTAGGCATGGGCATGGCAGTGCATGCAATTACAGACGTCCATAAATACAATTGCTCTGAAGAATCAGCACCAAGTGGCGGCCCCGACCCCGGCTCCGGCACCGTCTGCGACTCCAAAGACAATTCCAGTCCAGCCGCTCCAGCGAGCCATGAAGTTTGCCTCTTGGCTGGGCAGGCCTTAAGCCAAGCGCTTCCCCATCTCCCATATCCCATCTCCCACTCCCATTCCATCATCCTCCTCCCCAGACCTCCGACCCCCCGACAACGTTTAGTTGATCGACACTTTTATGTTGACGTCGTGCGCGTTGTCATCGTCATCCTCATCCTCTGCGTCCCCTTCGTCGTCGGCGTCGTGGCAGTTCTGGTGCTGTGCCTGCCAAGCAATTGATTGATTCTATAGAACAATGGGGAATGGCAGAGCGGTGCGCCTGCGCCTTCGCGAACCATCATCGAGTGGCACAGTGGGGCCAGTGACGCTCTGAAGTGGACAAGTTTGATGGAAGCAAGTAGCTATCTAGGATGTCTCGGTAGTTCCAGGGCAAGCGATAATTACTTTTCAATGTATTTGATCTATCTTCAAAATTAAAGCTTAAATCTTCAAGAATCTATCTGAATATATTGCGAATTTTGATATATTATATGGTACACTTATACGAAACTCACGGCAGAGTGTTGGAAATAAAATGTTCTCGTTCAGATCAATTTTTCAGCTGTGATATTCCACGAAGCGTTAATAAATTAATAAGTTATGCAAATACAAACTATTTAAATGATTTTTAATCTTCCTGATGCCATTTCATTATTGATCTACAACAGAAAAAAGTATTGAACTTGGTTCCGAAAGACGCATGATTATAGATTATAAAAAAACTCATAAGTCCTAGTTTTAAGATAATTTTTTGTCATTGTTATTAGTTTTAATGAAGAATTTTCCCCTCACTAATAGGTAATTTTAAAAACTATATATTTTTCAAGACGAAATATTCCACGGATAATAGTCGAAGTAGAAAAAGCACCTATGTAGATTGTAACTGTTAGTTCTTAATGAAAAGATCCCACAAGGTGCGAGTACTATGTTAAGGGTATGGAGAAAATATATTAAATTGAATAAATGATATATATTGAATACATGATCTCCCCAGAGCTTGGGCTCTTATCGCGCTTGGACTACTCTCGTCCCACTGTGCCAGGTTCCGCTTATTATAAATGCGTAGAAATAGCACAGAGCGTGGCCAGGCCAGAGCCAGAGCTAGAGTCAGATTCAGAGCCAGAGAACCAGAGCCGCAGCCAGGGAACCAGACGAAGCATAAAACAAACGGCGAGGCACTCAACCAAGTCGCCTTCCAGAGTGGAGCCAGTGGCAGTGGCAGAGCCAGAGCCAGAGCCATGTGGCTGCCATTGTTTTTGGAGCTACTTTTATCAGACAGCAGCGGCAGCGGCAGCGGCAGCAGTTGTTGCCACTTGCAACGTTTTTTAGATGTTGCTGCTGCTGAGGCTGCTGCTGGGACTGCTGCTGGTGCTACTGGAGCATAAGGTACCCCCACCCGGACGAACCGAACCCATAAAAGTACAGGCGGGCCAGTTAAATGGAACAGGTAGGCCAGCCATCCAGCCAGCCATCCAGCCAGCCAGCCAGCCAGCCAGCTGTTCACGCTCTGAAAACAAAAACGGCTATGACTTATTTCGGCTCTTGCTCGCATTTGGCCGCTAAGGTCTTAGTCAGAGTGCGATATACACTCCTATATAGTATACAGGAGAGCGCTGGGAGCGCACCCGAACTTGAGTCAGGGCCCAAAGTGTTTCATTTCAGGGGGAAATATTTACTGTAAATAATTGTGCACACTTTCGGGACTGGCTTTAGTATTTGCTCGGGACAGACAGACAGACAGAACAGAACAGAACCTTGATCTGCGCCGAGGTTTGCATTGCCTGAGTGCCCCATTGCGGCAGGCTGTACTGTGACTCCTCCGAGGAGGGTATTTGTCGTATCAATGACCAGATGTTGCCTCATTTTCCGCTCAATTAAAGTATTAAATTTGAAGTTTGCTGAGTACTACCCAATCACCTTCCAAACAGTACACTGTCCTGCCCAAAGTTGGGGCTGAGTGCGAGTGCCATCCGATATCTATGACAATTTAGGCCACGGCTTCTTCAGTCCGTACTTATCTATTTCGGAGATATGGAAGCTCTTTACACGAGACCCGAGACTCGTAACCCTGACAGCCAAAATGGGGTTTCATATGAAAATTGTGGCTTGTTTAAACAATGAGCGAAGAAGATTACTGCCTACACCTCAAGGGCTGCTCTACTAAACATTATATTAATTATAGAATTTTGTAACATTTCTTAGACTTAATTTGCGCAAGAAATCGACCTTGACTAGTGGGAATCTTAATGGAAGTTTGGGCCAAACCCAACTGGAACCCATGCGGAATGAAATGAATTATGCCCTGCCCTATTTCCCGTTTCCGATCGACTCTTTTGCCAGTCGCCCCTTAACCCAATTAAAGGAAATTAAAGCCCCCAAAAGTGCCCAAAAGCGGAGCTGTCAAGCACAGCGCCGTGTCTCGGTGTCTCGGTGTGGGAGGAGAAGTAATCCTATTTGGCGGACCTCAGACTTGCCTCAACATCTGTCGGATGTGTCGGCTCTGTGGGGAAGGGATCTGTGGAGCCGCACCCGAATTTATATTGGAAAACCGTAAACCAATTACAGAAATGCCCCTACGTATACGATTCCCCCCCCAGCGGACTGTCAAACGCTTTATTGGTTTTTCCTGCATTGTAAATTTAAGTTCAACTCGACTCCACACGAGTGCTGCGAGTATTTATGGCACTGCAAGCGCAACAAATGGAGGGCCAAGCCCTTATCCAAGCCGTTGGTGGGGCGGGGGGACTTTTGAAGGTTTTTCTCTCAGTGTATGTGTATGTGTTTTCCCTATAGGCAGTCGAGTGTGGCGAAGCGCATCACAAATTGACTCGACATCAGCATTCAGCAGGCAATCCGCGATATAGATTACAAATTTCTGGCGACCTTAGTAGGTTGATTTAACCGCAGAAATTCGCCACAGACTTCCTAGTCCCCAGCTGCCTCCCAGCCCCAGCCCCACAGTCCCATTTGGCTGTCATTCAGTCAGTTAGTCAGTCCGTTAGTCAGATCACGAGCCACGAGCCCGGAAAACCAGGAGGCAGTGCCGCCGAGTGGCACTGCTGACGGTCTTGATGAAGTCTTCTGCGGTTAGTGGGCTGCCACCAGTAATTTGTATCCATAAACATATCTCTTTTCTATCTCTATCTCTAACCAATCCCAATTTCCCGTACACGTACACGTATGATCATCAATTTTTGTATTTTTGCATAATCCAACGATCCATACTGCCTGCTGTCTGTATCACGCTTTGTCATATGATAGGTGCCATAAGTTCCGCATCGCTTTGGTCGGTCCTTTGGGCAATTGCATAACCCGATAGTCAGTTACTTAAGGCATCATCTCTACCAAACTACTCGGTACTCGTACTCCCCGTCCCCCCTCTCTGTGGCTCTCTGTCTCTGTCTCTGGCTTGGGAATATATACAAGTATCTGTGGCTAAAGCTGCGACTCAAAACAAAGGTCAAACATGTTTAAAGTGCAGTTCGAGCGGAAAATGTCACTGCACGCGCTGTCACTCTTAACTCTTAAGCAAAGGCCTGCCTTTGGCCGCAACTTTGTCTGTGTCTGTGTCTGTGCCTCTTTCGGTGCCCCTGCCACGTACCTCTTCCACTGGCAATTGTTTTTTCCACTCAATTTCAATTGTTGTTCGCCCCACCCCCCTCTCCCACTCCCTCCCCCTCCCCTTAAACAAATGAATATTTTTGCGCATTGCAGTCGCACTTTTAACGCCCATATTTTGTCGAGGGGGAGGACTGACCTTACGACCAACAAATCTGCCACCCCCCCACCCTCCTGGTAATTTGCGATTGTTGTATAATAATGTCCAATTTGAGCTTGTTTCAGCCGATGAGCGAGTGCTGATGGATCGCTGGATACATCATTGGGGATGGTGATGGGGACTGTATTAATTGGGGACCCTCTATAATGGTAACGTTTTGGGGAAATCACCGTAAATCAGTAGTCTGATAGGGCACGGACCCCATCTCTTGGGGATGGGATCTGCTACACGTGCAGAAAAGGCAAATACTTCCGAAAACTAGACGCAAATGTTACGATAATCTGTCTGCTTTTCAATAGATACGACACATAAGTATCTAAGGGATATACATAGGTACTTATGTATTGACAGGTGCCTCTAACTAAAGATATTAGATCTTCCAACAACAGAAAGGGATTTGTTCTTTCGAGTATCGAACAAGGAGGTTGTCAAACATCCCAGATGGGGCTCCCATTCTTCCGCGGGTCTCTGGTGCTTTTTTTCGGTTTTGTAATAAATCGAAGAAATTAATTTTAAAATTTTGGCAATATTGGAGATTGTGTTGGTTTATTTTTGTTTAATTTTGGATATGTTTTGTTTCAATATCCATGCCATTTAAGCCACGATCTATTCTGATTCAAATCGGATCCACAGTAATAGTGATTTTATATCTTTTTTTGATCTCAATTATTCGGTTTAAACTGTTCTAAAACAATCTAGGAACCATATTTGAGTGGGTTTATCAGAATGCACCAAGGTTAAAAGAAGAATGGTTAAGATTTGTTCGTAAAATCAAATATTTGAAATGTGAATCCGAGCCTTTGGTTTCTATTATTTGTTCCATGACTGTACATATTCGATGGCTATGCTTTTCTCAAGAAAATCCATCTATATTTCTACCGTTTTCCCCCTTTTAATAAGCAGGGTCTTGTAGGAGCGTAAATTATAAGAATTTTAAGGCTAACCCCATCTCGACATCGACATTCAGAATGCATCGGAAATTTCACATGGAACGAAGACAATGGCAGCGCCTTATACTCGTGAACGGACTCATACTCGTAAGAGGGGCAGGCAGGCAGGGTGGGGGGGCAGAGGCAGAACATAAGGAACGAACGACCTCCATTGAGTGGCAGCGAAACATGCATATTTCTCACACACACCCATTACATGGAAACAATCGCGGCAACACTTAATTGAAAACGGCATCTGGCAAGGGGAACGGGGTAGAGCCACCTCATCCCACCTCTCTTGTGGGGCATCCCATCCGCATCCCGTCCAACTAAAAGATACATTAAAAATGTTCAGGCGTAGAGAAACTTCGCGCTTCCATGTTACGATCTTCTGGGCCTAAATGCAGTTGGTAGTGGTGCCGCTGCCGCCGCTGCTGCAGATGCTCGTTGTTTTAATTACCTTACCACCGATTCAAGCCTGCCCCCCAAACCCGGCAACAACAGCGCTACTAACGATCATCATGTGAACTCTCCTCCGTAGGGGAGCGGGCGGAGTGGAGTGGAGCGCCTGTGCATTTCCTCCGCTCTTTGGCTTTGGCCTGAGCTTGGGAACCGAGCAGAAAACCCTCGAGTGCATTCTTCGTGGGCTTTCCAGAAAACACTTTCGCACTGGCACTCGATGGAGCAGGGGAGCGGGCACTGAAGAGTTTTCTGGGCATGTTGAACATCTGCTAAAATCGCCATAAAGCCGTTGTGTGTTGTGTGTTGTGTGCTGTGTTGTGGCTGTTTGGGCCGCGGCCGCCAACACTTTCACACATTATGCCAGGGGTCTCGCTCTCGCTCTCCCCGTCGTAGTCGTAGTCGTAGTCGTAGTCGTGGTCTTAGATGTTGTGCTGGTTGTACCTCATTTTGCTTTATGGCCTGTTAAATTTGATGCGAGCCAAGACCAAGGAGTGGATTCCTTTGGTTGATTGAAAACACCATTGGGGTTTGTCTACTTCTTGGCGCACGAATAAAGAAAACCAATCATGGGGATCTCTTTGGGCTCCCCGAAAACACATGCAAATAAATAAAAATAACGTTATGTCCGATATTCTGACTATCGACCGACCGACTGCTACTTTCTTTTGTAAGCGAAATAGAAAATCTCTCAATGGGAGGCAAAGATATAAAAGAAAATACTACCAAGAGGAACACTACATTTGCAACATGCCGTTTTCCTTCTGTAATACGTTAGAAGTCCCATCGGAGGATATTCGATGGATTGGGTGACAATTTAATGAACTACTTCCTGAAAATTTAGGATTTTAAAGACCTTTCTCGAACCCAATATCTAGTTTTCTTGCTTCTAAAGAAGATTGCGGACCCACTTGGGCTGTTACATCCCACAATCCAACGATCCCAAGATCACGCGTAAATTTCAGTATTTTTCCCTTAGTTTTCACTCGATTTTTAGTAGCTATAATATTTCTTTCAATACTGGTTCTATATCGGTACTATATTCGATATTCCTGGCTATCATATTCATCTAAAACCCAAACAAACATTCGCCTTACTTTAAACCGTGTTATTCGAAAGGAAGGGCCATTTGCTTATGGGAAATTTGTACAACAAACCAACGCCGCGGCGTAAAAAAGCATAAAATACACAGTTAAAACTGGATGATTGGTCTTTAATTAGTTCATTCCAATTTTAAGTGCAGTTCAGAGACTTTTACGGAAGATCCACCTGATGGGAATGCCCAATGACGGACTTGTCCGCTTTGATCTGCCCTGCGTTCTTTCTCGGGTCCGAAATGGCCCCTTCTATTATCATAAATCATTAGAACTTAATTAAAACTCAAACCGGAACCGCAGCAAGACAAGACATGACCATAGACACATGGACAATCCGTTCGGAATGAACTCATTTGAGCGAGCTTTACGAGCCATAATTCTAATCTGCAATCTTTAATCTTTAATCTGTGGGGCACTAAAAAGTCTCCGTCCCCGTCCCCCCACCAGAGACACGGGAAAGATTTGAAAACTGTTTATGGGCCGGGCGGTAAAACAGAAAAAATAAATAAATACGAGTACATGTCCAGGGAATAGGAAGAAGCAAGAGCCCCAGTCCATGGCAGTATCACTCACCTTTCGATGCGAGACGACGAGCGGCGTGTGGTGCGGATGATGGTGGTGATGGTGATGATGATGATGGTCGTGATTGTTGTTGTCAAAGGCTGTGGAGTAGACAAGACAGAAATGAAGTGGGATTACGATTGTGGCAATTGTAAAAATTGTGAATAATAATAATAATAATACGGCATAAATATGGCTATAATCTGGAGGGGATTCGGTTACAGTTACAGTCACAGTTTACGGCTTAGACAGTTGGCGGGAAATCATTTACGAAACCATAAACGAGTCAATCGCAATTAAGCAGAGCATAGCAAAAATTGTTCACCTTTCCAATTGCATTTTAAAATATGCAAAAATTTCACGAGCCCCCCCCCACTGCACCGCACCGTACGAATGATCTATTTTTTCCTTGCCTGAAACTTCCGCACTGTACGGCCAGGCCAGGCCAAGCCCAGGCCAACACAACAGACCTGGAACGGGTTCAGCAATCATAAACTTGTTGTGCAGACGGACAGATCGGTTCGGTTCGGAACGGGGAGACGCTGGCAGGTGACGCTGCCGCTGACCAACAGCATTTCAACGGAAAATTGTCAATGAACAACCCACCAAAAACCCACCAGACCCAACCCCAACCCCAGCCCCAGCCAAACCCAAACCCGACATGAGCAATTGTATTATAAGTTATATCTCTATCTCTGCACACTCCAAAATAGATATAGATACAGATACACAGATACATATCCATAAGGCGCTTTGGCATTTTGTTAAACAATTAAATGCAATTTAACAACAACAAAAACAACAACGAATACAGCAGACAACAAACAGTTTTAAAAATAGTTGACTCAGCCCCGGGCCAAGGTGCTTTCAGGCTGGGTTTCGGTTTGATTTGCTGACCGGCCGGCTTTTGATTACAAACTGCCCCCGCGACAAAGACCAGTCCCCCCTGCCCTCTAGCCGCCGGTCGATTCGTGGCAACATGCTCGTATTGTATCACGGCCCAGCAATTCCATTTTGTGGTTTATTAAGCGTGACTCGTGGACAACGGTTCCAGCAGCAGGTACGCGTACACCAAAAAAAACAATTGGAAACCGACAATAAATACATCAAAAGTGGAGTAAAATATTGCCAGTTATTGGAACAACCTCAACCTGATTTGCCTAGAGATTGTGGAATAAAATGGAGTAGATCCCATTCTTCCTGTAGGAGAAGTGGAGTTGCACAATCGTGGATCCGCTATGATTCATTCATTCAGCAGTTCAGTAGTTCAGCAGCGAATTACCGCCATGATCTTGGGCCCCTTTGGGCCATTGTGTTGGTTCCGCACTCAACTTTTGAACCCCAACCGCAGGTGGAGTGGAGGGGAGTCTGGGGCTTGGTCGGCGGGTCAGACAACCAGAACACAGTTTTCGGAACCAAAAAACATGGCGCAGAGCAAGAGATGAGCTCAAAGGCACAGCATGATATCATTGTGGTGCTTTATTGTCTCCGGCTGGCTTGTCCATCACTTTCGCAGGAAATGAGGCAAGCACAGGCTTCGGAAGAGCCAACTCCAGGGACGGGACGGGAGCCCGGGACGGGGCCAAACATTCCATCATGGAGAAGTCGGAGGAGACCTCTGTCAGATGCCCATGGAACATGCCGCGACTTATAATTAAATAATAAATTTGAATGCTCGCAAGGCAGGCAGAAAGGCAGATGGGCAGGAGGCGGTTCCAGTTAATAATTAATTGACATTTAGCAAAGAATTTCAAATGTATGGCAGGCTGTCGAAATTCGCACAATTTGGGTTTTATTAATGCTTGATTTATGGGACAGCCTCGCGGCTCTTTTCGGGCCTGCGAACATGTGCTTCTGATTGACTTTCGAGCGTTACAATTTGAAATCTCCGGCAGAGCATAGCAGCAAGGCCCAAGTGCGAGCGACTCGGCTTAGAGCCAAGCGCCGACTTGTGCTACCATTTGCGGGATAAAGCCAAAGCCTGCGATTTTGTATGGCGACATGCTCGCGATCCCCGTGAGATGGATCAGCCCAGATGTGGCTATGCCGATTAATCTGTCGGATAAGATGATGTGTCATTTAAATGCTCTTAACGCAGCACAAGCCTGAGGTATTCAGGGAAAATGGCAGGAGATTATGCAGGACAATAAATTCTTGACTGAACTGAAACTATCGTGAGATCATTGCTTATTCCTACCTGACTTGTGACGAGATTTACGCAGAGATATTTCAGATACTTATAATAGATATATCTAAGGGTTTAACTGATCTTAGGATATATCCTGTCTTTAAAGGTACACATTCATATATATTTCTCATCCGATCGTTGATGATTCATGCTCATAAAATATGTATTTACGAAGGAACCCCTCTAAAAAAGTGGGTTCTGTTCTTTGGACTTCCCAATGTACTCCCAACCTCTCTGTAATTTCGACAGTATCCGCTTACGGTTTGGCTTTCTTGGGAAATTATATGTTGAATGGTTTTCCTCCGAGATTCTGTGATTTCTTTTTCCGCACATCTCATTTTTGATATTTTTACCGATTTGCGACCATTGAAGCCACTTTGAAAGTAAAAATTGGACAGATCCACCAATTAAATAGAACGATGAGGTTAATGACGAATTACAAGAAGAACACCATAAAATAACGCTCATAAAACTTCTACAATATTCTGGAAAATTGTTTAAACTACTGGATAAATGATTTGTCGTTTAAAAATCGCAATGGAAATGCCCTTAAAACAGCAGTAAACTGAGAATGATTGCTGTGCCAATACTTAAGTTCATGACTGTATTTCGTATAGATCTGTTTGTACCATTATTATTAATATTATCTAAGGTACTAGTTAAATCCCAAGCGGTCTTTACAAGCGGTCGGAACAATCAGAGCTAAGGGCTTCAGTTCTAAGCGATGCCGGCGGACGTGCAAGTGTTCTTCTAATAGCAGGCCATTAGATGACCGATCATTAGAGGAAGGAAACGAAATATCATTTAATATCTAAGTAAATAAAGAAGAAATAGGCACACACCATACGTAGCTTCTTTAAGCAGTGATCTCCGAGTTAAGATTGAATGAAATGGTCACTGAAATTACTGAAATTGTGTGTTCCCCATCGAGATTTTGGGTTAAATGTTCGCTGGGGCCACGCATATTTTTGCAATGCCCATAAAAAATGAAAGAACCAAATCAAATTTTGTTATCTGGCGATGAATCACCGGACGACCAGTGCGTCAATTTCCAGTCGCTTAATTGGTGATCCAATACTCGACCCAACAGGGCCTCCAAGAGAGAGAGAGAGAGAGAGAGGGATTCTACACGTCTATACATACATACATACGAGTTGTATCTGTGTATCTGTACTTTGTTCGGTGAGCAAAAAAAATAAAAAGAAATTGGTTAACCCGTTCTGATAAGATTAGATTGCTCGAAGACCCCTCAAAACATTCGCTTCGGCTCGAAAGTCTTGCCACGGGACGGAGAGAATTGCATTTCCGATTGAAATTATTGCGAATAATGGAAATGGAAATGGGAAACGCTGTCTCAGGGTCAGACAATGGTCTCGGACTTTCCTTTAGTCAAATCCAATTAATAATAATAAAGCCGAGGCACTTGGGCTAACTGACTTTCAATTGTTTGCTCTGCCCTCCGCTCGCCCCGCCTACCATCACTCCGTGCTCCTCCTCCGCCGCCTGCATTTGATCAGGTTCAATAGAAAAGTATTTACCTTCTTTTTTTTCGTAATAAAGTTTTATAGATGTGATGGCTGGTGGTTGAGGTGGCTGCTGTGGTGCTGCTGTGGCGCTGTGGTGCTGCTGGAGTGCATGCCTCTGACGGTTGACCAAGTGGCCTCATGGCAATTTACTTTCTAATGTCAGGAGAAAAGTCATGTGCATGTCAACAGCAACAGCAACAGCGGCAACATGAGGCCAAGACGAGACAAGGCTTTTCTCAGATACTCTCCCTCGTGTTTTATTTAATATTAGCACTTTTTATGGATGATTTAGCGAAAATTCATAGAAAATACGATATCTGGCCAGATTTCTTTGGCTTTTATCGCAGATTATTGATTAATTAATTAAATAAATAAAAGAAGGAGATACAGAGAAACAGAGAGCCAGAAAGAGACCCGAAGAGGCGTCGACAAATCGCAATCTTCGCTTGTGTTTCCCACATTTTTGGGAGCGTGGAGTGGAGTGGAGCAGAGTGGACTGGAATGGAATGTTTGCGTCTGGGGACTGTAATTTGCATTACAACATCTTTAAGATATTTATCCATCAAATACGGGCCATGGGCTGTTAATGAGTGCCCCCACTCCACGCCTGATTTGATGTTTTCTGTGTTTGCTTACAATTAGCTGCAAGCCGCCTTCACTCCCCTTCGAATTATAAAACAATTAATATTCGTGAATGAATAATGAATCGGGAAGTGATAGATAGTCCGCAATTAACTTAATTACAGGCGTTTTGGCTTGCGGAGCGATTACTAAACCAATTTCCAAATGATCGAGCGGAACAGAGTTGTGTAATTTTACACAATTTATTGTAGACTTAGAACGGAACGAATGAACGTAAATTGACGGGGGATTACCCCTCTAGCTATCAACCATAATCGTACTCGTACTCGTATGCAACCCTGAACTGTTGAGTGCTTTGCTTTGACTTCCATATCGATCATCTATGGCAAAAACAACCCTTATTACGGAGCAGCGAGAGGAGTAGCGAGAGGAGCAGAGAGGAGCAGCGATAGAAGCAGCGAGTATCCTACACGCCATGTATGCTGTTTTTGGTTTTTTCGAGGAGTCTCAGCCGTCTCGGCAGTCGGTTGGGCAAGATCTATTGAATTCGGATTGAATTATCGCTGTTGAAATTTTATATCACTCGACAAATACCAAACATATGGTTGATGCAGTAAAAATTCATTCAGACAATGCCTATTCATATTTACAAAGGAATACACATCATCTTATGGTAGATCCATCATAATCTGAGAGACCATGCTCGTAGTATCCATCGAGTTCCCAGGCTTCTTATGATTTAACATCATAAAGACAGTTCGGTTCGATTGTGACCACAGTCTGGTGCCTGGAAACAATCCTCTGAATGGCATTCCGAAAGACCGAAAGACCGAATGACCGAAACCACAAAGCCGATCGATCCCCATTCTTCAATTATCGTAAACTCGGATGTGTGTGTGTTGCATAAGGCCCCCCAAAATGTGGGCTGGACAGACACAAAAGGTTCCCCCGAATAAAGGCCTGGGCTGGACCGCTTTAAATGTCACTCTTGCTTTCATCTTTTGTTGATGGAGGCGCTCCGCCCGCCCCGCTCCCGACGGAGTGAAAGAGAAAGAAATTATAAATGTTTATGGCCCCGATTCGGAATTAAAGCAGACAAATAGACGAACAAATTCGTAAGATATGCAGACTATGCAAATTTGCCAGCAAATTAAAATAGTTTCAAACTGAACCAAAACCAGAGCCAAAACCAAAGATACTAAGGCCTCCTCCTCGAGTATCTGAGGAGTATCTGTATCTGTATCTCTGGCTGTGCGCATGCGCATACAGCATACAGCATACAGCATCGTAGTGCTCGTCAACAGGTTGAATTGTTATTTATGGCGATATTGCTGGTGTTGTTTTTCACTCGCCAGGCAGCGGCGCGCCGGCTTTGAGAAATGTGAAAGATGAAAGCGTAAATGCTGATTAAAGATTGTTTCTTTCTGTATGTATGCCGCATATATACATTTATATTGTAATTTCAGCGTCGTATGGCAGCAGTATGCAAAGTGAAAGAGCCAGAAGCAGCCCCAGGCACTGTGCCAGCGGCAGAGCCAGCGCCAGAGCCAGCGCCAGAGCCGGAGTCAGTCAATCAGTCGGTCGGTTAGTCGGTTATGATAACAGCGATACGGGGAGAGACAGCACCCGCTGACTGCCGACTGCCGACTGCTGTCTAATTTCACAGTCATCAAGTCGAGTCAGCCCCAGCTCCAGCGAGAAAGCGAGAGTCTCGATTACAGTTTAGTCGCGCCTGCGCAGTCATCGCGGCTCCATGCAGAAATCTCCATCAAGGTGAATTACCCCAACCGAAGCCAGCCACGCCCACGCCTACCCAAAGTAAATGTGTCAAAAGAAATTAGATCTCTACAGATCCATGGAGATCCACGGTGGCTCTATGAATGCATCTATTATATAGTTGACCGATTTCGAAGGGAACTTCATTCAGTTTCAAAGATATCATATTATATGTATTACCATTTAGTAAAGCTATAAAGAGAGCGAGCCACTCGAAAGATTGAGATTACTCGGTGTCTGGCTTCATGCCTTTTAGGAACCCCCCTGATAAAGAATATCCGTACTTTCCATCTTCCCTTCATAGTTCTGCATTCCTCTATGTCTCTTGTTGGGGCTCTAAGATGGACACACCTGAATCTGTTCCTCGTTCTCGTGGGAATCCAGGGATTAAGGCGCAAGTGGAGGTGTTGTTTATGTGGCTGCCACTCGACACACATTCGATACGAGTCTATGGAGTCTATGGCAGGATGGATTTGTATGCCTATATATATAGTACATATAGGCATATATATGTGGGTATGGCCGATAAGATAGGAGTTCGAAAAACAGCTCTTTCGATGGCGCATTTCTGCTTTATGGCTTTTGGTTTTTGCCATTTTTTTCGATTGCGTTTAATTGCATCAAAATTTATTTATAATTCAAAGAGTACGAGTAAATATGGAAAACACCGGACCTTGGCCGGGCATCTATCAGCTGTAGCTGTTTCTGGGGCTGTTGCTGGGGCTGGAGGTGGGTAGGTGGTGTGGTATTCAGGGCCACTCCGATCCGTTAAACCCGAACGTGGGTCCACTTGTCAGAGACGAGACCCCACACACTGCCACACATTGTGGCACTGGCAAGTGTCATCGGAACAAGAGATGAAACGCAGAGCCACAATTTGGATTATCGTTTGATTTATTGGACCGGCGGAGGCACTTTCAAAAGCAATCTCCGACAGGGTCGGACCTACGGACAAACGATTTTCATTTCATTTCATTTCAAAATGCAGTCCCACAGTCGCAGTCGCAGAATTTCGTAACAGACAGACAGACAGACAGAAATGCAAACTGCACAGGTGGACAAGTTTATAGGAGAGGCCCAAAAAGCATAAAATACTGTCGTTTAACCAAACCAAAAAAAAGCAAACTACTTTTGGGTCTTTTCCGCACGGGGAGGGGGGACTGGGGGACTGGAATTGGGTTCAGGTTCGTGCTTATGTCATTTGCTGTCATTATGGAAATATTATTATATTAATTTGACCCCAAAACTGGAGCACCGCCAACAATAGGCAGCAATTATATGTGGGTCTGCGTCTACCACACCACATGCCATGTCGGCTGGGGTCTCTAAATCATAGGAACTGCATCTAATCTGAAGCGAACACAACACCACAAATTCCAAATAAATCCAGCCACAAAATGTTGCAAAATCGCATCGACTGGCACCTGGAGATGGTCAACTAAGTGGCACGGGAAATTAATGGGCAGCCAGCCATCAGCATGTGTTCAGGGGAATACGGAATATGATACTACAAATGGATAATACAAGAGTCTTCAATCTGGGCTAGGAATATTCCAAGAAACGATTCCAACAAAGCTGCAGTGGATCCGTATACCCGTATTGTTTAAACACAGATTAGAGTCATTTTTAAGACGAAATTAAGAGCAAACTCTGGGATTTTTTTAATAATAATTAAATGTTGAAATGTCATTGTTTTATTTGTCCCATCTCTCCCCCATCCTTGGGGTAACCTCTTCGCTTAGCCCAGGGCTACTACTGGGGTTTTCCTCAACAAAAACTGATTCGGAATTTGTTGTACAATTAGTTTCGTTATGATTTTGTTTGGGTTTTCTAGTTTCTAGTTTGGGGCTGTGGCCCTCGTTGGGGCAATATTTTGGTGTAATTATTTATACATTAAACCAGTCCGAGCGACTACGACTGCGGTGCCTTCTGCTGTTGTTATTTTGTCAGTTTTTTCACCGCTCATTTCCACAGCAGAGAAAACAAGAAAGTCATAGACCGAGCGATGAAATGAAACGAAATATCATCATCACCCAGTCAGCCCGAACCCGAAAGTACGGGTACGGGTACTCGCAATGTGGCGGAGGGATTGTTTCTGGCTTTCTGGCCGAATCTTTAGCCGCTTTCTTCGGTGAGGGATCCCGGGAGAAACTTCTTCTCGGCGGAAGAACAGAATGGCAGGTGATTTAGGGGGTTGGGGGCGGACTTATAATAAACTCAACGAAACAATAATCAACAGCTGACGCAGAGAGAAAGAGAAAGAGAGAGAGAGAGCGAGAAAAGTGCAAGCAAGGAATATGGAAAATTGGAGAATGAGAGAACCTACCACAACATTTTCCCCGATTCCGTTGAACTGCGCATGACACCTGACCTTGGGGTAGACAGACTTTCACTGCGAGCATTTTCCTCATTTTCCGCGTTTTCCTGCAAGCCTGGTGGAAATCGTAATGGCGAGTTTGTGTGTTGACAGATTCAAGCGCCAATTTGGCCAAGAATTTATGGAGCCATCGGTGCCCCCCTCCCCTCTCGACGGACGACCTCTTGCAGCAACGGCTGCGCGCCTAATCGAGGCGCCATAGGGCGCGGCGACCTGACGGCGCCGCCGACGCTCCCGTCACCACGGCACCATCTCCCACGCCATTTAATAGTCGTGGTCGTGGTCGCCATGGTCTTCATGGTGGGGCTGTGGCTGGGGCAGGGCACAGCACAATCAATGATTCGTTGCGCCGAACGATGCGGTTGTCAGAAGCTGATAGACCGCGTTTCCGAACTCAAAGACGAGCCCAAACCAAACCCAAGCCCAAACCAAAATCGAAGACAAAAATGGGCGGCAAGTTGAAAGCTTTAGAATGTAACCTGCCAAACGATTCCCTCGAGTTTTCAACGCCGATTTTCACACGTTTTAATCGCTTTGAACTTGCTCGGATAACACCGAAACCGAAGCAGAAACAGAAGACCAAAACCCATTAGAAGGTGCCATCGTATGGCATCGCATCTCTGTGTATCTCTCTGTATCTCTGTGGCCTCTGTAATAACTTGTTTGAGCAGACTAATTGCCGCTGCTGGGTCTGTCGGGTCTTTCGGGTAAAGGTAACCCCTTTGATATCTTTTACGCTCACGTTGACGAGCGAGTATCTAATGGGTTTGATTTTAGCTTCTAAATTGGTGGTAATCAAGCTGTTGCAAGGTGTTTCTTCGTTCTCTATTTGCCCCGAAGAAAGTTTTAAGATTCGTTCGTAGATTTCGAGTCGTAGAATCAACATTATCTCATCGTAAATGACTTCTGATGGGAATTCCATCTTCCTTATAGGAAGAATACAGAACAGTGTACACTGGCCAAAAGCGTTAGCAAATTCCTTGATGGTTCTTTCAACTCGCAGATGAACAATTTAATTAATATTTCCATCCAACTTCCTGCTTCTGCAGCTGAGTGTGGGTATGCCCTTAAGAATAAATACCCGTCTCTGGCTAATTGCTTACACTCTTCTACTTATAAGAAGCCACGCTAAACTGGCCTTGTCGATGCGGACATATGGCTATAAACAGACTTGGTCCATAGCCATATAGAGACAGAGCGAGGGAGCGACAGAGAGAGAGGCCTTAAGACCATCGCATCGAAGGTTGGAAATGTAGTAGAATGCAATAGCCATTTCGGGACCCAAAAAGCTCTGAGTCACATAGAAGAGTCGTCTGATGTCTGTTGTCTAATCTGTAATGTGTGATGTGTGGGGCGGGCCACACGTGAGAGAAGATTCCCTTGAAGACCCAGACACAAACGCAGCCACAGATACATTTTCCAATTAACGTGGCTTATCTAAAAGTCGATACCTTAGCAGCCTGTATTTTGACAGTCATAGTCCCCAGCATCGAATGATTAAACAATTAGCTGGGAGACGCAGACTCAGACCACGACCCAGACATGTTCTCCAAAAAGATCTGAAGATCTGGGGACAGATCTGAAGATCCCTCATCAATTACAGAAAAAGTGAAGGAGAAAAATAGAGAAACAAATACCAAGCTGTGATGAGAAGGCAAAGCCCCAACACCAGCCACAAAAGAAAGTGAAAAAAACAGCCATCTATACTCGCAGATGGGGTTGGGGGATGGGGATGGGGATTGAGATGGGACCTTCTTCATGGGAGTCGCCGTTTACACTTTCCCAAGACAACACGCAATCAGACGGAGAAGCGGACTGGAGAAAAACCTCAATCAAACGTCGGCGGGCTGCATAACTTAAATGCAGAGGTCATCATCGGCTCCGTTGTGTGGGTTGTTTGTTTGGAAAGCGGTCACAAGCGATGCCCAGATGCCCAGATGGATGGCACACGGAAACGCACATCGGGGCAACTATCCGACAATAAAAGCCCCAGAAAAAGAAAGAAGCTAACTGTAGCTTATTAAGTGAAAATGAAAGCGTTTGCCGGAGACAGAGAGACGGAGACAACGACAGACAACGAGACCCCCAGATCACCCTAACCGGTTGCCTGGCCAAAACTAATCCCAAACCGAGTTTCCATCACTGTCACACTGTAACCTCTAACCTCTGGTGGAGTAGTTGACAAAAGAAAAGCTAAGAAAAACAAATATTCTCATTCCTCAAATGAATTTTTGTAATATTTACCAGTATCTTCAATCGTTAAATTTATAAGACTATTCCCCTTTTATTTTTAAAAATTATTTAACTAAGCAAATAAATAAATTCGCCCCTTTAAGTCTCAACTATAAGAATTATACTCATCAAAATTATATACTGCAATATGTAAACCCACTACTGATCAGCTGATACATACACAAATACATATGTATAAATATATAGACAGATCAGATAAGAAATATCATGTTTATAGGAATAATCATCAGAGTGAAAAGATTATGCATGAAAAGAAAATACAAATATTTTCTGACATATTCAAAATTTCCAAACACGAATTTCCGAGTTCTCTGTAGCACCCTGTACCCCAAAAAAAACCCCAAAGACCTCGGATTTCTTGCCTTCCGTGTGGCGCATTCACTTACCTCTGTCGATGGCTGCATTGCTGTCCACGCTGCTGGTGGCACTGTCATCCATTTGTGGCTGCTTCTGCTTCTGCTCCCGCTGCTGCTGCTGCTGGGACTCCTCCTGCTCCTGGGTCTCCTCGAGCTCTGGCAGCCGCTCGGCGCCAGAGAAATGCACATTGCCGTCGCGGTGGAAGTGCAGCTCGAAGCTTCTGGGAAGGTCGGCCTCGTAGTCACCGCCGGACTTGTGGGCCTGGGCGGCCACCTTGTAGTAGAGGGAGCCGAACTGGTAGATGAGGGCCCAGGCCTGGTCCTCGGAGAGCGGGGCCTTGAACGAGTCCAGTATGTTGTTCAGGGTGACGCACTGCTCCGGACACGAGCACTGGTAGAATGCCTGCCGAAGGAGCTGGCGACTGCCGCCAGGCATCGGAGCCCCCAGCCCCAGCTCCAGTCCCAAGGTCCCGTTTCCATTCTGGGTTTTGGCAGCTCCTTTGGAGTGCGTGTGTGAGATGATGTGTGTGTGGGTAGGGGCCTGCTGGGCATCCCCGTTGGCACTGTCCGGCGAGGTGGAGAGGAAGCACTCCTCGGCCTCCGAGAACTTGCCCTTGGGCGTAGCCATGGCCTTGGACTCGGATGCACTCTGCGTCGCGTCGGCCTGCACGTCCATGTGATGCTCCGTCATGGCTCGCTCGGGTTGCCTATCCAGACTCGGGCTCTGGCTCGGCTGCAACGGTCCACTTGTCTCCTGCACCGCTCCACATATAAGGAGATTCGATGGCTTTGCTCTGGTTTAGCCCGGAACTTCTGCGGCTCCACTCAATGGCAGGTGGGTCACGATTATCCACAATTGTTCGGGGCAAAACTGAACAGATATGGGAACACAGAAATTGATTTTCTCCAGCACACAAGTGACGTTACACACAGAAATATGACGAGTACGGATACGGATACGGTTACGGGTACGGGTAGTGTGTGTATATGTTTGTCAAATCAGACACTGAACACTTAGAATTTTAGATTACGGGTAACACAAAAAGGAAAAAATACTGGACGAATACGAAAATCACACAGAGCGTAGAGCACAGAGCACAGAGCGCAATGCACGGGCAGAACTATGCTGTCGTCACGTTTTTATGCACTGTTGCCGTTATGTTCGCCTATTTGCGATGCTCTTTGCGGCACTTTTCTTTTACTTCGCTTTGCGTTGCGTTGCGTTGCTTTGCTTGGCTCTTGCTTATTTGGAGTCGCTTTGCCTCTCCTGTTTCAAACTGCACAACACTGAGCCGAGTATTATTCTTTTTATTTTTTATTAACTTTCCACCAGCTGCACGCGCACTAATTTTTTGTATGTTTACTTCGCTTATAACTGCAAAACACTCTGAATTTTATGTCAAGTGTATTTTGAAAATTTTAAATCTGTCATCTATCCGCCTGCCGTGTCCGCTCGGGTGAGAGAAAAGTTTTGAACAATCGCGCCAGCAGCGGCAAAAGCAGAAACAGAGTCGAAATGCAAAGACTGCTACGCTTGTTCGTTCGGTTGAGAGAGAGAGAGTGCGAGAGAGCGTGAGAGACCAAAAAAGGGAGAGAGGGAAAAAGCCGCTTGCAAAACATGTTTCCAATTCAACAATTGTCCGCTCAGCTGTTCGCTCTCTTGCTCGCTTTGGGTATTTATTTCTCTCTCTCTGCCTCTCTCACTTTGCATTTCTATTTTGATTCCGGTTTTCGTTGTGTTTGCGCTTCGTCGGCTGATAAGAGCTTTTGCCTGTCTTTGCTTTTGGCTTTTCTGTGTCTGTTGGTGGGGCCTTAATATTTCGATTCGCCGATTCCGAGAGCGAGTCGTGTTAAGGTCAGGCGGAGAGTCCGCTCAGTGGAGCTGCTGCTCGGCTCTCCGGGCCCCCAGTCACCGTAAAAACTCTTTGAGGCTGGCGGAAATGGCCGGGCTATAAAGAGTGCGGCTAATTAGATCCAAGTTAGTGCTCGTAGCTGATTACATTTGGGGGTATTTTTAGGGTTTTTTAAGAAAGACATTGAGCTGTTGACTTAATTTGATCAAATATATATATCCGTCCTACATGGTGGCCCTATCAAAAGGTTGCAGGTGCTCAAGCGATTGTCTTTCTTGGCCGATGGATGATCGTGTTCATTGTTGATCATTATCCAATCACTATATCTGTATAAATATTATTATTCAGCCAATGGTTACTTCTTTTAGAATGGAAATAAGTTGGGCCCCTTTGGGCTCCCTTTCAAGGTCCTCGGGGCATTGGAAAACCGCGCAACATCGGCCACCGGCATCCAGCATCGTTTGTAAGGGATCTCCATCGCATTTTTACGACTTAATAAGCCCCATAAGTACGGCTCACACCGACGACGACCAAGTTATGATATATGAGCCGTAAATTGAAACTTTATATCAATGCCGACTTGTTTGTTGGGGGAAAGATTTGCATACAGTATTATTACAGCATCGCCATCAGGCACCGGGTATCGGGAATCGGGCATCGGGCATCGGGCATCTGCGGTAAACTTTAACGACTTGTTTTTGCGCGTTAATAAAAAATAAAACACAAACAAAATACATTTCTCTCTGTACGTGCATTTTATTAATTGGCAGCAACTGCAGCCGAAGCGGACTCTTCGTCCAGGGCCCACGTAATCATCGAATAGCCATAAAAAGTGTGTCCTCTACTAGGTAGCACCGCACCACGCAGCTGGCCGATGACGACACCATCATCATCAGCAGCAGCAGCAGCAGCAGCAGCATCTTGCAGAAGCCACCAGTTGGGACACTACACCATCGACAATCACCATCCAAAGATACGGCAATTGTCTCGTTTTATGTGCCAATCGCTAATGAATTAATTAGCCAGGCCAGGCACCATTGCGTTGGCTTTAGTTTCTATAAAAAAATAATTGTCCGCCAAACGGGCACCTGGTCAAGCCTGGTACGAGCGGAGTTCAACAGCCGCCGCGGCGGCGAACTTCAACCCACAACCGGCAGCCGACAGCCGACAGTCACCCACCAACCGCCATCGCCCATTGCTGGCTTTGTCTGTGTTCTTGAACAATACGAGAACTTGACTTCCATGAATCATTCATAATTCGAACAGGCCAGAGCCACATGAAATGCATGCAGCCAAAGACAAGGCTCCGAACACCATGAGAATAGACGGACTCGAAGCCATGATGCCCCGCAAACTGAAGATCGTTCCAAAATTCATTAAAACTGATCTGTATATCTATGCTTTAGTGGAAATATTTTGTCCAAGGGGACAAACATACATTTATTTTAGTGCAATGTACTCGCTAGTACTCGTGTAGTAGAACTAATGAGTCCCAGGGTCTAGTTCATGCTTTATTTCTTTATTCTATTATACAAAGCTAACGATCGTTTTGCCAGTTTTTTTTCTTCAATTTTTTCTATACATTTTATTATGGTTTCTATGGTAAGAGCAACGAATTGTTGAGTTTGACCTTTCAATTTCAATGACCCATTCAAATATCTTTTTCAAGTATTGAGAATATATGTATATGAAGCAATTTTAATATTTAAAAAAAGATGAAAAATAAAAATTAGTTTTTAAAAAACAGAAATGATTTCTGTTCTAGTTTTTAATTTATTGGTTTTTCGGTGCAAGATTTTTGAAATCTGCCAGAGACTTATGTAATTTTCTGTAAGTCCATTCAATCTTCCATTCAATGTTGCATCGATTCTGATATTGATCCAAATTTTATCAATTCTAGAAGTACACGAGGATATCAACTTTCAATCCAATTTAATCCAAATGAAGCTATACTTATGGGCTTTGGAATTTAAAGTTCAAGTTTGTGTCATTCGGTATTCGGTATAAATACAATACGATACAATGGATTTTATAGATATACTATAGATGGATGCAAAATGATCATTAAAAAGAGTATAATTTTCGAATTAACTTCTAGATATCTCACCAAGAACATATCCGTCATGAGAGTTCTCCCTGTAACCCTATTTTCATTCCAGAAAAAAGGATTTCCTTTGGGTCGCTATTCACATTTCCAAGGACTTTGTTTTGCCAGACTGGCGATTCATATAGCATAATAATTTTAAGCATACAACAATATGACTATAACTACCATAACTTCTATAAAATTACTCACTTTTCGAAAAACTTCAATGAGATAGTCGGGTACACGCACACTCTCGCACCTTCCCTGTCTGACTGCTGACTGTTGGCTGTTCTATGGATCTGGGGGACTCAGCCAAGCGTGGCATTTTTGGTCAATTAGATTCGAGTTGACATGTCGCGCGGGTGGCACTTGGCCCGGCTCCAGTCGTTGTCCAGGCCCCAAGTCCGCTGTCGGGTTGGGTGTGGGCTTGGGTCCGTGCATTGTGTGTCATGCAACGGCGTGGCGTCTCCCTCCACGCGAGCCGGAAACGTGCATCCGTTTCGGCTAGGGCTCGATCTGCACCTACAACCCCTCCCCGTTAAATGCAGGCTTCTAGCCAGATTCTACTCGCAAACTCGTAAAACGCTCACGAAACTAAAGTCTCCGAATCTGTGCCAAACGCAAGTAAGCCGCTTCAGCCGAGGTCTATCCAAATTTGGTGGCTGACGATTGCCACATGCTGCTGCAACGGTGTGTAGTTTTTGTTGTAGCTGTTGCTCTGGCTGTTGCTGCAGAGGATGCAACGCTTCGCTGCGCCTGACACTTTGCTCAAAAATTGCATAAAGTACGTTTTCGAGGAAGTCATCAGATGGCAAAATAGAAAATGGATAATAATGGATATCTGCTGCCCTTTTTGCGGGTTGCTTCACTGTGTCAAAAACGTCTTTCAAAATTCAGATTAAGTATCGATCAAAGTGCGAGCAATATTGGTACTTTTGAGCACTATCAGCTATCACCAAAACAAGCTCTATATCCAAATAGAATCCCGGCTGGTTATTGGAGCCTTAACCCATAAGCAGACCAGGTGGCATCTCTGTTCAATGCGAGATGTGAGAGTAATTAAATGTCTTCTAGCTCCCAGTTGCATTCTTCTTCCGAAATGGTTATTGTTGTCACAGCCACCGCGTAACGTTCATTAAAGAAAATGATCAAAACCTGCCAGTCAGCCAGTCAGACGTTCCCCCGATCCGTCAGAGTCGGTGACGGAGTCGGAGCCGGAGACGGAGTCTACCTGCCTGCCTGCTCAGGGCTGATCTTAACTCACGTGTGGAAATCATGGCAGCTAATGTGCATTATATTTCTTTCCTCTGTTTGCTATTAGCGTTGTTATTGCTGTGTCCCTGCATTCATTTGGCCCCTTTGCTCCCTCCGTGCAGGCCACAATTGTGTAATATTCTGTCGGCATTTGTGTGCATCCCCCCACCCCAGCCCTCAGTTGGGGCTGCTCTAAAAACGTGATGCAATTAGGCCTCAGAGGAGGCGTAGATGGAGGCCCCCAGATGCAGTCGGGCAGTCGGCATGTGGGTTCAAGATCGGACAAAGACAGGAGATACGGGGGGGAAAAAAAGTGTGAAAAGGGAGCCCAGAGTTATGATTATCGTACGTGTTCTTCTAGTTCTCCCCATCGGGGAGAGGGTAATCAATTTTTTCATGTCTTCATTATTTTTTATTATTTTTATTTTCATTTTCGAGTGTGAGAATTTTGTGCATGATTTAATGGGTTCCGGGGACCTACTCATACGATCTTTGGCATGAGGCATGAGAAAGTTAAGAATGGGGTTTCTTAAATGCTAGATCGGACGAGCTAATGGGGGAATGACAGGAAGATCGGGAAAACTATAAATCTAAAAGGAAGGGAAAATAATCCAAGTAACACTGAATCCACTAGAAGATGGCTTTCATAGCAATCCAATTCGTGAACTTTCCCTCATTCCCATGGTATGCCCACCCACTATTACTATAATACCATAACCATCTGTAATTGAGACCCAGTTCTGCTGCTGGTGCCATCTTGACACCCATTACTCATCATCACACCGTTCGTGTACCGTACCACATGTGGCACATTGACCCAAGTGCCGAATACCAGACCAGCTAACCCAGAAACCCCCAGCGGCAAGCGATACGAATATTTTCTATTTCCATTGGGGAATGGCAAATGGCAGAATCTTTATGGCACTTCAATTACAACAATACGCATTATTTTCGTTGGGTATAAAACATTTTTCAGCGGCTTAAGTGTATCGGCCCGTTCGGGTAGAGGAACGGAGATGGAGGCCGTGCTCAAGTAGACGTGACAAGAGACAAAGGCAGGCCCGAACAGAATCCATGGAGCGATTTGGCATGCCCAGTGAAAGCAGCAACGGAGAGAAGAGATAGTAGTACCCTTACTAATGGTAGTACCAGAGGAATGGTAATCGCACAGATCGCAGAACGATTCCTAGCAGCGCTCCAATTTGTGTTCACGTAATTATTTCAGGTAACTCCGAGAGCGAGACGCGCAAGACCCATTTAAACGGTAGGGCAGCGTATTAAAACTAAGTGCCACTTAAGCCTGCCCAAAAGCTTTTTATTTTCAGAACTTGCGCAAAAAGCCCTGACAGACAAAGAGATTGGATTGTCTCTCGATGCCTCCGATGCCTCCGATGCCTCCGAATGGGGCACATTTACTACTCAGTACTACCCGTACTCGTAGTAGTCGTAGTCGTACTTTGTAGTTCGTTCCTGCCTCCTATGTGCAATGCAATTTCTAAAACGTGATTCGTGCAGAGACAAAATGCCATACTCTCCTCCTCTTCGGCAGTGGCAGTGGAGACCATTAATATAATTTGTGTCTGGAGTTATTTCTCCTCAGACTTGGAGTCTGCCAGTTCCGATCCGTACCGAACCGAGCCTCGTCCTAAACGATTATGAGCTCCGAGCTGGAGTCGAAGTTGGAGTCGGAGTTGGAGGCGACTGATGTTGTGAAAACATGCCACAGTTTTCCATATCGCATTGTTGTTCCGCTCACGGGGTCACAGTCCCCCAAAGCACCTCCCTCCCATATAGATCAAATGGAACCGCTGATCGTGTCGTGTCGTCGGCGGCGATCGATTGCTCTTTTCCCGGTCTCGGTGTGTGTGGTGTGTGGGCTTTCCTCTTATTTATTTACAGAATTGTCTACGCTTTTTATTGGATGGCGCTTAATTTTTATTAGCGCGCAACCGAAATGAGTTTTTCATGGGAACAAATGGCCCCATAGCGCCCGGGGCTGGCTTGGCGTGTTGACAGCCCGATAAATTCGAGTCAGATGATGGGGGGGGGGTTTCCTTCTGGAAATGGAAAATTGAAGTTGCCAAAAACGGTCAGCGGGCCACACAAGTCACCAAAGGCGGATTTAATTGGGGCAATAATTTAATTGTTGTTCAATTGAGATCTTTTCGAAAACTCTTTCCGTTTTTTGTGATCAAATGATGCATGGGATCATACTGATCCTGAACAAATAAAGAACTCCTTCTGTGCAGCATCTACTTTTCCACATTGAAGGCTCCACATGCTGCTCAGCCCAGTGGCCATTAGCATGGACAAAGAGCCAGCCGCAGGACCCAGCTGCAGCCACCAGCCAAGCACCACACAGGTGCCGACAACAGGTTGGCGACACTTTTTCATTATTTAGCGGCAATATTCAGAGAACACTTTAAGACTGCGGTCTGGGGCGGTCTTTGAATGGAGGCGACAAATCAGCGAGGATCGGGCCACGATCTGCGGTTATACAGTCATAAACTAAGCGACCACCAGGATGCGGGGCGGAGAGGGGCGGGGCGGCCGGCTACCATAAAGCAAACTCTTTACGAGTCGATTGCCGACGACTACGACATCGACATCCCCGTCGACTGCCGACTGCGATAATGAAGATCTTGTTCTCACTTTCCGGGCAAGGAATAGAGTCGCTTGGCGTCTAATGATGGGAACCAGCCGTTTTGCAGCCACTGGGAAAGCGATGGACCACACAAAAAGAGGCATCATCAGCCAGAGAAAGATAGAGAGAGAGTGAGTGAGAACCAGATCGATCCTGCACTGCTCTGCTTCGCTCTGTTGGGGACTTGGATCGACTCCGAACTGACTGAAACCTGAGCGCACTTTCATTTTCAGCTCCCGCCGCATAATTAATTGCGACCGAAAGTGGACAACGATTTTTCGTGGCAGCAGAAAGTAAAATGTGGCCCCGAGCTGCTCCGCGCCCCTCCGCAGGAACAACGAACCTGTCGACCAGCCGACTGTAAACCGGATCAATGGAGGCCCGCTCAACTTTCTTCTTGCGGCTTCTGACACACTAAACTGACGCAACGCAACGTGTGGCAAGTGCAACAAGTGCAGATCAGAGCGGTGCAACGCCCACGAGCCGAAGATCTACCACGCAGCCACAGGCACCGCAGGAAGGCAGCTTCCTTTCCAGAAAGAAATGAGACTTCAATGGCGGGGCATAAAAATGAAAATTAAGCATCTTTATGGGTGATTGGAGGGGGACAGGGAGCCGGTGCCGGTGCCGGTGCCAGCTGGGAGCATGCCTCATTCACACGATTCAGAGTCAGAGTCAGATTCAGATGGTGAGCCTACCCTGTGTGGCTGCATTGCCATCCGGGTATGTTGGGTCCCCGCCTCCCATTGAACAAATAAATAGTGCCCTTTCTTTGAATGATGGATCCCATACGATCCGATCTACTCACAGGTTGATTATGTCTTTCATCTGTGGTTAATAAATTCCAAAATTCAGTTAAAGGGCGCCACATAGTCGTCGACCCACTCTCGATGGGATCCGATCCGACTGGCTGCAAGGAGTGCTGGAGTCGGAGTCGCCGAACCCAAACCCAAGCCCAAACCCGATCGACAGTCCACTGCCTGACAGAACCAGTTTAATGGCACATGAAATTTCACCAAAAAATCTGTGAATCTCCAAGTCTAGCTCGAGGAGGAGGCGCATGGGAGTCGGGGACACGGGGGACCCAGGGAGACACAGGGGGGCGTGGCCAGTTGATTTGCTTAAAAAGAAATTCACTTTCCTTCGACGATTTTTACTTTTTCAAACTCTGTGTGCGACTTTTTTTTGTCTTTTCTGTCTTTCGTTGTTTTCCTTTTTTCCTTGCCTGGCCGCAAGTCTCTCCATCCTATCCTCCATGGGCCTGGAAGGCGAAGAAGGTCACGCTATGTTGTAGATCATGAGGATCGGATCCGACAAGGCCCAGACCACGGGAGGCTGCTAGGCTGCCAGGCTGCTGGCCGCTGGATACTGAATGGTGGATGGTGGATGGTGGCTTGGTCAAAGTCGCAGGCTAAGGCTAAGTCTGTGCTGTGGCTGTGGTTGTGGCTGTAGCTTTGGCTGGGACTAACAAACCCAACAAAGCAAAATCCACAATTGAATGCAATGTCTTGCATTGGCAATGAGCGCAGAAATACTTTTAATGAAAGTTGGCACTTTGCTTTTTGGGTTTTCTGGCTTGCTTTGGGGGGATTTCGTTTTGTTTCGTTTAGTTTTGTTGGTTTTTCGGTTTTTGATTTGTGGCAGGCAGCCGTGGAAAATAGACTCGTGGCAGGCAGAGACCGAACAGAGCGTTTTCCAAGGAGCCTGGAGCTTGGCGGAGGTGTTTGCAGAGGCTAATTGGATGCGGACAATGGATTACTGGATGGTTTATTGTCGTCGATGGGGAAGATCCTTAATTGGTAGGAGGCCCGTGAAGATTTTAAAGTAAATCAGTAGCAGTTTTTGATAATTTCATAAATACTCTCCATAAAGCATATAATTTATGACCAATTTATGGTAGATAACCTCTCGTCTTTGAGCCTAACGAGATACCTTTGCAGAGAAAGGATCATTTTAAAGGATAAGTCTACATATCTTCTTTTCCTGGCGATCATATTTTGGAAACTAACGTAGTAACGCATCTTCTTCTGAGAAAGTGAAAGCCAGTCAGAAAAACGGAAAGCTCCTCGGCTATTGTCCTAATCCTAATTCCTAATACATATATGCACATACTTCAAGGAAAACACCATCCTTTGCTTTTCAAAGTCTGAAGTACTGAGATCTGAATAAACGTCGTTTTGCAGATCAGCAGATGAAAAGTGCTTGGTACACCTATTGTATCTTTCCTAGAGTATTACGTCTTCCTCCAATGGCACAAAAAACTTCGCCAATTACAGAACCTTTCGCTTTGTGGAGCATTCTTATCGTAGTGGAGTACTGGCAGAAGAATAACTTCCGATCCTGTGCATACATCTGTAACGAAGATCTGTGTAGTCTCTTTTGTGCTGCAATAACATCGCTTTAATTCACACGCTGTTGCTGGGCGTTGGCTTTAGTTTGAATTTGTACATTGTAGATTTTTAATTATTTATGTAGTTTTGTGTGCGTTGTGTGGGTGCTACCAGATTCCAGTTGAATGTGGAATGGTAGTGGGTTGAAGTGTGCGTTGGTCCCAGTAAAAGAGCCCCTCAGAAGTCACCGTTTAAAAGTATACAACGTGTGGATGGACATTGATCCGTGTCCCAAGTGTCTTCATCTTTGAGCATGTATTTAGTGTTTCTTTAGTTCTTTTCGTCCTTTGGTGGGGGCGGCTCCTTCTCGGGCGGAGCGGCCTCCTCCTGCTCCTTCTCCTCAACCTCTTCCTCGATGCCATTGTGCAGCTTAGACCAACGGGGAACTTGGAAGAGTGCCCAGAAGGGGATGATCATCATGAACAGTATTGAACCCCAGCCCATGATCAGCTTCTGTCCGGGCGACATTGGGAATCGCGGAGGACCAGCAATGGGGGCATGGTGACGCACTTGTATCACGGTCCCGGCCACGGGCCACATCTTTTTCGGTGGCAGAAGTTTCCGCATCAAAGTTAAACTCATGGCGAACCCTGTGCGGGAGAGCCGTGAAGCATCCACAGGAAAAATATGGAAAATTAGGGAAAAAACTTACACAGTTGTTGACGCCTGGCTAAAATAAATTAAAATAGCCTTTAAATCGACCTGACAGCTGAACTGACAGATGACACAACCAGACAAGGAAACAGTTTGACTGGGTTCAAATGCAAAGGTTAACAACGCAGCATTAAAAATGCTAATGAAAGTGGTGTCTGCACTCGCTTTCAATTTCGATTCAGTTTTGATTTTTGACTGCGTCGAAGACAAAGCCCTCGAAAAATGATGGGAAATCTTTTGTTTATCATTGCGTGCACAGGCTGCTCGGGCTGGAATTAATCAGAGCCACCAATTGAATTTATTAATAACGTGCAAACTTGAATTTGTTTTCCCGCTCAAAAGTAGCGGTGCTGGAAAGCGGAGGGCGATCAGCTGTTGGCTCAATCGATGGTTTTACAAATTGTAGACAGAAATATCGATAGAAATATACCACTCGCATCCAGTCGATAGTATCGATGGCCGAACTGCTCTCTTCGAAACGGTTATTGGCTCTTTTTGCTCTCCTTAAATAGGTTAAATCTTTTTTTTCCCCCCTCTTTGAATCGGTTATAAATCGGTAGCAGTAATGAGTCCCATTCCCTACTTTAAATTATGTACTTTAATTACTTTACTTGGAACTGCACTTCCACGGAATATTAAAAGCGAGGAATATGTATAATAGTCAGTATATTTACGGTATATTTTAGTATATTTCTGAGGGTCGGACGGTAAATTTGATTGATGGTCACACTGCAGCTCAGCTGTAATAAATATGTTTCAAACAAAAACAATCAAAAATCTGCGAAAATGTATGAAAAGTCCACAGGAGGTGTCGCCTTCGAGCGCAAGCAAGGGTAAGCAAGTCAGCACACACCACAAGAGGATCTGCTGAATACAAATATCACGTTTGCAGTGGCTCCCAACCCGACACACATCAAGCGCGCATTACGCAGATCGAAGAGTTCATCAACGAAGTCCTAAAACGCGACCTCAAGGAACTGGAGGACTGGATCGGGCAATACAACCAGGAGATCATGGAGTATGTCCAGCTGAAGAACACCCTGCAGACATTCGACGCCCACCTGCCGGAAGGATACAAGACCCAAGTGAACATCGGCAGCAACGTGTTCATGCAAGCGCGCGTCTCACAAATGGACAAGATCCTAGTGAACGTGGGCAAGGACGTGTTCCTGGAAATGAGCATGGCGGAGGCGGAGCGCTTCAGCGACGTGCGCATCAAGATACTCACCAAGGAGGCGGATGTCCTGCGCGATGAGAGCATCAAGAAGCGGACCCAGATCAAGATGTCTCTGTTGGCGATAGGCGAGCGGGAGAAGCTGATGCAGGAGGAGGTGCGTCAGTGAGCAGCCTTTATCGGTAGCGGGTAGGGGAAATAGTTGTACACTAGCTCTCAGTTTATTTAATTTCGATTACACTTAAATTTATTGTAAATGTGTTGGCCGAATGGTAAATGGGTTTTAGCTAAATGAAATTTAAATGTACTTGGGATTTGGACTGCGAATGCTATTCGAACAATAGGCTATCCGAGGACTATGAGTTCCTTGACAGGGATGAATTTTCTTGACTCGACTGAACTGCCGCCTGTTCCTTCTCGGTAACTCTTCGCAAACTCGGCTGATCTTGGGGCACTGAGTGGTCATTGAGCATTTTAGAGTGGATGGAAAGGCGCTGTGATGTATTGGCCAGGATGCGCATACGGTTGGCCATCTGCTGTATTGTTCAATGTGAAGAAAATAATTAGTGACAGGTGGGTCAGGGTCAGGGTATTGATTCGGGCACTCATCACTCACTTCGTCGCCGATATGGGGGGGGACCCGGGCACAGTCCGGCTGTGGCGAAGGGGATGTGCTACGGTGGACGGCTTGCTTGACCCGTTGTATCTCGGCTTCAAGTAGGGAATGGTCCCGGTGCAGGGACCTGTACTCATGAACCAGCGTCTGGTTCTCCACCATGAGCACTCTGATGTGCTCCTCTGCCCGCTTCTCGCACTGCCGCTTTGCCTCGTCCACCCTAATCTGTGCATCCTTCCACTGCCGAAACGAACTGATTATCCCCTCCTGCTGCTGGTTTACGTCCGCCTGCTGCCTGTCATTCCACACGGAAGCTGCTCTTAGATTGATGTACATCCATTCATACGGCATACCTACTTTAGCTTGCCCCGTATCTGCTTGTGTTCGCACTCGTGTTCCCGAAGCCTCTGCTCCAAGGTGGCATTGGTTGCTTTCAGCTGCGCGACGGTCTCTTGCTGCATTTGGTTCCATTTTTTCTGTTGATCCTGCAGGCTTTGGATAACCCGCCGCGAATTGTTCAGCTCCTTTTCGCTGATCTTCAGCTGGTCGCCAAACGCCTGCTCGCGTCCGGCGGCTTTGGCATCCTTCTCTCTTAGGGCCTGGACCTCCTCCCGCAATATAGTGCGCTGGAAAAGGTAGGGATTGTTAGTGGGGATATTTCAGATGGAGTTTGAGAATCGGTCTCCTACCTCTATTATCACCGATTTATGCTCTCTTTCCGCCTGACAGGCAGATTCCTCTAGGCTCTTCTGGCGCTTTTTAAACTTCTTCAGCTCCTTGCACTGATCCTCGTAGGTAGTCTTGAGCTTTTCGTGCTCTTGGCAGACTTCCGCACGTTGATCTTCAAGGTTTTTCAGCAAGGAGGCCATCTGACGAATCTTTTGATTCTGTCCACCTGCGGTGAAAGGGATTAATTCTCTCTACTCCCACTACTCATTTCCACTTCATCGAAACTGACTTTGTGCCTGCTTGAGGCTGTGGATCTCTTCCTTGAGTCGCTGGTTCTCGCTGAAATCGGAGTAGCTTTGGATCATTTTCTGCAGGTGGGACACTTCCGAATCGCGATGTCCTAGCGTTTCCTGCAGCCTACTTATCTCGTCGGCCAAACGCTGGTTCTGTGATGGAACGGGAGTGGGGCAGAGATTAAAGAAAGTAAAGGGTTTAACAATGCAGTCAATGAGTCTGGGGCTATTGTGTCTGTGTGTGTTTGAGGCCAACTTGTATCTCTAGTTCGCTGTTGATGTTGATCCGGGGTGGTTCCTCCAGCTCCAAGTCCGATTCCGAGCACTGCTCTAAATCGGAGTGCTGCTGCTGCTCCACTTGCTCGGTCAGCTCCTCAAGGTCCCGCTTGAACTCATCGATAATGCTCAGGTAGTTGTCCCGCGTGGCCTGCAAGATCTCCGATTGGGTTTGGCAGTGGAGTAGGGTGTGCTCAAGCTCCTGTCGATGAGGACAGTCCGCCGCCTCGTCGGTCTGGAGTACATAACAGGTGGAAATGGAAAATGGGACAGGAGCCAATGTGCTAGGGCTTACCATGGCAATGCTCAGAACTCTCTCAGAAATCAGTAACTAATTATCCTATGCCCGGAGACGGAATACGGAACATCTACTGTCAGGGCTCTCAGACAACGTTGTCTACGGGTTGCTAGAGGGCTCTAAGCTCTGGCAGGGTTTCTTGTTGCTGTTGATTTTAAATTGTTTTTGGCGTCGTGTGAGTGGTGCACCTTTCGTGTCGTGTCAGTTTCATATTGCACAGACCCAAAAATACTCGTACATACTCGTCTCCGAGACGAATTTCGGCTTCATTACCGTTTCATTTCATTTCATTTCAATAATATTGCTATTAAAACTTTGTCACGAAAATAAAACCAAATCGAATTGATAGACTCTGCCTCCTCCCTCGGCCCACTCACACCCTAGAGCTCCGTAGTGCCGTAGGTGGCAAGGTATCGGGTTTCAAAGTTCTGTTTCTTTGGCACTTCGGCAGTCGGAGTCGAAAGTGGGGAGTCGGGAGTCCCCCTCGAAGGTTGTCTGTAGTTTTATAGACATTATTATACTTATTCCGCCCCTGTCCTCGCCTGGCCCGACTGTTTGACACGATTTGAAAATAAAGCTGCCACGGGTGCCAGGGCTGCCACGGAATCACATACACGTGTACGAGCGAACTGAGACGTCAGTCAGTCAGGCCGTCTGCTCGGATTGGATTGGCGCAGGGGAAGCGTGGCTACGCGTACTTAAAACACTTTTAAAGGCATATTATAGAGGAGTAGGAGGCGAGAGAGCAGCCAGTAACCAGGAACCGTTGCGAGCGATCCTGCTGAATATGATAGGCTATAGGAATGTGAAAATCGATTAAGACAAATGGCTTGGCCTGGCTTGGATTGGCTTGGCTTGGGGGCAATGAATTGTTATGATTTGTTGGGGACTTCTGTATCTCTCTCTGTATCTGTACCCATCAAAAGTTGTCCTACAAGTGGAGGGAAATCCGCTAAATATGCAAGTAGTTTTGAAACTAGTTTTTCAGCACCTTTCGCTGCCTCAGCTTGCACATTTACAGTTTTGCCACCCCCTGTCCGTGCTTGCCGCCACTCAAAAACAATTTACAGTTTGGGCCAACTTTTTCCGACGTATCACCGCGCGGCTGTCAAACTTTTTGGCTAATTGCACGCTCTCCCCGCCACCAGACACCAGCTGAAACACTTCGCGTCCTTCGTTTTCGCGCGCATTGCCACCGGGAAACTTGACTACAACTTTTTGTGAGTGGGTGGGACACTGCGAGGGTGAGGGCGAGGGCGAGAGCGACTAATTAAGGCTCGTAAATTGTCTGTTTTACGTGTTAGTCTAGCGGCGCGGGTTTATGATGTTCGCGGGCTTCGTATTGGACCAGAGTCCTGTGCCTTCCGTGGCTTTGTCTCACCCGAATCCGAATAAACAGCAACCGACGACGGATGACGGGATTCTGATGTGGACTGCGCTTCCAAGTGCCGACGACTCCTCGACTGTTTCCGGAGCAGTGTTTATTTTGCCCTGGCTGACTATGATAGAGATGATCACGTGAAGAGGGATTTACGGGTACGAGTATATCATCGACTTTGCCTCTTAAATTGAGCTTAGAAACCTTTTATATATGTTCCATAGTGGGGATGCGGATGATGGACTTTCGAGTTTTAGTCATTGGTTAGAAATCTCTAAAATGGAAAAAATGTTTCGGATGGATTCAGTGTGGTGCCGTGAGGCTCGTGCTCACGGGCTTCACGAGCACCTCTGGCCTCTAGTCTTCCCTCCACTCATCGATATGCATATCACTGCTCGCCTGCCTCGCGTGTCGATTGTAGGTAAATAAATAACACGAAACCTATTTCCGATTCCCCAGTTGGGGACGGAAAAGGCGAAGGCGAAAGAAAAGGAACAGGAAGGGGGGGAGGGCAATTCCAGACGAACTTACATATAGTGGAGTTTCCTCAATAAACACATTCGCGAGCGATTTGTATTTGTCGCATGTAGACAGCAACGCGGGGGGCCGTGAAATGAAATCTTTTACTTTTGGCTCGTACAAAATATATGGGTAAATAAATCAGACGACTCGAATGGCAAGTATTGTGTGTACATTGTTCATCATTCCAGCAGGGATACAAGCACGAGTACTAGGGAGCAGTGGAGTGCTAGGTGCACACAGGGTCTCTGGCTGTGGCTGTAACTCAAACTCGAACGGGAATGTCATTTACCACATAGGATACTTGCAAGTGTGTCGAGTGAATCGGATATATATGTACTTTGGCCTCGGATTGCATTGATACGAGTAGCATGATAAGGCTTTCGTTCCGGAACTCCCTGCTCCTCTCTTTTTCGGCCCATTCGAAAAGTTACTTTTGGGCTCGCTCCCCCAATAGGGCGACACATTTGTGTACACGTACAGTACATACATCAGATAAACAAGTCCTTACTTATGGGTATATTTAACAAGTCAATCCCTTTGCCTTTTGGCGGGAAGAACCATTTGCTTTCCTCGATAAATACACTTAAAACTTGTACTTGAACTACGCGAGTAACGAAAACTGTTATCGCAACTTAACCACTATTCATTTATCTAGGCTTAAGCAAACTGTTTCGATGGGTCAACGGGGGACGGGACCCAGTTACTTGGAACTTCTGGACTTGGTTGCTGGTTTCATCGAAGCTTTCGATGTGGGTCTCGACGATTGTTTCGATTTTGTTATAGCTGCAGGTTTGTCTTTGGCGGGCCCTGTTGTATAAAGTGGAGTTTTTGTGTCGCTTTGCTGCATTTGATGTGACATGTTAAAAACAATAAATGACTATTGTCTGGCAGTCGAAGCCGTCTGATACTCACCTTCTGTTGCTCCGAAGAGACGTTTTCCTGATTGTTTACGTGTAATTTATTAATGACAGCACAGAAGGGGTTTCCCGTTGAGGCTGTTTCATATATTTCCTCGTACGTGAAGCCTTCAAAGCCCTGAATAGAAGGAAGGAATTTATTCAGAACAGTTTTATTCAGCACAGGAATCAAGACTATATATTTATTGACCCAAAAATCTCCCGGTCTTCGTGGAGTTTTCAAAGCTCGGACCGAACTTGTAATCTACGATAGAATCTTTTGATTAAATGTCAATAATCTCCTATAAGAATGATGATTTTTGAGTTTTTTGAGTTCCACCACAAAGTCTTTCTAACATATTCAACTATCTAATCTATCTATCTAGCTTTTGCAATTATCTTGTAAGCGAAAAAGTGCCCAAAATCAAGCATAGCGCCAATTATAGGGTTATCTAGGTTAAGCCCATATATGGATTTACTAGCAGATGTGAATATACCCTATTGCCACCCAACCCAATCAACTCACCATCTCGATAAGTTTATCGGCTATACCCTTGAGAACTTCTGCACTCCTAGTGTTTACCAAACTTTCCGACTTAAGCCTTGAAAGTAAATCTGAAATGTGGAAACAAGGCAATCTTTAGGGGGGGAGAGCCATTGATCAGAGATCAAAAATACCCACCGCTGTTTTCGTTCAGCAGACGTAGGTAGTTGCTGTGCAGTTCCTTGTTGGTATTGCTGTAGGTCTGCAGCTGACATCGCAAGGCCTCAAGGGCGTTTCCGTCCGGATCCGAACAAACCGCAGTGATCGGAGTGCTGTAGGGTTCAGAGTCGGGGTTGTCCGCGTCGTTTCGGAGCGCGTTCAGTTGGTTTCGAATATTCTCCAGAGTTCTATTGGCTTCAACGACTTGTCGGCTCTGAAAAAAAGAGTGAAGGAGAATTTGGAGTTACAAATTGTGGGAGATTCCTTACAAACTTCTGGAATATCATGTAAAGACGATTCCGGCAGATCTGCGTGGACTGGATTTCGTGCCTACTATGCATCTCCAGCAGAGCGTTGAGTTCCGCATCAAGTACCTTCAGAATCTTGCTCTCCTGCTCATCTTTCACAGAGAGCTTATTAAGGAAGCAAGAAGCCACCAGCTCCCCGACCCTCGCCATTTCTTCATTCGCCATCGTGGACAACGGCTTAGGCTGCAGCACTTTCGCAAGGCGATCCGTGATATCCTGCAGCTGATTACAAGCCAATGGCAACAAGCTATTAATTGATTTCATTTTGTTTTCTATTTATTTCTGTTCTTGGGTTGATTTGTTTTGTGTTGTAGTCTATTGTTGTATTGTTTCAGGAGTGACATAAATTTTTCTACGTATCAAACAAATAAAACGAACTGAAGTAAAACCGAAATGCAGGCTGATCAAAGTTGTCGATTAAGTCGATTAGTTGATAAGAAAATCTCGAGTCTATCAATAAAATAAGTAGGTGTGCAAATACATGTATAGGTTTCCTAAACTCAGTCCCAGTCCCAGTCCCTGTCCCCCTCATGGGATCACCTTCCCTTCCACTTACCTGCTCATTGAGCTGGGCAATTAATTGGTCCTTCATGATTAACTTCTGCCTGGCCGTCTGGACCACCTCATCGAGCGCACTGACCTGGGACCTCAGATGGCAAGCCTCATCGTGCTTGGAGGCCATTTCGTTGACCAGAGATTTAATGCACTCCGCCATCTGGAAGGAGGAAAATGAAAATCAAATGAAAGCCAATCTTAGAACAATAGAAATCGTAAATTTATGAAAGCAATGTAAAGAACAAAAACGTCAGTATTAACGGAAGACTCGAATGGAGTATCTTCAATGTGGCAATGGGGGACTGGAGGAGCCGCTAAGGCAGCCTCCTCTATGGAGGAGGTACCCACCGAGTGAGTGAAGCAACCTGATCATTGACCTACTCTATATCTTACCTTTACGCTCTCGCTTTTCGGATGACTCTGCTCGCGGGATATGCCCAGCAACTGGTGTACAGTCAGGGTCTCCAACGAAAGGCTGTCCATGTCCCAGATGTTCCGGTGAAAGGCATTTTGTAAGAACCGTATAATTTCGCAGAGATCCTTCCGCAGCTTTCGGTTCTCGCAAAGCGCCTGCTGCTTCTCCGCATCGACCGACTTTACGCAGGACATGACCTTTCCCATGGTCTTCTCTTCAAGAGCCGACAAGTTGGTGAATGTCACTCTGTTTACGTGCAGTAGGTACTGCACCCACTCTTGGAATGTGATCAGACGGAGCTTGAGTGGGAGGCACTGCAAGAAAGATTTTAGTTAGGCGTTGGGATGAAGTCTGTGGGGTGGATTTTGTAGCCTCTCACCGTTGAATCTCCGCTCTGACAGTCAAGGCAGTCGATCTCGTCCAGTCGCTTGAGGAATATTTTGTTTAGTTTGAGGTTTATTTTGGAGGCCACGTCGTGTGCCTCAGGCAGTTCCTCCAGCAGACGGTGATAGTGCTCCGTAGATATGGGTTCAGTGCTAGCATTGCATGTTGAGTGGTCCTTTCCTTCCTCCTCGAGGAGGAAATTGTCGTACCGCGCGAGAGCTTCTTGCAGACTCCCCGACATGTGCTGTGATCCTCTGTGGAGCCTCTTCGCTTCTCTGTGCCTGCAGAGCTAACCGAGAGGTCGTGGGCGTCTCCGAACTTGACATCGATTTTTTGTCCAAAACGAATCCTCGTGTGTCGGTCATGTTTCGATTTTTAGTTTCGATTTTTTAGTCCGCTTTAAGTAAAATTCAAAATTTGATGTTCTAGCCTCAATGAAAACTGGAGAAGTGTTCATGTGCCAGGTTTTCCAGTTTCGAGATCGAACGTTCACTTGGAAAGTGGAATCTCAAGGCACTGCTGATGGGCGAGTTTCAGGTGCAGTTTTCCGCTCCTAAGGTCAGCTCTACGCGCACACGACTCCACACGCACGCAAATCAGCACAGAGAATCGCGAAACGAAACGAAACGCTAAGAAAAAGCTCTGCTCTGAAAATAATACTACTATAGTATCCGATTCGCCAGAGCGCTGCCCAGACGAACCTTGGCAGCGACGTCAGCGGCAACGCGGCTGCGTTGCGTTCATATCTTTTGTTTGCAGTCTTCTGACGTAGCAAGTAGTTTTGTTTATTCGCGAGTATATTTTTCTGGTTCTGGTTTTCCTTTTGCTGCCGCTGTGCTGTGCTGTGCTGTGCTGTGCCGTTCTGTGCGACCAGTATTTCATGCCCCACACACGCGTTCGCCACACAGGTATTTTTCAGGTAGACTGATTGAGTTCGCACACTGAGCGCGTCTCAGTGCGGGGCAAGGTGCATCTACGCAGGGTGATCCATTGCCATGAAGGTCTCCAACGAAACTTGCCTACTCGTAAATACGGTTTATGTTTCGATTAAACACCTATGTATGTATGAACATGTCATTCTCATGAAATTAGAACCCTTTGAAAAGCAACAAAAACACCAACGAAAATATAGTGGTAGAGAGTGGCAAACGCAATTTAAAGGCAATGCGGGATTGGGAGTGGGAGCGCAGCACCTTACACAGATATACCATGTGTGAGCGACTCCGCTCTCCCCGCTCTCATTTGGCCGCTCTCTCTAGCTCCTCGGCCAGCTTATCAGTGCGTCGGATCGAATCGAATCGGATCATCGCCCGAACAACCCCACTCGGTGTTTACCGAAAAACTTAGCAAAACAAACTTTCTGTTTCTGGCCCCAGTGTACCGGCGGAACATGCAAAACATTGATATTTACCAAAACTGCGGCTTCTGCTCGGTGGTCTAGGGTTTTTGTGCTGGTGTTACTTTTCTGTGGCTACTTCTTCTATCTTCCCCCTTTCCACTATACTATAGCCGATTTATTTGCCAAGTCATTCGGACGACTATTTGCCTTTGGATAAGCCTATTTGCATGGTGGTGGTAGTGGGGCAACTGTAGATACATTCGTATATGTTATTTGAATATGGACTTGAATTTGTTACACAACAGCTGAAAATACAAATGCAGGTGAGGTATGCATTGGTTCTGATCAAGTTAAGTAGATCCTTCTGTTCAGGGGACTCTGGCTGCTTCTTGAATACTGTCTGGTTTCTCACATATGTATATACATTGTAATATTGTAGTAAAACAAGTCTTTAGTATGCAGAAATTATTTCTTTAGCCGATCCGATCTGCACCTTCTGCATTGAACACTTCTGTATAACATTATACCACTCTCTAATAATAAATGAAGATCAATCTGGGCTAGACCTAGTCAAAGATAGACAACAAATGTTAAATGTTAACGCTCATACACGTTTTATTTATATATATTTTTCATGCGTAAGAAGAACAAAAATGTATGTACAGATTTAAGATCGCGTTTGTTTGTTCGGTGTTCAATTGTTTTTCGTTTTGTTTTTGTCCCATTCAAAATGTATCATCCTTCGTGTCCTACTTAATTCAAATCTTCTGAATTACACAAGTTCTGCATATGCACTTGGAATATAGCACATATTACCATATATGTATGTATCAACTAATAGATAAAACAACTTTCATATAGATTATCATAATCACTTCTCTTCGTACAATACATTTGCTTTGGGCATTCGTTAGGCATTCGAAACATAAAGATGGTTATAGGTATCATAGGTATAATCTTTTAAAATCTTTTCATTCTGCTCACATGAATCTCAAAACGTTGTTTGAATATATTTGCAAGGAAGGGGATTTTGTTTGTGTGTTTGCTTGGGGCAGACATTGAAATGTACATCAAACGCTCACTATAATTAATAATTCATTTATAAATTTATTACTTTAGCTATATTTATAATTATTAATATTCTTTTTTCTTTCCTTAGAGTGCTCCTCTTGCATATCCTTTTGTTATTTTTCTGCTTAAAATTAGGCCTTGCATTATGCATTACTTCCTTATGTTGCTTTGCGTACGATACGATCTTGTGGGTTGATGCGTCTATGTAGGAGTGCGTGAGGGTGCTGGTGCAGTGTGTGCAGTTTCGGGCTTATTGCTATACATCGTGTGTTATTCGCGAAAAGAAAATGACCAAAAATAATGCTTATCGAATATCCGGAATTATATTGGGGGTTATCGTAAGGTTTCTGAGAGGCTTTTCATCCTCAATAGCAATGGTAAACTTATCAATTTTGAATGTCACAGGCATACAAAATATTTCAAAGAGAAAATTTAACGATTTGGGCCGCTTGTTTCAAAGCTTCTTGTGGGGCGTTGGGATAAAGGGAAGTCATGTAATCTTGGTCAAAAATATTATTACAGCTGTAATTTGAGTGCCTGCCTGCTTGCCGAAGTAGTTGCAATCTA
The DNA here is from genome assembly GCA_008121275.1 of Drosophila lowei. Taxonomy (NCBI): domain Eukaryota; kingdom Metazoa; phylum Arthropoda; class Insecta; order Diptera; family Drosophilidae; genus Drosophila; species Drosophila lowei. The sequence goes on along the minus strand of CM017779.1, from coordinate 16,140,560 downwards.
ATGATGAGTATGATCTGGAACCAGCCTGTACCGGCCTAAGCCAAGTAAATGTAGACCTTTCTGTCCTCTGGTGATCGCTGTAGGTATTCACGCTCGATGAGGCCTTCAATCCGCTTCTTGATGAACACGGGCGAGGGCAAGAACCGCGACTTCAGCTGCGTCGTCACATCCGAAACGAGCAAGTTGTGCTAAAACAATTCAAGAAACTCTCGTTAGCATATATATTTAAAATAGCAATAGGTTATATGTACTCACAGCCATTCGCTTGCGCGCCTTCATTATGCGTACGATGGCTGCTTCGATTTCGTGCTTCCGGTCCTCGTCCACCTTGCCGCGCGTCTCCTTGCGCTCTGGCTCTGATTCGCCCTTGGCGGCCACTGTTTGTATCTTCACTCTGCAGAGTAATTTGGAATGACGGACATTAGTCCCTGTACCCTGAACCCTAACCTGTTCAGTTTGCTTTTAGCCTCCAGCTTACCTGTGGAACTTTGATACAAAGGCATCGTTCACGTAGAACTCATCTGTGGGCTCAATTTCCTTCGTTTTCGTTTTGGAATTCCGCACAAGCAAACGCTGCGCTGGCTTGCCCATTGAAAGCGATTGGAGAGCTCTGACCAGCTCCCGTCCGGGTATGTCCGTCTCTTGTTGGATATCGTCGTAGGTGAGGACATCGCGATTGTTAAACAGCAACAAAACACACATCTGCAGGGACGAACAAACAGGGATAATAATGGCATACACCCCACGATTTATTTGTTTATTGAATCTCACCTGGTAGGTGGACACTTGCAGAATATGCTTGCGCGTTGTCGTGGGCACAGTACAACCGTTTGAACTAGAGCTGGGTGCATCTTTGTCCTTGTCGCTGTCGGCAGCTTTGCGGCCATAGAACACGGCATTGATGTAGGAGGTTCCTGGGTTAAAGATAGCGTTACGCACCATCGAGTTGAATGACCGTCGAGTTATGGCTTACCCATTTGCGGTTGTAACGTCAGCTGGCGTCCAGAGTGCTTGTTAAGATAAAAGCTCTTGAATATCTCAAAGGCCTCGCGGGGCGCTACAGGTATGTTGCAGTTTGGCGTCGCTGTCTGTTGGAGATCGTAAGAGATTTACGGCATGAGACGTGATACGTGAGACATGGGGCATGAGACACTTACTTGAGTGGGCCAGAATCCAGTGGTTAGTATGCGTACCGTTAGCTCGACACCCACCAAGGACAGGTTGTTGTTAACTACATAGTTCTTAAACTCATCCATTATCGTGTTGGAGACGGACATATCCTTGAACATACCCTCGAGCTTTGAGGTAAATTGACAGCCGCATTCAGTCTGCAAGATGGGAAAAGCATATATGCATTCATGAATGTACAAAAAGGAATCGATTAGTGTTTAGAGGTAGCAACCTTTAGTTTGGATATCATGTTCTTTTCGAAATCATCTGAGACTGATTTATTGAGCAGCAATCGCTTGGCCAGATGTGTCTTGTAATAGCGCTCGAAGACATCCTTCTCCAGGAGGAACCGGAACAGCACCATTGTCTTGTCCAAGATGGATTCGATCTCCTGTTCGCTCATCTGTGGAGGGTAAATGGGGCCATTAGGCTGAACAGAGAAACTAGACTGCTTTAAATACTCACTCCCTTTCCGCCTTTTTTCAGTTTATCGTCGATGAAGAGCGACAAATACTCGGGCGATTTGTTGTTCAAGTTAAGGAAATGCTCGAAATCAGACGAGATCACGTTCTTGAAAATGCGATCGTTGCTAAATGAGTGCACCAGAAACTGATCGAAGCGATCTTTGAGATCCAGGAGGTTTTGCACAAAAGTTATGGGATTTGTGTTGCCATTTTCCTCCTCCTTAACCAGCATGCGTCCCTGTTCGCGCAGATATGCCGACATCGTGTCGGCTATCACCTTGAGACCCTCCTCCTTCAAGCGTGAAAACAGTTTGTATGTGCAAGCCAGGTCCTCGGTCTTTGAGTTCTTGATCATGTACACCACGCCAGAGTTCTCCATTTCAACGATCGGCCTCATGTGCTTCTTGATCAATTCCTCCTCCACCACTCTCACAATGCGTGGCTCCGTATCCTTGTCCAGATAAAGAGCGGCCCGCGACGACTCTTCGGTAATGCGTGCCTCTACTTTCTTGATATAAACGCCAGCGTTGTTCTCGGCAAGAAAGTTTTGCGATTCAAATTTGTAGAAGGCCGCCGACTGGGCCAGGAAGGGCTTCTCAAAGTCCTCCTCGTAGACAGTGCGCGAGTTAATTCCCAGCGTGATGAGCATGGTGCAGGCATTCTTAATGGCCAAGTGGTTGATGGCCTCGCCATGCCGCTCTTCCATCACCATGCCCAGCAGCTTTTCGCGCAGGGCCTTCTGTATTTCCGAATGTCGAACCACCTAAAAACGAACACATTTAGGACACGGTGACAAGAAACTTTTTCGAGTTAATGTGGTTGCTCACTTGATCTCTGAATAGAATCAACCCCAGATTATATACATTGTCCACTTCCCGCTGCTGCACGTAAACCCTGTCCATATACATGAGTATGTCGCGTATCATCACCATTGACGTCTGATGGTCTGTCCAGGCTTGGTTCAGCTTGGGTAGGAAGTTACTGTGCAGGTTCTCCAGCACCTCTTGCCGCACCTTGAGTTCGAGGTGCTCGGAGACGACTTCTCTGAGGCCATAGTACAGTCGATTGCCGTGCTTGTGGAGCACCATGTTGTAGGCATTTCGATACAGCTGCTCAAAGGACAGGCCAGAGTTGTTTTTCTTCTGTATCTCCTGAATGGCGTTCTTTAGGCTGGCCCAAATGGTCTCCACATATTTTTCGTCCATGGAGGCCTGAAAAGTAGATGGAATCGATTAGATATGTCTTTCCCATGAGTCCTATCGCGGCTACTGAGATATAGGCTAACATTGAAGGCTTTTCGCTTGTACTCGGGCAGCCAGAGCGTATACTTGTGTCCGATTTCCTTCAAACGCGACGCAATTGTACTCTCGGAGGGCGAAACAGGTGCTGCCTGCGCCTGGGCCGCAGATCGGTTGGAGCTGCCCCTGTTTTGATGGCTTGGCTGCGGAAAACGCACTGACTGAGTCTGCGTGGCAGCTACCATACCAGGAACGCTTTGACTATGATTGCTGTTATGGACACGAGCGTGACGGTGCCCTACAATGGAGCGATGAGATCGGGAAGCTGCAACACTTTCTGCATTGCGGCCGCTTCCACCTCCACCTTCTCCGATATTCAATTGAGGAAAGTTATTGGAGCCAGCAGCAATGCGGCTGCGGTATGGGCTGTGAATGTTAAGATTGTTCAGAGGCTCCGGCGGCTGCAGTCGGGGATCCCGTATGTGCATTTGTGGCAGTCGCGAGCTGTAGCGCCAACGGGTCCCGTGGTGCTCGCTAGCAATGTTTTCCCGTTCCAAGTCCTGCTGGTGCGGCTCTTGCCGCTGTGGCTGTGGCTGTGGCTGGACGCCTCGTTGCTCCTCACCCAGCGCCAGCGACCGACGGGTTTGTTGGCCCGCTGGCACCGTGCGGGAGCGGCTTCTATCTGTCGACCTAATGATGACGGCTTCTTCAACATTCACCAAATGGTCTAACGAGCCGCGCAGAGTTCTTTGCTAGCCTGGTCGCCCTGTTCTCCTCATGCACAATCTTGCTGTGCGTCTGGTAGGAACGAAAGCTTTTCCTATAAACGACGATGGAACACACTAGGCACAACTAAAATGTGTTTTTTGTTCTAATGTTTGCCTGACAGAATTTCGAACGGAATTGTTAGCAGGTGTAGGGTGTGAGGTGTTGGTGTTATGGTGACTGGGAGTTTGATATAGTCCAGGCAGCAACGGACGGACTGCTAAGGTTCTGCCATTTGGGGGAACGTACTATCTTAGCGAACAATTTTTGTCTGTTCATGCCAAACTGATCAGCTGTTTGGGTCGATCCCAAGCAAGGAGGTCCGCGAATATACTCGCAGAGAATAGCGTTTTGGTTCTGTTTCGGTTTTGACTTACCGGAAAGGCGCGTATGCGCATTTTTCCCTCCTTCTTGGGAGGATTTCCCCTTAGATTCATGATTTGTAGGCGGCGACAATGCTCCTCCACTTTTTCTGTAGTCCGGTCTCCGGAGCAGGTGAGCGGCTGCAGTAGCTCTGTACGCTCGGCGCTCCCCCAATCAAGGGACGCGGGGGTGGGCGGGCGTTGACAGATGCGTCGATATAGGCGGCTTCTATACACACGTTAATATCGTAAATCTTTGGACAATCTTTTGTATTTCTATGGGCGAAACGTAATCGCAAGTTAATATCTGCGGGCTTATCAACAAAAATGCTTAAAATATTTCTAAGGGTTATACATATATGTATTTAGCGATTCAAGTTGCATATGTACTATACACTCGTGGACTGATTAGGAAGCCCACAAGAGCTACTAACGACCGGAGGGTACGAAGTGTATCTACCATGAGTTCACTTCTACATTCCGCCCAAAATGTTAGGGTGTCACTGCTCGAATGCAGCGGCGGCGGATTCGCAACACATTTCCCTCCCGGATGCTCGCATCGCGCAATACAATCCCAGTCCGACGCTCCGCTCCCCAGCGGACAGCGGATCGGCATCAGCAGCTGCACTTCCTTTGTTGCAGCATATCGATGTATCCACTATCCCCCATATATCCCTTGTCTTGTGTCTTATGGATCGCTCCCCGAACAGCGGCAGAAACGAAGCGAAACGAAGAAGACACAGAAAAACTCACACGGCGACAAATAATTGTTATGTATGTGCGTGCAATGCAGGCAGCTGAAAATGGAGTCCCAGCAATGGCACTCGTGGTGCAAGCATAAAACACAACTTTAAACGAAACACTATATGCAAACGAAAGTCCTTCGGAATTTTCACTAACTTTCCTGCTGTGCCTTCTATAGTTTTTATTTTCTATTTCACTTTGTCATGGAAAATACTGGCCAAGTGTGTGTCAGTGCGTGAGAGTGTCTGTTTCTCTCTCCGACCGTGTTCGTACGTATGCGTGTGTGTAGGTGTTGTTGTACCTCTGCTTTCTAAGCGGCGTTCCTTTTGTTGTTCCCTCGAATATGACTTTTATCAACTTTTTTTCACTTGCTCACAATGACTTTGAATTTTGTTTTAGTTGATTTGCTCATTTAACGTGGTTTATTGCGTTCACAGTGGATATTATTGATATTTTGTCTACATTATCCCAGTATGGATCAAATATACCGTCTGACCCTCAGAAATATACCGAAATATACCGTCTCTTTTTCAAAATATACCGTAAATATACCAATGTAAGAACGAACTTAGCCCACTTAAGCCCCCTTTATTTAAACAGGATAACAACTTGAGTTAAACCGCGAAAAATATATACTAATACTAATGATAATAATTTCTCTTGTAGGTCCATTCTATCCTTTATATTTGCTTAACAAAAAAGATCACGATCAAGATCATCTAACCTGCGCTAAAATTCTTCATGATTCATCATTTTTGTGGAGAGTATTTTAGTACCCACTGGTCGACAATGGGCTAATCGTTCCAGTCCATGATCAGAAATCATATTCCTCGATTTTGATATTCGGTTTAGGATTACTAGCTAGATAGGACCCTCAGCCCTAAGCACAACATTTTTTCCAATTGATGATTGAATTTTCTACAAGATTGGCTAATTTTAAATGCCCCCTTTAATTTGATTGTGCCTAAAATAGGGTTTGAACAAAAAAGGTCAAAACATAAAACGTAAGTGAGTATGAAATGTAACGTAAGTGTCATGTCATTTCTTACATGTTGCAGGTGTTTGATGACTTGTTGCTTGTCAACCAGTGTATTGACATTTGTACACCCTATTTCGTTAATTTACTATTAAAATACTGTTTTTCGACCTACTTTTTTACAGATTGACATGTTTATACATATTCATGCATTTGATTTGTTTTCTGTATATATCGCGATCCCGATCTCGATTTAGTACGTTTATGGTTAGCTCTCTGTAAGTAGACTATTAACTGCAGTAATTCGCTGAGAAAACTTTACAAAATTGGAGCGATGACAAACATATCCTAAAATCTATAACATTCTTTTCGTATGCCGATACAATACCGCCAATACAAACTGAATGTTGCCCGCGGTATAAAACGTATAAAAACGAAAGAGAAAATGGCCAAAACCGGCATTCGATACTATCGACTAGAGCTCCGCGCCTTTGTTTGAATGTAAATGATTGGCTATGATATAAACGCAATCCATTCGAATAAATGATGCAGGAAAGCACGCATTGCATTGCTGCTGTTGCAATTGCATTGCTTTTGTAATAGGGATGGACGATATTTGCGTACCTGTTACTGGTCACAAGTATTTCAAACGTGTCACGGCGATGCGAAGTGCGAAAAATGAATTTTCAAAATTCAGCCGGAAACGATTTATGGCCCTTATTCTCTTAGTACACTTAAAAGCTATTCAATTCGGGTCACAATCACATAACTGAACATTTTCTGGACGTGACTAAACAGCTCATCACTAGATTGCAGTGTTGTAACATCCATATAGTTCAAAATATATGGCAGCGTAGCAGCAAAACTTACCTTTCAACCGAAATGGATATCTTATTCTCAACACGATTATATCTCTCTTAGGTTCAAAATTGGTATTAATATTTTATTAGAAAAGCATAAAACAATAACAAAACACTTGACATTGTAATTATGTACTACTTTCTCTCAGTAACAATATCCACAGCAGCGACCTTTTTAATGTATGCAATCAAATTAGTTCAAGAAGTGGCCGCTCATGTGTATTCAACTCATGTTAAGTACATGTACTCTACATGATATGAAAATGTAAATTATGCGAACTCTGCGCGCAATTTAAAATTTAAATTATCTATTTATTCCCCGACATCATAATTCTTTTTAGAAACAAAAGATGTGTATATTATATATATATATATATTTATATTATTGTTTACTAAATTTATCGACCTTATTTCAATTAAAGATGAATGAAATTTTTATCTTGAAGATCTAGATTATAGAAGATTTAATCTTGAAACTAAACTGAAACTGAAGAGTGTTATAGTGTTTTGCGAGCCAGGCCAGAGCAAGTGAAAGCTCCGCTTAACAACTAATTACCCTGCGGCAAGGTCTCCCGGCAGAATAATATTTTAATTATGACAACTTGAAGCTGCTGGAGCAAGCAACTGTTGTAAATGGATATCCAGGTCTGGCTGCCGCATGTGGCTTTCTTAATTGGCCAGCGATACGGCGCACTGGCTGGCAGGGCTTTGCTGATAAGCAAATTGCCAAAAATTTACAACAAAATTGTGAGTTTAATTTGTAAATAAATTCTCCGACCAAGCACCAGGCCAAGGCCCGTGCCAGACTCCAGACTCCAGACTCCTGGAGGCTCCAGGCTCCAAGCTCCAAGCCCGCCTTTGGCCCGTGCGTGTAAATTATGCGCACTTTCACCGCGCCGCAGTGTGGCAATGTGGCAGTGTGGCAGCCTGTTGCTGTCAGCCTGGCTGTCGCTGTGGCAGGCTATTGTGGCCTGTGGCCCGTGGCATTCGCTGTGCCTTTTGCTTCATTTGTCGCATTTGCCGTTCGTTGTGCGTCGAAATTAATTAGTCGCACTTCATGTTCGCCTCTGCCTCTGGCTCTGCGTTCTGCGTAGGTGTTCGTCTGTCCTACCCCCCGTCGGGGGGAGTGGAGTGGGCCCATCAATTTATGCGTTTCGTACAATAGTTATTATATTATGTATACACATATATCGTACACGATTGTGATGCGCCTCGCATTTATTACACGGCAGGCACTTCAACATGAATGTTGCCGCACCGCGGGTGCAACAGAAACTACTCCTAAGCAGCGGCGAGTGAGTATGTGAGTGGCTGTGTCTCCAATAGTGGTCGGTCGGTCGGTCTCCAGCGATAATCGTGCACCATCGCTACCACTCATATTCACACCAGGCGCACTCGCGGCAACAAGGACAATAAATCATCTAACAAGCATCGAGTGCAGACAAATTCCCTGAAATTTGAATAAAAATCAAAACAAATGCACACAAAACACGAGTCCGGGAGTCGGGGCCGTAAAAGGCATTCATTGCCTGAAATGCAGCCGCATCAATATGGAGCACAGCCACTCTGCCACAGCTACAGCCACTCTGCAACAGCAACAGCAACAGGCACTGCCACAGCCACTGCTCCTCGATGTCGGCATTATGAATAACTTTTAAATTTGAATGTGAAATAAACGCTTTGTCTAAGCGGGCTACCGTTAGCAACGTGCTGTTTGGGATCACCCTCTTGCCGCTGCCGCAGTTGTTGCGTTGCCAATGATTTATGCAGCAATATTTGATGAAATATAATACAAAAGGCGCACAGCAGCAACAGCAGAAACAGCAGCAGCAGCAACAGCAACAGCAGCAACAACAAAGATAAATTGCCGCACGCTAAATTGTAAACTATATAAGGTTTAAATGCAAAGTGTGTTGCACGCTGTATGTTTACATAACGTCCGCCACAAATCGTTATCCTGCACCGCCTTCCCAGCCCATTCCCAGCAGAACCGCCTTTCAGAGCAGTATTCAGTATTCAGGGATTGTATTATTATTATGTCAATCAGTAAAGTAAGGCACTCGTTTGAACAGCGACCCTCCGGGAATATCCCGGATCTGAATATTTACTGCATCATAGTCATAGCTTACTGGATATTGATTGCTATTTAGCCGTCTCCGTGCGCACAGGGCCGGTCAGTGCAATGCATTCGATCTCCACCAGAGCGTCCATCGGCAGCTTGGCCACCTGGAAACAGCTGCGGGCCGGAAAGTCCTTATTGAACACTACGGAGATAGATAAGCAAGCATAATGAGAATAATGCGAGTAGTCGTAAAGGTTTACAGCAGAGAATAAACACACATATAGTCGCTGATAAGGCGCTCCGCTCCGATTGCCTTATCAAGCGGCATCGACCCAAAGCCAAATACATTACACTCACCCCGCTTGTACACCTCGTTGACCGCCCCAAAGTCGTTCAGATCTTTGAGAAAGACTGTGTTCTTGATCACCTTATCCACGCCGGAGTCGGCTGCCTGCAGTATGGCCTGCAGATTCTCCAGCGCCTTCTCTGCCTGCTCCGTGGGGCCGCCAGGGACCAGTTTCATCGAGTCCTTGTCCAGGCCCAGGCAGCCGGACACATAGACTGTGCGATCGGCCACCACAGCTTGACTACGAAAGAAAGAAAATTAGCAATTGATCGGGGCAGAGGGCACACGGAGCTGCTTACTTGTAGGGCGCGACCGGCTTGGCAGCGTTCACGGTGCTGATCAGCTTCCTCACAATAGTCGACATTTTAGTTAGTGATTAAAAAGCAGTGTGCAGAACCTGAAGCTGGATTGTGGAATGATGGAGCCGCGCGCTGCTGCGTTTGTTTTTTCCAGCTGTTATCAGCACTCGGCACTTGCGCTTGGAGAGAGTGAAAAAGAGAACGCAATACTCAATTTAACTCAAACTTTCGAACAGGTGTCGAGCAGCAGAATGTAGTGGCGCGGCTATGGAAAAAAACGGCCAAAGTAGTCAAAATTCTTGTCTCTGTTGCTAACTACATCTGTTTTGTTCTACATGTAGAATATGGCGAATTGGACAGGAAAACACTAGTGGGGGCGGTCCGCATGTACAGTATATGGAGGCATATACATATATATAAGGTGTTAATTTCATGTGGGCCACTACCAAAAGCTCTTGTTAAGGGTCACAGGGAAATACAAATACATATTGAATTACAAATGCACTATAAAAATGCAAGTTAACTCTTTCACAAATATATCATAAAATCGAAAAGCTCGCGTGCTCCCCGTGTCACCCACTAAGGGTTAAGCATGTGCAGCCGATCAGCTGTTGGCGGTTTTTCTATCGGGAAATGTGTTAGTGTTTTGCAGTGTCGGTCAGTGATCTCGATTAAGTTACTTAAATTATTAATGAATACAAAAACCAAACAATAAAGGACAAGCACTACGAGAAACAACACTAAATGTTAAAGGTACGTGCATTGAGCTAAAGTTGCCATTTGTGCATTTACATATGTAGACGTGACCGCCGGTAAAAATCTGTGTACAGGTGTGTGCCGCCAAAACGGTGTATATGTATGTGTGAGCGTATGTTGAGCGTCCCGTGGCTCTGGCGGGATGCACGCCGCGAAATCTGTGCACGGCCTTCTGTTTCGCCAGGCTATGGGAAAAATATACGTGTTTTGATTTCTTTACTCCCATTTAAAGCTTCTAAACGCCTAATTCCTCTTCTATTCTTTCTATTCCCAGTGACGGTTCCCCCCCGATTTCATCTTACACCATGAAGCTTCCCTTGGACCCTGCACCAAATATCGCTCAGGTGGGTCTGGAACATTTTTATTTTTTTATTATTTTGGCTTTGTCTATTTATTTTTTGAAATTTTTTTGAAATTCTGATGCATAAATTTATGCAACATAATCACTAATCATGTGCGTTCACTTATCGTTTAGCTCTATTGTAAGAAATTCATTACTGATCCCTGATCAAGTTGCATGAATTCTGCGTGGATTTGATCAATTTTTGAATTACTACTGCATTTTCAGTGTTTTCTATACGCTTTAATTGTATCATTCTCATTGCGGAACATCCAGTTCTTAAAATCAAATTGGCTTTACCAGGAATCGCGAAGTTTTATGTTTCTACGCTTCCTTGGGCATGATTTTTTTCCACTTTCAATTTATCATCTGTTACTAGAAAAGGGCACAAAATGGACGATGTAATGCCATAGGAGTATTGGTAACACTCTCTAAATCAGCATATATAAATTGGACCAAATTTGCACATATTCAAGCAAAGAAAAATAAAATGTCGAAAAAAGTCCAAATCGAATTGAAAACAGGAGAGATTTCCGGTTAGTTTTGATACTTAATACCTTTTCAGGCTGAAGCAGTTTAAAAAGGACAGATCTTTCCGAAAAAATGCTGAAGTGGGATTAGTGAAGGGAATTATACAGAGAACTATCCATATGAATGTGAAAATAATTATGTACTTGAAATTTAATATACTAAAAAAATGGAACTGGGCTTAATCTGAATAGGCACTTACCATTCGTAAAGCGAATTCCGCATTCCGAATTAATATTCTATTCAACAATTTCAATAAATTCAAGGTTCGAACTCAAGGAAGGGTCCGCTGAGCCACATCGCGGCTCAAGGTCCGGCTCCATGATCGAAAAGATCAAGTACAAATCATTTGTATTGCCAAACCACAACAGGATGTCCTTCCATTGCCTCGTACTTACGTACTTGTGCGGTGCGTATGGTTTAATAACTTAATTAACATTTTTCCTTGGGATTATTAATTCGCGATCAGGAAATTTGGGTCGCACTCGCTTTCTCTAGCAGAAGTGCAGCCAATATTTGATTTAACGCCATGAAAAATGCATGCCATGTCACTGTGCCACGCCCCCATACACCGCCCCGACTAATTATTTATTATTTGGAAATTGCTGTCTGTCAGTCGCTGTCAGGCAGAGGCCGGGGCAGCGGCAGAGGTAGGGGCAGAGGGCGATGGCAAAAAGAAAGCCCTGCGCGAGTTCCCGTTTCGTTTCAGAATATTTACGCATCCCAAAAAAATACCGAAAGCCCAGACAAAGGCACCAAAAATACATACGCTGTAATTATATATTATGTACGAGTACGAGGTGGAAGAGGATCTCAAAATGCTGCTAAGGGTCTTAATCCCAGCAAGCTGAAACCTCGGACTGGAACCTGGAACCTGGATTGGGTGCAGCCTCGTGTGGCAGTGCAGCAGTGCGGCAGTGTGGCAGTCTGGGCCGGCGTAGGTGCAACGCAGAGTAAAGAGAACACGCCCTGGAAACGCCGCCGAAAGATTGATTGCAGACGCTTTGTTGTTGGTGAAGCTGGTGGTGCTGGCGGTGCTGGTGGTGCGGCCAACCCACGAAGATGCCCCGAAATGCTGAAAGAAATTCGCTGCCGCTGCCTGGAGCTTTTTGATGTCGCATTTGAGTGCATTAATTACTTTATATGATCCACTTTATGAGCATAAAATATGCACGTTCCGTCCCCGGATCGGAAAAAGCAATTTCACAGGCGACTTGCGACTGAGGTCCCGGATCTCGGATCTCGGAGCAGAAAAGCTTCGTGGGTGTTGCAGGGGCATCGACATCGACTCCGACAAAATCAACATTGATATTAATTAGCTGGAGACGACGCATATTGATTTATATGTGCATATATGTAATCTGCCTTATTTAATGACGGCCCCTGGCCTTTACAAACAATTTTACATTAAATGCTTTAATAAATAAAGCTCTAAATAAGCCAACCAGAAACCAGCAACGAGAAGATGCCATATAATTACCCGCAAATAACAAATTGCCATTGCCTCTCAGTACCAGCAAATGGCAAGGTGTGCATTAAGAAAGGGCCGAACCAGAATCAGAACCAGAACCCTCAAGGATCCCAGAACAAGTTGCTGGCTGTTCAATATTTATGGCACTTGTTGAAGGCGTAGCACCAGCCCACAGCTCCGGGATCATGTCCGTACCCATATGATTTACGACAGGTGCGGATTCGAGCCCTGGAGGGCAGGCCGAACAGACAAATATAGCATCTAAAATCGAAGATCTTGAGCACATTCTATAGGTTTATGGTCTCATCTATACACTGCTGAAAAATCTCATTCCGCACCTGATTACATCCGCTTCTAGATGATAAATAAACTTTCCCTTTCGGCTTGACATACTCCTGGGGATGGCTCCCCATCATTTAGTGGCTGCCATTTTTTATTGGCTCAAATAACTTCATTTGTTTAAAGCTTTATTGGAGCGCCGCCGGCTCCAGAGCGGACGCTGACGCTGACGATGGAGCCGATGCTGGAGCTGGAGCTGAAGCTGAAGCTGAGTCTCTGACCGGGGACAGGTCTCTCCATGGCGCAAATTACAACAATTTCTCAGACAGAGTCAGAGCCAGAGCCAGACCCTGGCAGCGGCTACCCGCTACCGGCACTTGCTGGGGCCTGGTTATTGGATACTCTATAATTTGCATGTGATTTTTATGACTCGCTCGATTTCCATGCTAAATTATTTGATTTTAATTTGCTGCGTAATTGCTGGGCTGCCACCATGAAAAGAGCCAGAAGCTGGCCAGGAGCGCAGCCTGGTAGCCACGTTGTCTAGGCCCACCTCTAGCCCATTAGCCGCCAGATTTATGTTTATGGCGCTATTGACGCGACTAATCCCGACGCGATGTCGGGCCCCTCGACGCAAGGCTCAATTTGCCGCAAATAGAATGGAAGTCATTTATCTAAAGCTGAAGCCAAAAGGGGAGGACGGCACCGAATCCCAAGGACGAGTCGTTGCAATGATTCTCAATTGATGATGCGATGCCATTTACATCCATATGGATGGATGTTGCAACTTGCAACACACAAACAGCTTTACGGGAGTGGTCTGTCATGACCAGTGTGTTATTTGTGACTATCTCAAGGGGAACCAGTGATTGCACTAGTCACAGTCACAATCAGGGATAATTTTGGAAGGATTCATTCAGTTCATGCCTTGGTAATTGTTTAATTTTGGAGTGTACTTTTCCTTTCTTTTTTCTCGTGGCTCAGCCGTTCAAACCACTCATATGCACAACGCCCACACTCGGCTACGATCTGCCTCGAATGGCTTTAATTGCCGCCGCTCCATCTCCGTCTGGGCAGGACACTAGGGCGGGGTAAGATCGAGCCGCAGGTAGAGGCAGAGTTGACATGCAACTGCCAAAACGATGCACAGCCACATTTTCCATTTTCCATTTCCATTCGGGCAAGTGAAAATTGCACTTTAGTTTTAGTTTGAGTTTGAGTGTGCTTTTTGCTGTTTCTTCGTTAATTTGCAATGCAAAATAGTTGCACGATCCCGATCCAGATCCCGGGCCGGGCGCAGTCGCAGGCGCAGGCACACGCCCTAAACGCCACAAATGAAAACTAATGATTTTCACTTTATAACGCTATGGCAGGGGGGCGGGGGCGCTTACGGGAGGGGGGGAGGGGGATGGGGGATGGGAGAGTGGCTCACGCAAAAGTTGCCGCACGGAAGCGAATGGGGATTGCAATGGGATTCGGAGCAGCTCTGGGCTTGCATGGAAAATTTGAAACCTAATCGCTGGCAATTAATTTGGTCCAAATGCAGTGAAAAGCGTTCCACGGGCTGGGGCTGGGGCTGGGGCTGGGTCTGGGCCTGGCGCCCCCACAGTTGCAGCTGCTGCGCCGCAGCCGCACCACCCGCTGTGCATCGAGGTGGGTCAGTCGCATGTCCACCTGTATCGACTGGGAGCAGCGGCTGCCACAGTCACAGCCACCCGGACCCCATTGGAGCGGCATCTGTGTGGTCCACTGGATCCCGAGTCGAGTCTCTCTGCCTTCCGATGACAAACGAACATTCAGCATCCAGTATCCAGCATTCAACATGGAACGTGCAACGTGCAACGTTCAATGTTCAACGTTCAACGTTCGACATTTGGCAAGTGGCCAACCGCTCAACGTCGCAGTCGGCGGGCAGGAAAATTGAAAAATTAACAAGTATGAAATGTGCAATTAAAGTGGGCTAGCCCCGTCCCCCACATTAGCCAGTCACCAGCCTGCTGTTGCCTGCTGCCTGCTGCATGCTGCATGCCCCATCCTAGTCCTAGTCCCAGTCCTAGCCAAGTGAGGATGACAACCAATGCTGGACAACGCTGTCTACACCTGATCTGGAGGAGGCGCATTATTAATCCACTTTTAATTGCATCCCACTTGGGATGCCGATGCCCCTGGCCTTGGGACCGCTCCTGCTGGTGGCTTCTGCTTAGGTACTTGTTGTGGCACTTGGCGCTGCCTTCACCCCGATCATGGCCCGTTGATTAATGTGCGCCAATTGTGAAATAAATGTTTTGCCTCGGATCGGTCCTCCCTCGGCACTCCGTACTCTCTAATTGAATTATTGGCAGGGGCAAATTTGCGGCAGGCACATATTCATAAAGGTACGTACGTATACGAGTACATATGGTTGGGCGGGGCAGAGGCAGACGCAGACGCAGAGGCAGAGGCCTTATTGATCGTTGTTTGCTCAGGGGCGGAGAGCCAGCCGAAGAGAGAGCAAACAAGGGGTAGCCCGCGGTAGAGACGCGTGCGAGATATTAAATCTTTAAAAGATGGTATATTGGTGGCACAATTCATGCTTTGAAGGAGGATTTTGGAGATATTTCTGAGAGGTCAACGGGTGACGAAATCTGGCTGGGATTATTAATGGGTTAGCACTGGGCATGGAAATGGGTTTCAGACTGTAAGCCTATCGAAAGAGATGTTTCTAAAATGATAGTGGAACTAATGGATCACTTGCTATACCAAAACTATACCAGAACCCATCCAATCTTACCCTCAGCTACTCGTAGGATAGAAGAAAGCATCTACGACCCCATAAAGTGTACATATTCTGGAAAATGATGAAGATTTGAGTCCAAATAGCCAAGTCTCATCTGTCTTTCTGTCTGGCTCTTTCTTTACAAGGCGGAACCACAAATATCGGACTACAATATCTACAATATGTTCCTTAAATGTCTGTTGTATCTTTATCTAGAAATTCTTTGAGTTTGGAAGCTGCTACCTGTTCGAGTAGTACGCTATCCTTGCTTCTAGTTTGTCTGAAACAGCTGCTCCCATGACTCCATTAGAGCTGATCAGTTTCCATAGCACCATCTGTTGGCCACATTTGCAACTGTGCAACAGTGGCCACCATTCAGATTGCATCATGCGACCCAATTCGATCATATTTTTGGACAAACATAGACTTTTTGTCGGCTTTTACAAGTATTTTCTGGATTTTCACCCATTTTGCTGTTTTGCTGTTTTGCCGTTTTGCCTTTGGCCTCGACATGATCTCTGCAGGTAAATGGCACACTCGGCGCAATGAAATTGGCAATGCAGCAAATTGGCCAGCAACAATGGCCAAACAGCCAGAGCCTGAATACAAAGTACAACGAGGTCAGTCCAGGGCGTCGATGTCGATGGCGATGGGTACCCAAAACCCGAACCCAAACGTAGTCGCGCCTCATGGCCATGCTCCCTCTAATGTCAACATATAATGCTCCAGGGCCGGGGCGGGAGCAGTGGCAGGGGGGCAGGGGCATGCTGGCCTACATAGGAAGAAGCCGCAACAACGGCCTGTTGGAGGTGGTGTCACTGGCTAACCACCAGACCCAGGCACAGACCCATACCCAGACCCCGGCCCAGACCCAGACACGAACTGTGAATTTGGTTCTCTTCTCTGCTCGATTTGGTGCCTGGCCAAAATTCTGCAAACTTGACCATAAACATAACAATTGAATGGGTCCTCGGCTGAGGGACAGAACAAATGCATATTCCCGATGAATGCGGATATTTAGGGCGTTGCCAGAGTGCTTGATGTGTCTGTCTGTCCTCACCCCCACCTGGCCCCACCTGGCCCCACCTGGACCCACCTGATGCTCCACTGATAGCAGGAAAATTCTACGCTCCGAAACTCTGAAACTCCGAAGGCGACAAGCACCCACAGGTCTCTCTCCACCTCGCACTCTGTCGCTGTTTCTGTTTCTGTTTCTGTTTCTGTTTCTGTCTCCGGCTTCTTGTAGCTGTCATTGAGTGCAGGAAGAGAAAACGACGGAAAAAATTCATTAAATTGAAAAAAGGGTACCAAGTGCAAAAGGTTACAGGTAGAGTAAGCACCACCAAAAAAAACAAACCGAAAAATGAACAAAAAAAGGGACAAACAAACCAACGAAACAAACCAAACCAAACCGAACCGAAATGAAATAACCTGGAAAACGTATATCCCCATTCAATGACGGGTCTATGCTCTTACCAAATAGAATAATAAATAAATGGAGCCTGATTGGAGAAGGAAAAGGATGGGCTAAGGCTAAGCCTCTAACTAATTTGAATATATTTTATTAGTATTTATTTAAATATAATATAATAGCCCCTACAATAGTAATAATGCCATAAATCAATCATATAAAAGCCCATAAATCATATAGAACATTAGCTTATGATTAAATGGAGTGGAATATCTAATATTTATATTTAAAAATGCTATAAATGAATTGTGTTCATATATAGAAACCTTAAAAGAACCTAAATGTGAGGCTATATCGACAAATATTTGTACAGCAGGCTGCCATCGGGCCAAGCACCTTGGATCCACCGGTGTCCCTCCGTCAAAGGGTATGGGCCAAAGCAGCAGAAACCGACTCAAACAGCCGCAAATAAATCTGACAAGAGTTTTGCAGTCGCAGCTTTGACTTTAGAATGCCCCGATGTCCGATGTCCGATGATGAAGTGATTTTAAGGGGCCAGGGCGGGGACCACGGCTTGGCAGGGATGTGGCTTAAAGCCGGTGAAGCGACTCCAAAGCGCACGCGCTGCCTGCCACTTAACGAGCCAGCGGAGGCTACGGCTACGGCTACGGCTACGAGGAAAGAAAGCGCTGCCACTGCCACTGCTGTTGCCGTTGCCGTTGCCGTTGCCCCAGCTGCAGCTCCTGCTCCTGGTCCTGCAGCGGCGGCTGCCTTCGAGGGCGTTGCAAGATCTCTCGACTACAGCACAAAAAAAAAAGGGAAAAAGAGGTGACAAAGTCACGAAATTCTTGTCAATTTTCAACTACAGACCAATTTGTTTGTCTTCCCCAGTTGCAGTTGCAGTTGCAGCAAAAAAAGCACCAACAAAAAAGAAAACCGAAATGCTGGGCCCAGAGAAAAAGCGAGGAAAAAGAGCATCGTGACAAATCAAGCTACCAAAATTGGAAGCCAGCTCCGAAGCTCACTCGCAGCGTACCCTCGCGATTAGAGAGCCTAGAAGTGGAAGCAGAAGGAACCGGGGGAAGGTGGGGGGGAACCCGGAGAATCGACCCATATTAATAACTTTTTCCCAGCCCAATTCTTTCTCGTCTGCTGGTGGTGGCACCTCTGCTGCCGCTGCTGCCACTGCCACTGCCACTGCCTCAGTTTTCTCACATTTCTAATTTTGGTCAACTATAAAGCCAAATGAAATTGTCTTGGCCAAGCGCTAAGTGTTTTCCCCAGTCTCTGGCCATATATAGTCGATTGATTGCTCCACTAAGCCGACGCGTCGGTTCTCCAGCGGCACCGCTCTTGGATGTTTGCCCCGTTTGCCCCGTTTGCCCCGTTGCCAGGCCATATCAAACGAAATCATTTGTGCAACATTTTCAGCACAATAAATTTCAATTACTTTACTTTAAGGCACTTTAACTGCTCTAAGAATCGAGTAAAACTATGGCCAAGTCAGAGCCTGCCAAATGATTTTGCAGAGCATCTAAGCCTCTGTCTCTGCCTCCATTTCGTACACTTTTAACCAAAATATTTGGAATTTTTCGCACAATGCATTTGCGATGAGCCCAGGCTGTGGCTATCCTCCTCTTCGTCGAGTAAAATATTTTTTAGAAAGTCACAATTGACCCCAGAAAAGCCGCGGAACACTGCGACTCCGACTGCCCTTTCAGATGGAACATGAAAAATCAATCATGTCAGTGCTGGAATAAGATGTTGACAACGGCCAGGGAACCATGGAGGAGCCAGGTTGCCAGGGAGCCAGGCATCCAGAGAGCGCGCCAGATCAAAAGCCAGAATGGGGCTGCCTGCTGAACGGGGTTCGAATGAGGGATCAGAAATATTATGGCTGCATTGTGTATCGGATCGGCTCGGTCAGTAGCTGGAAAATGCGTAACGAATTTATGGCCCCAGATTGGGATGACAAATCCACAAAATCCGATCCGATCCGATTCGATACGATTCTGGTCACATATTACATACGCGACCACACCCGAGTGGCGGTCCACTTGATCCTGGCTGGGACTCCGACTCCAACGCCGGTCCAGCGCCAGCTCCAGCTCCACTTCAAGCGCCACATGTTCGGGCCGGCTTTCGTGCCAGGTTTTGATTTACTCTGGCGGTGGGTTTATTTATAGACGAGGCAACTGCGACAGGCACAGGCGCAGGCGCACAGGCACAGGCACCCTGTTGCGTCATCTGGGGCTGCGGTGGGTGGCTTTCGCGTCTCAAAACTCCCCCAACTCGTTCTCCTTCGACCCGCTCTTGGGCTCTTAGGCTCCTAGGGTCCGCTCCAATGGCTCTCGCTTTTTAATTTGCCAAATTTATACACACCGAGACACCGAGCGGCCACAGAAGTTTGCCAGATTGCTGTTTGCTGTTTGTTGTTTGTTGTTTCTTGTCGGCAATTGGTTTTCTATGGCCAGTACAGTGAAGCTTCGAGGAGCATTGATAATCAAACTCGAACCAGACCAATAGATGACTTAACTTTCATTTCAAATGCTAGTCTTTTTCCCCGAAATAACACAATACTTTCGAGAAGCAGACAATGATCGCTCACTGCCCTGCCTCACTGTACTCATTCACTGTTGATTCATTCAGTTTTCGGTTTCGGACCACCCACTGTCTTAAATTTCAACAAATCCACCCAGAGACCAGAGCCGGGACTCTGGATACTGGATACTGGATACTCGATGGATACTCTGGTGCTCTGTTAAGCTGTGCGAATTAATCAAAATGTGCGGAGAAAAGGAAATCGCAACAGATGCAAAACAAATGTCGGCTTAATTAATAGATTTATTGGCATTGTCTTGGATATTACAACGGCAAAATGTTGTTAACGAATTAATCCTTCCGTGGAGTGTAGATTGCCATTGCCCGGGCATTACTCATACGCCCCGATGCACCGAGCAAACTAATGACCTCCTCCTTCTCCTACAGCGGGTCAATAAAAATGAGTAAAAACTGCATTACCCGAATGGGGGGGCCATTGCCAAATATGGAAAGCCTGCTCCCAAGCGCATCTCTCTCTCTCTCTCGGATATTTGAAATTTATGTGAGCCACCAGAAGGTTGTGCCAGTTCCTGCGGACCCACTGCCGGGCCGGGCACGGCTAGACCAGGCTTTTTCTCGATTTCCAAATCTTCGACAGCCAACACATGTTCGCCCTGCGCCTTGTCCCGTCCCCAGCTGCCAGCTTGTATGTTTATCTTGCCACAACGATGATGACAACGATGATGATGAGCAGAAGAACGACTATGGTTGCAGCTACTGCTGGCCTGGTCTAGGGCTTCGGCTTCGGCTTTGGCTTCGACTGCAGCATCAACTTGCTGCTACTGTGCGCAAAACTGTCAAAAAGCGAGGGAACCTGAAAAACTGATGCTGGTCTCCGACTAAACTCCATGTGGGCTTGATTTAATGCTACGTTTTCTGACTGCCTGATGTGGATGATGCTGATGGCGATGGAGCTGGAGAGGGGCAGGCGGACTCCAGGAGTCCAGAGGCGCTGAGTTATGACTTGAACTCTGCTACTTTGCTCTTGAGTTTCGGGCTGCGAAGAAGAGCAGATGATCAGAGGCCTTGGCCGAACAGTTGCTTGCCCGCCTCTGACCCATGCCACAGCTAGTGTTTTTAGGTCAACTCAACTCAATATTCGAGGGCTGTTCTCGGGCCATAAGGTGGTTCTCCATGAATACCGATTGGGTAAGGTCACAACCGTTACACTTACATAAGGCTAAAGCCTACTCACGAGTTTCTAAATGATCAGAATCTGCCATTAAGTTGGGCTATCGGCTGTGGAGGTGTGTGGAGCAGTCTAGTTATCTGGCAAACACTTGAAGCCCTCTCGTTGCCTACCTGAGGGGCCGCGTATAAAGAGGAGTGACTGCCACAAATCATTCAGAGTTTGCCACGAATCCACCGAAGCTTCACCTGTTTTGCCTGCTTGTTTGGCCTGCCCTGGGAGCTCATCCCAGTCCTGAGGAGGCCGAAGAGGATATGGCCCCGATTCATGAGGGTCCTTCGTCCCTCCAGTCGATTCAACGACGTGCTAGGTAACTCGAAGGCCCTGATCAACTACCAGGACTATGGGTTCAGCGGCATCCGGGGCATCTTCCAGTGGATGGCTGGTGAGGACAAACGCAACGACGGCATCTACAACTTCCTGCAATTCTTCTCCGACCGGTCTGCAGAACTACGCCAAGAGCTCCAAGTACACGGTAATCTTCTCCGGGGGAGAGCTTCGACTGTTCCACCTTCGGGGGGTGGGCGTCGGCTACAAGTGCTTCGACTACGACTTCGGTCTCATCAGCAACGCCATATACTATCTGGACGTGGAAATCGATGGCATTGGCATTCGAGGCTACATCTCCGAGATCCCAGGAAGACCTGGGCGGTGCGACAAACCCTCAAGTGGCACGCCAGCTGATTGGAAAAATCACTTGGCCCGGCAAGCAGTCGAACCTGATATCCTTTGCCTACTAAAACGAGAACTATTGGGACAAGGACTCCTGCAAGAGAGCCTTCGAGCTGGTCACAGTCAACCAAGGTCCCAGGCAGTACACCGCCAGAGGACAGGCCGCAACGTCGTTCAGCGAGGCCTATCTGTACAGTTCCCAGTGCGAAGTGGAGAACATACTGGTGGCCCTGACAGCGGACAAACAAAGCACGATCTACTTGACCCGGCCAACGATCAGATAAGATATATACGAAATTGATTGAAAAGCATTGAGATATTTAACTGAATTAAACTTTAGAACTGAAGGAGTGAGCTATCTTTCGTCTGTATACCTACATATGTACAAATCTGATCACCGATCACTGATCACTGATCAGCAAACACCCTGAACGGGTGACTACCTTCACGTTTGTGGCAGAGGAGAATGAAAATCAATTACGGGGCACAGATGCTCACTTGCTCTTCACCTAAATCTCTGGCAATCACAGTTTTCAGGAAACCCATCTTGACCGCTTTCTGGGGCTTCTTTTTCTAGGCTGCCGGGCTGCCAGGCTGCCGGGCCGCTCATTAAGTGTTTCTAGTGCTCCTCGATGCGTTCCGTTCGGCTTGTCCTACGCAGTCGCAGTCCTGAACTAACTTTTTATTGTCTGGACGGCAAAAACATGGAAACGGAGAACAACAAAAAATAAATGAACTGTCCCATTGTCTTCGGGGATTAGGGCTCCTGCAGAGCCTCAGCTGCCCGGCTTTGGCCGGAGCTCCTTCGCCGATGGTGGGTGATAAATGTTGAGTCGCGAGTGTGCGCCTCTAAAGCAGTGGCAGTGGCTGTGGCTGTGGCAGAGCCAGAGGCAGACTCCATTGAAATTAGTTATTCACGCGGATCGTTTAAGGCAATCCAACACCAGGAGGCAGCAGCAACCTGGTAGCTGTTTGCTGGTTGGTAGCTGTTGGCTCCACTGCCACTGCCACTGCGGTAAGTTTTTTTTGTTGGCCATTGCTCTTGGTCATGGCTTGTCAGTGATGGCTCCTCGGCTGCCGCTTTTGTTTTAATGATCGTGCCCGGGATGCTCATTTACCGCTGTACCGCAAACTGTGGGCAAACGGGATGACTCTTTGGCTTTGGCTTTGTGTCCCTTATCAGTGCAACATTTTGCATGTTGGCCAGGCAGGAGCAGCGACAGCCTCTGGTTGGGGCATTTGTCACAGTCCCCCCCACACACACACACACACACACACGCTGCGATCATCCGTGCACACTTAACATGTGTCTTTTTATGTATGCTTTTAGCCAGCTTTATCGCCGGCTTTCGGCTACTGCGGCGCTCCAGAGTCTCCGGTCCTGGCCTGCCCTGGCCTGGCCTGGCCTGGCCTGGGCTCCTCTCCTCTAATGGCTCATTTCCTTGAGCTGGCAACAACAACGGTAATTAACCTGTGCATGTTAATGAACTTCAAACTGCACACTCCTACTCCAATGCACTGAGAGAATTCTCGTTTGAGTGGCTTGCATATGCCATGTGCTAGAGCCATGTAGTCGATCCCTTGACTCGAAATTCAGCAAAGTCTCGAAGGCAAGTTGGGGCTGGAGTCAACTGGCACTGAATGAAGATACTTATACTTTGATCCAAGCCCTTGTTAGCTCTTCTTCCCTTGGAACTGAAAGTTCTGCTCTGTTTCCTCTCAGTGCACTCCTGGCCAACTGCCAAACTGCCAACTGGCCAAAGTTTATGCAGATTTTTGTCTTCTCTCTTCACGTTGGCGCTAATGCAAATGTGGAAAGGCATTTTGTGAGGCAAAATGAGGTTGGTTGTTGTCGTGCCGCTGACAATCTAATTAGAATACAAAATGCTTTTAGGAGGCGACTCCAGCCCAAGCTCCAGCCTAAGCTCCAGCTCCAGTCAAGTACATGGGTTTCAAGTTCATGGTGTTGACATATGTAGCCAGTTGGCAGTTGGGTAACCCGTACCCCAGGCCCCCAGCCTCGAGCCTCCACTCTGCACTTCACTGGCGCTTTGTTGAATAAGATTTTGACAGCATATGCGCCTACTTGTACGGGATTTGATTTCACTTAGGGCCATTATTGTGATGAGATGGTAAGCCCAGGATGGCTGCGACGTAGATGCCCGATCCACCGATCCACCGATGAACTCCGGGCCAAAATTGTCAACATACATTCATAATGAGTGGAAAGTTTATAAGAGGGAGATTATCTATGATCCTAATGGAAAATTAATTCAGGTTAGACAGTGACTCCGACTGCAACCAGCAGGAGCAGCAACTCCTTGGCAGATACGAAATCTACTGAAGATCCATTGGGAAATGGATTTGGTTACTTTTATGAACATGAAGCACAACAACAACAACAGCAACAGCAACAACTTCCTCCAATCTAATCGTCATCTTGCGAGCAGTCACGTAGCCTACCCTCTGCTCCACCTTGTACAACAAATTTCAACTCTGAACTTCACAATCGATTTGATATGCCCACTCATACCTCCTCGGGTGCTTGTACCAGGAACTGGCATCACATCAGAGCACCTCGGAGCAGAGCACCTCGGAGCACAGCACGTGCACAGAGTCAACAAGGCAGGCGGAGCAGACACACATGTGTACGAGTATCAAGCTAATTAAGCAGACTTCGAACGAAAGCCAGCGGGAAAGGGGGGGTTCGATCGTGGGCCCAGCGACACCACCTGGAGCTCAGGGCCCTGAAGAGCACCCACAGATCGGCGAGCAGAGCAGCCATGGCACGCGATAATCAATCAAAAGCCATTAAAGCCAAACGTTTCTTCCCAGACAAAGACAGACAAAGTCGATGCGGAGTAGAAAGCATTTCTCTGGAAAGAAACGAAAGGAAAGGGCGGCAGAGGGAGTGGCAAAAATCAAATGTGCGTCAAGACAAGTTAAAGATCAAAATCAAAATCAAAGTAGAAATCAAGATCAAATAGAGCACCAGAGAGGGGGAAGGTAAACCCAAACGGTTGCAGTTGGAGCTTGGCTGGAGATGATTGACAGAATTAGAATATGAAATCGTGAGGTGCCCCCAGCCCGTGTCTCTTCCATTATGATTACGATTTGATTTTTATTAAATGACCTAGTTGTGCCTAAACGGCTTTTTGTTTGGCCCAAGAAAAGTGAAGGCAGCTCCGATCCAATGTCGAGCTCTTCTCGAAGAATGTCGCCCGTCTGGGCTCCAGCTTCAGCTCCAGCTCCCAGCTCCATCTAGAGCTCCGCAGATAAACGTAGCTGTGCACAGACCCAGAGCCAGACCCCCAGACCCCCAGCCCAGCCAACTGTCGTTCAGAGTTGGCGAATGCAAATCGACTTCCACCAAGTGCAACTTTCTAAATGAAATGAAATTCCAATCGCACTGCAGAGCTCTCCTTCCTGCCTCTGCCACATGTGTCATGTGTGCACAAAATTAAAGAAATAATTTCGAGCAGATTGTCAGGCGGGAGGGCAGGGCAGGGCCGAGGAACTTTGACTAAATCACAGCCTTGACACAAACACCTTTCTCCAAGCCTTCAAGCCTTCAAGCCTTCAAGCCCCCAAGCGGCGGCTAATATTCGTACAAATTAGCGTGCAACTTCCCATTTCTCCCGGTGTATGCCACGTCCCGGTCCCGGAATGGATGGTCGGAGCCAGTAGGCTCAATTAGAGACGCATTCGCAAATTGCTCTGCACTTTTATTGTCACCACTTGGGAGACGCGACTGTGGATTGCGCTGCGCGGTGGCATTTTGTCGCGACGCCTCTCCGACCCATCATCCGTCGCCACTCCTGGACGTCCAGGTAATTGTCTTTGACAAGTTTCGCCTCCAAAGCTCCCTGCCACTTGTAGGCATTTTGTTTGACTTGGATTATCTTTAAGTGCATGGGCTTAACATTCCGCAGATGTCCCACTAAACGGTCGCCCGATTGGGCTGGACAACTTGTTGGATTCTGTTTTGACCTTGCATAATCATGTCCATGATCGGCCACTACATGGCATTATTGTGAACCGATCCAAAGGGAGATAACTCACTCCAACTCCACTCTATTACACTCGTACTCGTACGAGTACATCTATCAAGTGGGCCAAGCTGACCCTAAATCATCTTTTAATGCGTTGCTTTCTCGATATAGCCAAGAAATCAAAAGAATTCCCTCACCTGCTCCCAATCCTAACAAACTTGAAGCAGTTTAAGGCTAATACACCCCATACATTCTCCCCACACTATGTGGATCTGGACCATGGACCATGATCCATTTCACTCCATTCCCCTGCGATGACCAGCCCGCATCCCATGTGAAGTGCCCATTAAACCCCATATATAAATCACCATTAATTTGACAGTAGGTTTTTACATAACTCAGGCCAACAGGTGAAAGCGTGCAGCTGGCAGGTCCACTGGCGGGGGAGACCGGGGGAGACGGAGTGTCGTGGAAAAGTCGCCACTTGCACTCGTAAAAAGCGAGCACTTCCCCCGAGCAGCAATGCAGCAATGCAGCAATCCAGCGATCCAGCGATGGCATGCAAAATCGAATTGTGTGCTAATATTTGGCCAAAATGCATACTGCCAGCGGTTACTGGCGGGCCACGACATGACGAAGTGACTGCCTGGCGGGTCCAGACCGAGTCGGATGAGGAGTTTTCCATGCCGTGGCCTAGCCGCAATGAAAATCATTTTCCTTTGGGCCCAAATTGGCAAGTGTAGTGGGGGAAGGGGAAGAAGGAGCAGGGTCTCTACGATCGACATGCAATGCCAGTGAAATTTCCGTCAAATACTCGTCGGTAAAAGTTGTCATGATTGTACCTGGGGATTGGAGTAGTCTTGGGAATATGACTTCTGCTTTAAAATCTACCCAAACATTTGGGAAAACTATCCAAACTTTCCCATTTCGATTGAAGAAACTTCAAGGAAGAACTTCTTTCTGTCGAAACAAACAAAATTATACATAATATGATACATTTAAGATTCGATATGTCAGCTGTTTCTAGATCTAGAGTTTCAAAATGTAGAGAATAAACATGATGCACGGATGCAGTGCATTTCGGGAAGATACTCACAGAAGATAGAGAGAGTCCTGGTAAAATGCGGCCAAATCGACGTGATTTCCCCTCAATGAAAGGGGAGATTCTTATTGAACTTTTCCGACAGACAATTAAATATTTATTCTATCGAAATATTCATTGTAAATGATATAATCGAAGCATGTTTAACGGGTGTCTTGGGTTTGTAGAACAAGCCACTGAGAACCGAGAACCGAGACTGATGGATGGATGGATGGATGGATGGATGTCCAGTGAGCTACAGTCACCTTCCCCGAAACCAGTTGGCCCTTATCTAACCAAAAGATGCCAAAAAAGAAAGCTCACACATGACAACGGCCCAGACAAGCCGGCCTCGATTAATAGCTTCGGGAAAAGGCCAATGATGGAAACACGGCTTTTGTTTTAGCAGCTAGCCCCCGACAATATTTTCAAGCTAGAAGCCAGACATGACAAGCAGTTCCTCATGCAGGGGTTTTTTGTTTTTATTTTACCTATGAGTTTGTCCATCAAATGTGAGCCAAGACATTTTCAACTTTCACTGACGCACGCCCATTATCGAAGAGAGAACTGAGTCCACATTCTGCTCCATGGACTCCCCAATGGAAGCGTGGCGCACATGTGTTTATGTGTAGCTATTCTTTTGGTCCTGAATAGCGAGTGCTTTTGGTCCTGCAGACAGGACTGGAAGACAGCTACGGATAATCCCCAGCCATGACTGGCTCCAAAAACTCTCCACCAGAAACTGTCAGGGACTTCGACTGCCCCGCAACCGATCGCTGATCTAAATTTTCCACCGTCTCCATCTCTCCAGCAGGCATTCCTAGGTTTTCCCCGATTGAGCCATCTCTCCTGCCTGGTGGACTTTGGTATTCCATATCCTCGTGATCCAGCATATCTTGGATCAGTTCCGCTGTCAGCGGTATGAGCCGTTGATTTAAGCCACGTTTCTGTCCCGTGGAACACATCGGAGCTGCAGTGATACAAATTGTTCAACTGGAAAGTCACTTGTAACAGTGATGATTGATGGAAATGGCAAAGGCATATAGTGAATATATATTGGAAAATGTTTTATCTTTCATTGGCCGATGCCAGCTTGTTCTTTAGAGAGAAAACAGATTAAAGAAAATCCAAGAAGAACTTCGATACACGTGATAGGTGTTCCTCCCAGGCATTGCCTTTTGAATAGGTGTCAAATATTCAAGATAAAAACACACATTTAACAATCAAAAATACAACTCCATTCGAGATGACATATTTAGAGAAATTATTCTCCTGCGTGCCCCTGCGGGGCATGTGCCTGGCCATGGGCTATACGATGCTGGTACAACCCCTACTCAGTATGGCCTGGGTGATATATTTTAGAGATGAAATCTGCAATCGCCTCCTGAGACTCTGTATCGTTGCGGACCTGATCCATGCGTCCTCATGTCTGGTGCTTCTCGGCGGTATTTACCGGGTAAGAGAGACCCACTGAGTGGTATAGCTACTAAATGATTTTTAAAGGATAATAGCAACATTCTGCCTCTGCACATCGTAACGAAGCTTATTGGTCTGATTGTGGAAATGGTTTGCCACCTGCTCATCGCAGCCGTGGAAATGTCCCACCCCATTACGATGGCCAGATCCTTTTTCTCCATTGGAAGTAAGTCATTGATGCTTCTCACTGTCACTGTCACTGTCACTGTCTCCTCTCGCCTATAGCCACCTGTTTTGACGTACTGATAGTGCTCGCCTACTACCAGCAAGTGGATCAGGACTAGAGCATGTCCTGGTTGCCCATTAAACAGCCACAGCTCTGGCCAGGCCTAATCGCAGCGTGTAGCATTTTGTGGTGCGATTAAACGCAGATTTATTGGCAAACTGTTGCGCAATCTCCTCCACGTGGCCCGGCATAAATCGTGTGCAATTGTCACCAGATTCGACCACTGACTGCCGTTTTATTATCGCCCCAGTATAGGCATAGCCATAGCCATAGCCCGGCATAGCCCGGCCAGTTACATGCGTGCTAATTGACTGAACCGCAGTCCCAGTCTCAATATACACTGGGATATTCAGTGTCCAGGCTTCCAAGAGTCCAAGTGTCCAGATGATAACCGCCACGATGAAAACGCATGCTGGGCCCAAATGAAAATTATGTTGCAATGGCTGAGGAGAGTGGTGCCCGCTGGCTGGTCACTGAACCACAGCTCCATCGCCGTCGCCATCGCCATCGCCATCGCAGGCCTTAATTAATTTCGTTGATTAATTGAAAGTGCGCTCTGGTCTGCGGTTGGATTTATTTTGGTTTTATTTCCCGTTGCACGTCTCGTACTCGTACGTATTTTTGGCAGTGCAAAGTTGAAGGCGAATGGGAATGGGAAAAAATTGTGTCGTATTCGATTCGGTAGTATATTATGGGCGTTGCCCTGGGCCAACCCTTGGCCATTACTCTTTGTGGGGCTCTCGCATCCTTTGCCTCTGCCCGAGACTCGATTATGGCAGAAGTTATGACCCGCTCGAAGGGTACGGGTACGGGTATGGGTCTTGGAATGCGCTGCAAGCTGAGGATCAGAGAACTATAATCATGAGTCTTGGATGAACCAAGATATGGATATTGATATAGGATATTGATCTAAATATCTCACTTTACAGGCCTCTCCATAACCGTTGACCTTGTCAACGTTTCGAGCCTGGCTAGTACATCAAGGCATCAAGTTAGGCCTCACTTTCCTCCCGGGGCACCTCCCCTCTCGGGGTCTACGTCCACCGAATACTCACCGATTTCATAAAATATTACGATAAATGTCGCTTTCAACATTTATAATCAATAATAATTTTGTATATTTTATGGCTTATGCCCGCAAAGCGACATTAAATGCTCCTGCTGTAAGAAACAAAATGCAATCGCATCGGACACAGAAAACAATACAAAACGCAGCGAATGAAAACAAGAAAAATGAATTGTCTTCATTTTGTAATTTAATGGTATTTTATTGAATTTCTGATGGGCTTGGACAAGGCGGATTTGTCCAGGGCTCCATCCTTGGCTTGTGGCCTGGCCTGGCCGATGGGATCTGATCTCCGGTCGGTCCGTTTCGTTCCTGTTGACATTTAAAATATGGCCGCATGTCAATGCGGCTGCCCTACGCCCATTTTTATGCTGGCCCCCGAAAGTCAGGTTTAAGTTTCGATTTCGGTTTCGATTCGAGGTCCGTACGGGAGGAGTCGCCATCCGCCAATCCGCAATCCGCAATCGGCGATCCCAGAGTAAATTCAATTTGAAGGTCTGTGCACAGAAAAATGTGCTTTCACTTGACCCGCAATGCTGCGTAAATAAATTTTATCGCTCCGTTGACACGTGCGCGTAATATTTCATTAAATTTAAGCCACGAAAAGGCGATCCACAAACAAAAAATACAAAAATAAGCAACGGCCAAATAAAAGTAAAAAATACAAAATAAATATAATTGCAGTGCGGTCAAAACGGCAGCATAAACCAATCGGCGATTGCATCGTAACTTCGTTTTCAATTTGGCAAGTTTGACACTTGGCCAGTTAGTGGCTGGTGACTCGCCCCAGCTCTCTCTCTCTCTCCCCTGCTGCAGCGCCATGTGCCATGTGCCACCGGCTGCCTGTTTCAA
Source organism: Drosophila lowei (assembly GCA_008121275.1). NCBI lineage: Eukaryota > Metazoa > Arthropoda > Insecta > Diptera > Drosophilidae > Drosophila > Drosophila lowei. The sequence continues at coordinate 16,110,579 of CM017779.1, read as the reverse complement.
ATGTGTCCAGAGTGCCACCTACGTTGGCTCACAGTAGGCCCAAAGGGGGCTACCTGTCGCGGCTGCCATTCACTTGCCGGCAGTGCGTGACTCTCTGGGGCTGCCGCTCTGATTGCAAATGCCAATTTTTGTGATATGTGGGAGAAATCCCAATCGATCAGGTATATATAGTATGTGCTCTTATGTATTTGTAGCTATCTCATAATTCTTAGGCCCATCGCCAAAACACATACATTTTAGCGGTGAAAACAGACGGATATGTGCTACTACTAAAACTAAGACTATGCTAATCTGGGACTTGAAGGAATAGCATTGATTTGTTAAGGAAAAGCAGATGTATTCGGACACCAGGGAGATGCCTGTGGAACGCCTTTGAGGCCATTGCCATTGCAGGATGCCTGACCTGCATGGATCTGCATGTTCCTACACCACCAAAGAACTTTTTTTGTGTCATTCGATTCACTGGATTACAGGGATGGACTATAGCCCATTCAGGTTGATCTGTAAGGCAGTATATAGGAGAGATGTCCACTGTGCGCCTTTGTGTAAGTAATTTACTTGGAGGGCTTACAAACTTGGTTTTGTAAGTGGAGGCTCGTAAAAGAAACCGATGTAACCTTGACTCGGCGAACGCCCACAAAGCTGGCAAAATCCCCAGAGTGATCTACGCCTTATTGTGCATAATTTTTAAAGCCACAAAGAACCCCATAAACATGTGGCCATTACGCCGAACGCTTCAACTAATGGCCCGCTTGGCACCAGCAGAAACCAGCCAGCAGCCAGCAGCCACCAGCCACAGTTCCAATGAGATCGTAAACTCATCCGACTGTGGGACTACTAGCCTGTGCCTAGTGCCGTCTTAGACGGAGGGACAAGTGCCGCTCCCGACGGTCATTAGGAGAGATGGCAACAGTCGGGTCATTCGAGTCCGCTGGCGGACGGGGCGTCACTTAAGCCGATACTAATTTCCATAATGTACGCCTTGACGGAGACGAACAGGTCCCGATGCGATCCCTCTGCAAATACACAAAGAGTGGGGACGGACTCGGTAATCTAGGAAGGGGGCGTTGGGCGTTGGAGATGGCCCCGTGACACGGCCACTGCACGAGGGAGTTTCCAATGATGTCCTCCGAAGATGTGTACCATAATACAGAAATATCTGACATCCAATTAAAGATCCCCGCATAAGCAGCTCTGGTTAACACCTATTGGTCTCATGCTTCTTGGCCTAGACCTTGGACTGACAATGGCTATGGCAATGGCAATTTAACGGCCCAGCAATTGCCTGACCCATCGACGATCGCGGGGCCCAGGCACTGCAGTTGGCTAGGCGTCTCTGCCGTTGTCTCTGTCTCTGTCTGTGGCAACATGAGTATGATTTATTGTGGGCTATGTGGCCGAAGCCGATGCTGCAGCCGATGCCGCAGCAGCTTCTGCCTTCAGTTCGTGATGACTTGGATTCCCGTTTGCCCGTTTGGCCGTTGTCCGTTCGTTAGCCGCACAGTCGCGGACAGAGGAACATGGTCTTGGACTCTGCTTCTTTATGTGTATCATTTTTCTTGGCCAGCGGCTGGGATTTTACATTATTGTATTTTCATATTGTTTGTGCTTAATTTGCTTCCCCAGAGGTGGGACAGCGGGGGCATGCACCTGATTTTCCGAGTGTTGTGACTGTCATAGAGCAGTGCTTGGCTCGGGGCAGGCTCCCATCCCGGACAAGTTCGTTAATTTGACGCTCGCATAAATTTCGCCAGCGCAGGCAAATGACTCAACCTCGGGACGTGGTGGGCTGGCCCTGGTGCGGGCTCTTGGGCTATTAGCGCACAAAGCCAACGCCCTCCCGACACCTCCGCAGAGCAGGCCCAGCTCCAACTCTCTGCTGCCACTCCACGACGCCACGACACCTCTGGCCACCTCTGGCCACTGCGCTGCGGCGTTTCTTTTGTCAATTTCCAGACATTTGCCTCTAAGTGCAGCAGGCAACTAGCAAAAGAGGAGATTTATGTTACTCTGGTGTCATTTTAAGTTAATGGCTTATACTCCCTGACTGGCTGACTCGCTGACCAGTTTTTACACTTGCAGATGGCACTGCACTCCGACTCCAGCTGCAGGTGGATTCGGTTGGGGCATGCTATTGGGATTGCGTCTGGCAAATTTATGGCCCTGGCTTTTAAATTGGTTTATGGCAATTTCCTCAGCACCCACACAGCGACAGACAGGTCTCCAACTCCAAAAGCAACAGCAACAGCACACATTTTCATTTATTATCAACAATTCCAAAGCAATTTCAGCAATTTTGCATTTGCTGGTGCCTAGGGATGGCAAATCAGAGAACAAGCTACTTGTTCGTGCCAGTGTTGGAAAGTGGCTCTTGCTTTTGTTGTCAGTTGGGACTTTTGCTTCTTCTTTCTGAAAAACATCTGATTTTTGTTGTTCGGAATCGAAATTTCTCAGTTATTTGGCAATCTGAAATCATTCTGTTCACTGCACCGCACCGCACCTCACCGCACCGCCCACGATGAAGCGTCACAATGCCAAGGCCATTGCTGCAGCGGCCGCCGCCGCCAATGTGCGAAGGAAGGCGACGGGCCTGCACCCGGTGCCCCCCGAACCGATTCCGAAGGGTCCCGTCCTCTACGTGGATGTGGTGAAGAACATGGCCAAGGAGGAGCCTACAACAGCGGCCCCACCACGCCCAGTGGCGCCACTCGAGTTCAGCATATTCCGAGAGGATTTTCCGGCCCTACCAGGGGGGACCAGGCCCCCATCGGTAGCCTCGGTGCCCGACGACTGGACGACTATGATCAGTGACGACGACGAGGTCATTGTAGCCGTTCCGGAAACTCTGGACGTTTCTTCGTCCCCCCCAGCGACCACCGAAGACGATTTGGTGGCCGATGAGCCGAAATCCCAGTATAGCCTAGTCTCTGCAGCAGAGGAATCGTCCTTGTCCAGCTACCCCGAGGATGAGAACGTGTACGAGTACGACGAGGCGTCAGTCAAGTCTGCCTTCACGGAGAACGACTCCAGCTCCACTTCCTCCTTCGATGTCAACGGCAAGAATGCCGAGTACATCCCCAAAGCCGCCTGCTGTCGTCAAGAACACACAGCGGCGGAACTGCTCTGCGAAGTCAGTCTCATATTTTCCAAGCAGTTCATCCAAGAGGGTGTGCGACAGCGCTCAGTGAATGGCTCCTCTAGGAAGCTGGTTCCAGTGCCCAGTCCCCCAAACGTCCCATGCTCAGACACGCACCCGCCTGGATCCGAGAGAGCCAGGATCAGCGCCTCCTTCATGACACATTACACGGGACTGCCCGTGAGCCGCGTACTTATTGGCTGGGAACATACCAGGCAAAATCCTAAGCCGCCTGGATCCGTTGATGAAGGAGCCTTCGGCCTGCTGGGACTGGCGAGCAGGCTGGGAGTAGCCCAGGAGCCGATGGAACCCGATCTTATGCCGATGGTCTATGGGGAAGACAATCTTGTCAGCACAGCGATGGCGGCCGCCAGCTCCCGAAACCTTCATGCATCCTTTGCCGGGCCATTCCAGGGCCTTCGCTGGGGCCCCCCTGAATACAACAACAATGTGCCCACCGGCCAGGGCATGGCCAACCTCCTCGGCATGCCGCAGCCCAAAATGCACCAGATGGAGGCCGAGCTGCTGTTCTACTTCTTCTACAACTGCCCCGGCGACATGATGCAGATGTTGGCCGCCGCCGAGCTGGCCGACCGGAACTGGCGCTTCCACATGAAGGAGTGCCTCTGGATCCGGCGACAGGCCGACAATCCAAACTACGCCTACCTCGGCTTCCAGGAGTCCGGCGAGTACAACTACTTCAACCAGTTCCACTGGAAGATCCTGCCGCGGTACTTCAAGCTGGACCCGGATCTGATGGAGCGGACAATCTCCAAGGAAGAGCTGTTCGCAAAACACGGCTACCATCCACAGATGTAGAGCAGCCAGCAGGCAGCTTCCCAAAGCCGACACTTACACCCACACAAGCCATCTACAGACTTCTGGAACACAGGGTAGCAGGGTGGCACATTCAGACTAGGCCCAGCAGATGCCGAACGACGTGGCATGCAGACCCCAGCATGGCAAAGAGCCTGCCTTAAACACTTTGTTTTTAATAATGTTTTAATAATCTTTGAATCGAACTGAAATATATGTAATTTATCTGCGATATTTACCCGCCAAAGTCCGGGCTTAAATAAATATAGACCTAGCATTTAACCTAAAACTCACTTATGTAGTACCATACCTTACTCCGTCACCCTGCAGACAAACGCTCCAAAATCTGGCCGCCACACCCTCGACGTGCCGCGGCCACACTGCACCAGCTCCAGCCGCCAGCCACCAGCCTCGGACAAGCCTCGGGCCAGGGAAAAATCGGAGCGCTCATTAGCAAAATAATACACTGTCCAGTGTCCGCCTAGGCAGGCACAGCGGAGCACAGCACACGATCTCTTGGCCAAGTGTCGCCATCAATGCTGTCGTCGTTTAGCCCGCTAATTGCCACGTAAATTTGCAACCATTTTTGGCAGCTCATTAAATTTATTATTAAAACAAAGCCAGAGCTAGAGCAAACTTAATTGCCATCAAATTGACATGCGAGACGGAGACCGAGTCGGAGACGGAGACGGACGACAGCACCCGCCGCCGTTTGGTGGAGTGGAGGGGCGTGGAGTGGAGCCCGGCTCATGCGTATTAATTGCCATGGTAACTTCATAATTTCATGTGGAAAAATGTGAACGTTGGGCGTGCGCAGCAACTACCACAAGCCACAGTCCACAATCCACAGTCCACAAACACAAATACAAATACAATGTGTAATTTAAGCGAAAGACTTAAAAGATTGGAGTGGAACCAGGTTTTGGGATCTGTCCACTTGGCGGTTTATTTATGGCACGGCGAAGTTTGATTGAAATGTGATGTCTGTGAAATTGACAACTTGGGTGAGATTTGCACGGCATACAGCTGGATGTGGCCTGTGGCTGGCCTATGCCTGGGCCTGGGCTGTGGATGCTGGATGTTGGAGCTATGTCTGGTAGCCAATTAAGCATGAATCATGCTCGCAAAGTTGTGCAACGTCCGAGAGCTCTGATTAATAAGCCGCCCGCACATGGCTGGAGCAGGGAATTAACCCCGACCCGAACTGAAGCACAACCCCGCGGCACACACGCATGCGCAACGGCAATTACCGTTACCAATGCAAAATGCCCAAGAGACAGAGAGAGAGGTGTACAGAGAGAGAGACAGGTAGGGTAGGGTGTCAACACGATCGTAACTTGCAATCAACTTAAGATGACAGTGGAAATGAAGCATTGACGCCTCGCACGTACCACGTACAATCCCGAATCCGAGAAGAAGGCTGCTCCATGGAAAGTCCACATCCCAGATGCCAGTGGTGCGGTGGTGCGGTGGTGCAGTGGTGGGCAGGCGAATAAAACTAAAAAGGTGCTGCAATCAGGTTTTCCTTTCTGCTCGCTCGAGTGGGTACCAAATTAGACACATTTTATTATTAAAATCCACTTGTGTTGAAATAAAACACGACTTTCTGTGTCGCACATAATGAAAATATATGGCAAGTTAAGGCCAGAATTTATTTATCAGCAGCCTCTTGGCCACATCCGATGCACTGTGGTGTTGTGGTGGGAAAGAGCCAAAGTTCACTGTAAGAAAAACTTCCCAAACTCCAAATCCGATCTAGGATGCATTAGAATCCATAAAAGTTGCATCAAGTATCCATTTTGGTGGTAGTACTCCCATTCCGACCTGGCAACAGCGAGAACTGCATGATCGGAGATGGGAGATCAATGAACGTTGTGATCAAGGATTTTGTCATCAGCGATCATCGGATCAGATCGCTCCCATTCAAGTCACGTCTCCGTCTTTATGCATATATCAGCATCAGCCCCCCAGAGAGCTGGCCGATGCGATGCGATGCTAATTGCGGGAGCCAGGCCAGAAGAAGCTCTTCCTTTTGCCCAATGCTGGACAAATTTGTAATGTTAATTGCTCTCGAGTCGAGTCGAGTCGAGTCGAGAACTTTACAGATTTGCATGCGAAGATCGCGTCAGGTATATTTCGGGTTCGACTGGTATTTATTTATTATTTTATTCTTTCTTCTGGCGTTCGTTGGGCTTTTGGCGGCGGCTGAGCTGGCTCCCAGAGCCAGAGCCCAGAGCAGCGGTTCGTTGCCTCATTCATCGGCGTCGTCTGAGTGTCTGGGGACGACGATGGGCATTATGCCATAGCCCTGGATGGCAGAAGATGGCCTGGCAGAAGACGAGCGAGTTCAAAGACACAACGGTACATTCAACCTGGAGGAGAGGAGCGACAAGGCCACGCCAACGAGTGTCTCCACGCTCCACACCCACGTGTGTCCAGCCGGAGAGTCGTTGACCATTCGAGTTGATTGAACTGGAAACCAGAGAAATATCACAATAAGAACAGTTGCTGTGCCTGTTGCTGTTTCTGTTGCTGTTGCTGCCTGCCCCAACAAACGGCAAATTGCAGCTTCCAAGGCAGAGGGAGCGGCACAGGCAGAGGCAGAGGGCGAGGGAACGAGAACTATGGGCTCGATTTGCAATTCAGCAGTAGAACAATGGCTCAAGCATCCGCATCGGTGGCCACGGCGGCATCGGTGGCATCGGCGGCGGGCAGCGCCGAGCTGATCGTCTTCCCGTAACAATTTCCCTTCTGCTTTATGCAGTATGCACGGCATTAACGGATTCCTGCCCCGACAGATCGGACAGATCCGACAGATCGGACAGATCGGACATCTGGCCGACCGGTGGGGTGGGCACTGAACTGCTGCTCGCTTTGGCGCTCTGGCGATTTGGCGAGAAAAGCGAGCAACACAAATGTAGGTGGTATGCATTTTAATATAGTGAAAGTGCAAGAACCACGAAACAGCCGTTCATTGTGCTACAATGGAGTCGGATCGGAATCGGATCGGAATCGGCATCAGCATCGGTATCGGACCCCCCCGCCCCGCCCCAACATTTGAGCTGCATAAGAAAATTTCCACATTTCATTCTGTTGTCTATATCTGCATCCAAGTACACACACATATATATATACATACATATATGTAGGTGTGTATCTTGTATCTGGCTTGCTCTTATCTAAGCGTTTACCGATTTTCTGCAGACACGAAATTTGTCAAAACAAAATTCAATTTGAATTTGTCAAGGCATACTTCGACGGCACCGGTATTGTGCCTCCCACCCCCCCCCCCATATTATGTAAGTTTAATTAGCATAAATGTGATTGATCCCCCCACGGTCGGAGCAAGTTTTCTGGTATTATTTGATTTTTATTGATCTTTTTCGAATGAAATGCAAAAAAATTCAATTGCACTTTTGCCGTTTTTGTTTCTGTTTCTGTCTGGCTTTCTGTTGTTATGAATGCTGAATGGAACTAAGCCCGACCATCAAAGACTGCACTCAATGGTCTAGGCTCTAGAGACCAAGCGCCTACCCTACCCGACCCGACCCGACCCTACCCTGCCTCAAGATGCGGCCTACTTGGAGATTCGAATTCTTCAAACTATCAATTTTAATTACAATTATTTATAAGACAAACCCAAGTCCCGGGCATGGTCCCTGTTCTAACAAATCATATGATCACTGATCACTTTTCGGCCTGATGGGTAGTGCCAATGTCCATAGCTCTCTGCACAACTCTGCCACACATCCATCCATCTATTGTTTGCATTTCCATAGCCATGTCATGCACATATTTAATAGCTTTTGTGCATTTTATACTCGTAGGATATGACAAAATATGCAGATAGCCCCGGATAGCCGAAAATCTTCCAAGTCCGCGACGCAGGTGAAATTTGCATGGTATTACGAGTAGCCAGCTGTAACTGTGGATGTATTTTCTACTTCGAATGAGGTCAAAGCGCACTGGACATACGAACTGGCTTCCTAGATTCGGCAAAGAATCCCCCAATTGGTATTCCAACTGCATTTTATGCTAAATTAAGAATAAATTAGGCCTAGCAAATAGTTAATGATAGTTCAATTTTGATCTCTGATCTGATTTGGTAATGAGTTAAGGGTCCTGCGTCCGGTTGAGAAATATGGAAAGGTTTAGAAAGAATAAATATATAAAATATAAATATATCGGTGATATATATATATATATATATATATAAAAAAAGAATAAAAATAAATATGAATCGAATATATTGTTCTTGCCTCTATCTGAATATCTGCATCTATCTGTCCCGACTTTGAGCATCTTCACGATATCTTCCTTATCGATATTCTCAGTATCTTACGGATGCCGAACCACATCGAATTACTTATTTTTTTTGCCACATAATTACACGCACGCGTCCCGGGCCCCGTTGTCGCTGCTCGGCTCTAAGCGCCAGTTGGGGCCACGTCCACGTCTTCTTCCCTCTGGATCTCTCGGGCCAGACTCCGGATCAGGGCATCTCGCATCTCGTTCGCCCCGCTTAACATGCTGCATTCGTGTGCGCTGCTCATTGATCGAAATTGAATTGGACATAAATAAAACAAGATCAATCAATTGATTTATTTTGACATGTTGCAAGAGCGCAGCACAGCACTCGCTTCGACTTCGACTTCAACTTCGCCTGCGACTGCTGCAGCTCCAGCTCCGACTCCAGCCTCAGCTCCAGCTCCAGCGGTGGCCGGTGGTTAACTTGAGCAGCGGCGTGGCCGGTTTGGTTAACTGTCCCATTGGCCTCCTACTCCTTGGGCTTCGGCTTCGGCTTCGGAGCGCAGTGGGTCTCATTTGCTTTGTCGCTGGGGAGATTTGTTTCGTCTCCGTCTGTCCCGTCTTGCCGTCCCGCCGTCCCGCTGCTTGCATTTGCAACTTTTGGCATTGTTGTGGCAGCTTTGGAGCTGTGTCTGGGTTTGATTTTATTGCTTGTTCTGCCTCCGTTTTCGGGCTCGTTTGGTTAATTTGTCGCTCCGTGGTGGGGTCTTGCCTGATTAATTTTTATATGCACCTCTGCTGTGTCCCCCGAGTTGGCATTGGATTCTAATGAGGATTTCTGATGAGGCCGTTACCGGTAACAGGTTTGTTTTCCCCAAGATTTTCTGATGAATCGCGCAGATTGGCATCACGCATAACCATAACCCCCAAGGGGGCCAGGGGGTGCAAGCATTCAAACATTCGGGCGATCCGAAACACAGATACTAAATACATATATCAGAGGAACTTACTATAGTTCTCCCCCAAGCTGGCACGCTGGAATGTAATGAGGATTTCTGATGAGGCCATAGCCGGTAGCAGGTTTCCCACAAATGGAATACGAGGCGATTGGTTGGCATTGAAGGTCTTTTAGCAAGTTAGTTCTAATTTTAGTCGAATATTAGTCTAACATCTGTCTTTCCTGCATGTCCGCGTCATGCGGCAGCGCTCCTCGGTCGGTTGGGCGGCAGGAGGGCTGCGTAACAGGCTTCGGCTTGGTGTCAATTGGGCCACTTGATACTGCCACTTGAAAGTACCACCTGCCACAGATATAAGTAGTTTCCAATAGCAAAGATATATCATACGGATAAGAATTAACATACGAAACTCCCAGTACCTAATAATGTATGAAAGTGGATCCAAAATACTTGCACTGACGCCATTAAAGGTGCTTGAGGTGGAAAAGCCAATCCCCTATCCCTGGGATCCATGCATAATGCATGGCACACATACACAAGCATCCCAGGCGGAGAAAGAGCGGAAAAGCCAACCCAGCGACGACCTTAATTGCCTCGCATGTTCTGCCACCCACACCCACACACCCACACCCACATGCCCGTCCATCCGTCTCGAATGAGCAACTGGAGATTGAAAATAGTTTTCTCCAATCCAATCCGCACCGCGAAGCCCGATGCCCGAACCCAGCCTCTGTTCAGCCATCAGCCAATTGAAAGTGCGGTGGAGACTGTGCATCGAGCTGTGGATCGGTGGAGATTAATTGTCAGCTTTCAATGTGTACGAGTATAGACACTCGCATGAGTGTTTTTCAGCTTTGTGCAACTGTTTAGGCATTTCCCCATTTCCCATCACGTGTCACAATTAAAGTGCGGGAAAGTGCGGGAAAGTGCCTGGGAAGTGGAAGGTGAAGGGCTGCCTGTAGGCCGACTCTCTGACGATCCTGGCAGCAAAAACTGATGGAAAACTGATTTACAGAACCGACTGGGATGGCGATGGGAGAAAGTGCATTAATTTCGGGTTTCTCTTCTTGAAAAATGATAAATTAGCTTAGAAAAGTCACGAGTGCCAGGGCGTGAGTGTGAGTGTGAGTGTGAGTGCGAGTGCTCGCTCCTCGAAGAGTGGGTTATGCGTGTGGGGACTTGATTAATGCACTTGCACAGGCCAGGCTCCGACTCTCCGTGGAGCTCCGGGGCACGCCTTGACAGCCCACGGCCGACTCTAATAAAGTAATTTACCTCACTAAATAGTTGCCGGCAACCGGCAGCCGGCAGCCAATTTTAAACCCTCCCGAGGAGCGGCAAGGAGTACGGGTCTGGGCCTGGATTTTGGGGGCAGCCTTTAACAAGATATTGTCTCTCTGTCCGTTGCGAAATTAGCATTTTAATTGAAATGTCACGCCAAATGCCAGAGCCGTAGCCAGAGCCAGGTTTTAGTTGCATTTGATTTTCCAGACACGACACGCACTTTTTCATGCCGCATAAATACTTGCGAATTGATGTTTTCATTTGCTTTTTTCGGCTGATGAATGGCACCTTGCAATTGGCAAATTTGCCCAATAACTTGCCCCCAGTTGTAATTGCAACTGCCACTGCAACGGCAACTCCTGGCTATGCCTATTTAACGCAATTTATTTTTGGCCTTTCGAAGTTGATGAATGTCGAACGTGTCAGAGAGTGCCGAATGAGAGGCAAGTTGACAGGAAATTGAGTTGTCTAGAGTAGACTAAGATAGGCAATCGTTAAAGGAAAATATATATGGAAATTGAATGGAAAATTGCTCATACGAGTACGATTATACGTTTAGAATATGCATAGTATGTATAGATTTACATATACTTGTAACAATTAATACAAAAATAATACAATTTGAAGCTAATTCAGGAAGGGATGGCAGAAGGGGACGCTTGGGTAGGCTTGGGGGTACGTTTTTTCCGTATAAGTCTCACTGGGAGAGAGGTATATGAGTCTCATAGGGTAAATATGCCTTTTCTTGAATAATTCTGGCTTTAATTTAACCTTATTACAACAGAATTCAATAACCTGGCTTATAAGATCTTTCTTTATGAAAGTCTGCCCAAAAATCTACCCGATCTGGCTCTTATAGTCTCTGATCTGCCTGATCTTGGCGCTCATCGGGACGAAGGACAGATAGACATAGCTGTGTGGACTGGTCTTTTGATGCTGATCAAGAATATATATACTTAATGGCTGAAAAAGGCTTCCTTCTGGCTGTTACGTACTTTTTAGGCCACGTATCCCTGTACTCTTTGAGTACCAGCGACTACCAGTGATCTTTCCTACTAGTCCTGTATACAAGACCGACTAGAATGCAAACTGTCTCCAATTAGAAGTCTTTGTTTCCAATTGGGAACTGAACGGAATCGTTCATCTTGTGCATCCACCTATAGCGCAGACACACGATCCGTGGTGATTAGGACTTTCCCAGGGCCGTCAGTGTGTTGAAAACGAATGCCAATTGATTGGATATTTCATAAATAAGAAGCACATCCCCGAAAACTCAATAGGGGAAAGTCGGATTCGGGCGAAAGGTGACAGTCCTGAGAAGCAAATTTGAAAGCCACCTCTGCCCCGCGCCTTGCCTCGGATCGTTCGTGCATCTCTAATCACTTTCTAGCTACCGCGGATGCTGCGACTTCTTCGAGTGGATGTTGCACTTTCCCCTGCACCGTCGCGACGCCAGCCACCGCATGTGGCTGCCATAATTATTATTTATAAATAATACAATGCTCACGTGTTGAGGCTAAATCTCTTCCCAGCCACCGCACACCCCTCCGACACATGAGTTATGATCGGAGCTCCTCCGACTCCATTGGAGCTCCAGAGCTCCGGCAATGTCTGTTTTAATTTCTGCTCCATCGTGTATTCCGCCGTGTTCGGCTACTGCGGTGTTAATAAATTTGAGCGTTTTGTGCATAAATTATTCCGATTGCATATTAATTTTGGGGTTAGCCCTTGTCGCACGGGGACGAGTGGAGAGGGTGGTGCCTTCGGTAGCGGCAGTCCATAAAGAGGGTGATAGGGTTTAGGTTTCCTCGCGGCTTCTGCCATGTAATGACATTATTTATGGAGTTACACGTGTTTTGATGGCACCCTGGGGGCCACGAGGGTTCCGTTGGAAGTGGAACAAGTTCCCAAGAGACAGAGAGAGAGATCGAGTTCAAGAAAGCGTATCGAAATGCAGTATAGTACATTCCTGTAAGTGATTGAATATCCTCCAGACGCCCTCGCAGGTTGCCTATAAATCAAATCCGAGTTCTGGAAATGCATATTCTGTAGATCTGTGGATGTAATACCTAATCGATTTGATGCGCCAAACGTTTCGAATCCACAAAAATGACTTATGTCGTGCGTGTGGCACATGCTAAGAGACGTATTCTTTACCCATTCTGGACAGATCAAACCAGTTTCATTAGCATTTCACAGCAAGATTTCTCCCCGAGCTGGGGCCATGCTCGTTACATCAACAACTGTTGCAGGTGAGTCGGTATGCCGGGGGTCTCATACGGTCATTGTTTACAGAAAAAAACCAAAAATATGATACCAAAAGGTACGACTTTTGTTTCTATTGTCTGGCATTGTGGGTGAAAGTACCCCCGAACCCACAGCAGCGGCTTTATACACTGCGAGAAGTGACTTCTGCTGCATTAGATAATGTATCTGCGGTGGTACATGTGGGTTTCTGGCAGTGCCTTCGAGCCAGTGCCATTATTAACTCATTGGCTAGGCTCCGGCTCCAGCTCCGGCTCCGGCTCCAGGGGGAAAATGTGTTAATTTGCCGGGCAAAACAATTGCCAAATTACATCATCGCAGACGCAAATAGGCTGGCAGTCCCAGGTCCCGGGTCTGCCTCATTTGAATGCCTCCAAATGGCCACGGAGACTTCCGCCAAAAGTTCCATTGCATTGTGGTGGCGGCTCCAGTGCCCCTCCGTCTGCTCCCAGTGCGTTTTGGTGCAACTTTATTTCAATTGCGAAATTTGTACAATTGTGGATACAACAGAAACCACCAAAAAGCTCTGGCAACAACCACTCATGTCCATATATGCGTTATATGTAGCGGGTACAACGCATTTGTGGCCAATTCTCCGATTCCAATTCCCATTCGGTATTTATAGCTTGACATTTGCGCCAACATGGAGCTCTGTTCCCCTCCCTCCCCTCCCTCCCGTTCCCCCTTGCCATTTCTAGTTAACATGTGTTTAGCTGCACCTGCAACCTGCACCTTCCATACCCAGGCGCAGGCGCAGGCGCAGGCCCCCACCGAAAATTTACAATGGCAGCCATTTTTGGTTGCAGCCACAAAAACAAAGATGAAGATGTCGTTGGGGCATCGGCTTTGGCTTTGGCTGAAAGTGAAATGTTCAACATTACAGTTTTGGGGCTCCTCAATTGGTTGAACCTCCAAGATACATACAGGAGATGGACACAGACGAGGAGCTATCGAGGTCAACTGGTCATCGGTCATTCGTTGGGTTCTCGGAAGAGTGGGCTACAACATTGTACTGAGCACCGAGAAGCCCGTAAAGCACCAAACGACCTGCCACAGACACAAGCTACAAGGTCCGCCTTGAAGGGACTGAGCAAGCCGAACGATTAAACACCCTTCCTTAATCAAGAGTCGGATTTGCCCTGTCTCTGCTTTTGGCCCACAGCTGTGTCCTTTTGGATGCACAGCTGTGTCCTTGAGAACCAACATCTACATATCGTTTCTGGGCAAAATATGTTGACAATTGCGATAAATGACCCTGTTTTGACCCCATATATTACCACTTTTCCAGCTATTGATATATAACCCAAGCACTTCCCTTGAAATATTCAAAATACCCCACACCCACTGCCAAGGTACGAGTATCTCCCAAAAGAGAGACACGCACCATTTCAAAGTTCAAAAGGAAACACGCTGCACGAAGTCTTCGTCTTCGCTTCGTCGTTGAAAAAAGTAAATTTCATTTTACAAGCGTACAAATTAAAAATGCCCAAAGTCTGCGCTTTAATTAGTCAAACTCGCGCCAAAGCCACAAAGCCACAAAAGACACAGAAGCGGCGGCGCGGCATTGGCGACGCACGAACCGCCAGAAAAAAAGCTGATGATCAGAGGCGGGATCGGGATCGGGATCGGAGTGGGGCTCAGAGTCAGAGTCAGAGTCAGGGCTGCGACACACGGCGACAAGTTTTGTGTGATTGCCACTTCTAGGCACCGACGACTTCCGCTGCAGTGAAAAACTTGGCCATTGGCCATTGGCCAACCGAAACCGAAACGACACTTGTCAACGGTTTTTAGTCTAATTTTTTAGTGGCCAAGTTTTGGAAATTAAATTGTTTGCCAGCGAGATTTATGTGCCAGGTTTTAGGAGCTTGGAGCTGGGCTGGGCCTTGCCTCGTTTGTGGCACTTGCCCTGCCACACTTGGGGCCATATGGCAGGCCACTAGTGTCCGCTACGTTTTTACAACTAAATTTCCAAATAAACTCGCTTTTTACGACGCGGGCAGCCCAGAGCGATCTCAATCATATTTCCCAGTAACTTGTAAATGCAGTAACAAGTGGATACCCCGTTCAGGGCGGTTCAGAGATACTCGCAGAAGCTACTGGAGGCAGTTCTCCAGCCATCCAGCTCTCCGTTTATTCGTGTATTTGAACTTTTCTGATGACTTTTCAAATGCTGGTTTATGGCTCTGCTCTGCTTCTATGAATTCTCGTTTTGCCTCTTTCTCTTTCTGTTTCTTGGGCCGAAAAAATGAGATATTATAGCGTTCGTTTAAATTAATTGCCCCAGATGCCAGTCCCGATACCCGAGATACGTGACGAGAACAGGAGAACACGCGAACGGGCGTACAGGAGCCCATGACTGGGTTTTGTTTTCAGTTTTTGATGGAAAAGATGGTCGAGATAGCTCCACTCTTTGCGGGGGAATCTTGAATGGCTTACTGGGAACCGTGCGATCGAGGATGAGAGAGGAATCTTCGTGGACTGGCGCCAAATGCGGGGGGAATCTACAGAGTTCTGAATGAGTTCAGGCGATTAAATATTGTAATGTGTAAGGTATTTATCAAATGGGAATCTTTTCATGATTTCTTGGATATAACAAGAAGAGGATTGAATGTATCGAACTAGGGTCAGTAGCTAGGACATTAAGTTCTTCAGGAGAGATGGTACTTTCGAAGCAAGAGAGAAGAATCTGAGGTTGAAAAGCAGAACCAAGGATTCCAAAATGTACGAAATGTTATAGTTTTTATTTGGGATTTATTCTCTATGTGAAGTACAGGAAACCAACCTGTAATTTCTCACTGAACAGTTGCCCCCATCCCCATTCCTATCCCTTTCCATCCCGTGCAATCCACACCAGAATCCATTCAACAGCACCGCAAACAGCCTCTGAGCCCCTGAGAGGCATCGCTTCTGCCATTGAAAGGTGTTCCCCGAATTCCGGTAGCTACCTGTTGGCCCAAAGTCTGACAATGCGCCGAAACTCAAGCACTTGTTGTGTGGGCGTTGGCCGAACAATTTCCAAATGAATCTGCGACAGACAGGCAGAGATGGAGCCAGTTCACACGCACTTTTGTGAGCGACAAAAATTCCACAATCTCTCGGCTTTGTTTTGGCCAACAAATAATTACCCGTGCATCGGACCCGAACAGGTACTGTGGAAAAAGAAAAGTATAGCCGATCCGAGGGTACTTCTATTGATTTGCCATTTGAGCGGAGAAGCGGAGAATCAGAGAAAGCCTATTGCTATTGTGTTGGCCTGTGTGTGGCCCAAGTGCGAATTGAAATTTCGGCTTAATTTCTTTCGGCGGGAAAGCGGCTAAAATCCGATTCCAGAGCCATTGTTCCCGCCCAATGGGGGTCAAGTGTGCGGCAAGTTCGTTGCTTAAGTCTTGCCTTTTTCATGATTGCTTATTTCTGTTGGTATCTTTTTGTTCTGCTGTCGGCGGCTCATGTCAGCGAATTTGTTAAACAAACTGAGATGAAATTTCATTTTTAGCAAAGGCTTTCTGGCCCTTTCTGCGGCCGCGTTTAATTAGTGAAAATATGGATGCCGCACAATTAAGGAGATGCTTTGCATTCGACGCGGCCGCCTCGAGTCGCCGGCGATTAAATCTGGAGTCCAGATCAGATCGTCTGCCCAGACAGGCAGAAGGAGATGATCTCGTTGTTAAACTGCTAACTCATAATGCGAATGAGAGCCTGGCCCAGACGCGGTCTGGCCCTGCTCCATGTCATTTAGTGCTTATCGTGTCCGCGACTCTGGGACGTGTCGGTCAGACGACAGACCTATACCCTGTAAGTGAAACCCGAGGAAACAGAGACCCAAAAGCCATATACCCATAATGTAAATGCAACTTGAAGAAATCAAAATTGTATGTTGTTGGTTTTTTTTCTGTCTTGTCATGCCCCGAATGGTCTTTCGACTCCCCCGAAAGTGACATACTCACTCGGTCCGGATTTTTGATTATTTTCAGTGTTTTCTCATCTCCCATCTCTCCTTTCTCCGTGTCCGTGCCTGTGCCTGTGCCCGTGCCCGTGTCTCTGCTGCTTCCTCTATACCCGTCTCTTATTGCTGCTGAAGCTGAAGCTGAAGTGTCGTGCGACAAGTGCCGCAATTGAGTCGCTTGCCTCTCGGTACTTGTCAACAGTGCCAGTGCCAGTGCCCCCTCCTGGCCCGATGGTGGAGCTGCTGCTGGACATGCCTGTCACCTGGTTGGAGCATTGTCTGTACGTCGAACAGGTGAAGTTTGCTTTGTGTTTGTCTGGTTTGCCTGTTGTTTTGGCAGTGAAATCGAGCAAAGCAAGATTTTGGTTTGGTTTCTTTTTCTGTTTTGTGTATTTTTTGGGCCTCGTTGGATCTTGATCTCCTCCTCGGTGTCTGCCGTTGATTTATGGCCAACAATTTAAGCAATTTCATTTTATTTTATATTTCTCCTTGCCGGCTCTTGCTCTTGCCCTGGCTCTGGCTGCTTAAATGTAATGTCAACTGTTTTGCATGTCATTTAAGCGGTAAGGGGGCTGTGATGGGGAGAGATCATGGTGGCATGGACAATTGTTGTATCTGTCACTTGGCCACTGAGCTTCGAGTTGTATAGGAAATGATTGGCCAGAAAACAAGAGTTTTTGCCTAGAGAAAGTGAAAGAAGATTTGAGGGAATTCTGTCGCAAATGGAGAGGGGGGGCTATCGAAGGTCTTGGATCCCTGCCCTTTCCTAAAGCTTTACAAAAACAGAACAATAAAACGTCGCTTTTTTGCATTTTTCGCTTGATTTGTGCTCTCGAAGAAATGAAGAAATAAAAGCCCCAAAAATATCACGAACTGAAAATGCGTGGGAATATATTTTTTGCGTGCCGCTATAGCAAAGCCCCTGAAACGGAAAGACGGATAGACGGATAGAGAATCGTAAACCAGAGGAAAAAACTAATCGCACAAATATAAATATGACAATAAAAAAGTGCTTAGTGGCTGGAGCGGACCGTTTTGGTCCATTCGGGCAACGGTAATAAATTATCGAGAAACACGAAATGCCCGCTCCACCGACCCAGTTGTGGTCTATTAAAAACACAAACAATTTTCAAAAATTTGCGCCAGAGATTAGCATCGAGAGCCGAAAAACGAAATTGGCCTTTGCAGGAGGGGAGGTGCGGGGAGTGCGCATGAAACAGGTTCTCACGCCGACCAGCCTCAAAGGGTGTACGGGCAGGACCACCTCATCTGCAGGAAGCGTAACTCTAGAGCCCCAGCTCCTTTCTACCTGTCTCGTACTCCCTGAGAAGCCAGCCTCTTGCTTCCAGTTCTGGGCTGCTTGCTGTGCGAGCAACAAGTGAATGACAGGATAATCGTCCTGTGTACCTGTTCGGTTTTGTTCAGGTTCCCCTTTGTTTCGTTTTTTTTTCCACCAATTTTTTGGCATGTGAACAGACTCGCATAAAATCTCTTAATGTTTGCATTCTTATGCGGCTGTCGTCTCGTTTGATGCGTGATCTTGTTGATTATGCTGATGCCTGGTCGGCTCGGTTCGGGTCGGTTCTGCTCGGTTCGTTTCGGTTCGTGTCTGCTTTGCCCTTCCCTGGGTTCGGATGGAATCGGAATTGAGCTCGAGCGTTGCTTGTGTGTCTCTGTCTCTGTCTCCCGCTCTCAGGGCCCTGCCTGGCAGGTTCAATCGTCCATTCAGGTCCGTACATGTCCGTGTACATGTAGTTTTTGTGTTCCACTTGCGAGTGTGAAATTTCTGCTTGTTTGGCATTCATGGAAATTGCCTATGCCTCGGAATTTGTGGGAACAAGTGCAGCATCAGCAGCAACGGCAGTGGCAGTGGCAGAAGCAGCATCGACCACATTACGTGCTCTTTTTTTCGGCAAAGAAAGAACACCCGCAGGCGGGAGCGTGTGAAATTCAAGTTTTTGGGAACGATTCTTGCCTTTTTTGCAAATTCAGTATTCAGTATTCAGTGTATGCAGAGTTAGTTGGTGGGAAAGACCAAAATGTTCACAGTGTTCGAGAGGATGTAGGATGTAGGGCCTAAAACGGCTTCATTATAAGCAGGAATAGTTCTAAGGACAACAGTTTGGCTCGACATGGATGCTCAATGCTTGAATTAGTTCTAAAGTAACCGAAAATATTGACCGTCTTTTGATTTTTTCTAAAAAATTTCCATATATTATTTTATACAATATACACTAAGGGGCAAGGCCCCTGCCAACCCCCGTCTCACTTGCTTAAGCAACAACCCGATTACCCAAAACTTTTTTTTATAACAGAGAGAGATATACACAAATACTATATCTATAATTTATTTTATATAGTATTACTAAACTGTGAGTATTTATGTTATTCCAAAGGTCATTCATTAGAAGATTTTCATGAATCGTAGAAATTAAAAAAAAAATAAAGTCTTAAAAAATTTTAAAAAAATATTTCCAAGTTCAAGGAACGTAAAAAATGATAGAAAACATCAATTTTGTCTGGATATATCTCCAGGTAAAGACATCCATACAATTATGGACACATATTTATATTTTTAACCCATCAATTTGTTGGATATCAGAAACAGATATGGTTTTTGGCATTGTATTGCATAATTTTAAGTATGGGGATGCTATCTACTCCACAAAGTGCATTCCGAAGGCTTCACTTTGATTTGAAATTCAATCGACAAAATCCAGCAGTCTTCCTTCAGCAGATCGCGTTCCATTTAATTAAAATTCCAGCAACCTGCTCTGCACTCGGCCCCAGAGCCGACCCGCTGCTATTGTCGCCGCTGATGCTGACGCTGCCGCTGATGCTGATGTGTGTTTATGTGCCCTAAAGTGCTGTCACCTCAGTCCGGCACGCATCTTGATTTATGCGCTGGCAGCGAGAAAATTAAATAATAAAAATGAAAATCTGTAACAAAATGCTGAAGCCTTGCATCGGATTCGGAGCTCACCGGCCGCCGCGCATGCGCAATAAATTCGGTTTTTATGACACCTGACAAAATACGCAGCAGCAACTGCGGCACCAACTGCAGCAGCAGCAGCAGCAGGAGAAGGGGAAGGGGAAGGAGCAGGAGTTGCATATGGAGTTACAGCTTGGAGACGGAGATGGAAGCGGTTGCTTCAGTGGAAAATTGTTTAATGACTAATGGCAGAGACGGCAGAGGCTGCTGCGGATGCCGCGGATACCGCGGATGCCGCCGAGCTTCGTTTATTGCCCTGTGTCTATTGAAGATTAATTTCATTTACACAACTTCATCGCCTCGCAGGCGCAGTCCCAGGCCTGGCTTAACACTTTGTTGTCCGCCTGGTTGCGTTTTGGAGTTAATAAAGTCATAAATTGTGTTACCCTGGGCCGCTTCCAGCTCTAATGCGCCACGCAGCAGTTGGAGGAGCCGCAGCCCAAAGCCTGTAGCGTCTGTAGCGTCTGTAGCGGCACCAATCGTTACGTGTCCATGTGTTTTTATTGCTTCTTTTGTGAGTGCCCACTGGTGTCGGCTCCGAGCGGCGGTGGAGAGGTGGCAGCATCTGTTGCGGATTAGAAACGGAGCTGCGCTGCCAGCTATGGGGCAAGAGGAACTAAATTGATTTTATATACCCAACAATTTACAATTCATCAGCTTATGATCTATCTGTTCTGTGAAGTCAGCCATCTATGCAGGAGATGATTACTTGTGTAAATATATTGAAAAAAAAGCAAAACCTACGATTATTTGCACTATAATTTGTATTTAATGTTCCGAAAAGTCTCAAATATCCATTTAGATAAAGCCTCCTTCTTGCCTCCTTTCGAGACATGCTCATTTCTTACACAGCCTCGAAATACTAGGGACTCACATTTGTAGGCCACCGATACCACTATCACATGGACGGGACACGTGTAAACCTAAGTTCGATCACGCCCAGAGCTCCCCAGGAGCTGGCCTTCGACAATTGAGGTCACTCAAATGGATAGACAAATAAAATGACATGTACATACGAGTATGCAAATACACGCCCGTAAGAGCGATTCAAGACGGCACTATGGGCTCCATCACCTGATGGGTTCCTTATCAGCAGGCAAACACGCGGAGCTCCAATCAATTCCGATTTCCCCGAGCTGGCAAACAACGACAGGGCTGGTCGGGGCTCAATTGGTGGCCGGGCGGTGTATTGGCACAGCTGCTACCTCAATGAAGAAGAGCCCTGGCTCGGGATGATGACGGGACACATATCCGTATAGAGAATAGCATAGCAGAACCGATCCCAACCGAACAGAACGGAACGTTATGCAAAAAAGGTGCAACACAATCTTCCTCCAGAGCCAGAGCCAGAGCAGGGCAGACGCACAAAAGCAACTCTTTGTGTGTTCCTGCTATACAAATATGATAATATGATAATATACAGACATAGGAAGAACCCTAACGGATAGCTGTCGAGTGTGTCGGGTGGCGTTGCATGTGCTGGAATTCGCCTTCCTGCCAGGGCCGCCTGGGCTGCCAGGTTCCTTCGGCCCTCTGTTCAAATACACCTTGCATATGTGGCAAGTCGCCTCCTGCCTCCTTCCGGCTGGAAAACCGATCCACACTCAAGTGGCAGCGGCAACTTTGGGGTGGTTTTTTCCTGGACTGTGTGTCGGGACCGATAGGGGAGAACTTTTCCTGCCACCAGAGTACCTGTCAAGTTTACGCCTGACAGCGCACTCGCTCGATATTTTCCTGCAGCCGGCAGCTGTTCCTCGAGTCCTTGAAAAAGGGATATATGCCTGAGTTGATGTTGCAACATGTAACCTGTAGGGAGGGTGCTAGAATAGGGACTGGGATAGGGGTGGTTGGACAGCTTTGCGGCCTCCGACAGGTGGTGCCCCTGCCGATGGGACCCACTTGAAATTTGTTTAAACATTAGGCACTTATCTAACAGTTCTTGTGTCTGCGAAGAGGTACAGTTTTAGTGGTTGCATTGTTGTGGCTATCGGAAGATGAGAGGAGGTTGGGCCCGATATGTGACCCTACACTAAACCCAAGCCCATTCGACTGAGATAAGATTGGGATCTGGAAAGTAAGAGCCCTATGTATATATATATCATATATATGATCAAATGTGAACCCGAAAAGAGGTGCTCTGGGCAACCCATAGACAGAATATTCAAATATTCCAAGCCCCAATGCATTTTTAATCACTCCAACTCGAACTCTAGCTCCAACTCTAACCCATTCGAAGTGCCAGTGCCCACAATTACATGGAAATTAATGCCACAGCAAAGAGTTCCTAGCACGATCCTCCGGCATGTCTCGGCCTGGTACGTGAGCGGGCAGAGCTGGCGCACGGCTTCAATTGAAGTTCGATGAGATGTGTCGCCCTCGTGCGCTTTGATTTTATTGCCAGTACTTAGCATAATGAGTCGCGCTGATAGCATCACGTTTCCTATCCGAAACCAAAGACCGCGCTCGCAGTGCGGCGCATGCGCAATGCCCAATGCGCATATGCTTCCTGTCTCGCCGGAAATTCCTTTGAGTACTCCGCTTTGTCGTCGCGACAGCGTCAGAGCAGCACACAAGTTCAAAGTGCATGTGGTGCATGGGTTTCCCTTGATCGGGGATGGGATCCATTGAAATGCCAAGTGCCGGCAAACAAAGGACACACCACACCACCTGTTTCCTTGGGCTTTGGTTGAGATTTATTGAAAGAGGAAGTTCATTGAACCCAAAATGGCTGCAATTGAATTGGGGTTCACGAAGAGTCCGCCCTAGTACTCGTAATTGGAATTGGCAACGATGAGCATCCTCGTCTGGGCATAGCGCTTGTCGTCCTTCAGGAACCGAATCACATCGGCCACGCAGATGTACTTCCACCGCTTAGCTGCTGGCCGCGGGGGCTGGGGCTGGGATCGCGGTTCCACTGCCACACTGCCGACTGTGGAGTGTGCCTGGGGTGGGGCCTGGCGAAGCCGCGGTCCGATGGCATTCAGGGCCGTGTTGTTGGTGGTCGTCAGGCGCCTGGCTATGCCCAGTCCGAAGTCCGTGGAGGGTGCCACACGCTTGATCTGGTCATCGTCATCCGACAGGCAATGCTCCCTCCGATCCATCTCGTCGAGGCGTTCCATCTTGGCCTTCATATCGTACACCAACTCGCAGCGAGTATCCTCGTAGAGATGATAGGCAGACCGGTGCTCGCACCGCTCTATGATCTCCTTCAGGGCAGTCTTCATGTATATCTTCAGTGCCCCCAGAAAGGTGTCCAGCAGGCCCTCGCAGTCCTCGAAACTGTACCTCTGTCCCGGCTCTCCCCGCAGGGCCATGTGCTTCATCAGTTTTGTCAGAATGCTGTTTCGTCGAAAGTACACCAGGGGATGCTCCCTAATGGTGGGGTCCTTTTTCAGGAGTCCCGGTTTGCCTAGAGGAACTTCTTTGAGGCCCGCCGACATGCTCCAGAATCTAGAAATACATGTTTTTAGTGTTCGGAACATCTCAAAGATTTCATTTGTTTTGTTTTACTTATCAGAAACGCTTTCAGGAACCAATAACACAAATCTTCAGGCTTCGAATCTGCAAAGAAAAAGATCTCCATAAGTCCTTCAGAACTATCCATCCGTCCAGGTGCTAGTTCTTGGCACGAGCCTGCCGGAAAAGGATACATATGCCGGCATGATCCTTACCGGTCGAGTGCATCCACCCCCTGACCGACCGCACATCTTCATACGGCCCACTGCCCTGACCCAGCACTTGTTCCTCTCCAGTGGCCACCCAACCGAACCTGCCACACCCGGCAGACGGGCAACAGGAGAAGGACACGTTATGCAAAGTGCACAGGAATGCAAGTGAGCCTGGCGACCGGCCACCGGCCAGTCTCTGGCACGAGTAACTAATTATTCAAATGGAAAGACTGTCTGATGGAATGCCCAGCCCTAGGATCGACATCGACCGGGGGTGAGCGGATATTAAACAGCGGCGCGCGACTGTCGCCCGTCGCCCAACGCCTGTCTGTCCCGCACATTTCCGTGCACCACTGAACTTCAACTTCTGGCCCGAAAGATCATGCCCAGCCTAGCATATCGTGGCCAAGACAGCCTCGGCCCTCGGCCCATGAGGATGCTTGGGCGCATACTAAATACACCACGCGCAGGCCAGGAGCAGAAACCGAAGCAGGCAGGCGCGTGTTGTTTTGACGTGTCTGTAACCTGGCTAGAAATTTATTAGAAATTCTAGTCAAGGTGCTCGGCGACGGCTTTGGCTTTGTCTTTGTCTTTGTCTCTGCCTTTGTCTCTGGGTATGTCGTGTCTGAGGAACGGAACCCTTGCTCCCGAACAGGTTCATTACGCGTGCCGGCGACAGTCGACGGAGGCGTTGACCTAATTACCTGTTTATTTTTTAGTTTGTTAATTCCTCAACTTACCCTACGCCTGCCTGCCCATAGGGGTGCCGCCTGCTGCTGCTGCGGGTGTGTGTCCCTTGGGTGCTTAGTTTGCCACAGATGCAAGGTGCAAGCTGCCAGGTCACAAAAATTCGAACTCTATTCTAATTCGCGCAGAGAAATTATAGAGAGACTTCAGACTTCACTTTAGTAGTGGTGTCACTTTGTTAATCGATATACAACACTGATATATCGGCTAGGGGGAATGTGTGTTTTAATATCTAAGAAAATATAGTTCAAGCTTTGAAAAAGATGTCCATAGATGCCCAAAATGGAACCAACGCGGAGTACATGGTTGTTTTCTATACTTTTTCATTCAAGAACAGCAAACAGTGTTCGCTTTGCAACACTGGCAGGTAATCTACACTACTATCGTAGATTCTTTCATCTGGGAACTGGGATCTGGCATCTTAGAAGGAATCGTACTCCCACAACTGTGGGATGCTCCGCCATTTGTGCAGATGCGCTTCCCTGGTGGCACTCGCATCGTGTAATATGCCACCCAACAGTTAAAAATGCAGATTTCACCCATTCCAGCCGCACTTGCATAATCCACACATGGAGGCGAAGGCAGCGGCCCAGCTCCATGCCCACTCCGCCTGCCATTTCCATTTCCATTTGCAAGGAGCAGAGCAAAGAGCCAGCCAGAGTCGGCCGCATAAACTAAGCTAACAATTCAACTAAAATGCCAACCAGATAATAAAACTCAAATCGATGAAGAAGTGGAAGCATTGGCCTTTGTGATCGACTGAGTGCGCAGTTTGTGGAAAGATGGAAAATGGAAATAAAACTGCGAACACGAAACTGACTGCCGGCAGTCGGAGCGCAGGGGCAAGAGCCACAGTCGGGCTGGCAGGCAGGCAGGCCATTCAAACGACCACCCACACATCTGGGCCAGAGACAGAGCCAGAGACAGGGCCAGAGACAGAGCCAGAGCCAGAGCCAGAGCCAGAGCATCCTCGCCGCCTGCGCAGTGTCAAATAGACAAGAAAACCAACAGCGGACCAACAGGCAACGGAGTGCCTGCGTGGAGCGCAGGCGTGTAAGGGACATCCAGCGGACGGGACGGGACGGGACGGATGGAGTCGGTGAGATGGAGGCATATTCCAGCGAATAAATATTATCATATGGAAATTTCCTTTCGGAGCAATTACGAATGCTGCCACAGCCATGGCGCAGCCCAGCGTTTTGTGGCAAGTGACCTGCGAGACGTCAAATGCAGCGCACAGGAAATCGAAGTCGCAACTCGACGGGTTTGACGATGATGTAGCACCACCAGCCCCAGCACCAGCACCAGCACCTCTCCTCCCAGCCAGCCAGCCATTCATAGAGATCACAGCGTGTCGCAGTCGTAGAAAGTTGTGGCACCGTGGAAACACATCCCAAAGAGAACCGTACATCCCCTCTCACATCTCAGATGGTGTGTTTGTCCCAGGCAGTCTCTACTGTACCCAACAAGCTGTCGTTTGCTCTGCGTACCTGTTGGAGCTGCGTTTTCGGGGAGCAGCAAATGAAATTGCCAATTGTTGCGCTTCGGTGGCGGTGCCAGTGCCAGTGGCAGGCTACTGTTTGGCTTTTCGTTTTGTTGCTGCCACACCACACACCTTGCAGCTGGAACGGAAGCGAGGCATCTTAGAGATCTGCGAGGCTCTGGCTGCTGCTGCTGCTGGCTGCTGTTATTGTGTGTTGCCACTTTCAGCGCTGGCCTGCCTTTTTAAGCCATTTTAATATGAGCGTTGCACATCTTGTGGGTGTGGCTGATTGGGCAAGCCGAGGCAGAGCCAAGCGAAAAAATGGATGAGAAGAGTCTCCGTCTGCGCTGGGCCAGGCCAGGCCCGGCCCGATGATCAATCTTGGCCATGGCAACGTTTTACGATGATGATGATGATGACGACGTCGACGTGGACCGGTGATGGCTTTGATTGCAGCAGCCCCAGCAGCCTCGCAGCCTCGCAGCCATTTGCCAGTTGCTACTGGTTTTCTCCGAAGCCGCACTTAAGTGGGCGTGGGCATTTGGAAAATGTTAGCCCGTTGCCGATGCCGATCCGCAGGAAGCGATCTGTTTGGCCTATGGAAATGGCTAACAGGCAGCGAAATGTTTCAATTATTAGTATTTTAGACAGCAATTAATACGAAGGCAATGACAAGAGTCAAAGGCATGAGAAGGAACACCTGCATGGTCTCATTTTACGCAAGAATCGATCCCAAGACAGGCGGAAGTAGGTTTGACACTCTTTCAAATGAGACACCTACAGCTACACCTTCAGAATGATTGTTGTTCTCACTCCTAATTTATTTGTACAGCATTCCGTTTCCGTTCCCAGAAGTCCCTCAGATTGGCATTGTTCCACGGGTCACAGGATCGAACCCTGAAAGAATAACAAGTGTGGAAAACAGGTTCGGTTACCCAACACTGGACGGTGCATCGGAGAATATGCAAAATCATCAACATTTACTAAATAAATAAAGGCAGAGTCCAGGCAAAGCCTCCATATGCAAATTGCTTGTGGGAAGAAGAATAAGTGAGTGGAGCCGAGAGCCAAATTGGAGCGCTGCCCGAGGATTCTCCCACAGCCCACTGGACTACTTTTTCGACTACATCGAGCGATGACAATAATGTTGTCTGCGCTTCTTTGTGGGCTGCCTGGATGGCTGGTCATGGCCATGGCATTGGCCATTGTCATTGTCACCAAGGAGCAGCCATGGCCATAACAATTTTCCTGCCTTCGGGCCAAAGCCAAAGCCAGGGGCTGGCCGGGCCCCCGCTGCGCGAGCATTGTTTGCCCGCTGAGCAGATTTCCCAGAACTGACACCTTGCCACTTGGTCTGTTCGGTCTGTTCGGTCTCTTCGGTCTGGAAGGGGCATGGGCATGGGTATGGGCATGGACCATGTGTGTGGTGTCTGAGTATTGCTACAGTTTTGTCCGCGCCAAGATGTCTGGGCAGACCCCGGTTTGGTTTCGTTTGTGGCACAATCCCACAGCACATTCATCATTGAAACAATTGCTCATCTGTGTGCCCATCTGTGTCTGTATCTGTGTTCCAGGTGTTGCTATGGAATTTCAATTTGCATAAATTTGGTGCAGATTTGCGTACAATAGAGGACCGAATGCACCCATGATTATCGAGGGAATGCTCTTCTTTAATGAAGATGTTGCCGCTCTCGGGAGGCTGCCAGACAAGACAATGTCCGCTTGCAATGCAATTCAAAACTATCTGCGAATACTCACTCGTACGTACATCATTCCAGAGGGCAGCTGTTCCAGCACACCTGATCCTGGCGTGCCTCAGGAGGCGGACTCGGGCAGACGCTAATACGCCACCTACTGCCACCGGCATACAAAGGAGGACACAGCCGGGGGTTCCTGCGCAGAATCCACGGGAGGAAGGCACTGGCTGGATGCTCAGGATTTCAGACAAAGGACGAGGGCCCGAAACAATGCTAAACCAAATTGAATGGCTTTCTAACGATGTTGTCAAGCCCAAGCCCAGGGCTACCCATTAGACATGCCTGCCTGCTGCCTGCTCAGACACGACCGACCGACCGACCGTATCTCTATATCTGGCCACATCTTATCGTTTAGCACCTGCCCAACATCAACATCTTGCCCAATCAAATATGTACGAGTTTGAGCGAGCAAATAACCCATTCCCATACCCATACCCATTTTGTGGTAAATGTGCTCATGTCATCGAAAATCACGATCACCTCAGAAACTGTGGATACGATGGCTCTGTGTCTCCGCAAACACGATGGGCATTCAGGTGCCAAGCGGCCAGCGTGCGTGTCCAAACGACACTTCATTTATCTAACGCTTGGTTTTCCCTGCGGTCAAACTGGAGCTAATATTTGTTCAGTCCGCAAGTGTTTGCCGGAGTCTATTTGTGGCAACTGCTTCACAAGTGTCTGGTCTGTCCCTTGAGGGGAAATTGGGCCAGATAAGACAGTTTGCGGTTGATAATTTTGGGTTATCCTTTCACTAATGCGATCCCACAGCAGATCTCCTAATATGTACACCAAAATGTGGCAAGTCCAAGAAGAGAGTACTACAGATAATTCCCATCTTGAACATGTTTCTCGAACCAGCAGCACATGCCAATACCTGAGGCCAACGACGGACCCACATCGGGATAAGAATGATCTCTTCATTGGCAAAAAATTAAATCCCAGCTCTGGACAGGTGTGGAACATCTTTCTTGTTGCTTTTCGAGGCATTGTTCATCGAATAGAGCCCCGGCAGAAGTCAGGCGAAAACGAACCTGTCCTGTGCCTAGGATAACGGATGCCTATCTCTATGCGATCTATTATTCGCAAAAAAAGAAAAGAAACCCAAACAAAAGCGGGCTCACAGACAGCTGACAAATCCGAGGAGATCTCCGATCTACGATCTCCGATCCTTGGTGGAACACAGGCCAGCTGCCCGAGGGGGGATCAGGATTTTGGCAAGGTGCTCTGCTCGCCGGGTCTTGATTACATCATCGACTCCTCTAGGTGGTCCTCTTGGTTAGAAAATGTCAGCATAAATCTGGATTATAGATAGTTTGTCATAATTTTGGTGGGGAGACTATCTTGCGAGACCTTTTTAATTGATTGGGAGCGGAAGTGGCATCCATTTCGACTGGCTTATACCTATTATTAATTGCCATAAATCTTGGATCAATAATGGGAATCATAATAAGAAGGTCGGACCGAAAGCTGCAACGTTTCAAAGACATTTAACCTGTCATTAGGCCAGCGATACAGTGGGTCGAGGGTGCTGGAAATGGGATATACCCCATTCTAGTGGATTCTAGTAAAACTATTCCCTGCCAGAGATTTATACCAGCGATTCCCACTGTGCCTGTGGCTTTGATTTCGAGCCGTAAACTGTTGCCCGATCTCCGATCTGCTTTCGTCAAATTATATAATGATGCCAACAGCGGCCAGCCTACTCGACCAGGGCCGGTGCCAGGTAAGGATGGGCCACGCCCACACACACCACACTTAGGGCCAGCCCTGAACGCACCTTTCGAGCCAGGCGTAGGTGTGGCACAGGCAAGCCAAATAAGAGCCGGTAATCCTTTTCTGGCCATCGGATCCTTTGTGTAAGTCTCCTCCGACCACTTGACAGTTTAACCGAAAAATGCCAACCGTTGAAATGAAGTTAAATAGTTTCTCGTTAAAGGGCCCGGCCATAACGGCCATAACGTGGCTGAGACGTTGATTTTCGGCTTTGGTGGAACCCTTTTGTCGAGTACCGTTCTCTTTTATGTTGCCCCGTTGGACCGGGACTAAGCACCTGCCAAATGATTAATCATTTTGCCTGGCCTCTCGTCTCGCCTTTAGCACCTTTGCCCCCGCTCTGTCCCCCATCTCCCCGTCCATCTCCAACTCCATTGAAGTGCGTTAGTTCGGAGAGAAGCCTCTTATGTTTTCGTTGCTTAAATGCTAAAAGCTCATCAATTATCCCTCAAGCCCTGGCCCCATACGAGTGCCGCGTACATCTGCCTATTTCGGGGATCGGTCTGTCAGAGTCTGGGGCGCCAAAGGTCGCACTTTCCTCTTTCATTTTCTCCCTGGCAGAGACGGAGACGAAGACTCTAATCATGTCCATCAATTTGATGGGTTGTAGGTGAAAATGCGAGTTGTCGCTGGCGGCTGGCGGCTGGAATGCAGTCTGTTTTAAAGTTGTATTTTATAGAGTCACGTGGGAGGTCCCCAGAGAGATCGCGGCTCGTAATTGGGTTGCAGAGATTGGGCCAAGTAAAGGAAAAGAAGAGTTGTTGGGGGCAAGAAAAAACCCACAAATTTCTATTACTTTGAGGGGAAATATACGAGTATATATATCTGTATTTTCTATGATTCCATTTCTCCATCAGCGACATCTAACCATAGGAGAAGTGTGTCGATTTCTTTTGGAAAGGGTGCCCCTATCGCTCGTCGAGGATCCGAGATCCCTTTCAAAGACCAACGCACTGACAACTCGGCACACTTATCCACAGACGAGTACGAGTACGAGCGTCCTCTTCAATCGCACACGCAGATGTTTCCATTCAGGATCCCTTCAGAGCGCCCTGCTGCAGGATTTGTTCATTAGTGCAGCCACTCGGTGCACGCTGCATTTGAATAAATAAATAAATAGAATGGAAAAGAAAAGGAAACATGACAGCCGAAACGGGAGCTGCAGTAGAGCCGTGCCGGATCCAGGGGTGGAGGCGGAGGCGGAGGTGGAGGTTGCGACGTGGAGCGCTGAGTAATTGAAAAGAATGAAACGTGCGCCGCTTGGTGGCCTATAAATCAACGTGCTGCAGGATAATGCATCCCGAGTGTTGAGCCCTAATTGGAATTGCGCCCCGGCATCTGCCAAGTGCCGCATTCGCTTGAATGCAACCAGAGATCCTTTCTGACTGAACCTGGCACCTGGTCGTGATTTGGGAAAACAAAGCACCACTGAGCCACCGGGCTACTTAGAAGTGGAACAGGTTGTCATATGGAGAGCACCACAGAGAGAGACCATGAGCTGGAGGCATGCCCTGCCCAGGGGACAAAAATTACAATATTAAAATTTTATTATTAAGTAAAACGTGAAGAATGCGGCGGTGGAAAGGGATCGACCAGGGAGGTGCCTTGGGGGAGCAAAACAGCTGAAGAAACCTATCAATAACCACATTTGAAGACCCTCAAACCCATCCACCCATCATACACATGTGTTTTGCAGGGTAGCAAGTGTCTGTGCCTCCCTTTCGAGAGAAGGGAGGAGGCGGAACGATGACACAAATCAGATCGACCGTTTTCCGTTTGCTGAACCCGCCTGAACCTGCCCGACGTGTACCGTTGTGCCACAGCGCTGCAAGTTGCAACATCGTTCGCCCGCTCCATTCACTCCCCGATTCGCGATCCGCGATCGCCATGTGGCATACAAGAAGAAACATTTTCGGCTGGTGGCACGAGCTTAATGCTGTCGTTATACATTTTACAGGTTGATGCCAGCAGGATGGACGGACTGGGCTCTGGGACCGAGTGGAGCGGAGCGGACTTGTCCCCATCGCCCAGTGTGGGGGGCCACGGGCCATGCACGCCGCCAGGCCAACAGAACAGCCATTAAGCAGCCCAGCCACCCCCCGCGCCACATGCCGCCCCATTTTGCATATGGTATCCGCCTCCTTCTGCTCCGCCTCGACTGGGTCATGGATCGAGCGGGTTATCGCCCGGTTTATGGTGGCATCGCGCGTCATGTTCATGCAGAATGTGCTCCCCTCCCTAGCTCCCTCCCTCCGAATGTAATAATTTTCGCAGTCAGCGTGTCTCCGTCATCGAGCACAATTTTTCGGGAAGTGCATCATTATGTTCGTGGCATGCTTCTTCAAGCTGCACTCGCCGCTGCTTGTTTTATGGCTGCTAATGTGGCTATAATGTGTGGCTACTTGTTTCACTTCAAATGGCAAGAAGCATCGGCTGCTGGGAGGCTTCTGGAGGGCTTCTGGAATGCAAATGTTCCTTAAATACATATATAATACTCGTGAGTAGGTATCGAAGCCCTGGGTGATATTCGTTATGGAATATGATGTGGACACGATATACCCTTTCTTCTAAATGATATTTGCACATTATCCAATCTCCCAAATATCCATATTTCATTGTGGGTATCCGCTGATACCAGAACTCGATACAGAATTTAATACTCTACTCGCTCTACTCGCCACTCTCCACTCCTCTCTACTCGCTACTCTCTACTCGCTACTCTACACTCTCTACTCTCCACTCTCTACTCGCTATTCTCTACTCGCTACTCTCTACTCTCTACTATTACTATTACTATTACTATTACTATGTCCAGCCGAGGGTTATACATATGTACCATTGAAACACCATGCCATCTCCAAGATACAAGCTCCCATGCGTCTCCACCCTCTAGATCCTTACAACCAGTAATTAATTTTTGGGTCATATACATATCGTATCGATATATCGTTCGATTTGTATGACTCTCCGACCACCTATAATTCAATGATTCGACGAAACATAATTCAGACATTTCAATTGCTTCTCGTTTTTGCGTGGCGTCGTCCCGGTGGCATTTAAGGTTGTAAAATGTACTTGCAACAGTTATTGGGGTCTGGGTCTGGGTCTGGGTCTGTCTGGGCCTCGAATTGGGTGAACTCTTCCCTGCGTTTCGTTAATCAAACATAATATCCTGCAGAGCGGAGAGAAAACTTTCGTTTGCAGAGACCTTAAACAAAAACAAAAGCAAAAGCCCCAAGGGGCAGGCGAAGGAGGGGACGCGAAGCGGTAACGACAACAACCCACACGCACTTTCATCGGGTCCGGGAATGGACATGGATGGGGACTCTGGACTGGGGACTGTCGACTGGAGTTCCCCCACAGATCCGTGACAGGACAGAGTCTGTGGCAATAATAAAAACGCTCGATTGTAATTTTCACAGTGCAATTATTGTCTCAGCTTTCAAATGCGGTAGGCCCCAGATCCCAGATCCCCAGATTCCGAGTTACCGAGAGTTTCAGATCAGAGACTGGGGCCAAAAGCAATTTTCAATTTTAACAGCCAGAGCATAAAATATAAGGCACACACACTTGTTGATGCCACACGTTGGCCGGGGCAAGTGATTCGGTGTCTGTCTGTGTCTCTGCTCTGCTCTGCAGACTGTTGTCGCTCGCTTCTTTGCTGCGTGTCCTGAAAATGAGGGAATTACAAAAGTTTTTCATGTTGCAAGCTCCGAGAGCTCCGACAACAGCACACCAGACAAATCTCATTAAAAGGCGTCGCGTCGCGTTGCGTCTTCGTGTTGCGCCCGCAAGGAGCAGATCCGAGTCCCAGTCCCAGTCCCAGTCCCACAAATCGTGGCCAGTCAGTCGTCCGTCAGTCGTCTTGTGGTGCTGTGACCCTTTTTCATACGGCCCAGCCAAGAGGCGTTGCATTTAAAATGTCGTTAATAATTTGTTGCTCGCTCCAGACCATCAGACCAGACCAGACCAGACCAGACCAGATCGGACCCTGCCAAAGTCCCTGAACCTCTTCTCGCGTTGGATTTCTGTTTCAGTTTTTTAGAGCTGGTCGTAAAAGAGTTTTATTATTTATGTTTCATTGCCTCCAAAATAGGATTAGCCTGTTGCGGCTTGGCCTCTTTTTGCGTTGTTTCGTTGCCCCGTTTGTTGTTGCTAGTGCTGGCCATGTTGCAACATCCAAAAAATCGCTTAAACATCATCATTTTACACGCTTTCAAAATGTTATGGCAGCCAGGGATATGGATGGATCGACGGTGGTCGATCGATGGTCGGTTCTGAGATTGGTCTTGTGGTTTTGTTATTTGGGTCACCTAATTGGAGGTTTAACGATTGAATTTTTGTGAAACAGTGACCAGGCATATGAGAATTTATTATAAAGAAATGTCGGAAAAATGATAGAAAAATTATTTGTTTTTAAGACTGATCTTCACTGATCTTGAAATTCGAAGTATATTTCCTATCTTTTTCTTTGGGAAAACATAATAGTGATCTCCATAGTAAATCCCTGAACAGTATTCCTTGAAGATATTCTCTTTTGGAGCCCCCAGGAGATGCGATTTGTCAACTGGCAGAAGGATTGCTCCCAATAAACTTGTTCGAGTGTGATTTAAGGCCAACTCTAGCTCCAAGTCCAAGCCCCAGCCCAAACCCCAAACTAATTAACTTGCACAGCGGTCGAAGCGGCTGAGAGCTGGGGCAGTGGGTGGTCCGCGGTCTCGGTGCCGGTGCCGGTGCCGGGACTCTCCTAGAACATAGTCAAGAAAAAATTAGTTAACAAGATCATTAAATCTTTGTTAACAGCCAATCGAGCAACGACAGCAACGTCGGACTCCGTACCAGTCCCCGTTCGAGTCCCAGTCGAGGGGCATTAGAGGAGACCAGACTCCCAGAGCCATGGCTGGCCCAGCGACGTGCGATAAGATAAGGGAACTAGACTGAGAGAGAGCGAGGGAGAGCTGGAAATGGAACTGGAACTGAACTGTGAGACGGAGACACGAGATCGGAGATCCGAGAGGAAAAGTACCTGGACATGGGCATGTAAATCGCAGTACGTGGCCCAGGCCAGAGTCCGATCCGAGTCCAGAGTCTGGTCTGCACATGTTTATCTATTAATTTATGCTGGCGGTTTTTCGGTTCCTCGTTTGTGAGATCGCACTTGTGCGCCCGTATAGCTGCCGGCCGGCCGGCCGTCCGGCATATTCCTAGGAATCTCAATCGCAATCTGGATCTGGATCCGCATGCACAGCAGTGGGCCCTGCCACAGGGACAAACATTCGATAAGACGCTAATTAAGTTAAATGTTCGTTCTGTGTGGGCCGTTCCTAAAAATTGGCACGGATTCTCCCCCCCCACTCTCCCGTATCACTATGATTTATATGTACATGAGGACGGAGACGGGGGCAACACCTCTTATCTGACAAGGGAACACTTTCCTTTCCACCCGTCGTGTCGTGTTTGTTTGTTTTGCTGCGACACACAGCTGCCACTTAGTGCGGGTGCCACTTGAGAAACAGTTTTCCTCAATTTTTTAAGGAATGAGAACCAAAAGGAACAATAGGATAGGAATATAGATATTTGAATTTATTTTAAAATGCTGCAAATACTCTTTAAACTCACAGTTAAGCGGACAATTAAGAAATCTTCCGTCTCGTGCTGCTTCGGCTCTGATTCGGGTCTCGTAAGAGAGAGCAAGACGATAAAGAGCGCAGCGAAACGACTTGGAAATGGAACACGATTAAGAGAGCTGGATCGAAGAGAGTGCGTTGCGAGCTCTTTCGTTTGGACAAGATTGATCTTGTTTATTTCATTCAAATATTAGATTGTGGAGATGGCTCTTAGTCATTTGCATCATTTATTAAAATGATTTTTGAAACATTAACTATTTGAAGGCTTAGAGGCATAAAAGAACAAATTCCTGCAGCAGGTTACATTTCAACGAAGCTACTCCACTCAACGCTGTAATTTGTTTCTTGTTCGCAGTGGACTTCTCTCACTCCTTTGACGGTGGCAAAAAAACAAAACATTCATTAATGCAAATTGGTACCTGGCCGCCCGTTCAACCTTTGACATTTGATCGAGTCAAAAGGAGGCCCTCGCACGCACGTGTTCGACTCCTACCTGATCTTTTTTGTGCGCGTATGGTGCAGGTCAACTAATGACCCAGATGCACCTGATAATGAGGCAAGTAGCCCTAGTCGTTAATCCCCCCTTTCTTGGGATATTCCCGATTTTCCCTAGCCGCAGCAAACAACTGTTAATCGACGCAGAATCATCTCATCCGCTCCTCTCCACCTAATTGCGCATTGAGTTGAGAAAAAGAGCGCCACAACGAGAGCGAGTCTCTCACCAACACCAGCACTAACGCCAGCATAGCATACGTGTGCAGGCAAACACCAGTGCAATTATAACGGCATTTATATTTAGCTGTGAATCGTTGTTGTTGCGACGGCGTCGGTGGCGATTGGTGCAAGTGTACGTACACGTGAGGTACATAAGCAAGCCGAAACAGGTTTGCCACCCGAACGCTACGATTGGCCGAGCGCACCCACACATACACTCGCAAGCAACACATTGCCCATGCATGTGAACGACCACGACTACCTGAATGAAAACGCACCACGCCGAGAGAGCGGCTCTCTTTCGCCGCGCTCTCTCGGGCTGCGCCTGCGCTGCTGGCTTCGGGTTGCGCGCGTATATAAAGCGCGCACAACGACCGACTCGCTCTGACTCCGCTGACGCCCGCTTCGCTGCAAGCATCCACCCAAGCAATAGCAAGACAAAAAAACAAGAAAAAACGACCGCGCTTCGTTTCGTTTCGTTTCTGACAATAACTGTTCGTTCTGTGTTTTTGTGCGCGAGCAATGTGGTGGAAATAATCGAGAAACAATTTGAGAACTTTTAATTTGAAAAAGCAATCGAGAGTATATAAAGCAACAAAATGCATACCGTGGAAGACATGTTGGTGGAAAAAAACTACAGCAAGTGTCCTTTGAAGAAGCGGCCCGTGAACTACCAGTTCGAGGCGTCCGCCCAGACCCCCGTCAATGAGCCGCAGGATCTTTGCCTGAAGAAAACCGAGTCGGAGGAGCTGGAGGTGGAAGCCGACCCTGCGACGGTCTCCGCCTCGGAGGAGGTGATCAACGTCAGCGACTGCTGCGAGGACGAGGGCGTAGACGTGGACCACACCGATGACGAGCACATGGACTTGGAGGAGGACGACGTGACCGTGGACTGTGTGGACGTGGACACTGATCCGAACCAGACACAGGCCGCCGCCCTGGCCGCAGCCGCCGCCGTGGCCGCCGCATCTGCTGCCGCTGCAGCCGTGGTCGTGCCCACACCCACGTATCCCAAGTATGGCCTACAGCCATGGAACTTCCACATGTCCCCGTACACGGCCGAGTTCTACCGCACCATCAACCAGCCGCACCTGGCCGCCGTGGCAGCCTCCGCCGCCCAGCAGCAGATATCGCCTCTGCGAGGCGACCTCCTGGCGCCCAGCTCCCCCTCGGACTCTCTGGGGTCGCTGTCGCCACCGCCGCACCACTACCTGCACGGCCGGGCCAGCTCGGTGTCGCCCCCGATGCGTTCCGAGATCATCCACAGGCCCATCGGAGTGCGCCAGCAGCACCGGTTCCTGCCATATCCGCCGCTGCCAGCCGCCGCCTATCACCAACAGACGCCCTACCCCGCGCTGGGCTACCACCACCACGCACCCATTTCGCCGGCCTACTCGGAGAGCTCCTACTACTCCATGCGCTCCATGACACCCGAGTCCAGCTGCTCCTCGGTGCCCGAGGACCTCTCGCTCAAGCACAAGCCGATCGGTCAGGAGGCCGCCAGCAGCATCAAGGCGGGAGCAGGCCCCTCCACGAGTGGATCCGCCAGCAGCTCCGCCTCGCCGAGCCCCGCTAAGAAGGACAAGTCGCCACCACGCTACCAGTGCCCCGACTGCCAGAAGTCCTACTCGACCTTCTCCGGGCTCACGAAGCACCAGCAGTTCCACTGTCCCGCGGCTGAGGGCAACCAGGTGAAGAAGTCCTTCAGCTGCAAGGACTGCGACAAGACGTACGTCTCGCTGGGCGCCCTCAAGATGCACATCCGCACCCACACGCTGCCCTGCAAGTGCAACATGTGCGGCAAGGCCTTCTCGCGCCCCTGGCTGCTGCAGGGCCACATCCGCACCCACACCGGGGAGAAGCCCTTCAGCTGCCAGCACTGCCACCGCGCATTCGCCGACCGCTCCAACCTGCGGGCCCACCTGCAGACGCACTCGGACATCAAGAAGTACTCGTGCAGCAGCTGCTCCAAGACCTTCTCGCGCATGTCCCTGCTGACGAAGCACTCCGAGGGCGGCTGTCCGGGCGGCAGCAGTCCCAGCTCCAATGCCGGCTCCACCAGCGAGCTGTCCTACGCCGGCTACGCCGAGCCCTAGGATCACCGATCACCCACGGGATCTCCTCTGATCCACACATTGTATTCAAGCCATGTTCCACCAAAAATTAGTTCCTAGCTCGTTTAAGAGACCGGCAGCTCCAAGTTCCCAAATGAAATGATCAACCGAACTCGAACTCTTACTTAACCCAGACACTCCCAGTGCACAGTGCCACAAAAAACTATGTAGACACGCAGAATTCAATACTTTTTTATTTTTATTTGGTTATTTTTGATTTTTGATTATTTTCTAGTCAGCATTTTCTTTGCAAGAGAAAATTAAAACGGAAGTTCATTTGATTTTACTTTTAAATTTCGCCTCCGCATTGCATTTCATTACTATTTCATACACAAACTCCTAAGCCGAACTTTGTAAAGTATTCTTCAGATATCCTGTATATGTACATGTACCACGTAAGGTGTATTACGCCCCAGCGTCTAACTGTAGATCCTAAGCTGAAGACCAGACAATCTTATGTAACTTTAGATGTACGATATCCCAGTTGAACCAAGACATACCATATACTGATGTATGTATGTTTCTATCCCTATATACAATACCATAGTACGAGTATTTTTAGCCTAGCTGTAGATCGTAAACTATTTTTGATATGACCCGACCACAACTTTTACGTATACATTGAAAATGTTCTACTTTACGCGTAGTTTAAGCTAACGGAATATTTTGATACGGAAATGTTTTATATTTTTAAGTAATTTATTACATCAGACGATCTATGAAAGAATGAAATACATTTTATTTACATACGCAAGTACACAAAACCATTATTTTTTGGGTGGAAAGGGCTCTTTAAATTTTTCCATTTCAGCAGAATGTTCTAGAATTGAGTTCGAGAGAGTTCTTGATGACAGATGAGTAATCGTCAGCTTAGGGATTGATTTTACGTTTTCCAGGAAGAACCACAAAAATTACTCTGTTTAAATTTGAATTTATAGACTATTTGAATAGGGAACGCTGAAGCTCGGGGGTTTTAAAATTTTCCATCCCAATATTTTAGCTGATTTATCGATATATCAAATGGAAAATTCTTACATTTTCCAGCCAGTTTTACTAGTAATTGGGGTTCCTATTATAACCAGCTTATTCCTGCTTATTATTGTTGGTTTATAAAATGATTGAAATACCCAAATTATATCTATGCAAGGGTCTGGATCTTTAATATTTATGTATGTAATATATTTGAGAAATTGTTGATTATTCTTAGCAGAATTCCATGATTATACATCACATTTCTTCAACATAAAAACTTCCCATTGGACAGCATAATTTGAAAGACTTATTCGAACTATTCCCAACTCTAATCCGTTCCGTTTTCCGAAAGCAAGTTCAACGAAATCTGAAATAATCGTGAACGGACGGGCAGACGGACGGACGGACGGCACAGCACTTGGGAGCTCTTCCCTTTTTTGGGTCATGCTCTTCTTTTCGGGCCGAATAAACAAATCGAAACAAATCGAAGCGAGTCGAGTCGAGTCGAACGAGAATTGCGGCCCGCCGGAGAGCCGACCAGCCAATCGCGACATTTTATGGCCTGCCCAGAAAAACAAACATACTCGAAAAAAGCTTTTTATATGCTATGCTGATCATAAATTATATTTAAATTTCCGCACACGTACAATGTGATCGGGTGGGGCAGGGGGGGTCTACAAAATGGCAGTCACTAAATCAAAATCGAAACTTCAAGCCTGAGTAGATCCGCGCCTCGCCGAAGTCTTATTAGACATGAGGCAGATTTTAATGAAGGAGAGAAGAAATAGAGGCCTAGTCGGAGACTAGATCCCCAAGTGTGATCGATGCATCCATGCGGAAAAGAGGAGGAGGCGGAGGAGGAGACGCCATCATCGAAAGGTAACGTTTGGGTGACAGAGCATATGAAATTATGGGTGCGTCCTCCCAAGCCGAAGTCGAACGTAACGAAACTCATTATCGAGATCAATCGATCGCCAGGCGGGGTCCCAGAGTCCCAGCCAGAGCTCCAACATGTGTGTGGGGATCCGGCCGAGCACCGAGCAGCGATCAGCGATCGACGACCACGACAATTGTTGCCAAATTAGATCATCAGGCAGCCAGCCAGCCAGCCAGCCAGCCAGCCACGGAGCGGCAGCAACAAGTTTCAGTCAAGTTTCACGTGTGCAGAGATCTGTAGAGCGATCCCGGCACAAGCCCCGAACCAGCGAACCAGCGAAAATTAATATGCACGCATTTCGTGGCTCGACTGCCTCCATCTCCATCTCCATACCAGTCTCCTCCTCCGGTCTCGGGTTACCAGCCCTGGCTGCAGATCCCCAAAACCTGAGCCCCGGCTGGCTGGCTGATCGCAGCCCCCAAAACGATCAACGTTCGTGCCTGCTTTCTTGCTAAACAATTTGCAAACGATTTCTAATAAGCGTCTTAAATTGTAACAAAATAGACTCGCATTTAGGGT
The DNA here is from genome assembly GCA_008121275.1 of Drosophila lowei. Classification (NCBI taxonomy): domain Eukaryota; kingdom Metazoa; phylum Arthropoda; class Insecta; order Diptera; family Drosophilidae; genus Drosophila; species Drosophila lowei. The sequence goes on along the minus strand of CM017779.1, from coordinate 16,070,628 downwards.
CTTTTGTGTGCCTTTGCCTTAGCCTTAGCCTGACTCGGGCTCCAACTCCAACTCCGATAACAAAGATCGAGGGAATAAAAAATAGCCGAAAACATGGACAACAGAAAAACGGGAGGGTAACTGCCTGGCTTGACCCTCTCCCTACCCAAAACGAATAAAAACCGCTTGGGTTTTTATTTCTGATTATTTTATTTTATTTGTGCCAAATTTCGCGCTTGATCGGTGCATTTTTTGTAACCGTTTTATGGCGAGGACTGAGTCCATCTGGGGTTACTCGTAGATGGCTACGATGAAGATCTTTTGGGTAAGGCCGCAGACAATTTGACTGATTTTGGGGTCCCAACTTTGTGGCGACTTACTTGTGTCAGGCAAATGATCTTGTATGAGTGGGTCTGTGTGAAATACGGACCATATCTTTGAGAGTCAATGAACTTTACTTCGAGGATCATAGGGGGAAGGGACTCCTGCTTAGAATCGATTAAGTACTCAGGATCGTCCCGAAACTCCTCCAATAGCTGGTATGCCTTTCTGCACCCCCAACTCCAACTGCTCCAACTTCCATTTCAATTCGTTAACAATAAACAAATATCACTTTCATGACGTTTTTCGCAACTGCAGCTGTCTGTCTGGTCTTCCACCTCGAGGTTCCCTAGGTTCACTCCCCCCTCCAGTGCCTCCCCCTTCGCTCCCTCTCTCGCTTGGCTGCCACTGATAAAACCTGACGATTTTGGCCAGAAACGCTGCACCATAATAAAGCAGCTAAAAGTCAAACGACAACGCAAAATGGTAAACAGATCGAAGCTTTATGAATATGCAGAGATAAAAAGCAGTTGGGAGACCCCCTCTTTCCCACCCGCCCACCTCCGTCACCCCTCACCCTTTTGACAAAGAAAAAAGTTTTTTTTTGAATTTCAAATTTTTTAACGAGCCAAAATGAAAAACTTTCCAAACAAAAGGCAAAACAGCACACACACCGCACAGAAGGCAGGCTCCCCGAAAAACCGATTGATCCAGAGCAGAAGCGAACTGAGAGGGGCTACGGGAGCCACACAGGGAGCTGCGGGTGTGGAGACGAGAGAGGTGCCAGCGGAGGGGAGGCCGAGCGACAAAAAAGCGCAAACTGAAATGAAATTTAGCGTAAAAATGGAGATCTTTTGTCCGCGATAAACGTGAGCATTTTGTTTGTCACGACGAAGTGTGCTTTTTTGCGCGACCGTCTGACGCGGACTTGGATTCGGATTCGGATTCGGCTTCGGAATAAGAGTCCCATTCAAAGGCAGGGAGGCATTGGTATCCCTAAAGCAAAAATATAAAATCAACATAGATATAGCCGTCGTATTCGTAAATATATAGACATACCTGAGAAGTAATTAAAAATATTTCAATTGATAAACACATTTCGATTTGTTTACATTTTGTATGGGAAAAAATTAAACTTTAAAATTCCATTAAAAAATAACCATGTCAGACAGCCAAATAGTTTCTGCACGTAATCTCTTGATAAATCGAGGTCCATTATCGGTTTTTTTTAAGCATAGGCTCGTATATCGAACAGTGTTCTATATATTAGATGATTTGCTGTAGAAGTTTCCCATAAGCAAACCAGTTCATTCGTCTGAATGCCTCGAACAGAGACGCCTCCATCGTTTCCAGATTTTAAGGATATCGGTATTGTGTAAAAATAACAAGTGACAGTCACAATTGATCTCTGATGCCAGAATTATACGGCTGTGTGAATATGCTGCTGTTGGAAATGTCGTATTAGTCGTAGACCACAAAAACTCGATTAATACGGGGAACGGGCGACTAAAAAAATATAATATTTGTAGCTTTAATTCAGTTAATTAAATTCAGACATTAAAAAAATATTCTTTGGATAAACGATCATTAAAAGACTGGATTCCTTTGATTCCTACAATAGTTTCTATTAGAGAAAATTCAAAACCAACGAAAATAATATTGGGATGCGACCCAAGTCTTTAGAACTCAAATTATTTTATAGATTCTATATTTTTTTTTCTTAAAAAATTTTTGAATATAAACAAATGTAAATATGATCCCACAAGTACATAGTAGACTTCTTTTAATAGACTTGGTACTCCAAAGCTTTTATCCCATATAATTTCCAAAATTTTCCAGCATAAAATCCAGAGAAATACTGTCATACGGCGAATCTCATTGTTCCCGAGATAACACAGAAGGCACGAAATGCAAAAAAATGAGGCAACCGTACTTGCTCTCTCTCTCTCTCTCTCTGTCTGTCTCTCTTTTCCTGCTGTGTCCTGCATTTCGTTGACCATTTCTGCTAATTTGTGTGAGTGAACAACAGCAATCAGCTACAACTACAACTACAACAAAAACAATACACTTGCGGACGATATTAGGGCTGTCCGTTTGTCTTTGAGCTTTAAATTTTCAGTTCATATATTTCTGATCCCATCAGAACAATGAGATACAACTCCTAAACGCTTGGAAGAACAATTTGGTCTGGGATTACTGCTTACTTGTATTTTCAGCATCATTTGCATCTTTAAATGATCGTCAAACGGCAAGGGTATACAGTTTTCGGCGCAGATGCTGTTAGCTTTCACGCATTGCTTGTTGCTTTTTTTCGTCGCCACACTCTCGTTGACCGAGAGAGACAGAGTGAGAGAAGCGACGCCGATTGAGTGTTCCAGTGTGTGTGAGTGTTTGGGACTGTGTGTTAGTGAGTGCGTGAGTGGAAAGGCAACGATACCATCTTCAGGCCTAGAGAGAGAGAGCGAGCGAGGCGACCAACCTGCTGCCGCCCCGCTACTCTACTCCACAGACTAGCCACCGACTAAGGTTCAAAGTTGTTGTTGCTGCTGTTTGGCCAATTAGTTAGTGGCTCGGTGGCTGCGTAGCGTGCTCCCTGCGAGCGGAGGGGGCGAAAGGTGCTGTACTGTACTTACTCGTAGACAAAGCTCAGCTACAATTGTGGCAGCAGGCATAACAGCAGTTAACGCGCTTTATTGTCTGTTTGCAAGTGGCCAACCATCTCTCCCTCTCTTTCTTTCTCTTGCACTCTCGTGCTCTCCTACTCTGGTACTCGCTATCTATTTGTGTGCCTGTGTGTGCGTGAGTTGTTTTATGGGTACAGTGGGCACCACCAACCATCATGGCGTTGATCATTAGCGTAGATGGTGTTATTATTTGCACGTTTTGTGTGAAATGCACTTTGTCCGCTGCCATTGCCATTGCCATTGCGGCTCCGGGTCCGGGTCGGCCCACTCCTCCACTGCCGCCCCCCACCCCGCTCAAAGCTGGCTTAAACCGAGTGCGTTTACTCGATCGACATGAAAAGATTGGGCCCGGGGTTACTAGTGGGCTTTGTTCCTGGCTTAGAATAAATGAATCTTCGTTAAATTTTTGCAGCTGGCAATTAAAACGAAACCGAGGCACACAAAATTGTTTGTTACTTTCGGAGAGATATGGCAGAAGATCTATTTCCTATGTGTAGACAATTATTATATCACGTTTGACCTATTTTTGAATAAACTCCACCTAGGGAGACACTAGTGTAAAACGAGGGGGAACGCATGAGTCACAGCTACGGCCGCGACTTTACATTTATGCCCGATACTCAGCCAAAGGCCACAATCAATTAATTTCATTAAATTAACTAATTTCACCATGCGCTGCACATACACCGTGCACTAAACTCTCACACCAGTCTCTCCATCTCACTCCCACTCCCACACTCTTGTGATCTCTCTTTGCAGTAGCAGAGAAAGAAAACAAGGAGTAGAGATGCATAAGCAATAGCAAAAGCATGACGAAATTATACAAAGCGCTCTTTACGCGCTGTCTTTTCGGTTCTAATTTATCTCAGTACAACAACAAACTTCGTTCTCTTTCTCACATGAAAAATGGCGTCAAAGCGCTCTTAGTAGTGCTGAGCCTAAAATAATAGCCGAAGAGAGCTAGCGGAACACCTCGTATAATTTCGTCATGAGTAGAGACAAGCATAAGCAAAAGTAGCAGAAGAGAGAGTGGGAGAGGGCAATTAGGAAGAGTAGCAGGAGAGCATAGAATGAACGAATTTGCACCTGTCTCACTTTAATTTTTCACCCGGTCAAAGCGCGCGTTCGGAAGTCAGCTCCGCGTTTCAGCCCGTGAAAATCCGGAAAATAGGGAAAAATCCAACGGGTAAAATGTCGCGCAGTTGTTTAAAACGAAGTTTGTACAAAAATGCGTATTATTAGTGCAAAAAAATGTGACGAGCAAGGGCTGGGGCGCAAAAACAGGCAAAATGGCCAAAAATGCAGCTCGAAGAAGGAAAAGTGCTGCAATCTGTTATATACATATGCATATGTGTTTGATTTATATGCAGATAAACATATTATTTTTGCATAAAATCATTTTTTTTCATGTGCATAAATCTAAAATTTGCTATTGTTGCGTTGTCTTGATTTTTTTCGTTTGATCACATGTGTATGTTCCAGCAATGTGTGTGTGTGCGGGCTTGAAAACTTGACGAACAATTCGTCAAGTTTTGTCCCTTTCCCACTCCATGATGGACGAAGAGAATCAAAAAGGAATGAGTGCTCTCGTTCCAAGTGAAGTTCATAATAGGGTGAGGCATTCCCAATACTGCTGATCTGACTCTCTCTTGTTTAGCGTGCCTACACGAACTTCCGCCCTCTAGTGCCTCACCTTAAATTAATAAATTAATGCCCAAAATTTGTGCTCTTATTGGATATTATTTCCAGTGCGATTTTGTCGTAACTTCGTCACTTGTAGAGCGGTGTCTTCCTTCATCGGAAATCGTCAAATAAGATTATGGGTAAGTGAGAAAAGAAACGAGATAAATGATGTTGTTCTTTAGTATTACTTTTTAATGTTTTTCCTTGTACAATTTCCTTCCCTACCAAAAATGTATTAATTTTCTTGCATCTGCATTTCGATCCACCTCTTAGTCCTGTGGGAAGCTCCATCTTCGAGTCTTCGATCAATTTCCTTTTGCCCTACATGCCCCACCTGGGGGCCCACACCATCTTCTGGCAATTGACCCTCGCTGTCAGTGTCTCATCAAGAAAAAAACTCCCTGCTCCCACACTTACATCCATCCCCAGTCCTCCTGAAGGTGCACTGAACCCATATTATCCACAGAGAGGAATGGCATTCATATGTTCGAGATCCCATTGCTCTACTTCCTCGGCTCGCAGCCAGATCGGATCAAATTACCAAAAAAAAAAAAAACACCACAAAAAATGAATAGAAAACGAAGAAGAATCAGAATCAGAATCCAAGCAGGAAAAAGAACCTGTTCCCTCTGCCCCCCAACCCCCGAGGCTCTGGACGTGCCCGTGCCCGTGCATAAAGATGAGAGGATTCGGCATCGAGATTATTATGTGAGTGGGAACGCTGGGAATGAATGCTGACAAGCGGGCATCATCGGGAGAATCGAGCTCTCATCTCCTGGGGTCATGGGAAATTCGGGGCTCGAGTCGCGTCGATTCGAATCGGATGTGGAAACCGTTCGCCGGGGACAGCAGGATATGAAATCTCTGCCCTGTCATGTTTGCTTATAATTTATGTTAATTTCCATTTTCATTTCCAATTCCATTTCAACAAATATAACAGGATCTTTTGTGTTGATTAATAGAACACACCTGGACTGGGGCAGGGGCGGGGGCAGTGGCAGTGGCAGCGAGGGGACAGAATTGTGTGTGAATTTCCCCAGAATCATACAGATATTATACAGCCTCTTGACACATTCTGATCGTTTTTCTGGCCACTTAAAATATTTTCCAACAATCATCTCGGCACATGTCCAAATTGATGCCCTGGGGCATTGCCGGGCTTCCAGAGCTACGCTACCAAAAATGGTCTCATTTTGCGTATGTTAAATTCAAATTGTTATGATCCGTAAATGTCAAAGAGATAGAGCGAATGGGAATGGGAATGGGACTGGGAATTGGTGGAATACTCGTCTATACATATACGTCTTGTGGCTTTTGCAATTCAAATGCTTTCCTATGATTCATGACTCCACACACACACACACACACACACACACACTTGTAGTAACTGGTAGTACATTTGTGGTCTTCAAGGTCCATTGGTCTAAGTGCCTTCAAAAACCACAAGACCAAGACCCACGGCCTCCTCCACCCACCTCCACAGCCCAGTGCCAGCCCCAACTCCAGCCCCAGTTGAAGCCTCGCCGTCGTCTTCCAATCGTTGTAGATCAGCCCTGGGCTAGAGGCAGCCCGGGTTTCTCTTTGGCGGCGGCTCGTTGAACTTTCTTCGAATCGAAATCAAATGAAATGAAATGCTCCTTAAGCTTAATTGTCTCAGCTTTTTGTCTTCTCTTCAATTTTTTACTCATTTACCATCTGAGGCCAGGCCGGGGTTGCGCTGCTTTTGCCCCACAGTTATTCAAATGCTATGAAAATATGTGTGGTATGTACAGGCCAAGGCACAGTGGGCCGATGCCAGGGATAGAGGAATACGAGTGTGATTTTTGATTCCAAGACAATTCCTAGGGGAACCCCCCCACTATTTTTAAGATTTTAAGCAAACGAAGAACATTATCTCTTCCTCCGACCTTAGCGAACTTTGAGGGACATAAGCCCACTGTTCCCTCCCATATCTACATTGACAGATTTTATTTGAGTCCAGAACAATAAACAAAACCCGGGGGAAGAGATTTCAAACAATTCATACTCGTATATACTCGTAGTTCTCCAAAAGCTGTGCTCGAAATTTGTTTTCGATTGTTTATGCATTTCGTAGGTCCCCCTCCGCCCCCCTCCATGAGGCAGCGAAAGAACTGTGAAGTCCGTAGCCAAAGCCAAAGCCAAAAGCCACTTCCACTCCATCAGCATGAAAAGTGAGCTCGAGCCAAATTCAAGAGATATTCCGCTGAGTGGGGCACAGTGGCACATCCACAACGAAAACAGAAACTGATTTCGAAAGATGCAGCAGCCGGCAGCCGCCAGCCGCCGAGTGTGATGGCTCGATGGCTGGGAGATGGCTTTGGCTTTGGCTTTGGCTATCTCTTTGGAGTAGAGAGGATGGATAGAGCCGGAGGAGAGCAGCACCCCCGCTAGGCCGACAGCTGCTGCTGCGGGTTTCGAAAGCTGGAGGAGTGCAGGCGCAGAGGAGGCCGCTTGGGAGGCAGCGGCCATAATTTCCATGCCAGTTGTCATAATCAAAAGCGTTATCTGGTAGCTAACAGCCGCATAAATTTCAAGTGGTTTGGGGCCTCTTCTCCGCCACCAAGTGGACCGGCTCCAAGTGGATTTGCGGTTGGCTTTGGCCATATCAACACGTACACGTACACGTACACGTACAACACGTATGTAGGTAATTACAAATGTGGACCGGTATTGGTATTGGTATTGGTATTGGCTTCCCCACAATAATGATAATAAAGAAATTATAACAATAACAAACTAATAGTGAAATGGGCAGAGGCAGAGGCAGTGGAAAGGGTGAAAGAAGGGGAGACTTTCGCCTATCCGATTACTGGCAGTTGCCAAGAGGGGGAGCCCAGAAAGAGGCATCGCTAATGGGGTTTTGATATCGGGTTACCTGGGAGGAAGCCTAGACATTGCATGGCCCTTTTTATCATCGACCAGCTATGAAGATTTCCTCCTTTGTAGTGGATAGAGAGAGTATCTTTTTGAGTGTCCTTAGAGAGAGCTCCAAGCTTCTACAATCTGGAAGGAAGTCAAATTTGGCTTCTATCATGGAATCTATACAGTTCAAGGCCAGCAACTGTATTTAGTTCCATACTACCCGCTTTTATGGGATGGTCTTTTGATCATAATGGTAAATAAAACCCATGAAACCCATGAAAAGTGGGCTTCCAATGAAACAACGATCCCAATATTCGGTACAAACCATAGCTTATACGTTGAAATAACTAAAGTTGGGTCAAGTTCCTCGATCCATCCAATTGGTAGATGGTTTCCTTCCCAATGGCCCCAAACGATTTCCCTGTTCGTTCGGTTCTTCGCTGAAAATCGAGGCGAGGGCACGCGTGATTCGGTTTTCACTCTTTTGAGCATTTAAGGAAATGGAAATGTCTGCAAAATGTCCATTTTGGTATTTATTCGCAGCGCTATTTCCTTAAAAGATTCGGCAACGGCCGCGGCCGCGGCGAATGGAGGAGAATTGTAAGTGAAAAGTTCAAAGGTCGGACAAACGAATAAAAGAGCGAGAAGCGAGAAGGAAATGACGAAAACAAATAAAGGTAAAAGTATCGAGAAGAAAGAAAGAATTGGCCAACGATTTTTTATGCAAATCATAAATCCAGCCATGATGGAGACACACACCAGAAAGTGGGACCCAGCTCCAGCTCAGCCCCAGCTCCAAGCAATGGAAATGCTACACAAATTGATTGGGATGGAATGACGGAGCATTTGACTGATTGACTGATGGACTGACTGACTGACTGACTGGGGCTGAATTTTGCACACTTTCCCGGTCGAGAAGTCCAGAAATAATTAACATTTCGCAGAGAGCTAATGCCAACACGGTTTAATTTCATTTTGCACAATAGAAAGCTTCGGGTGGCGGTGCCTATTGCCCATTGCCTGATGATCACCTCTTCCCAGTTGTTCAGGCAACTCTCTTTGTACTTGAGACCTGTTTTCGCGGGTGACCTGGCCCAGAGCCACAGCCAGCAAGTGGGCTTCAATAGAAATTAGCAAATGTGTCGCATCATTAGCTACAAACTCAGAGTCGGAGTCGGAGTCGGAGTTGGAGTTGGAGTTTCTGCAGCGTTTTGTGTCTCTGATGAAGACCCTCAAGTGTATCCCTCCTTGGCAGCTCTTTCTCTGTCTCTTTCCCTGTCTCTTTCTCTTTCTCCAAGCGAATACGAAGCGGAGTATGTTGCGGTTTGTGGCGCCGGATTAGCTTGAGGATGCGGGCTCGATTTTGTCTGGGCTTCGAAAATTTCACCTGAGATCTGCTGTTATTCGCCGATCGACGATCGACGATCGACGGCGGTTATATAACCCGCTTTTGGGTTGGGTAGGTGTTAGCCTGCTGATGGCTCCGTGATTTATTGAGCCATGACAGTGGGTTAAAAAGCTTGATTTTCGGGGCTAAGTGTGTTTGCTTTGCGGATGAAAGTGGCTGAAACGGTGTTGAAAGTGGTATCTCTTAGATTTCAATTATATTTTGCCAATCGTGGGCCAATAGACCTATCCACAGACTCCTTTTTGCACGTCCACCCACCCACATCCATCTCCAGTCGCATAAATCCCGCCCCTCTTCGGGCTCTGTGAGCTATTCGATCAAATATATTTTCACACTTGCCACATATATCAAGGTACGAAATTTGCACTACAAATGATTTCAACACCGAGCGGCCGCCGGACAATGCTGAGTTATGGGAAGCACCGCAACGAGCGCAATGTTCTACAAATTTTCTAAGACCCCCAGAAGGAATCAGAACAGCGGCGGTGGCAGGGGCAGCGGCAGGGCAGGGGCTGGGGCACGGAAATCTTCAAAAACTTGAAGCATAAATCTCTTGACGCCTTTCTTTCGGCTGGGGGGCGGGACAGGGTGGGCAGTCCGGCAGTAAAAACAAAATGCTGCATAATTTTGTGGCAGGCCAGTGCCGTTGCCGGTCCGAGCCAGAGCCGGGCCAGCCTTCCCTCTCAAATGGATTACAATAATAATTTTTCATATGCAGATTTGCGCCGTACAGAACAGTACTAGAGGAACAAGTTGCCAGCCAGAGCCATGAATAATATTTCATCAGCGGCAGAGGCAGAGGCAGGCAGAGGCAGAGGCAGAGGAAGATCCTGTCTGGCCTACGCCTGGGCCAAAAGGGTAGTGCCGTCGAGTGGGCATCGTTTTGCCCGATGCACTTGAAGGCAACTCAGCGACGCCAATGCCAATGCCAATGCCAATGCCAATATGTTGCCACAAAAATTTGCATTCCCCAGCAGCCCAGCAGCCCAGCAGCCGCCTCCATCTGCTGCTGCTCCTCCCACTCCGCCATATCATGGGCGAACGTTATCAACGAGCCGAAAGAATTATTATGCTCTCCGCTAAATATAATAAAAACAAACCACAGACAGTCGAGCAGTCGAGCAGCGGAGCAGCGGAGCCTCCAATTGATGGACTTTAAGTCAAAGTCAAGTTGGAGTTCAAGTCCCAGTCCCAGTCCAAGACGAAGCCACATCCGTCGTTCTTCTGGTTCCTCTGCATAATGCAAGTCAAGTCAAGATCAGGCCCGGCCAGCCTCATCATCATATTGCCAATAACGCAATGCAATAGATTTATTGAATTATTGCTTTGGCCATGGCAGGTACATGGACTCCAAACTGCACTCCAAGCTCCACTGCACTGCACTGCACTCCATTCGACTTTGAGTTGGAGTTCGAGACGGGGGATGGGGTACGTATTGTACGTATGGAAAAATGCTTTTCGAGTGGGTGATAAATTCAAACAGCCGGGGCCTCGAATCATTATTCCAAGCGGCCATAAAAGAAAGCTTCCAAGTGCCTGACGTCCGAGTCCGAGTCCGAGGCAATTGGGCAGGAAAACGAGGGAAATTGGAGGGAAAACTCTGCCCCAGCCTGAGTCTCAGCCTCAGTTCCAATCTCCATGATAAGTCCAATTAAAGTTGCCAGAAAAATGGGAGGTTTTTCGGCCTTTCCGAACGAATCATAAGCAAATAATCAAGCCATAAATTTGGCCATTCAGTTCGTTGCAATTTGATTTCCTTTTGACATATTTTTTGAAAGTAAAATAAAACTTTGGCAATTACCTTCTGCGCCTTGAGAGACTTTTGCGATGATAAACTGCCGCTGTTCTAAATTCTGGCATTCCTTGTAGATCATTTACGCAGAAGATCAGCTCTTGGGGAGATCTGTGATCTGTGATTTACTTTAATTTGTTCAGCATCGAAAACAGGTTGATTCAAAGCGAGCATAACGAGGTTTTTGTGGCCGGACAAGTTGGATTTTGAAATTGAAAGATCACCCTGCCCCACAACCCCACTGCCCCACAGCCCCACAGCCCCACAGTAGCCCGGGCGATCTTCAACTTCATTAGAGAGATTTCGATATTGTTTGAATGCCACCGCAAAGAGCGGCATAATTGGACAACCGAGGCACTTCACTTTCCCACTATGACACGGCAGTAATACCCGTGTATGTGGATACCCTCGAAGGTGCTCCATGCACGGGCCCAGGGCTCCCAGAAGACGGCTGTGGCTGGCTGTTGGCCAGCCCCGCACAAGCGACCCAATCTGAATGTGGAGCAAGTCGAGGTGTGAGTCATTCCGAATGTGTGATCCGAATTACCCGATCCAGATTCAACAATTAACTGCAGCTTTGTTATCACTCATTTGCATTGTGTATCAGCCATCACTTCACTCCACTTCTGTTCAAATGTGCTAATTTCTCGAGTCTGGAATGCCTTGTTTCTTTGTCCGCATTGGGGCTTTGGGAGTGGAGTGGAGGGATAGCGAATTGCAGACCATAAAATCATGTCTCATCGATAAATTGTGTTCTAAGGAAGGAGACTCGGGGGGCCATCGCAAAAACCAGCCTTTAATCACCCAAAACCCTCCATTTCACTTCCTTAAAGTAATAGGACATACTAATTCCACCACTAGGCCCTTCCTCTGATTAAATTACTAATACTAATACAGCATGCTCGCGTTCGGTTCGATTACCGCGTCATGCGGCATCGCCCCTCGGTCGGTTGGACGATAGGAGGGCCTGGCATCCGCGAGTTACGGCCTGTCACAAATAGATCTGTGATACTAGGTTCTTGAGACCAGATATAATAACCTGATGGGACCACATAGCAGTGCGGGCTATAGAAAAAAATATGTACATATATTCCGGGCTATGGTTGGGCGCTTTAGTCCTTAACGGCCGCTGAATTGTAATTTGAAGTACAATTCTGACCATCAGAAAAATAGAAAAAATATGGTTCTTTTCCCTCTAAACATTGGCCATATCTGTCTCTCAGTCTAGGCCAGATAAAGGGTAATTATCGTATTCAATTGTTTGCCATATGCATTCAAAATATATATATATCCCAGGTATATATTAGATTCCTATATTATTATTGTTTGCCCACTAGTTTTAGAGCTGTAACCAGCTAATCATGGGACCTATATCATCACCAGAGAGAAGTTTGTGGCAGGTCCTAGGGCTTTCCAGAGACGCAGCCCACTCCCCACAAGAAGGAAGATGTCTAGAGGTCCCATAAGGCATTGTTTTTGGGGCCTAATTGTGCTTCACTCTCTCGCAGAATTATCGCAGCTATCGATACCACATATCGACTGCTACGCTTGCCCAAGAACTCTTCAGAAATCGATCATCTTTCGGGCTTATTTATTGCACTTTTCCAAGCCCATTATCTTTTCAATTAGTTTCAGTCGTTCAGCGACTGCACAGTGGAGCGAAACTGTTTGTGCAACAAATTGACAGGTACAAATGGGGGCTTTTGGTTCGGGGCATCGATAGGCAAAGTCGCGAGTCGCGACCCGGGTTCGTGGCCTGTTTATGATATTTTAATAAGATCGGACGCAGTGCCATTTGTGTGTTATTGGCCGTTTAGGAGTTCCACGACTAGACTATATATAATAATAGTTGTTGTTGCCAGTGCCAGTGCCTGCTGCTAGTGCCTGTTGCTGCTGCCACAACTACAATCGAGTGAGATATTTAGATTAACAGGTTGTTTTCATTACAATTCGTGCTTTTTAACAAGCAAAACGTGCACTTTCTCCGCACGCAGAGCCAATAATTTCTGAATCTCTAGCTGGCCTGCTCTACTCCGATACTCCGATGCTCCGATTGGCGGAGACGGAGGCACCACAGACACAGCGACTCCTTTGGCTGTGGCAGTGGCCATGAATGCGAGACGAGACCAGACGAGACGCCGCAGCTCTGGAACAATGGGCACATTGGCAGTAACCAGTCCACGCTCCAAGCCACCATGGTCCCCAGTGCCACACCAAGACCCCAACATCGGCATCGGCAGCGGCATCGGCATCGGCATTAACATTAACATTGACTTTACACGACTTTGGGGCCGATCTGGCATTGGTAGCTTCATATTTTTATTGTTGTTTGCGCATTGCGCATAAAGAATGTTTGCATTTCGGGATCGTGTCTGCGTCCTTAAACTCATCTCCCAGTCTCCCAGTCTCCCCGCCCTCTGCTTCGTATTTCTCAGGGCCCAAACGCATCTTTAAACGAATATGAATCCGGAAGGGTATGCCGAATACTTGGCTGGCTGTGGCCCTATGGCTTACCGGATTGGAGGCACATTTGCTGAGGGCATACAGTCTTCGGCCCATCGCTGGATGGCAGGGCATTCCTTCTGCTTGCTTATGCAAATAATGGTCCCTTGTCTGGGTCACGTTTATATGGGTTGTACGTTGTAAAGTGTCAATTTCGCAGATGCGCGAATCCCCAGAGATATATCAAAGGCAGAACGTGCAGCTTATGTCATAATCTGAAAAAAAACGAAGAGAACGGAACGGAGAGAAGATGCTGGGATGCTGGGCTGCTCGGAGACTGGGCTGCTGGGTGTTAATGTGCAATCCGAGAACGAGTCGAAGCAGCATGGATTTTCCCACATTTTCCTGCTTGTTGCTGCCTGGCCATTGACCATATTTATGGACATTTGTTCTGCGATGGCGATGGCTACTGTTTGGCTGCAACAACAACAACAGCAGACATGGAGGCATGGAGGCACTTGTTGCTTGCTCCGGCTAGAACAATGGGATAGTTTGCATGTTCAATTTCCACTATAGCCACCACAGTCTGCCACTTGGGCACTCCTTCCTCGCAGGACTTGCATAATGAGCCGAGCTGAGCTGAGTGGCCAGAGAAATGCGCATCTCTCCCAGCACTCGGGCACTCCGGCACTCCGGAGAGATGCAGTCCCACCATCACGACCCGACGATCGCGGCAACGAGCGAACAAGAGCCGCCAATGAGGTAGCTAAATGAGCGCAACCGCTGCCACAGTGCCGCTGCTGCCTGGAAAGTTAACAAATTGCTGCTTTATTACCAACATCTCACTTAAACAAAAAACTGAGACCCACAAACCGTCCGAGGAGTGCTCCCCTGATAGATGTGGCCCAGGCCCGGGCTCAGGCTCAGGCCCGGGCAGCAGAATTTCAAACGAAAGTCAACCCATTAGGATAACTATCGCGTGAGAGCGGGCCGGGGATGTGGGATGTCGGATGCAGGGCCAACGAGACGCGCCAGTCGGACTGGAGCTGAAGCTGGTGCGGAGCTGTGGCTGGAGATCCTGACTTGCCGATGCGGAGCTAAGTGGGCTAAAGTAATGGGGGAAACCGTACCAAAGCGGGGGCCATAAGTACTACGCGGCCTGATCTCTGCCAGTGCGATTGCCGGCGCGCATGCGCAATAAACAAACACGCCATGTTACCGTTGTCTGTCCGATACGAGTGGGGCACAGTGGGGCGCAGAGCGAAGCGAGGGTACACAAATTTGGTGTGCTTTTGGGATGTTCCGTGGGTCCTTTTAAGGGAAGTTTCTGTTGGTGTTTCTTCTTTGATTCGATTGGTTATAGATCGGCAAATATTCTATATTTTTTTGGTTAATGTTTGCATGAAAATAATGTATAATATATGAGGGATCCTCAAGGAATTAATCCGCTCCAGAAACTCCATAAACTCCATAAACAAGTACGCCACACGTCGTTGTAATCGGGCAATCGGGCTATCGGGTATAATATTTATTCTTAGTTTCAAATAGATTCAAATTAAGTTCCTTTCGATATCTTATTACGCCCGTCTTCTCGCTTCTCGCTTCCGAAGTCGAACTCTTACTCTACTATCGATACATCTGCCTATCATACCCTGGACTATCCATAACGATAGATCGATACTCGTCTGGTGTATAATATATATACTAATTTTATAATTTTTTATTGGAATCGTACAAGTGCCGGAGTGATGTCAATGCATCAAGACACAAGTAAGAAGTTCAAAAAAGGAAATATGTAAAGATCCTGAACTATCGCTTCGTTCGTGCGCCAACCCCAGGCTCACTCGCTTCAGTTGCTCGCGCAGATATGAGTAGAATAACGGCAGACGACCCAAAACATTTTTATAATTTATTTGGGATGTGATTTTTATTATATTTTGATTTGATATTTGATAGAATCGAATCACTATTTAAATTAAAAATTTAAATTTAATAAAATTAATTTATTTAAATTTAAAAAACATTTAATTTAATAAAATTAATTTATTTAAATTAAAAAAATATAAGATTGTCACATTGGACACTTATTTGATCGAATGTGAGTCCAAACAACGTTCGAGTCTCCTTTTTCCGGCATCGGCAGCGGCATCGTCATCGGCGCCTTTCCGTCCCATGGTACAGTCCTGCCTGGTCTTGGAAGCTTTATTGTTTTTGGCTCTGCGGCTGCGACTGCGACTGCGGCTGCGGCTTTCAGTTGGTGTCAGCCAGTGGGAGTTGCGCTTGCCAGAAATGAAATAATAATTATTATTAACTATTAGCGTTGCTTGGTAGCTGCGGTGGCACCGAAGGAGGCGAAGGAGCCCGAAAATAGAGACGAAACCGAGATGGCGCCTGCGCGCCAGCGCGCCAATTGCCACCCGTTGGAGTGGCTTTTGATTGTTTCTGACCTTAAGTTGTCGTGCCGCAGTGAAAAGGTCATCATTAGCCGTGGCAGGGCTCCAGGCTCTCCTCTCCAGGCCCCGTCGAGGAGGCGGCGTCTAATTTGGGGCCGCCGCTCAACTTCTGTTCGCGTTTTGCCACGGACGGATGGCCATGGCTATGACGATGGCGATGGCGGCATTTTCCTTTACCATCGGCCGGCCGGAGATCTCTTTCGGGTCTGTCTTTGATTTTTATGATGTTTTAATTTGTTGCACGTTGCAGTAAATTTTGCTTTATGGCTCTTTAATTTTATTGAAGGACGGGAACAGGTTCAAACTGAGCTTTGATTGGAATGGGCTTGAACCCGGGCTAATAGGTGGCCCATACCCATCGAATGTCTCTAGCTTATGGGAAATATATATTTCTGCTCTGTATTCCCCTGCCCCCTCCTCACCTTTGACTTCCTGGACCTCATTTTAATGGACTTGTCACTGGCCAATGCCGCCATTAATTATATTTAAGCTGATTTTGGGCTCCAAAGGCAACGACAATCCGGGGTACACGTCACTCTTGTCGTTTAACCTGTTGCATGTGCGGCACTCGGGGCAACACACCTACATTCCCCCGCACAAACAAATGATCCAATTGTCTTCTGCATGACTTAATAATTTCGATTCTTCTGAAATTAATTTTCAAACGAAATACAGGCAAAAAAACAAAATTAAGCGTGACGAAATCTTTTTGATGTGGGAAATGTCGCTTTGAGTCAGTCCGACAAGTGTGTCCAGCAGCAACAACAACAACAACAGCATCGTGGTGTAGAATGACAATATCTATGGGGGGTGGGGACGGGGACGGGGATGCAGGGCAACATGAGACGCACACGTTCGGGCGTTCGGGCGTTCGGGCGGCCCGTTGCTGGGATTAGCCTAAAAGCATTTTCTCAATTTCTGGTTTTGATCTTTGATTTTAATCCTTGTTTTGGTTGGAAGTTTTTTATGAATTTTGTTTGGCGGCGACATGTGTTTGTAGATGGCTGGGATGTGGCGGGGGCAGGGGGTGCGTCAGGGGTTGTGGTCACTGAAGTGTTCATTTGTGGGGCATTTGAGGAAGTATCTAGCCGGGAGATTTATCTGCGGCTCCACATCAAATGGCCCCAAAGCTGGGGATTCGATCTGGTGTGTCTTGATTAAATTAGGGTCCATTGAGGCCTGTGATGGGAAAGTCTGGGACTGGGACTGCGACTGGGTCTATAACTGGTCTATATAATGCCATTATCCTTTGCCATTGTCTCTTGGCAGCTGGACAGTGTAAGTGCCAAAAGAATCATTAAATCATTCCAGCCTGCGGCAGGTCTCTGTCTCTGTTCCCAGTTTGAGTTCTCCTTCGCTGCCTTCGGGGGCTGCGGCTGGGGCTGTGACTAATACAATGTTAAAATGCAAAATATTCGCGCTAAAAGGAAACCAACATCGAAAAAATGTCAAAAGCCAACAAGTTGGGTTCTATACCCTTTGCCGGAGGGTACCAACACTTCTTTGTGGGGTGTTTGTGACGACCAAAAGAAAGGATATTCCATTCCCAAGAACTGCATGCACGTGCATCCCGTCCTGGACTCAATTTTGACTCCAGGGATCGTCGCAGTGTTAGGGTATTGGAACTTCGGGGCAGTTGTTGCAGGACTGTGGGCCCACACGTTGCTGGAGCCTGTGCCTCTTGTCCGAAAGATCAATGGTCAAGTTGGCAGTGTTGTGATTGCGTCTGTCGTCCGGGACCCCCGACTGCCACCCAACCTGTTGCATGATTCATTGGCCTGAGTTACGAGGCTGTGCCAATTCTTTGGCATTTGCCAGGGCGCGTGCCTGTTATCAGTGCCAGAGCCAGAGTCAGAGCCAGAGTCATTCCGTTCAACGGTTACTGACAGCTCCCGGAAAAAGGGAAAAGAAACGAAATGCCAATGGATTTCTTCGTGGAGAGGGGGGAGGGGGGCAGATTGCCCAACAGAAGGCATTCCATTCCAGGGCATCTCTCCGGTTACGGCCCATTCGAGCAGCATTCGCTTTCACCTCATACTCATTTGGGTCTATTCAAAGGGCCGCCAGAGCTTCAGGTTTTCCCTATCAATTAAACTCATTACACACAGACAGACACGGACGGAGAGGGGGGATTACGGGACTGCAGATGCATATTATTTCCCCTCCGATGGGGCTGATGGGGCAGCCAACTCAATTAAAACTCATTAAACCATTTACCATATTCATAAAATAACAATAAGGCGCAAAAAGTGCCGCCCATTTCCATGATGGCCGGGGCAACATTTTCCAAAAAGGCACCTCTAATGCATTTGTCATGAACCTGCCCGGGCCTGGGTCCGGGCCCAAACCCAGACCCGACCGGGCCAGGGCCAGGCCAGGGCAGGCAGCTTCAAACACAAAACGACCGACGACCAACGACCGACGACCGAAGACCGAAGATTATTCGACCTGCTCTCCATTGTGCACATGATGAGGCTGGGACCCTCAACCCCGTTGGCGGCCGTTGCTGCAAGTACACGCTAATGGTCAACAACTACCACTGCCACAGCGGGGCAGGGCCAAGGGATCGACTGTGCGATAGCCCTATGTATAAGCTCCATGGAAGAAGGAAAAGCCCTTTCGAAAGTGCAGTCCCGCAAGTGCCTATATCCCCGTGGATACCCCGCTTTCATGCCACAAGTACGAGTATGCTAACTGCAACAAGCTTGCCGGCGCACGCTGCCAACATTATAAAGAAATTGTAATAACAATAATGGCTCAATAATTTATTGATAAACCCCGAGAGTTGGAGTCGAGTCCCCCCCCCGCCCTGAAATGGTGGGCAGGTCACCTCAATTCTATCCATGTATCCAGATACTTATACACCCATAAACGTACGAGTGTGTGTGTGTGTGTGTGTGGACAACGGTACTTGATTTGATTTTTTTTTTGGTTTGGTAACTTCATTTGAGGCGGAGACCCGCAGAGGCAGCGGCAGAGGCAGCGGCAGCGGCAGCGGCAGAGGTCCGTGAAGAGAGCGCGTAGTGGAAAGAAAAAAATCGTTTAGCCAGGAATCGTGACTCCCACATTTTAACCCTTAACCCCGGCCACGAGCGAATGAAGTTGGCTCTTTTGGGGCCCCGCAGTTCAGGCATTTGCCACAAGCCTCCACAGAGAGAAGGAGAGATGGGGAGAGATGGAGACAGTTGTGTGGAGGGTTGTGGCTGCCTGAAAATTGAAACACAGTCGGTCGGTCGGTCAGGTGGGGCATGGTGCATGGGGCATGGATTTGTATATCAACAACAACAATAATACAATTTATTACCTTTACCCTTTTTTTTTTGTGCAAATTCTTGAACTCAAAATGACAATAAATCATATGGAATTTTGGTTTTCGGTTTTCCGTTTTCTGCCATGCGGAAGGAGAGCTTTCTTATATAAGCGGAGCCTTTCTTTGGGACACTTGCAACAGTGCGGCACGAGGCAGTGCATTGTGTGGCCAAAAGGAATTCGGATATGCCCAAGTGGTGGGCCCTGGGCTGGGGTTTCGTGGGATTTTATGCGAGAAAATATATTGAAAAATCTCTAACGTCTTTGGATGGAGTTCTTTGACACTTAAGACCCTCCCCATTGCGGCAGCTCATCTTCAGAATTCTTCAAACACAAGAGCTATGGAATTTCCTTGAAAATATTCCGAAAATCGTATCAAAAGTATCTGCAAAGTGCACCTTTCTCCCCCCCCGAACCAGCCACAAATATCGGCCACATCAAAAGTATCCCTTGCAGCACTTGTTGCACCACAACACACCCCTCTCCCCCCTGAGCAGAGTGGTGTGCACATACCAAGGTGTAAATGAAAGTCAGATTTACGCAACTTGCCTCTGCCTCCTCCCCTGCCCCTGCCTCTGCCCCTGCAGCACCTTGTACCAGTGGTGGACACTTGCCGCGGGTCAGCAAGCGTTGTGGGGTTCCATGGCAGGGGGGGGGAGGGGGTCTCATTTTTATGGGGAGCAGCGACATGCAAATTGTGGAGGCAACATTTTCGATCGTGTTCTAATTTACAAGCGAGTGGAACCGAAAGGAACCAAATTCAAAGCCAATCACGTCAACATTTGGCCAAGACAGAGAAGGAAGCCAGCAGCCAGCAGGAGCAGGGGGGTGTACAGGGGAGGAGAGGGTTCGCACAGGTTACGTGCTTGTAAATTCAAATTTGGTTGCCGTTTCGGCCAGTCGATCGCTGGGTAGAGGTGCGTTCTCCGGCTCTGCCGCTTGTTTTCGTGGTTCATTGAGCCGTGCTCCGTGCTCCGTGCATAAATTAATGAAATATGAAAAGGAGTTGGTTTCCCTGGACCGCACACAATGTCGAACATGGTTTATTAATTCAATTTGTGCCTAAATTAACGTGTAAGTGGTTAATATTGAGTTACTGCAGCACAGAAAATGCAAAATCAAGAGCAGCCAACTCCCGGCGGAGTCTCCCTGCCTTTCCTTTCCGTCTTTCCGCCTTTCCGTTGCGTGTGCCACTGCCATCGTCATGGCTTTCTGCTGGGTTTTTGGGGCTCGGCGTGGCTCCCGACATGCGTTTTTGATATGAGCATTTAGATTATTGCCGCGGCGTGGCAATAAAATGCACAGAAAACGATAGCCAGACACGGATTTCGATTCCTAATGTGGGGCACTTGAATTACGATTGCATTTTGCATTTTGTGGCACAGACACTCGAATGTGCGGCTTTCGAAAATGGGAATGGACTTGGACCCGGGGGCGCACTGAATCGCATGGCATCGAACCGTATTGAGTCGAAATCAATCAAACGGAGCACTGACAGGTCGCTCCCGCTTAAGCCGCCCCGATCCACCTTATCGGCTGTGTGTGCCCCATGTGTCGCCTATCTGTGGCCCATCTGGCGGCAATTGCCATGCCACCGCTAAGCGCTCGCCCAACGCCCCCATAAGCCTTGACTAATTGGCGAGGAAATCGCTTTCCGATAAATATTATAAAAGCCTTCAAATGGTTACCTCTCGGTGCACCTTTTTGCCGTTTTTTGGCCACGCAATCGCTGAAATTGTGACAAGTTTTTCCAACATTTTCCAATATTATTTATGCGCTACGCACGCCGAATGCCCAATTCCTGCAGACTTTTCTGTCGATTTAGTTTTCGGGGAACGCCAAATCGACAACAAGCATTTTGTCTAGCCTGCCATGTTTGATTTGGCCTCAACTTGCTCTGTTTTGGGGCAAGTTAGTCAGCGGCACAGCGGCACAGCAGGAGGAGGAGGCGCGGCGGGAGCAGTGGGTGCTTTGGGTCAATGGCAAGTCGTAGGGGAGGCGTAGGAGGAACTAGTATCAAATATGATTAGCTATTGGTTTAAAGTAAAGCATTTCCGTCTTTTTACTGTCTTTGGGGCTGCTGCAGTTTCAAAGATCCCAAACTGGTGCCATTCTGCATTTGTTAGGGGGTTTTTTCTTATATTTATAGATGGAAGAATATCTAGAAGATACCTATTACATTCATTGATACTGCCAAGTGGATCCTAGGGCATCTGTGACGTTATACAAGCCTGCTCTGGAGCGAGAAGGGTTACTATGGCTATCACTACTATCACTCCTTAGGGTTTCTATTGCGGTGATGCCTAGGTTGATATACAGTTACAGTTACTAAATACATAGTTAATTATAGATATTTACCATTTAGATCAGATACTATGTTTTATTTTTGAGTTTTCTAGGAATTGGAGGTTTATTTGTGAATTTTTGTGGGTGGGTTTAGCGGCCTATTGCATGGGGTCTGTTTTCAGCTACTGATATTTTTCAGCAGCGTAGATAGCGATCTATTTAATGATAATTCGATTGTACTTTAGTATGGTTTTTGTGGTGGATAGTATATAAAAAATATAGCAACAGCAAAATAGGAAAAGGAGTGCGGATGCGAAAGCTATAGCTATAGATATAGATATATAGATCGATTCAAGACGGGATCGGCTCAAGACTGTTTCCGATTGAAGATCAATTATGCGAAGAGCGAGAAGAGAGTGCTAAAGCAAGGGCTGTTGGGCCGAATGCTAGCGAGGCTTCGGACAAAAGCCCGACAGATCGAGAGAGCGAGAGCGAAAGCGAAGGAAAGGCGCGAGATGAAGACAAGGGAATGCGGCTGCGAGAACATATACATAGGGAAGATATACAGGGACATATGCAGGTGACGAAAAATAATGGGGTTTTACTCCACTGGTGCACCACTGACTATAATCCATGGATTATTGGCTAATATTGGGCTGCGCAACCCTTTAGTCTGTATTACTGAATGATGAGGTGCTTTGTGGGAGGGGAAAGTACAAATTATGTGGTGTACATATGTAAGATATACAATAAAGTAATGTTTATTGATTATATTGAAGTATATGCTTCAAAAGGTAAAATTAACGAATCTGTTCTCCCGACTTTTGTTCAACTTTTTCGCTGCTGCTTCCAAAACCGACTGTTGTATCGATAACCCCTTAGTTAGGTCTTTTTAAATATCGGTTAGGTCTTATCGATGGTATCTTAAGTGTGTTAACTACTGGATACCCTGCCTTTTACATATATATACATATTTATGCGCTCAAAGTGGCACAAAGGACATGTGTTCGATATTGTTTTGGCCATGTTAATGTATATATATAGTGTAGACTGGAACTTGAGAACGGCACGTGTGTTCCAAAACTGATCTCGCTCTCAATTTAATTCTTCTCCATTTCTCTTTCTTATTCCAGGCGCTCTCTGCAAGGAGAGAGAGTACAGCACAGTGGGTCAAGAATTTGGTATTTGGGGGATAGTACTCCTACAAAAGCCCACTATTTCCATACCCTTCTGCTCAATCGCAAAAGTATTGGTTGCGTCTTTTTCGTGGATACGATTTCCCTTGTGAAATCCACTTAAAAGGCCATAGAATATAACAAATGATCGGAGAACTTTTTGCAATAAATCCCTATCCATATCCGTAAAACTGTTGACAATTCTTCAGCTTTTGACCCAGTTGCTCGCCATTAGCCTCCAGCCGCTATCAGAGCCTCCAGTCATGACGGGGCCATTAGAGTCGGAGTGCCCCTTGGCGGGGCAACCCTGACATCTGCCATCTGCCAAGCCCCTGCGCACTGGGTCTGGTTAGCATTTGATTCATGGGGGGCCGCGCGCCACCCGCGCCAGTCCAATCAGCAAATCATTAACAACTAATTAAATTATATAAAAGAGCCATTAATTAAGCCTTAAACCCAAGGCGGCCCAGAATGGATTTGCGTTTCCTTTCACTTTTACAGGGAAATCAGAGGCAGAACAGAGCAGAACAGAGGCTACAAGCCGCAAACAAATAATGACAAGAACTTTGCACTCAACTTTTGCACTTTGACACCCAACTGTGAACCCGGGCTATCCCTCAAGTTGCCCCGTTTGGGGCACGTTCTTGGCGGTGCGGCTCGGCTCGGTTCGGTTCGGCGGCAGTTGTAAGTATTTAATAACTGCATTAATAACAGCAATGACAACAGTGGCAGTGGCAGGGGCACTGTAATGTTGTTGCAACAATACTCGTAATAACACGCGCTGCAATTTGCCAGTGCGGCCATAAAAACTACCGTTTTGGGCCAGGTCTGCGGGGATTGGAATGAATGAATGCCATTAATTTGACAACAGAAACCGTTAAATCAGCAATTCAATCACCTGGACGGAGCCGGTCGGTGGCG
Organism: Drosophila lowei; assembly: GCA_008121275.1. NCBI lineage: Eukaryota > Metazoa > Arthropoda > Insecta > Diptera > Drosophilidae > Drosophila > Drosophila lowei. The sequence goes on along the minus strand of CM017779.1, from coordinate 16,047,292 downwards.
GGTGCGGGGGCGGGTACGGGGGAAGTCAGACGTGGAGGATTTCCCTCGGACTCTGTCTCCGTCTCTGTCTCTCTTTGGCGGGAATCCCGCTCTCTGTCACGGCGTGAGTCTTAAATTACCAACCTTGCCACAATTTCAATGCGCATTCGCATTCGAATTTGTTTGCAGTAATTGGCCCCAGAGTCCGCTGTGGCAGTGGCAGGCGGGAGGCGGGAGGCAGTGCAGTGGGCTGGGGTCCAGCTGTTGGTGGCTACTGGCACCGCCGCACCCACCAAACAGGCCCAACAAACCCAGAACGGGCGTGCACAGTGGTTCCAGGCACTCACTCTTGGCACTCTTCTATGGCACAATATTATATCTGAGGGAAGAAGTGCTAGACGTCACTTAAATTGTAGTAAATATTCATTTGAATGACTTAATAATTAAATGAATGAATGTAGGTGAATAAATAAGGTAATATTCCATCAGATCTGGTTACATTTTGCATCCCCATAGGAGTAGTTTATTCTCGGAGATTCATAAACAATTTGCATACCAAGGGGTCGGCCATCACCGGGCCTGTGCCCTGATCTGTGGCCCCATATCGCATGGAATGCAAGCTCTATAGCCTAAGGAGTCTCCCAACGCGTTGCGCGTCATGCGGCAGCGCCCCTCGGTCGGTTAACAGCCTTCTGCTGGTGTTACACGGGCCACTTGATGCATCGCCTCGTCAACGTCCAAAAAATAAACCCATAAGGAAGAATTCTTTTGATATACGCTTCCTGGACAGATTTCATTGGGGTTTGTCCCAGGCGGCACCCACTGTGCGCGGGAGTTCGGTTCGCCTTTTGCCTTTCAACTTCTGCTGTGGCTACAGGTGTCTCCAGTCTCCGGTCTCCGGTCTCCGACTCTCGCTCTGGCGTTCTCTTGGAGTCTGGCCCGTGTCAATGACAGTTCAATGTGCCCCGCGATTTGTTGCCACTGCTGCTGCTGCTGCTTGGATGTTGCTTGTTGGTTGTTGGGGGCTTGCTGGCTTGCTGGCCTGCTTCGTTGGTCTGGCAACAGTTGTCGCACATGCAAATCGTGACTGTTGTCCATCACAGTTCTGCGGAGTTGCCAAACTTGCCAGTTGCCAGTCAGTCAGTCAGTCAGTCGTCGTCGGCTCTGTAATCTTTTGTCTTTGCTGGTGTTTTTTTGGTAGTTGCACATGCGATTCGAGTGATTTGTTTAAGACGTTTTGATTGATTATTGGTGTGCATGTGCCAGAGCGACGACAAAACTGCGGACTCCAGCGACTCCGCCAGCGGATCCCTGCAAAAGCTTTGTTTTCGGCCCCGTCATGGGCCGCGCTTATTAATTATTCTGACCCAGAAATCGTCCGAATCGGAAATCGGAGAACACAGCCACAGAAACAGAAACAGAAACCGAGACCAGGCCAACGCCTTGGACATGAGGCATGAGGCATGAATATACTTTTGTGCTCGGCGCGCGTTTGTTGTCAGCCTCGGCTTGAAATATTTACCACCTGTGATGAATAACGTTACATTTTCGTTGATTGTTTTTTATCCGTGATTTATCGAAAAGCAGCAACAACAACTACAACAACAACGGCACCAGCAGCCGCGTCAGCGAGTCGCTGCCATGCCCACATAATGCTGATTACTCAGGTGTCTGGAGTGCGTGTCTGGCTTGTTTGGGATCTCCATCGCCATCGCCATCGCCATCGCCGTCTCTTTGGAGCAGAGTATGGGGGCCCGTGTACCGTTAATTAATTTGCAAGTTTTTCCCCCGTCCAAGTTGATTTTTGTTGGTATTTCTTGTTGGTGTATGTTTTAGCCGGAATTTGTACTGCAAAGTGCGCGCCGGGTGGCATTTGTCAGTCGCTTTTCGAATGGGTTTTTCGGTTTATGCGGGGCACAGATCTCGCAAAGATGGATTCATCATCGCTGGGGTGGTACGTGGTGATGAGGTGATCGGTAATTATGGCATTGTTTGTAGGGGGGCGGATCGAGACGACGAATGTGAAAATTCTAGCTTACAAGCTACGAAAACGGTGAGAGCGGAACGTGAGAGCGCACAGAACCGAGAGAGCGAGAGCGTGAGGGAGGCAGAGAGCGCTGTTAGCTGGCTGTTAACAGCAGCGATAACAGGCTGTTACCCTGGGCTGCTAACAGCGCGGTTGCCCTGTTACAGCTGTTGCCCTTAACAGAGATTATGCTGTTGAGAAGAGACGGGGGCAAGGAGAGGCTTCTTTATAGGTTATGCTGTATTTTTTAAACCAATGAATCCAGTAAGAAAATATGGTTTTAGTTGGCAGACTGAAAGAATGAATTGGGGCTTGCAATTCCAGCGAATGGTGCATAAATTAGTGGCTTTTCTTGGAAGTCTTTCGCAGTCGAAGCTTCGCTAGGTCCGGCGTGGTTTTCGAGCCGGAGAGCTTTGCCCCCTTTGGTGGGTTCGCGGAGAGCCTTTTGGGGGTCCTGTTGCTGGCCGGTGCACTCGCCACACGCGCAGGAGAGCCACGGGTTGCTGGCGGCCTGGCTACAGCCTTAAGATTGGGTTTTGCTGGGGCCTTGGACTTGTTGGCCATTTGAAGGCGCTGATTTTGAGCCCGTAGGTTGCGGGGGAGCAGACTGGGAGCCGCCACTCCTACCCCTGTGTGGAGGGGCCTTTTTGTATCCGGCGCAGCCTCTGGAGTGGCTGGAGTCTTGTTGCCCGGTCCGGGGTCCTCTGTGTTGGCGATGGCCGGCAGCGGCAGGGCCTCCAGGCTCATGCCCTGCGAAACTATGGATCGACTCAAGGCCTCCGTCAGCTGATGGGCCTCCGCGTCGGCAGCCACCATCAGCTTGCTGATGCGCTCCCGCTCCTGGCGCTCCTGCAGCAGGCGCTGCATCTGGACGGCGCGAATCCGCTCGAACTCCTGCCAGAAGTTGAAGCTTATCTCCCGCGAGCTGCGGCTTATCTCCCGCGAGCTGCGGCTTATCTCCTGCTGTAAGGCCTGAGCCTTCTCCATGGCCCCGGGCAGGTCCTTGCTTGGGCCAGGCTCTGACATTTCGAAGGAGTTGTGACTGTAGCTGGAATTTTGAATGTATCCAGTGGAGGGTCGGACTATTGTATTTGAAATGAAAGGGGGGCAAAGGCCTACTAGTTTATCGAGGCTAGAGATCTCGGGAGAGTGGCATCGAAGGATGGGGCATTGAGGCTGGGGTACAGGTACATGGTTCGATTCTGCAGGTTGAAGACGTGTACAGGCAGACACAAGACACACATAAAAGCAGGCATGGAGCGGGGAGCATGGAGTGGGGGCAGGCAGTTTTGATCGATGTGCGTTTTCTAATTGCTGCCAACTTTCTTCTTAATTGTGGCAAGAAAAATGAGGCCCGTATCGAAATGGCATGAAAAGCACAACGAAAACAACGAGAAGACATCGCATAGCTCAACGTCACTTCTGCTCTGAGGTGGGGGAGAAATTGTTTTCATGTAAAGAATATTGGTAGTGGTTCTCCCGCAGCTCCCCCGCTCTGCGCCCAGACCTGTGCTCAATCAATCATGTGAACGATAGAAGCTCGGAGCTCGGCGGTCGGAGCTCGGAGACTTGGCCCAATTGTTAAAGGCAAACAATAAGGCGATACGATCGCCTTGGTCAATTCCATTTAGCTCACAATGAAAACAAAATTGCCAGGCTTTCGGCCTTTCGGCTGTTGTTTCTCTGTTTTTTTCGGGCGTAGGATATCGGAAATCTGCTCTGGGCTCTCTGCAGACGCCCCGCTGTGCACTTGTCGAAGCCAAGAGTTCAATGCGCGGCTACCAGAAGAGAGCCAGCCAGCTCACAATTTATCCTTTATGGCTTTTGTTTCTGCAGAAGTGAAAACAAAAGATTGTCATCGGGAGAGCAGGGCAGTAGCCTGGTCAGGGAAGGGGCAGGGGCAGGGGCAGGGGGCCCATGCATATTTTGCATATACGAGTAGGTATGCATAATGGCCATGGTCAATACTCGGTCATATCATACTCTAATTGGGTGAAAGTGCTCTGTGGCTTAGAAAGTGTGACAAGACTCTGCTCTCCCATCATCGGCGTCAGCATCAGCGTCAGCGTCGTGGTCATCCGCATCCAGAGGCTGCCAAATCAATATCTATGGCTATAGCTTATACCTGTAGCATAGCTATATAACATACATCACCCGCATATATAGGCATCGTCAGCAATCAGCCGAACAACAAAAGCTCCGGCCGGCTCAGAAATATTCCCAGGCCGTGGCCGAGTGGATTCGAGGCAGGAAAACTAGAACTCAAAATCATACATCACAAGCAATTACCGACTAAAATGCGGCAGAGTCGGAGTCAGAGTCGGAGTCGACTCGTACGAGCGACCAATAGTTGTTGCAAGTTGCTGCTGCAAGACTATATAGTGAGGCAGCGACTAACCTTGGTCGCTAGTTAAAGAGGCAAAAAATCGAATAGTGGGCAGCTATTATTACTGTTGTGCATACCCTTCGGAGCAGCCGGCGATACACCCGACTACGAAGTGGAGGTTGCACAGGGGTATCATATGATATAAGGAAAGGCCTTCGAATTTCCCCGAAGTAATGCTTGATGGAGTATGAAGTTGGTTCTGGCAATGTACGAGGGATGTAGGGTATCCCATGTTCTGTGTTTGTCCTCGATGCTCCCCTTGTCTTCCTCTGATTCAGGCTGGCTTGCTGTTGTTGTGTATGCAGGCCATGCATCATCATACCATCATCCCATTATCACATACCACAAGCCAAGGCAACGCAAGGCAAGGCAAGGTCCAGTCCAGTCCAGGCCAGGCCGGTCCTGGGACTGGGACTGGGCTCCTCCTCGGCTTTGACCGACTGAGGCGGCACTTGAATGCTTGGCATGAAATAAATCGCGTGTTTATTGTGCCAGCGGCAACGGCGACGGCGATGGAGATGGCAGCGGGCGGCAGTGGGCAGCGGCTTCAATGTTGCACATGGAAAATTGAACGCAATAGAATGCCACTAATCGATCGGACCTGAGCCAAGGAATTGGTTGCTGGATGCTGGATGCTCGATGGTGGATGCTGGATGGTGGATGCTGGATGCTCGCCCCCAGCTAAGACAGAAAACAGAAAAAGAAAAAATGAAATGTTTCAAGTTCAAATGCAAGGTGCGGACTATCGACTATGGACTGAAGGAGTGCCAAGACTCGTGGAGGAGCGACTGTCGATCGACTGGCGCAAGCAATCTCGAAATAATCTAAACGATTTGGCGAAAATCACGTCGAGCATCGTCGGCACGGGCACGGGCATTGGCATCGGCATCGGCATTGGCATCCACCTGTTACTTCGAGCTCATTTTTAATGCCCCCAAAACGATGGAGATGGGGATGGGGATGGAGCTGGAGAAGGATGGTCTGGTAATGGCCGAAAGGAGGCAGGTCGGCATTGAGAGCAAATTGCAAAAGCCGAATTCAACGAATGCCAGCGCACAGTTTGGCATAATAATGAAGGCGCAATCAAGTCGACGGCTGGCGGCGGTGGTGGTGATCCTCCAGAATGAACCAGTCTGAGAATGACTCCTCGCACACAGGGAGAAAAGGGTGTCTGGGATTACCAGAAGCCACGATTGAGATGAAGAGAAGGCCATCCTCCTAATGGAATTCGGTTCGGTTTAGATGCCGTTTTCTCTCAGTGCACCAGAATGTTTCAGATAAGGCCAGGTGAGGGTGCACTGCGCAGATTAAACATTATTTCTGTTCTCGTCTTTTTGGTTTATCTCCCAATGCAATGAATAATTTCGCGCTGCTGGCCTGTCCAGGACTGGACTCCGACTTCGACTATGGCTATGGCTCTGGGTCTGGGTCTCTGCTCGTTTTGGTGTTATTCTAAACGGCTTTTAGACAAAAGCATCAGTCGGGTTGCCCAGGTTCACCTCACGCTGCCAATCAATCAATCACGGCCAAGAAGCCTAGTCATCTGAGCATCTGCCGACTCTCTTCAGAGTCTTTTCTCCCTGCCCGCCTGCCTGCCTGCCTGCACTTTGAGCCTGGTCAAGTGTAATGGTTTTGTCATGATGCAGCATTTAAGCTGCCGCCGCTGATTGATGCGGCAAGATGTGGCCGCAAGTGCGGCGAGCTGAGATTTTCACACCACCGAAGATCTATGGAAATTTTCTGCCTTACACTTGTCCGTCATATCTCCGCCTGCCGAAGCGAATTGGAATTTCGAATGGTTACGTTACCCAATTTTAAATGGAAATTATTGCCCATTTCCCATTTCTCTCTATCGCAAAGAAATTTGGAAGAAAAAAGCATTTAAAGTGTTGAAAATATTATGTTGAATAAGCTAACGATCGCGTTTGCATTTGTCGGGTTATTTAATTCTTGATCCAAAGTTGGTTTTCAGTTTGATTTATATTCACGCACGAAATTATATAGGCGCGGGGCAACGGTGTGGGGGCAGACCATACGCATTACGCTCTCCCGACTCATTTTTTCGCACCTACTCTCAGAGCATTGCCATTTTCTGCGCCGCAATTACAATGGTCGCGCTGTCTCTTTCTTACCCACACACGCGCGCTCTCTTCTTCTTGTCCCTTTTGATCCACTCTGAGCGAGTCATCTCTCTCCTTACGCACTAACATCCACTAAGCAATGGGACAGACCATACCATGAAATTATACAAGGTGGTCCGCTAGCTCTCTCTTCGGTTATTATTTTACGCTCAGCACTACTGAGAACGCTCTGACGTCATGTTCGATGAGAGAGAGAACAAAATTTTGCTGTTTTACTGCACAAAACAAGGCCCGAAAAGAGAAGCGCTTTGCGAAAATGGACCACCTTGCACAAATGATTTCATCATGAGCGAGCAATTAGGAAGAGCAGCAGAAGGAGAGCATGGAATGAGAGAGTACAAAACCGCCTACGCGGCTCGCTTTCAGTTCAAGTTTTCGCACGCGTGTTTATTCTTAGCTCCGCGTTCTTTTGCCGTAAAAAGCGGTAAAAAGGAAAATACGGAAAATATAGTCGCGCATTTTATTTTTGTTTAGTGCAGTGAAAAATATAAAAAGTCCTGGCCTTAAATTCCAAGAAAATGTGCGTGGCAGGTCGTAAATATGTAAAAGTATTTGAAAGTGCAGTGCAACAAGTGGCTTACGCATATAAATATGTATATATTTAATATACACATGCGTGTATATTAAATGTGCAAAATGGGAACGAAATTGCCAGAGGAGCACGCCAAATTTTCGTTCAATCACGAGGTCTTGCCCTTCGTTCGCCCTTGCGTACGTGCCAAATGCAAATCTATTGCTCTCTCCTTCTAACACTGGAGGAGAACTAGGCGCAGACAAGAAGAAGATCAAAAAGGAATGAGAGAGAGCGCGCTCCCAATAAGGTATGTTACTCTCTCTTTGTGTGTGCTCTTATTGGAAAATAGTGGTGGAAAATGGGGGGGTGACAAATCATGCGAAAAAATGTGATTGCTACTGAAATCTTAAAACAGAACTAAAAGCGCGGCGCTTGTTCTCTTTTTCTGCTGTAGGAACGATGACGCAATTATACAAGGTACCCCACTCCCTCTCTTTCGGGTCGTCGCTCATACACATGCAATCAAAGCGAAGCTTGCTGCTGAGCAAAAAAGAGCCGAAAACAGAGCGCATTGCGGGAGTGGACCACCTTGCATAATTGCATAATGCTCTGAGCGAGTCGTCTCTCTCCCTACGCACTCTCTCACTCACACCTACTAAGAAATGGGACAGGCAGTGAACGAGAAGAATCATGCACCGAAATAGGACAGGCAGTGGACAATAACAAACGGTGACAATTTCGTGGTGCACAGCTCAGAATACACTGGGAATAATAATAGGACCCGACACATGTAATAAAGCTAATACAGTAACTATCGCTCTGCCTTCCTTTCTGGTTATTAAAGTCGTTGCTGTCGAACCCCACCCATTCCCATTTGAGATCAAAATTAGTTTAACTTTTTCTTTCTTTCCCAAATAATGCTCCATTGCCCAAGACATTCGTTCGATTTATCTGTGTAATTAATGATTGATTCGCTTCGATTTGGAAGCAATTTTCAAGTGAATACGAAACATTGAAATCTCCAGCCCAATGCCACCTGCGAGGCGGCGTCGGCATATCAAATCAGCAAAATCAAAACAAAATTAATTGACGACAATTGTGGCAAGCGGGCAAAATGTGTGGCAACAACCAGTGCTCCAAAAAAAAGCAATAAAAGCAGCAGCAGCCACCAATGCAACAGGTAATAGGCAACAGGCAATAGGCAACAGGCAATAGAGCCAATAGGCAACATAGACAGACGTCAATTGTCTAATCAACAAATTTAGTCAATAAATCGTAATTAATTAACGTTCGATTGGCAGCCAGCCACTAAAATCGACGAAAAGAGTTTTCAATTTTTGCATTCGAATCGCGCGACTCGCAAAAATTCAAATTCAGATTCAAATTCAAATTTGAAAAGGAACCAAAAACCGAACCAAATCGAACAAAACAACGGAGAAGGAGAGGTAAAGCACAAGAGCAAATCCACATTCGTGCCTTGCGACTAATTTTTATTGCCGGCAAAAATTGGCAACAGCTAATCAGTGGGGCATACGCCCCGTAATAATCCCAACAACAACAGCAACAACAACAGAAACAACAACAAGAGCTCCGGCCAGCAAGGGGTGTGGCTGGCAGGTGGCCATGTTGTTGGCTAGTTGATAACATCGTTGCAATGTGTTTATTGTCCAAAAACTGACTACACAATCCACGAAAATCGAGCTCCGAATCGGAGCAACCTTTTTGTCTCTCACAGTTGCAATCAAAAGACTTCAACAGCGAACTTGGACCGGAGTTGGCTTTGGCTTTGGATTTTCGAAAGGCATTTGGATACCGACAGATCGCAGAACGCAAACATTCGCAAGTTTCAAGCAGACAGAGAGGCAAATATTATAGAGAAATTTAATTGAATTCTCTAGAATTCAGCCAAAAGTTGGCAGATGGCAGTGATACTCGAGGAATGGAGCCACCCAAGTGGAGCTACAGCTAATCAATCGTGGGACAACCGATGGGAGACGCCCTGTATAAAAGGATAGCGAGGAAGGTCGATTCTTGGGCAGGAGAACAAAGAGAAGAAGGCCTTGATTGGGCTGAAGTTCATCCTTGTTCCTTCATCCTCCTCCAATCAAGACTTGCCTTCCGTCTGCCAGGAATTTCCGTTGCCCAGCGAACATCTCATCATCGTGGCCATAATCATCATCGTTTTGAAGTCGCCTTGACGCGACTCGCTTGTATCATAGCTTTTTAATTAATAACACTTCATGCTGCTGATGTATGCTCGACAGATTTATAACTCACTCACCCCTCATTTGGCCAGGCTAGATCAAAAGAACCTCAGACTCCGATCCGATCGGAGCCGCCTAGTAACCGCAGCCCGCAACAATTTTGGCAGTCAATCATGTTAATTGCCTAGAAAATCAACATGTTGGCTCCCACCGAAGAAATCAAGAGTTTCAACAACAACAATGACAAATAACGAATTAAATTATGAATACACTCGTACCTGTGGGTATATGTTTGAGTACTCGGATCGGACCTACGCAATAAACACTATTCGTATGCATATTCAAGGCCCCCGCCAATAGATGGGGAATGTGCAGCGATGGTTTGGGGTTTGGGATTTTTTGTATGCGAGAGAGTATATTCTCGGAAGGGCATTATTTAACTCTGGACTAAAAACGAAAATTGGCCAAAAACGAGCCCCATAAATCACCGGCACACACGAATCTTTATTTATTTTTTGCTTGTCGCTTTTCGCTTTTTGGGGTAGAATCATTGACAGCGCGGCGGAAGCATTCATTGTTTCCCAATCTTCCAATCCCCCAGTCCCAGTCGCAATCCCAATCCCAAGCGATGGCGACGACTTCTTGGTATTTTATTAAGCCACACAAATCAAAAAAACCAAAGCTAAAAGCCAAGAAAAAAAACAACAAAAGTATTCAGCCAAAAAAGAGCCAAAAGGAGGCAAAGCCAAAGCCAAAGCCTTCTCGTGCGGCAAGTTGACTCATGAATGTGGATGTGGATGCTTAATTCTACTTAAAACTGTGTCTGCTGTCTTCTGTCTGCTGCTGGGGCTCTTCCTCCTCTTGTGGTGTGGGGCTGCCTTTCATATCGAAGCCGAGCCGATTAGCTGGCCAAACAAGTGTTAACGTTTTGCCGGTGCCGGTGGTGGGTGCACTGATTGCCTCCACCTCCACCTTCCACTTCCACTCCTCGGAGGTGAGAAAACACCAGACCAAAGCACAGTTAACAGAGTTTAGTTTTTTTTGTTTCCATTTTTGGGAGGCATCTTTGTTTGTGTCGCCTGGCATTGTGCAACAGACTCCGGAGTGTATAGCGGCGTTTCTACTTTGTCTCTCCCAGTTTCTAGTTTCTTCTGGGGCAAGAGGAAGCCATTACGGCTCCGAGAGGTGTTGCATCATCCACTAAACACCGCTAATATGATAGTCTTGCCGGCCCCAAAAACCTGAGGGAGAAATGTGAATGGATGTGGATCTGAAGGGGCCACATGTGGACTAGGTGGCATGAGGGAAGGCGGAGAATTTTTTGTGGGAACAAAATACGTTTTCAGAACTTTTCCCGAAAGGAAAGAACTTGGAAAATATTCTTAAAAAGCTGCCAATTGGATGTTTCCCCATAAATGAAGGAAGGATTTCATCTATGGCTTTTATTCAATAGCTATAAACGATAGGCTATGATCAGAAAAAGGAATGAATAGTTGGGCTGTCTGAGAGGATAATTTAGACCTAATTGAATTGAAGAATAGCCAAGTATCTTTTGTTTACTTCATTCAAAGATTGTTATGCTTAATTTCTGAAATATAATCAACTCCAATTCGACACGAATCGAGTGTGCTCTGGCGTGCGAGCACCATTCAAATTTTCCACCCACTCTGGCACTTGCTATTACCGGGCCCAATGCTCTGCTTGGCTTTCGAAATATTTTCTCATTGTTTTGCATATTCAGCGGATTCCTTCTGCTACACTGTATATCTGCCGGATCGCATGTAGCAACAACAGCATCAGCGCTGCATCAGCCTCAGCATCAGCAGCGGGGCAAACGGCAAACATGTGCTAACAAAACATTGATCATTGTTCAACATGTAAATTCACTAATTTGGCAACGAAAAACCACCAGCGGCTATAAATGGTAACAGCAGCGACGAGACAGCGCACTGGACGGACGGACAGACGGACGTACAGGCTCTATGAGAGCCTAGTCGCGGATCGGCCCGGCCCGGCCATAACAATTTTTGCATACGACAAACAAAACGAAATGAATTCGTCGTCGTCGTAGTCGTCGTCGTCGTCATTGCTCGTTTCGCAGCATTTCCTCCTCCTTGGAGGAGAATACAAATAAAAATAAAAATAAAAAATTTGCATAAAAATCGAGTAAATAAAACACCAAATGCGTAGAGGAAGGTGGAAGAGGGCGGGGGCGAGTGGCTAGAAATCAGAACAGACCCAGAACCAGAACCAGAAATCCTCCGAGCTGCGAACTTATTAAAGTTGTTGGCGGCTACGACTACATCGGGATCGGGCATCGGAGTCGGAGTCGGAGTCGGACTAGGAGATGGAGACTCCTCTGTGCCTTGCGGGGCCTTTCTGCTCCTGCTCCTGCCCTCCGCTGGGTGCTGCAGTTGACAAGGATCAAGGTTGCCTCTTGCCATTACTGCCTCGCCTCGCCCTTGTCGCCTTTTTTGGGTAGCCGCCTGCTTCCAAATGGAAATTGCTTTATGGCTTGTATATGCAGATTGGGGCATACGAACCTGGCTGCCGTTGCCCGTTGCTGTTGCTGTTGCAACCTGTTGCAGCTCTTGTTTTTATTTTTTTTTTTGGGGCTCGAATTCAAACCCAAAACCCGGCCCGTGCCCTCTCTGGAAATTTATGCGCAAGCGCGCGCGGCTGATTCTTATTTTTTCGCCTTTAACAAGGCCTACAAAACTTCTCTCTCCTCCTCTCCCCCCTCTCTGCCCCCCTTTCTTGGGGATTTTCTGCTGAAAATTCAATTTGCTACAAAATGTGCGCCGCTTTTGCATATCTTCCAGCAAAATTCGTGATTTACAATTTTCGTTTCGTTTTCCTGCTCTCCAGTCCCACAAAAGCCTCGGCCTCATCCTCAATCCTTTTGGGCTCATTTGCGGTGCTCTGAAGCTGCGAATCAGCGATGGTTGCGTGACACGACCTTCAGGAGGGCATGGCCGAGGTTTTGCCTTCAGTTTGGCCTCTGCTTTGGCTGCTGTAGACTCTTATACTCGATATACTCTTATATATCTTCGAATCACAGTCTTTAAATGGGTTTGGTTTCGTTCTAGGGATTATGTATTTTGCATTCCCCCCATTCGTGTCACGGCTCCATCCCTGGAGCTTGGAGTTCTGGGACCTTCCTTCTGTGTCTGATTTAATTTTTTGCCTTTTTGCCTTGCGGTCCATTTCGGAGTTGTAGTTTGAGTCGCAGTCGCAGTCGGAGTCGGAGTCGGAGTTGGAGTCTTCGGAGGTTCACCTGTTTATGCCAGATTCCTGGCATGCGATTAAAATCACCTGCGCAGGCTTTTGCGCCCACGCAGCCGCAGTCGCCGTCGCCGTCGCCGTCGCAGTTGCAGTGCCCGACGCTGTCGGAGCCACAGCTTCGCTTCGGGTTAACTGGGGATGGGTCTGGGTCTGGCTTTGGCTTTGGGTCTGGTCTTCACGGTCGTCCGACTTTGCCTTGATTTTTGCCTCCTCCTGCGAGTGTTTCCCTCTCTCTCTCGCTCTCGCTCTCTGGCCGGCCATTTTCAGCGGCTGCGCCCAGTTCGCGGCTCGTTTCGGTCGACGTTCATTTATTATGCATTTTGCATTTTGGTTTTATTTTTATTTCTCTTTTATTTTAGTTTCGTTTCGTTTCGTTTTTGCGGCTCGCTGTTTATTCAAACTAATTTAATTTGTGCGCGGCTTGGGTGCGCGCCCGCAGGTAAGAGGTAGGATGCCGTCTTGGCAGGTTGCTGTGTTATTTCGGCGTTTCACGCACTTGGCGCATGTTGCAGTCACGCCTTTTGTTGCCGACTGCCCGCCGGACAGCGCATATCCGAACCACACGCAAAAAGTTGTTAAAATGCAAATTAAATTAGAGACAAACTGGAGACAGAAGTGCGGGCCAGCGAGGGGGTAGGGGGTAGGGTGTGTGGGCCGACAAGTGGCAGGGGGCTGGCCATTAGGACTTGGACTCGGCGTCTTGGCCATCAGGTCCTTAACGACATGCGACAAGGCGGACAGTCGTCCAAATTAGCCGCTCAGGTGTTCGCCAGGCCGAATTCCTTCCAGGCTCCAGGGATCACGAGGTATCTGCTCGAAAACATGATTTCCATTGCCTTGAATCGAACCACTATCAGCATTTTGATAATACCTAATAGATGATTACAATAATAATAGCATATATCTTTAAAGGTGTGGTTTCTAAAGACTTTAACAGATTTTCGAACGCGGAAGTGCCCTGAAAATATAAATTTCTTGAGTTTTCTTTGCCAAAAACTCCCATAAAAAAAAGGTGTTCCTTTGGAGAGTGGCTTACAGACAAAGAGGAGAACTGGGCCTAATCTTATGCTTAAAAATTCTCCTTTCAGATCAGAGCCACAGCCTCGTTCCTCGAACCCTCAAAAACCAATTATTTTGAACTAATTTTACCCCATTTGGAAATAGTTTCCATGGCACATAGAATCCTCTGCCGTAATATTTACCCTCCCACATCCACGTCATCTGGCCCCTGGCCCCTGGCTGAGTGGGAGGTCAGGGCTCTCATGTTTATGATGGACAGAGATACGCCAAGGTCCATAAGCAATTAATAATGTAACCGCGACAGGGCTACCGTGGTCGGGGGCAGGCACAAACGGCATAGAAGTGGCAGCCATTGTGTTCCACTTGGGCCGTGGAAAAGCAGCAGCAGGCAGGCCATGACACGGCAGTGGCACTCCGTCTGACAGGCACTCATTGAGCCGTGGTCAAAGTTTACCATCAAATTGCTAAAATAGCAAATAATGAAGCTGACAGCGCGGCACCAGCACGGAGCAGGAATCCAGGGGATGATCCGGCTGCTAAGCCGATGTCTGCCCGAAGGGCGACGGCAATTAAAACGGGGAAGAACAGCCCTCGGCAAACAGTCGCTGTTGTTGCAGCAGCCAGGACATAAGCAACACTTTACGGACTCTACGGACTTTACGGGTCGTGGGAAACTCTTCGGAACCCCGAACGCAGTGCGCAGTACGCACTCGGCGGTTTGACGTGCGAGAAGAGATACATTTGTATCTGTGGCAGACAGCGAGCGTCTGCTGGCCATCAATTTTTCAGTAATGCGGTGGATGGGGGGGCATGGACGGGGGGAGGGATGACGGTGGGTGCGTGCAAGGCTTTAATTTCTCAGTGCCTGGAGGTCTGGGCCGGTCCTTTCTGTCTGGTACTTATCATTCGCATCCTTGGCGCGGCCCGGACCAGAACGGAGGCCACTTGAGTCTACAATCGAATTTTGTGCGCTGCCAATAGGCTGTGGTCCAAGGCTGCTGCTGCCGCTGGTGGTGTGGGAACCATTTCCTGTGCAATGCCTGTGAAGCCCAGCATATGCTTTCCCCACCCCCTTCTCCGGTCCGGGGGCCAGTTTTGCTTTTAATGGCCGTGTGCGCACACTATCAATTTGAGCGGCCAATGGCATCTCCAGATTTTATGCATATTTGCAGTGCGTCGCCACGTGCCACGTGCCGCATCGCAGCCTCTGCTGCCTGTACCTGTCACAATCACACTTTGCGGCATGCTGCAGCGCATTGTAAATAAAATAAATTAATATTTCTCTTCAGTGGTTCCACTGTGTCACCCTTATTTCGGACTTTTGGGCACTTTATCTGAGGTTTGTCTCTCCAACAGATTGGGATTTGGCGATGAGATTGCCAGAAGTTGGACTCAAGATTTGGCTTGTTCGTTTCGTGAGGGGCGGTTTTTGGACAGGGCTACACTGAGAGCACAGAAAGGGTGATTCTGGGAAGGGAATGCTTAGAAGGGGTACGGGTACGACAAGGAATATTCGTAATACTCGGAGTACTCAGAGTACTCAAGAGACAAGCGATAAATGACTCTTTGTCGACCTTTATTCAGCTATATTGCATGCCACATCATGGAGAAAGAATTATCCTCGAACAGAAGCCGTTTTTTAGTGGTTTTGAAACATTTCTAGCCCTATATCGTACGAATATTGTATGGCATATGGCCCCTGAAAGGCCCCTTTTGGCAAAGGACAGAGCGGACATTGCATTGATTCGAAATTGAGCAAGAAAAGTTCTCCAAAAAGACAGAAAATCCCCAAATAGAATGCCATTATCCCTGATGAGCAGACTCCTGTTTGCCCATCCATTTCTCTCAGTGCATATTGGCAAATCCTTTACCGCCCCTGTGTACATCTCTCCGTCTCAAATCTCTGTTGCAAATCGTTGCCAAAAACAAATGGTGCTCATTTCCGTAACGTCTTCAAGACACGTGTCGTCGTCGGTCCCCTGCTGCCCCGTCTCCGTTGCACGGTCGCCTGCCGCATCGAAAAATTGCCAACAAATAAAAGTGCAGATTTGTCAAGGATTTCGATCGGCGTCGATGGGGCAAAAAAGCACAAAAATACGGACGAAGGGTGCAGGGTGCAGGGAGCAGGGTGCAGACAGATAAAAGGCCAATTAAATGTGGCATTTGCTGGCACCAGAAAGAGCAGGGCAAGGCCTGTGCCTGTCAAAAGGGAAGCTGACGATGAGCTGTTGTTTGTGGGTGTCAACAGCAGGCAGAAGAGAGGCAGCAGGGAGGCCAGTCTCCTGCCAGACAGCCACTTGATGCTCTGTAGAACCCCCCTTTATGGGATCTACGCTCGTGGCAAGCACTCGTACTCGTATGTGCGTGGAGCAGCAGGAAGGTGTCCCCTAAAGTGCCAAGTCCATTTTCTCCTTAGAGTTATGTACCACCAGACCGGAGAGCGGTCCAGCGGTCCCGCCGAGGGCATAAACAAAGGCATTAGACATCGTAGGCTCGGGCGAGCCAAAGTTAAAGCCAAAGTTGATTGGTGTCAGCCATAAAGTTCGCCTTGCGTCTCTCCGAATCCTGGCAGGCCCGGTCGCCCGGACGCCGGGGTGGCGCCAAAGGCTTTGATGTGACGCGGCTCTGGGCCTTCGTTAGACACGCAGGCGTTGATGGACATCTTGTCGCAGCCAGCGACGACTCAGACTACGACTGCGACTCCGACCAACTGGCTAGCCGGCCTAAAAAGTGTCGCCTAGTCGACGAGTCGCCAGCGTCTCTTGGCCTGGGGCGGCATGTGCAAAGAGGCAACGGCAAAGAGGCAACGGCAACGGCAAAGAAGCGAATGGCGTCAAATGGTGCTTAGCGTCTCACCCACTCTCTGAGGCCTGGTCCTGGGTCTGGGCTCTGTGTCTCTGTGGCTCTGGGCCTGGACAGACTCCCCATCTCTTGGCTCATTTGCATGTAAATGTGCGCGGGTGTTGGCCCAGCACAGATCTATTGTCTTTCCAGTATGCAAAAAATATGCAAAGCCGAAATTTATGAGAAATTAAAGTAAATTTATTGCACGGCATTTGCTTGTTCCTGGGAGGGGCAGAGGGGCAGGGGCAGGGGCAGGGGCAGGCAGCAGCAGGAAAACACTTTCTGCGGCTGTCCCTTGCTTTTTCCTGCAATGATTGTGTGATCGATGGGGCTCATATGCAGGCTGCAGGCTGCAGTCTGTTGTTGATAACTTTCTCCCACTGGATAGGCCCCAAAGGGAGACTCCAGGAAGGCGGGGAGGCTGGGAGATCTATTGGGAGAGGGAGAGAAAAGAAGGAATACGAACAAAAGCTCAGAAATTAGTATTTTATTCAGGCCAGAACACAGATAATTACTCCAGCATGTTATAGCACTATAATATATGGCATATCGAAGCGAATTGGCCAACTTACGATTGCCCAATTGCGGAGAACTTCGAGCGGGATAGAAGCCTGAAAGATCTGCTACATAAGATCTCTCGGACTCTCCACACGTTAACGGGGCCAATCGTTCAGGCCACACCCACGGGCTAATCAGCACACAGACAAATCATAAGCTGCACCCAACCCCCAGTCCCCCAGTGCCCCCCCTCCTGCACACCTGATGCAATTTGCCAATTTCCACTGGGGGTTCAACAATCACAATTGCTTGCAATTTCACACTTTCAAACAGACGGGGGAGACGGAGAGGCATTGCCGAAAATACCGCCCGAAGTGGGGCACTGTGGGGCCCCTGCGATGCCGTGCAATTAACACCTCAGCGGCCAACCAAAAACTCAAAATTATATGGACTCTGGGGGCCGAGTGTTTTTCCAACTAATTAATAAATACGAATACGAATTGGGTTCGGGTTTTGGGTCTTGGCCTGCATGCAAATAATATAAAACTTTATGGCCATATACACGGCAATGCACTTTAATTTGTGGCCAAAGTCGTATATTCCGGGGCAAATAATTCTGTTGCTGTTGCTGTTGCTGTTTCACCTGCAACCAAATGTTGCCACAGTCGCAGTCGTTTTGGGCGATTTTTATGGGGATCTGGAATCTGGCCACTGCTGCGCCCCATAATTTAGAGCACTCAATAATAATTTTTGGCACTTACCTTAGCCATTTTCGGAGAGTTGACAATAATTCAGTGGCAGCCCCGGTCTGGGCCCCGCTAATTGATTTTCAATTAATTTATTGTAAACATTTTGGGGCGACACCTCTTATTTAGTGCATAATTAAATGTGTCTGACAAAAGCCCAGGCAGTGGCTGCATTTTTAAAAGATTTATATCAGTGGGCCCATAAATCAGCGCTCAAAAGGCAGCGATCAAAATTAATCGCAAAAACAGTCACCAAAAGCAGCAAAAACGGTGCTCCATTCAGTGATGGTGCCATAGACCCCAGTAGCCATGGATAATCCTCTTCTCTAAGGCCTTTGATTCGATGAGAAGGATCTTCCATCACTGGGCATTCCTCTGCTGTCACGCTCACATCTCTAGAGCGTCCCCAAGACACAGACAGACAGACAGACCCAAGCATTAGGTAATCATGCATACAGTATTTTTTGTGTTTTTTTGGTCATTGTGTATCCTTTCGCTTGTCGGCTGCAGCTCCCCCTGCGGCTGTGAGCTCAGAATCATGGAATCGAACCATTGTCAGACGACTCCACTGCACTGCACTCCACTCGGCTCGACTCCACTCAACTCCACTCACTTTGGCATATTAGTTTCAATTCATTTTAGTGTCCGAGCCCCGGTCTGAATGTCCGAGTTTTGTGGCTTTGTTTGGTCGCGACGGGCGCCGCATTTGCGAAGTGTTGCCAGTCAATTGACAGTCGAACTGACAGAGCCGCCTGCAGGCCGTGTAGCTGGACAGTGGTACCAAGTCCAGGACTTTTATGGTCGTCTGGACGGGCCATTGAGGCTTATAAATTATTTCTCCCTGCCTGCGCCTGCAACTTCGTTTTGGAGAGTCTGTGGCGCACTTGCCGTTGCCATTTGGAAATGAAAAGTGACTTGGACGCGGACTCGGACTCGGACCTGGACTCCGACTTGGACGGCATAAATGTGTTTCTATATGGCCTGCTTATTACCTAATTTCATTGTCCGCAGTCCATTGACAGGCGTTTGCTCATTCGCTGGTGTCTCTGGCTCTGACTTTGGCATTTTAAGTGCCTTTTCTGCTGTGGCTTTTGCCATTTGATAGAGCCAAGGGTCAGAGGATATCTTTGATGCGTGCCCAAGTCGGAGAAAGCTATGCCGGCAGACACGAAGGAGCATCAATCATACAAGGCAGACAGGAACCGAAAAGGCACAAAATCTGGGGCTTAGCCAAACCGGAAGCGGCGGGAGTGTGGCAGGTGCCTCTAGATCGTTTTTGAAGATGGTCCTAGGCCTCTCTATAAAGCCTGATGGGAATGGCCCGAGAATTTTCATAATTAGAAATTTCCAAGTTGGCTTAAGGCCCCAAAAGGTTAAGCGAATGCTAATACAATGGCCAAACTCCTCGTAATGGCTGGCCGCAGGCTTGGGGGCTGGGGGACATCATTAAAATGCCGCACATTTAGCGGGTGCCCAGAAAAGTACAGAAAAGTACAGAAAAGTACGCTGAAATGCTCGAAATTAATTCATTTTAATAAATTTTAAATCCCACAGATCGTGTTCCAGCCCAAACACAGAGAAGGAGCGGGAGGGAGAGAGCAGTATCCGTTCTTCCGCATAACAAACCGAATCCGAATCGGAGTCCGCCGAATGGCAAACAATTTTAACAAAGACCAAAAAGAGGTCTGCCCCGCACACACATGGCCATGGGGGCGGCTGTGGATCGCATCCCACATTTGTATGGAGAGCAGGCCGCTGGGGAGTTGGGGGAGCTGGGGCCGAAAATCGGTTACAGATTTATGTAGATTTGGAGCATGATGAGCGGCCCGGGTATTTAGCTCTGGAGGAGGTCAAACCGAATCACGCGCGGCTACATGACCATTAAGAGATTGCCTGCCCGTGCGGAACGTGCAGCGGCATGCGAAATTAATTTTTTGTTGGCTCGAATGCTCGAATGCTCGAATACTTAGAGCCCACTCGTTGCAGTCGTTGCCGGCAGTCGGGAGTAACCCCGAAAGTCATTTCCAGGCACCTGGCTGCCAATTAGCTTAATTATTAAAGATTCTATAAGCGGAGGAGGTGGCAACGGCCGCCATGGAGTCCACCAGAGAAGGAGCTGGGGAGCTGTGGAGCTGTGGAATTCTCTCTGCTTGCCACTTGGGTGCAATAAAAATTGCAATTTTCATAATTGCCAAAGGCAGATGGTGCAAAAAATGTCGCCTAATTGGCTTCCATGGCCCGGTCAGCCGGGTAGCGATAAGCCAGGCCTCCTGGCAGAACAATGGCCAGGATTGAACCGAGCGGCGGCAACAGGTTAAGCCACATACTTGGCTCTGACTGTGCCTCTGCCACTGCCACTGCCACTGCCCCTCATTCCCCTCCAAGTCGGCTGCAGACTGGCTTTTGTGACAATATTTCTCCAGTTGCTGCGTTGCGGCCGCAAAAAGCTCTTCTATATCATTTATCAGATGTAAGTTTTCCCTCCATTGACTTTGGCATTGCCATTGGGTTTTTCTTTTGTTTGAACTGTCGAAAGGGGTATGCGGATTGTGGCAGGAGGTTTGTGGCAAGAGGAAAAGTGCAGATTCCCGAGTAATACGGATATTCCCTGTACTTCCATTGGCTCCAAGAGTATTCCGCCTTCGGCCTGGCCTGTTCCACCGATGATCCCCAGGTGCCTCCTCCGCACTCTCCGCCTCTTTTATTGCCGTTGTTCTCCAGTGTGTTAACATGATCTTTTATTACTCGTAGTCGTACTTCCACTTCCACTACTTGCTACTTGCTTCGGCTTCGGCTTTGGCTTTGGCTTTGGGTTGTGTCGCGGTGTCGCGGTGTGGCACTGGGCCCTGGGCTCTGCGGTTGCATTGCTTGACTGCGATTGCGGCAGAGGTGGAGGCTGCGGCTGGGGCTGAGTGGAAGTTGAGTTTATTTACCGCTAATAATGGTCATTTGAGTCGATATTTTGACGATGTCGTGGCTGTGATAAGACCACTTTGGCTCTGGCTCCAAAGGAGCCCCAGACACACATAAATACGAGAAATATGTGCACTGTACAGTGAACACACGTGTATGCCAAAACAAGGTTTGATTTAATTTTGGTGGAAATTTGTAAAACGCGATTTTTGAATTTGTTTGGCAAATTTGCTGCTTAATTGACAAAACACACACTGGGGCATGCAACAAACCAGCAAACCAGCAAACCAACAACCAGCGGCGATTCGTTGTAGTAAAAAATTGTAAAAAACACGAAACGTACAGAAATAAATCCGCATGCAACGCGGCTCCGCGGATAAACTAATAAAATCATATATGCAACAAATAGCGGCAGACAAGCTGCAGACCCCAATGAGTCACAGCCCGCAAAATGAGAACGAAAACCGAACTTTGTGCCCCAGACAGCTGTGCAGACTTGCCACAAACTGGGGCGCACGGGGGTCTCGGGTGTTTCTGTCTGGTGCTACGGGGCGTGTTGTTGTTACTCTCGGCGTTATTTCCTTTTCTTTTTTACAAAAATTTGTTGTTTCTTTCGCTAACAAACATGCCGGGCTCTGGCTCTGGCTCTGAGCCAAAAACAACAACAACAACAACAACAGAAACAGCAACAGCGAGTTTTGAAACGAAACAACATGCAAAGTGTAGATGAAGTCGAAACGCGGCCTAAAAGGTTAAAACTGCACACAGAAAAGGCCTTAGTTTTTTGGGTACACGAGCTCCATGGCTCAATGAATCAGTGCGGATCGATGGAGAGCTACAACAGACTTGCCAGAATTAAATCAGGAAAGCCAACACTATAGTTTAGAAGTGCAATGGTTTCAATGTCTCTCCCATTCAATACTCAATTAGCCCCAATATTTGTCTCTGCTGAGAGGAGAGTGAAAAGATCTCTGGGTGCCATAGAATATATTTCAACTTTAAAAGTGCTTGGATCGGCAACAAGAAGCCAATTATAAGAACTATTCTTCACAGACTTGTGATCGAATGATCGTTCCTATGAACAATTTCCAGTGGATGCAATTTTAGAAAATATCTCAAACAGGAACATATCAAAACTAAAATAGATCTCACATGATATTTAAAGTAAATAGTACATATTTCCACCAAATATAAATATATGTAAATACATAATAAAATATATAAAAAAATATATAATACAAAATAAATAAATCGTATACAAATTTGTAAAATAATTTCCAGGTCCAAATAATAATAATATAATAATAAAATAATAAAATAATATAATAATAATATATAAAAATATATAATATAATAATAATATAATAATAATATAATAATAAAATAATAATAATAATATAATAATAATATAATAATAATATAATAATAATATAATAATAATATAATAATAATATAATAATAAAATATAATAAATAAATAATAATAATAATAATAATAAATAATAAATAATAATAATAATAATATAATAATAATATAATAATATAATAATAATAATATAATAATAAATAATAATAATAATAATAATAATAATAATAATAATAATAATAATATAATAATATAATAATAATAATAATAATAATATAATAATAATAATAATAAATAATAATAATATCAATAATAATATAATAATAATATAATAATAATATAATAATAATATAATAATAAATAATAATAATAAATAATATAATAAATAATAATAATATAATAATAAAATATAATAATAATATAATAATAATAATTTTAATAATATTATAATAATAATATAATATTGTTAGATGTGACAATACATCTAATAACTAAATAAGGAACACCCCTGATACAAATATACGACATATTGTATATACTTGCTATGAACACCCTGTGCTATGAAGACCTTTAACAATTAAATGAATAATCTATTCTGTTCTGTTGCACACGTGTTATTCTTTCCGCCCATATCATAATCTTGTTGGGATATAATATAACAGAACGGATACGTATTCCTTTTAAGTTGGGGAGGCGGAACGATGAGGAATGCTGCTGCCTACCGTCCGATTCCGAAAAAAACCCCCAAAACTTGTTCTAGACTGTTCGACGGTTCATTCTGTTGTACATAGCCTTCTTCCCAACTCTTTTCTAATGTTTCTTCTTCTTCTTGCAGCCCATCGAGATGGCAGGGTCAAGGGCGCTTCAAATAAGGTAGGAAAAACATGTTCCTTCAGGGGGATGACTTCCTTGGATGGCAATCTAATATTATTATATTATATTATATTATTTTATTTCCCAACAAACTTCCAATTTGGTTGAACGGAAATACTTAATCTTTCACTCGGCGTTGCCAAACTTTAATTTCGTTACCATTTCCCCATTTTTCCCCACTTTTGCCGTCCATTCCCCTCCCTGGCCATTCGATTGTATCTGCGACCGTGTGAGACATGGAAAATCGCCAGACATTAGGCTAATGCGGTGGCGGTATAGCATTTTTCACTTAGCCAGCACCAACTGGGGACCCAGTGTCCCTTTTTGTATCTCTGGGGGTACGTAAAGTCCCCGCCAGAGGCTGTAAAAATTGCGCCTATTAATTTATGACATAATAATTCTCAAAAGCGCAAACAAAGCCGCTCGTAAAATGCAGTCCGGCCCCAGACAATGGACTGCATTACGAGTGGTGTTTTTTTTTTGGGGTTTTCGGTGCTGGTTGAAGGAACCCACATCCACAAGTGGCAGCCAGGGGAGGGGCTGGGCCGGGCCGGGAAATCTGTGCGACAAAAGGAGGGCGCCACGTCGTATGCCAGGCTGCCAGTCTGCCAGTCTGCCAGGCTGTGCCGAGTGTCCATTGCGGCACAGCTGTCACAGAGTGCCACCGTGTCGTGTGGCAAATGAATATACGAGTGATACGAAGGAAACTGTGTTCAATATCGCATTATCTGGCATCATAATTATCCCGCTGCCGCTGCTGCTGCTGCTGCCGCTGCCGCTGCTGCTGTGACTCATGATCGGATCGGTGCTGGCGGGAGAGCCGCTGAATGCGCGGCCCCACAATGAAAAATCACTTGCAATTTTGTTTATCAATTTGTGAAAATTATAAAAAATATGCATACGTTGAATATTTTGGCAAAATCATTTGTAAGAGGCCCCGCAGTGGGACGCCCACGCTCCGACGATGTGGCAACGCCATCGCCTGGCGTGGGCGCTGACTCTCGGGCGCCAATAAAACTCTGCCAACTGTTTATGCAACTGTTTGAATAATCTTGTGCCTCTCGTTCGGCCCGGCAGGGTCAGGCGGCTACTTGGTGGAGCCTGTGACCCTTTGGCGGTTTTGGGCACAGCAGCAGCTGATTTTTGTGTGCTCCAATTAAGGTGGGGAATGGGATTTGGCCATCGGGAGGATTGTGGCGGCAAGAAGTTGACTTATGGGAAGCCATAGAACGATCCTAGAAGGTTGAATCCAGCCTGTGGCTGAATCCCCCTAGAAAAGGTCAATTAATCCCTCAATTTGAATCCTTTCTTTGGCTCCAAAAAGAGCATCCAATCTTTGCCCTCTGCCTTCTCATATTTTCCCCTAAGAAATGCTCATTTTGGCCATTCGATACACTTGACGCTTGATTTACTGAAATTAAATCTAAATGTATATAGCAGATACGTATATATATATCTGGTATATATCTGGTATATGGCTGAAGGAAAAATGCGTCGTGAGTCAAGTTTGGGATTTCTTGTTCCTGCAGGAATGATTCGCTGCCCCCCGTCTGTGCCCCAGCCGTTTGTGGCAGTGGCAGTGGCAGTCCCAGAAGAAGAGAACAACAACCATTTGAACACAACTTCTTCAGTTCGTTTGGCTGCAGCGGCAAACAAATATTCGTGATTCCTGATAAGCATCACATTTGGCCTGGCCATCGTCGTCGTCGTCGTCGTCGTCTCTCTTTTTCCCCCAGGAAGGGGGGAGGGGGAGCTGTGGGGCCACTGTTGCCGAGTGCCAAATGCCGCTAAAATGCGGAAAGCTATTCAAAAACGCGTTGCCCTGAGACGCCGACGCCGATGCCGATGCCGAAGCCGAAAAAAATCGAATTCAAACGAAATGTTTCCAAAGCCAAGTTCAATTGCCAAAAAAATTCGCGTGAATGAGCCGGCGGCAGCAGCTATTTCTTGGCTACAGAGTGGCGCTGGAGGAGGGGAGCTGGAAAAACATTAACCGTTTTGTTCGGCAATGTCGGGAGTGCTCCCTCCGTGTGACTTATGTGCGACATTAGCTCCAAGTTCTCTGCTTAATTACGTAAAGTTTTTCGGGGCTGTCTCTGTCTCTCTCTGGGGCTCTGTGTAAGACAAGTTCGTGTCCTGAGTCTCTCGTTTGGCGCTTGTTCTGCGCTGTTCTGTTCTGTTCTGTGCCGCAACAGGTTGTACATTGAAATTAAAGAATTTGTTGTGTTCATTCGGTTCTTAGCGGTACCCGACATATCTCAATTTCTCAGGCCTCCGGCCAATGTCGAGAATTCTACCATTTACATGAGCACCCCACCCCACCCCACCTCCCTGCTGTGCTGTGCTCCATTTTTGGGGAATCATTACCCAGAGACTAATTAGTCTTCGCGGAGGGGCCTTATCAATCATACGCCAAGTGAGCCACAACGAATGCAAGGTGCCTCAGAGCCCTACAGTCCCACAGTCCTAAAGCCATTGCCAAAACCAAGAATACTGGCTTTTCTCACGCTCTATTAAAACACCATTAATCAGGGCCAGCAAATGAAAGAAGAAACAAGCCATAGCCTGAACCAATTTCAATATTCTATGGAGCCCCAGAGATGGAGCTCCAGATGGAGAGAGCGGAGCACTTCAAACGCTTTCGAAAGGCCGACAAGTGTGGCAAGTACTTACAACCGGAGGCTGGGGGAACCCCAGTGTGGTGTTGCCTCTTTCATTCATGACAAATTTCAATGCGAAAAAAACCAATTAAAATCCTCTTTTAAAAGTTACAAAAATTCAATTTAATTTCATTCACTAATTAGCAATTTTTCTACAACATAATCCAAAATCCAGAAACCAAATGAGGCAGGCCTATGGAGAGGGGCACTAGCTCTGGCCTGGGCCTGGGCTGGTCTCCGCACAGCTGTGAAATGATTCGAAATAAGCCAGCGATCTATGACTTAATAGGCCCAGTTGCGGACTCTGGCTGGGACAGGGAGGGAGACAGGGTGGGAGACAGAGATAGAGACTGACTGAGACTTGGGGCCACCCAGTTTAGCCGAGACTGTGAAGTCAATAAAGGCGCCGTTGGTGGTCAAAATGTTGCAGAGCCTCGTGTCGGGCAGAGCAGAGTGGAGTGGAGTGGAGGGAGGGGAGGGGAGTGGAGCCTCGGTTACTGCACTGGCCAAGACAAGATCATTAAGGTGGCATATAACATGGCACTAAAAGACACAACAGACACTTGCCGCCATCTCCCAGCCATCATCGTCATCGCTACCATCATCATCATCATCAAAGCGCGAAAAAGTACCTGTTTCGCATTGGGGATCGCTGTTTGAGCCACTGCCTGCCTCTCTCTCTCTCTCGGCTAGTTAGTGCAGCTCCCAGTTAGATGTTTCCTCTTCGCTGCTGCTGCCGCTGCCGATGGTGGCCCCGGCGCTGACACTTTTGATTGAATTCCCAGCAGCATGTGCGTTGTTCCGACTCCGACTCCAACGACTCGACTCGACTCTTGCTGCAACTGCAACTTCGACTGCCACTGCAACTGCGATTGTAATCAACGCGCTGCGATCAATCAGCAAAAGTCTCAGCCGATGCTCTAACACTGGACACCGCACCGAATCCACTCAAATCAATCCATCAAACGTATCAATCATGATGACAAGCCCAAGACCAGTCGCACTGCACACTGCACAGTACACTGGGCGAAATAAATCGGTAGGAAATAATCGTGATAAAGATCCAGGCTGGACTATAGGTACATATAGGTAGATCCAAGGCTCCCGTGAATTAAAATTAAATTAAATTAAATTTAATTTAGAATTTAAATTAAATTATTCAAATAAAATGGGATATTGATGGAACTAATAAATAAATAAATTAAAATAATGATGAAAATTTAATTTCTGAAATAAAATGGTATTAATGGAAAAAAAATTAAATTATAATTTAAATTATTCAAATAAAACGGGATAAAATAAATAAATAAATTAAAATTTAATGAAATTAAAATAAATTTAAATTTAATTTCTCCAGTAAAATGGGATATTGTTGGAATAAATAAATTAAAATTAAAAATTTAAATAATTGATTAAATAAATTACAAATAAATTAAATTTCAATTAAATTATATTGATGGAATAAATAAATAAATAAATTAAAATTAAAATTAGAATTTAAATTAAATTTCTCAAATAAAATCGGATATTGATGGAATAAAAAATAAATTTTTCAAATAAAAAATGATGAAATATATAAATAAATTTAAATTAAATTAAAATTCGAATTTAAATTAAAATTCAAAATTCTTCAAATGAATTATAAAACAAATAAAATTAAATTGTAAAATGATATTTATTTCGAATGATTGCGAAACTAGTTCGATTCCCTTCCAAAATATTATCTGCCCGATGGATAATCTTTGCTTTTATTACATATTTCTCTCAGTGCAGCAGTGGTTCCCCCATTGAACCATTTCCACTCGTGACTCTCGACGCGCTGCCCCGTCGCCCATTAAATTTGAATAATCTTAGTTCTTTTTTTTTCGTCTGCAACTGTCGTTGCTTGCGTGCCGAGGATGTGGCCGAGGATGGGGATGAGCCCGGAGAATGATGAAGATGAGGCTGTGCCTGTGCCTGGCCTGCCACTGCCACTGCCACTGCGAATGATGGTCGAGGCTTGGAGCTGGCTCTGGCTCTGGCTCTTGCTCCACTAAACGCCACTTGGCTATGGGCGGGCTGGCTGTCTCGACTGGCTGCCTGGCTGGACTGCCTGGACTGCCTCTCCGGGCCATCATCTGATTTGAAATTCTAAAGTGATTTTGATTACTTGAGGTGTTGATGTTTTGACGTTGTACGTTGATTAGATAGTTGCTACGGCTTGTTAGATGCATGTCAGATGCGGTGCAAGATCCGGTCCAGTCCGTTCCCGTTCCCGTTCCTGCTGCTTGGCGGCTCCACGGGGTTGATTATAATTTAATTATAAGCAATCTGTAACACGTTAATGGGGCCAAACTGCATTCATTTTTGCAGGCAGGTGTGAGATGTGTGAAATGGCTTTATTAGCCTCAACTGTGCTCTGTCCTCTGTCCTCTGTCCCTCTGTCTCCTCTAAGTGGCCAAAGTCTTAATAATAGTAATGGAAGCTCCTGATGTCTGCCCGCTGGCTGCAGTGCGGTGGCAGGTGGCAGGTCCGTGATCTCGAGAGTCGTTGGAACTGGCTGGAAGTGAATGAATGAAGCTTTTGGGCATGGCATAGCTCCAAATGGTTCTGGGTTTCCATATGGCGAAGGTCTCTTCTAAATATCATTCCGAAGGGCCTTCCCAGAAGACTATTTCCACGTTGCAGGTACTTCCTCCTTCTTGGCGTCTCTCACAGATTGATCTATTAGCCCTTTCATTAGTCAAATTTTATGCCCCCTTGTGCCCGAGTGATTTATGAGCCACAGAGCGAGATCTAAGACCTGCCGCAGTCCGGCAACGCCATCAATTTGTGTGTTCGCGCCCCAGAAACAATTCAATCTCCCCTTATCAGCTCTCGGATAAGCGGAGAGGAGACCACCTCGCTGGCAGAACCTAATGGGCCCTAATGCCCCCATCTCCAATGGAACCATGTCATGGTCACTTGTCAGTCATGGGGCTCGTTCTTCCAACAGATTTGTTTATTCCGTAGTATTTCGGAGCTGGAGTTCTTCTAATGTTTTTGTTTATTCGCCCAAAGTCCCTCCGTTCCACATCGAGAATGTGTCAACGGCTTGGCATCTGCTTTGGAAGTGCTGGAAGGGGGCAATGGGGGGGAGTGAGGGGCGATCCATGTGTGGGCCCAATGGCGGAGTCTTCCAAGTACGCACAGCAATTGTTTTGCTTTTATTATGAGAAGTGTTTGCGTTTCGTAATTGGAACGTCAACGGAAAAATGTCAAGTGGGGCTTGAAAGGGTCCCCTCCTCCTCCGCCTCCCCCTCCTTCTCCTCTTTGGCGCTTTTGTTGACGTCCCAAAGATGCCCGCTAAGCGTTCTCTTTCGGCGGTTAATTATAATATATTTCCCCCTCGAAGAACAAAAATTTCAATTTCAATTTTCATAGAATCGGTTGCATGCCCCGCCTGGGGCCTGCTCCACCTGTACCAGCATAAAACGTAATCGTGAACCTGCAGGGCAGGGCAGGGCAGGGCAGGGTCATGGCATAATATTATTACCCAACATTAAAGGCAAACGTTCCTAAACAAAGTAGGAGGAAAAAATGAGTTAAAAATAAAGGCAAAACGAAGGCGAAGGCGATGGCGAAGGCGATGGCGAAGGGCGAAGCAAATCAACGAGATCGGTGCACGTTCGAGACCCGAGACCTGAGACCGGGACCTGATCTCAAACCACAACAAAAAGCCACGACAACAGGTACTTGGCAGTCGCCTCTAGGCCAGGCCCAGACCCAGACCCTGCCCGAGAGATGCGAACCAATAATCCACGCACTACACACACAATGCGATGCCATGCCATGCCATGCCATGCGATGCGATGCGGTGCGATGCGGTCGAGCCGCAGAAGATTCTATGGAAGAAGAACAGAAACGACTTCGTGCCGGGGCTCGACTCCAAGGGCGCATTGGGCAAGGGCAATTCTCGCGAAATGGAATTATAAAAGAATGCCTCGTCTCCTGGCCGGGCCAGCCCTGTTCCAGGCGCGTTTTAACGAGTTAAAAACCCAACTGGACCGGCCCAGACGCGCTGTGGCTCTGCTGCTCTGCTGCTCTGTTGCTGTGTAGGAGAGA
The DNA here is from genome assembly GCA_008121275.1 of Drosophila lowei. NCBI lineage: Eukaryota > Metazoa > Arthropoda > Insecta > Diptera > Drosophilidae > Drosophila > Drosophila lowei. The sequence goes on along the minus strand of CM017779.1, from coordinate 16,017,755 downwards.
GCCCCCGAAAGAAAAGAATTTAAAATAAATAAAAGCTGAAGAAGAACAAAAGAGGGCCCTAGCACAAGTGACGAGGGTGAGGGTGATGTCGACGACGGCGATGGCAGTCACTTCTCTAGACACCGAAGAACCAGACGATGAGGCCACAATGAGCCCGCAAATGAATGCGTAGACTCAAGTGGGAGCCAGAGCCAGAGACACTCCACCTCTGGAGCTCAGGAGAGAATAAGGGAAGAAATTGGATGCCAGATTTGAAGAACAGAACTTTGAATACCCTTGTGCATTCCATTGGCCATTAAGGAAATCATTTTAGAAGATTTTAAGGGCACTTTTTTGTAGATTCTACTTTGAAGAGATCGTCGAAGATCTTTAATCTGCCAAATCGATCTCCAATCGGTCATGAATCATTCCGTTCTAGTGAGAGATCCTCCAGGGCGATCGAACATCGTGCAGAACTGGCGATACCCTCACGAAGGGTATCAAACGAAATTAACCGAAATGCGAGCGACCAGCCACGACCGCAGACCCGCAGCAACAAGTGTATAAGTGGCGTGGACAGAGATGGAGACCGAGACGGAGACTCCAGCCAGAACAGGGCCCAGAGACCAGAGCCCAGAGACCAGAGCAGCGATCATTGATCGCGGCAATCGGCAGAACCAAGTGCGAGGCGGCAGTGGAGATGGAGGTGGAGGTGGCTGAGGCGATGCGATCGATGGATTTGGCTGGAATGGGATGGGTATGGGATGGTATTGGACTGGATGGGGCTTTATGGTGGCAATTGTACTTGGCCGGCGATGATCATCAGCGTATGGCGGCTCAATTGTTGTTGTCTGCGATGGTTCTTCGACTTTGGATGAGTCTTCCTCTTGTTTTTGCCCGTACATTTATGCAATTCATTGTTCCAGAGAGACAGAGAGAGCTGGAGGTGGCAGAGGGAGCAAGATGATCATCTTCAACACCTTCGACAGGTTACAAAACAAAAGTGGCAACATTATTGAACATCTCTACCCAGTGCGCCTCCCTCTCACCCCCTCACCCTCTCACCTCTTCACCTTATCGGTCAAGAAGATATATGCGTACGTGGTTTAGGCTTTTGGCCGCAGATTACGTACCGGCTTCCCGGCCCCCGGCCCCCGGCCCCAGCTCTCCCCAAAGTCGGTAGTTAGTGCCTTGATGTATGTAATTCGTGTTGCGCCCGCATCCCAGCTACCTGCGGCTGTGCCAGTGCCAGTGCCTCCCCCTTCCACCCCCCCCGACATCGTCTTCGTAGGAGAATATTTCATAATGCAATGCGGCAATCTTTATGGGTTCATCGGAAAGGTGATCGCCGCAGACGGACTGAAATGCAACCTGTTGGCCGTCGGGGGCCTGGAGAATGCCTCAAATTGCTGCCTGGGCAGGGGTCTAGGCATTCTAAAGCTAAAGAGCTATCAAAGGTGGGTTCTCTGTGGAAAGAATATCGAGGAATTGCATTTCCTAGGGAGCTGTGGCTCTACAGACTGTCAGAAATTGGGGATATATTCCAAATAGCGATTTCTTTCTACAAAATTACTTTGAAATGTTGTGACAATCGTTATTAAGAGCTGCATAGATGTGTAGATCGGTGGCCCACTCTTCGGGTAACTGCTAAGCCTCACTGGGAGAGAGTGAGAGAGGGAGACGGGGCGTGGTTTGACGGGAAAGAGTTGATTTAGTGTCATATCACAGGAGTCTTTTATAGTCTCTAAAAGGCTTCAATTCCGATCTGATCCGTGGGGAAATGCTTTCTTCTGGCTGTTACATTCACACGTATTCCATCCCCATCTGTGCTCTAGGAGTATCTGTATCTTTATGGATTACACAAAGGATAAGGTGCTCTTCTGGGTGCTCTTCTGGGTTCTCTTCTGGGTTCTCTTCTGCATTCTCTTCTGGTTTCTGGGTTTCACTTCCTATTCCCCTGGCTATCTCTAGAAAGTATCTGATTCATTGAATTCGGACTGCCGCAACGGACGTGTTGCCCTCGCTTTAACGCCACAACCTTGCCCCGAGGAACTGGCAACCTGCTTGCGAGAGCATAAGGAAGAAATTAAGTTTTTATTCGTAGGGGAATTTTAATGATAATTTCCTCTTCACGAATTTATGGCATTTTAATTAAAACTCCACAAAGAAATCGCTTCGTGCCCGTTTCAGAATACAAGTTTTAGGCACGTAAATTAGCCAAGTTTAAAGGCCGCCAGGCCTGTGTCTGGGCCTGTGCCTTCGCCTTCCTGTTGTGCCTGAACTTTCGGCTCAACAGACTAGACTGTCAATGCTATAATCCCGGCCATAAACCAGGGCCCAGGTCCCGCGCATATAAACGTCAATTTGGCCAATTACGCTGGGAAAAGAAGCCCCGAGTGTGATCTCCACACAGAGCCACAGCTCCACAACAACAAGTGCATGCGTCTGGACTTTCGATTTCTTGTCTCTCTTGTCTCTGGTTCCTGGCTTGATTAATACGGCGGCAGCTCGTGCTCAGGAGGAGCCCAACAGCCCGACTGGTTATTAATTCTAAAGGTTCCTCTCTTTGTTGTGCCTCCTCCAGCCGATACACCCGATACACCCGATACTTGCAGGGCACTGCGGGAGTCTAAGGCGTATGGGGCAGCCAGGAGTGCCACTATCCGTATCCTTGGCTGCCTTTGGCATCGTTTCCCGCCTTCAAACCAGCGCCAGCTGCTGGGTATCGCCTAGTCGATGATTCCCTCCATTGAGTCGCAGTCGGCGGGCCCTATTGTTCGCGCACTGCCCGAAAAGGCAACGTTTGTCGCCCCAGCCGCAACACTCAACAGGTTGCTGTTAATGAACGCCCGCGCAGAGGCAGAGCCATTGGCCCGAGGCCGAAGGGGGGGGGGCTCCAACGAGTCGGAGGTGTACTGCGGCGGTGCCAACGCAAATGGTTAGCAATTACTTTATGCGTTCGCCTGCCAACTGATTACAAGACCCTGGGCCGGGGTCTGGGCCTGGTCCTGGGCCTGGTCCTGGGCCCTGGACCCTGGGCTGCACCTCTCTGGGGCCGACGTGTGCGGTAGAATGCACGAATGCGTCCAATATAATGAAATTCATTTGTTGGATGTCCGTCTGCCTCTGCCTCTGCCTCTGCCCCCACCCCTGACTGCCCCACCTGCTCTGGGGCTCTACGCTGGAGACTGGTGTTGGGTGCCGCCGCCACTGCCAGTCTCTCGAGCGTGCCGCAGCGGCTAACCTTGAATTTTTGTTTTCAGAGATCTCCAGCATTCAGCATTCAGCATCCAGCGTCTCCAGTAGAAACAAGAATTTTTGCCTGACTCCTCCGCCGCTGTCACTGCGGGGAGGAGGGCCAGGCGGCAAAAACTTGTTACACCGCAAAAAACACATACATATGTACAGTATACACCCAACCGAATGGATATACCATATATATATATGTATATATGTATCTTTTTATCCGAAAACGCGTCTACCGTTGGCGCTCGAGACGCCCTCTGTCTCTGTCTCTGTCTCTGTTCGAGTCTCGTTCTGGGCCTCCTGCTCCACTCTTGATCTTGATCCGTGGGGCTGATTCATAGGCGCAGCCCAGGCGCGTTGATTAAACGTTTTCCAGCAGGCACAACTTGCAAAATGCTGTTGATATTATTAATAAACATAAATTTCTGTTTAAACAGTTGTTAAATAATCGTTTTAAGGGCCCCCATTGACAGACGGACAGGCCCCGAGAGCTGGCAGAGGGGGACCCAAAACTGCAGTCGATGAACCTCAAGGATATGCATACAATCATGATTGAGGCGTAGGTGTGTGCCGCTGGGACTAAGCCTGAGAAATGGCAATGGGGTGCAGCAAAGGAAGAGCCCTATTCAGGGTTCAAGCGAAGGATTTCAGGTATAAGATTTGGGGATAAGTGAGAAGAGTAGTTTCTTTAGATACAGAACCCCATTGGGAGAGAGAGACTCGCTGCCGAGAGATCAGGGAAACCCTGAGTCCCCTCAAGGAGTCTAGGAATTTGTATATACTATTTATTATATATTATTAGGAATATTTATATCCAATTATTGTTAAGTTTTCCCCAACTTAATGGCTTAATTTCAATAAGAAGGAACCAGCAATCAGCACTCATCATGGGGCACACAGAGAGGGAGAGAACGGAATGGAGCGCCGCCTAAATGTCTGCAAAATTAAACACTTTAAACGTAATAGTCATTAAGTTATTTATCTTTATTAATAAGGGGAAAATTGGCACGCACAAGAAGCCGAGTGGAGCCTTCGGAGGGCCAGAGCCAGGGCCAGAGCAGGGCCCCAGTCAGGGACTGCTGCCTCTGTTTCGCTGCTGCCTAGAATGCCTGCAATTTGAGCTACGTAAATGGACACATAAAATGTGTGGCAAGAAGGGCCCGGGCCCTGGGAGTGGGGCATGCACTGCTTGATGGGCAAGAATGACGACGACGACGACGACTACGACGATAGGATGATGCTGATGGCGATGGCGATGGCTGATGATGATGATAAAAATCAGAGGCAGAGAGAGACCAAGAGGGAGATAGAGATGGGGATGGGGATGGGGCTGGGGCTGGGGCTGGGATGGACACTTGATACGGCAATAAATCAAGCAATCTGCTTAATTAATGTGCAACTTAGGACGTTTAGATGCAATTTATTTTAATGCGATAATTTATTAATTTATTGACTTTTAATAAATGCTACCCGTTGATACACTGCCCCGATCCGTGGCTCTTCTAGCCTTCATTTAAATTAGCTCAGCCAGGAGCCAGGAGCCAGTCTGGGCAGCGGCTAGGCGTCGTCTTCGTCTTCGTCTGCTACAATGGCCTCGCAGTGCGAAGATTTACGAGCTGACAGGCGTAAAAACTGTTAAGTAAGTTGACAAAAGTGCCAGAGACAAGCTTCTGGTTTGCAGCAGCAGCAGCAGCAGCCCCAAGCAGCCCCAAGCAGTCCGGGAGCTGTCTCCAGTCCGCCGCTCTCCTCCAGGCACTCGATTCCACCTGTCTTGGTCTGTTTTCGCATGGCATTCCTCGGCGTATCTTAATTGACGTGCACATTTCGCTATCGCATAATGTGAAAATGCTGCTGGCTCTTGGCTGGGGCTGTGGCTGGGTCTGGGGCTGGGGCTGGGGCTGGGGCCGGGTCTGGCCAGGAATCTCCGCTCTTCTGTCTCTAGGAATGATTTACGACTTGTGGCCGCTGCTGTACCCCCCCTTCTGCCTGGCTGCACCTCCCTCTTTTAGCTAATTTCTTAACACAATTTTAATGTTATCATTAGAAGGCAAGTGCGTCAGTCAGCAACCGAGTTTATGGTCAACTGGCCGGGCCATCTACGGGTGAAAGGTGTTTGGCGCTGGTTGGCCCGTTCCCCTGTCGCGATGTTTGAAGTTTGATTTATGGCCAGCTCTGACAGAGCCCCGCTTGGGCTTTGGCTTTGGCTTTGGCGAGGAGCAGCAGGACATGTCTGGCCCATGCCAAGTGTTGATTGGTGGCTGTCGTCAAGGCATGTTCGGCCCCAGCTAATGCATATTTATGAGATGCATGAGGCAGCAGGGCAGCAGATCCTGGTAGATCTAGGATCCTAGTAGCCTGGAGACAGGAGCCCGAAAGGAGTCTCTGTCCTTTAGGGATTAGGAATTACTTTTGAAGACATATCGGAACAGATACTGAACTGAAGATGAATTTAACATGAAATCTGGAATATTTCTGATACGTTTTTGGAGGCTTATAAGGCTTTTAAGAGAATAAACACTTCTTATGGAATAATTAAGAATTTCTATATTTAAAGACAACTTTATTGATCCAGAAGTCGAAATAGAAGTCGACCTTGGCTTGATTTGGTAGAATGTAAAAATCTGGGAAATGGAACGGAGTATTCTAAAGCTATTAATTTATTTTAAGAGGGGATAAATGTATGTTTCTATCGAGTATTTACACAATAAATTATAGCTATTGGTGTTTTTTAAATTGAATTAAGTGCCGGTCGCGAACGTACGATTTTTCCATGTGTCTTGTTTACCTTATCGCCTCACATTCTTCCATATACCCCTTCATATTTCCTTAACAATGAACTGAGTTGGCTTTTAGGAGACATTTTCAGGAGAAAAATTAAGCAGGAATCATCTTTTTTATAGGAGGAAATAGAAAAAGAAAGACTTGACTGAAAAAGCCATTTTTAATATGTTTCCAGATCAAAGCTAATGAAATTATATGCCAATTGGTTAAATTTAGGGACGATTATAACGATTATAATTTGTATACAAAAAATTAAGAAATAAGAATTATTTTTTTAAATAAAATTATTTTTAATTATTAAAATTCATTTTTACAAATTTTAAAAAATTTAATAAATTGTTAAAAAAATTTAAAAAAATTATTATGTATAAATTTTTATATAAAAATTAAGTCCTAACTTTTATTTTCAATTTTTATTATAACTTAACTTTTAACTTAAATTAGCTTTCGTTTCCATCAATTTCGATAATAATATCGGGACAAAGGTATATGGAAATGTGTTTTTATTGGCTTTTAATTTGTTGGCTTCCGCGGAAATGCCCATAGACAATACATTCCTTAAAAGGAAGTCCCCAAACCTGATTCTAGGTGGATTTTCCTCATTTTCTACCTTAGTGCAGGTTTTATATGAAATTTCTTATAATATCTGCGGCAATGCGATTGGTTTTGCCTGCAATAGTCTTTGAATTGCCCTCAATATACCCCTCCAACCCACTTGTGCGAACTCCCCTCCCGATCCGCTCTCGATCCGCTTTAAGGGCAACGCTCTGGAGGCATGTTAACAAGTGTAGTTGGTAGTTGGTAGTCCGTGGTACCTGTTTAGCCGGGCGACAACATCAGCCCCAACATCAACTCCAACATCAGGCGACACCGGCGACAACAACAAGGCTGACGACAACGACGACCCACAGTCGGATGCAGGAGGGACTGGGGGACTGGCACAGGGATCGGGAGCGGGACTGGCACCGGCACCGGGGAGCAGCAGAAATATGGCACATGCTGCCATGTGTAATTGTAATTTCTCCCGGCCGGACTCGTACGAGTATCTCTCTATTTCGAAGGTGTCAACGCGCATGCGCGCCTGCCTTGTCAGCACATTAATTTCATTTGCATTTGCATTTCCGCCCGACGCTGGTTTCGCATTACAGAAAACGCGCGCGCCCAGGCTGGAAAAACTAGTGCGAGATTTCCCAAAGTTGCCCACTTTTGGCAGCGCCTCGGCAGCGGCTCGTGCCACCACGGCCTGTCCTGTCCCACTCTGGGCCCCGACTCTAGGTCTGGCTGTGGCTCTGGCTCTGGTCAGAGGCTCTGGTCTCCTGGCACCTGGCTTCTCCGCTCCGAACATGAATCACACACGCATTTCTGCGGTGCCAGTTGCTGTGGCTGTGGCTCTGGCTCTGGCTGTGGCTGTGGCTGATTATTTACATAGTTTTGCTATTACTACAAATTTTTATTTGCCAGCCTCGAGACGCACGTCGCGGTGGCTGTTGGTATTGGCCGACGCGTCATCTGTCGCCTGGGCCTGCAGACTCGTACTCGTTCTGTTTAATTGTGGCTTAAAGTGGTAATAAACAAGCTTCGGCGGCGGAAGAATATTAATAGCTGCTGTTATTGATGGCAATTGCTCGTTGATTTTGGCGTAATTAAGTCGTTGTCGGTGTGTGGGTCCCCTGCCCCAACCAGGGTGCAGGGGGGCAGGGTGGCAGGGGTGCTTGGGTGTGTTGCCTGCCGTTATTCATGCCTATGAATGCCCATGTCTAGGGGTAATCGTAGTGGCTAGAGCAAGTGCATCTTTATAGACGGATGGAGTGCATGAAATGGATGGGAAATTCCCGAATTATCGGAACGTAAGGGGATATTTATGGCTCAAGTCTAGCCAAGCCAGCTTTGGACACATTTCGTAGCCATTCCTCATAGTCCAAATTGTATATTTCTAACCCATTCATATTCCCCTAATTATAACCCACAAATTCTTGGTTTATCGGCACTTTTGCAGGATCTAGGAGCCGTTCGGGTCTCTCCATTCCCGAAAAGTCCGGGCCAAGCAAACAAATTTGCTAATCGCCAGCGCCTAATCTCAACATGACATTAGCTAATGGCTACTAGGCCCCACAGTTGCCAGCGTCACACCGCCTCTGCCCTGCGGGCACGGGCACGGGCACTGCCAATTTCTCCCACATGGCCGGTGCCGACTGACATCTGATGGCTTCGTGATGCGCGTCGTCGCCGCCAAACATCAAACGTGCATCGTCAAACGCCCAACGGCCCAACGGCAGTCGCCACAAAAAGTTTCTCTACGAATATGGCCAGCAGGCAGCTCTCTCTCTCTCTGGCTCTGGCTCTGGCTCTGGGCCATGTCTTATCAGCCTCCAAATGCAGCAAAAGCTTACAAATTAGCGCGCTGCCAGCTGTCTGAAATGGCCCAAAAGGCAGCCCCCAAGTCAAATGACACTAGCAACAACAATAAACCAAAGGTGACATTTGTTGTTGCTGCCTTTTGGATGCTGCAGATGCAACTAGAGATGGGAGCGTGACTAGACAACAAAACAATTGAATATTGAGGAATCAATCGGCATTTGAATGAAACAAACATCGAACGCCTATCGAAATGTGTTTTTATATCAGTTCTTGAGAGCTCTCCTCGTGCCCCAGTGCACTGCCACCACTGGAGCGGCCTCCGAGACTCCTACAACAAACACAATGGAGCACTTGCGACTTTGGAGCCCGGCCTGGCCTGCGCTGGCCTGCAGTGGCGCTGCGTGGGGGTGAGATCTGGGTGTACGTGGCCGAGTCGACTTTTGTGGGTACTTTATGGCCACGCAGCGCGAAAGCCGAAAGCCAAAGAAAGCCACGGCACGTAGCCCCAGCTCCCAGCCCCAGCTCCAGCCCCAGCTCCAGCCTGGGCCTCTGTCCACGTCAGCCACTCGTATGTATTCATTTCCAAAGGGAATAACTTATGTACGCTCTGGGCACAATAAATTCTTGCACTGGAAATGTCAATTAGGCCGTTGATTTTTTCTTTCTTCGGGAGAGCGTGAAAAATCTAATTGGCTCTGGTATTTGTTTTCTTTCGAGTCCCTGGAATTGATTTGTACCACGGGAGAGAGAGAGAGAGTGGCGGCGGAGGTGGAGGTGGAGGCGGAGCCCCATTTGAATTTGCACTTGCCACCAGGAGAGGGGCAGGGAAAGGGGGCAGTGGTGCGCGGTCAGTGGCCAACGGTAGCCTGCCACTTAGCTGTGAAATGATGACATAAAAGAACATATGCCCTGACACATCAATGGCCGGGGTTCCAGGGGCCGGCGGGGGCATGCAACACTCAGACCAAAGACCGTGTGGCAGTGCGCCACCGACTAATAGGCACAAGGCGTAACAGAGGAGCACCGGGCTAGAGGTGTGCTGGGGCTGGGGCCCAGGCTGAGGCTGGGGCTCGTTTGTTTGCTTATTGACAGCTTCTTACGCACGAGTGTGGCCACAAGTGCCCCAGCAAGTGTACAATGGACGCCAAGTGCGTCGCCGTCTCCGTCTCCGGCTTCGACTTGGACTTCATCTCGGCCTCTCCGTCTCAGTCTGCGAAAATCGCAGAAAAAATCAAAAATAATTGCCAACACCGACACCGACAACGACGTGGCTCTGCCTCTGCCTGTGGATGTGCCTGTGGATGTGCCTGTGCCTGTGGCTGGCAACGGGAAGCCATTGGGAAGATGCGTTTGGTGTGATTATATTGAATTTTTGATACGTTGAGCTGACCAAAGGGCCAGTCCAGCCTCGAGAGCCAGCCATCGAGCCAGCGAACGACCGCTGGCGACATTGACAGGTCAATATTGATGGAAACAAGATTTATATGACAACGCTGGCTATATTTTCAAATTTAATGAGCCAGGAAGCTGCCGGGTAGACGGACCACGGCACAAGGAAGAGAGTCGAGTGCCCGCTCGGTGATGGACCCGGTCATGGGGCTGGCGATGTGGAGAAGTGTCGAGTAACTCGCTTAAATGATGTGCTAATAAGGCGCACATAACTCCACAAAAGATGATGGATCCCCTCTGCGTATGCGATGGAGACGGGCTCCACTTCTGGCTGGGGATTTCACGCGCTTACGTATTTGGCAGCGCCTGCCACGAAGCGATGGCAAATATGATGTGAATTTTGTCGATTTTCCTCATTTGTCCTTAATGAGCAGGTGACTAATGAGTTGCATAAAGGGGGCAAGTATTTGGGGGGAGAGAGAGAAAGGGAGAGATGGTGAAAGGTGCCACAGGCAGCGAAAGCCCTTGAAGGTTTCTGCCTCTTCAGCCGAGTGCCCAAACCAAGGCACATCCTTGACCTTTGGCTCGCCATCGCTTCGCCTGGCCATCAAGACAAGCCCCAGTCGGAGACGGAGAAACCTACAGATTTTACACCCACCCACACCCACACCCACAAGAGCCTCGGAGCGTCGGACGTCAACATTCCATTGGAGCTCTCAGGCCAGGCTCCATTATCGCTGCACGTCATCGCAGATGGAGGGCTGGAGCTGGGGCTGGGGCTGGGGCTGGCAGAGAGCTGTGGGTACCGCCCGTCGTCACTTGTCTGATATATCACCTGTAGCTGTAGCAACATGCGGCATGCGGCATGCAGCACAGCATGCACCGCGAGAACAAGCCAAATTGGAACAATGCGAATGAACCTCCAGATCCAGATCCCGAGTGCCCAGACAATTGTCACACTTCAGAGACGGAGACGGAGACGCAGACCCAGAGCCAGAGCCAGAGCGAGACGCGGACTCGACGAGTTTGAGGCTTTTGGCGCTGGCGTCTTTTGGGGCGAATCAAATGCATTAATCCAATTTACGCATGCCACAGGGACGCTGATGAGAGGCAGAGGCAGAGGCAGAGGCAGAGGCTGGTCCTGGACCTGCTCCAGAATGTAGACAACAAGTAACTCACTCGATGACGGCCCCCGCTGGAGCTGTCAGAAGGAATGCGTTCCATAAAAGCAGACCAGCAGCAGAGGAGGAGGAGGAGGAGGGGGATGGAGTGTGGGGTACATATGTAAAACACTTGGTCGAGGCCCCAAGATCTCTGAGATTCGTTCAGTTTTCCCTTTTGAAAGGTTGGCAGCACAATTTAAGACCGAGCCAATCAAGGAGCCACAATCTGGAAGAGTTCGCAAGTGCAGGCTGTTGGCACCCAGGCCAACAGCCTGTTGACAATTTTATTTATTTACAGTTGCCGCCTGTCTATATAAATTGAGACCGCTTCCCCCCGCCCCCGTCGCTGGAGGGGGATCAGACCAGACCGGACAATGTCAACATAGTTGCAATTAATTTGTAACCGATTATCATCTTCAGGTGCCAAATAAACTTCTCAACGTGTTGAGTGTCCTCCAGGTATCGGTTCTTTAGCAGTTCTTCCTTTTTGCAGCCTTTGCATGTTCCTGGCGTCTGCTTTATGTGCCCCAAGCTCCCATAAACAAGATCAATCCGCTGCTGGCCGGCTGGACTCAATGCGGGATGCAATCTGGTGCGATATTCCATAGCAAAAAGCGGGGAATAAAGGCAGGATTCCTGCTAGAGGTGGAAGCGTCACTGAATCGAGGAAATACTGAGTAAAAGTGATTCGAATGAAGAAACAGCTCAAATCTAATAGGTTTCCGATGGATACTCTTCTGTTTTGGGTCCCATCTTTGCTCTCCCCCCCCCCAGAGGTGCGACGACGTCGACTATCCGTGTCACGGCACCATCTCCCCTGCTCCCAGGCTGTGCTCCCAGGGTGACAGGTTGCCATTCGAGTTGGCCAGCTCCAGCTCCAGCCTCAGCTTCGGTTGCCAACACTTGACGGATTTAATTATTTCGATTCTCCACTGGCACTTGGCCCCGGCGGAGTTGCGTGTCGCCCGCGGGCATTCCACATGCATCATGTCCAATCGTAATGAGAAAATATGGCATTTGTGATACAATAAAGTGTGCTTCGCACTTATGTTACACCAACATACGACTCCGAGTCGTACGACCAGTGAAGTGGAGCTGCAGCCGGACCTGGGGCCTGCGAGTGGAGATCTGGAGATGGAGCTGCCACTGCCGCTGGAAAGTGTACTTGTTGCTGTTGCTGGGGCTGCTGGGGCTGCTGGCATTTTGCATGCGCCTAAATTATGTTGACAACTGTCTGTAGCGTCTCATTGCTCTGTCTGCTACTCACTCATTATGCCCGAGCGACTCCTAGTCCTGGTCCTCCTAGTGGCCGCGTATCATATCGCCCGGCGGCTCATGCAACATGCCATGTCTTCCGCGCTGGCCCGCTCTAATGCCTACGCCATTTATTAAATGTCTCCGCGGTGCGACAATAACTTTATCAGCCTCCGAAAGCACCAGCAAACAGAAGAGGCAACAGCAGAGGCAGAGGCAGAGGCTGCAGCACGAGACAACTTCTGGCCACGAGCCGAGGCCTGGGAGATGACTTTGCATGTCTGGGAGGGTGCTCTGGTTACTCCACTGGATGCCAAGTGCACAGCACATTAACCCACTGAAGGCCAGCACGATCGAGTGGAATACAGAGGGAATATCGATGGCATTTGCATCACCTTCAAGTGGCCCATGGAACACCAAGCCGAAGCCTATATATACTTGAACGATACCCCACCTTTGAGTCTCCTTTGGGCAGAGATGCCTCTTCTTTTTCCTAGGGTTAAGCCCACATCAGGTGCAAGGCAGCCATAGATGGCGATTGTGCCAGGAAAAGCCAGGCAACATCCACTTTACCAGCTCATTAAAAGCCATTGCACCCACTTGCACTTCCAGCTGGAGATCCTCTGCCTCCTCCTCCTCGGCGTGCCACTTTTAGCATTGCGTGTGCATTGCCCTCGGGTTCTACAGAGGCTCCAGCTCCAGCTCCAACTCCATCTCCAAGATGTCGATTGCCCTGTCGGCCATTTTGTGGGCTGATTCGAATTGTAAATTCGTAAATTCGTCGCCGTTTTTTACACAAATTAGTCGCTGAGTCGATTCACATTTTGTATAAATTCTAAACGAGTTATTTGGGGGCTGGCAAACCTGTCGCGGAATAATTTGGACAAAGAAAATATCCAAAAAATCCCAATGGCGCATTCGATGGGGCCGTAGCCGTAATAATAATATTTTTTCGAGATCACCTAATGAGAGTTTCGTGTTTTGTTTCGAGGCTCCAACCGAAAATGCCAGGCCATGCAAATAACTTGGGGTTCGGGTTCTCCAAGTGCCATAAATTCTAAGAGTTTATTTTTACTTTGGATTTTTATGTGTTTATTCGCTCTCGAGGGTCAATATTTGCGTTAAGCGTGGAGGAGCGAGCGGTGGATCCTGCCTGGAGGCGTTTCGGCATTTGACAAACTAATTTCCAAAAACGCAACAAAGTGGAGTCCCCGTCGGATCACAGAATGGAACTTTTTGAATTAGTTTTGGGGCTGCCTGACACTTGTTATGCCCCCCATACCCCTTCCCCGGTTGGACAGCAGCGAATCAGGTGTCGGTTTGTTGGAAAGACAGTTTTTTGGAATTAATTTCAGATCAGATTCGTTGTGATGGAGCCCCATGGCCCCATGGCCAGCTAGTTTCTGTGGCTAATGGCGTCTAATTTGACTAAATTATTCAAGGCAGCCACCGATCGTTTCCAACTTGTTTTCCGCCTCAAATCGGCGGCTGGGGGGACCCAATCTCAATCAGTTTTGTCATCGAGCCGTCATAAAATTTGTATAATTTTTACGGTCCTATAAAGTGACAGTCATCGGTTTTTAGTTGGACTCCCAATCGAGGCACTTGATAAGGTCTGGTCTCTTTGATTTGCTCGCTCGCATTTGTATTCTAATTTTTCCATCTTTCCTTTGTTCAATCTCTTTGTTTTTCAATTTTCTCGACCATTTCCCTTTGGGTTGATTGTTTTTTAATGAAGTTTCGGTGGGGAGTGTGTAACGAAACTTGTGTCTGGCATTTAGATGCGATAATTATGGAATACCAGTCGCAATTTGCATCCAAATATTCCACACTGGAGAGGGAGAGTCGTCTCTAGTTTGTAGTTGATTTAAATTGGAGCAGAAGGTGAATGAAAGAGCCACCAATTAAGGAAACACAAAGCAAAGATAAGATGGGAAAATGTGAATGAAGTTCGAAGATAGATGTACTCCCAGCCTCTGGCTATGCTTTCCCCCCACAAATCTCCCCTCTCCCCTGCTTTCTTCGATGTCCAACTCACTTTGGCCGCTCTGATCCGTAAATCCCCCCGACAGGCGGACTCAAAACAACTGCCTCCTGGCCAAAAAATGTGTCCAACTTGTCAGAGCTTCCTGCTGTTACTCCCCCCAACCCCCGTCTCCCAAGCCCCATCGTCAATTTAATTGAAACGCCCACGTCATAAAGTTTGAGGCAGTTTGTCTGTCTGTTTGGGGGGGGGGGGCCATTGCGTGTTCCAATGTTTGCCATTTGCACCCACGCCCACTTAAAGCAAACTCCCAACTTGGACTCCATTTCCCCCCAAAAATACAATATGTACTCCTCCTCGTACCCCCCTCCCCCTCTCCTCCTGTGCGAGCACCCATTGAGGCCCGAATGCCGAATGCAAGCGGGCACTAAATTTCGGTTAAAAATTATTGTTATTACACCGAAATCGTTTATTATTAATTTTAATGTATGTACAGAGCCCGCCAGGAGGCGGGGTTCCAGCCGACTTCGCGTTGCGTGACGCTCCCCAGGGCGGGACGGGACTTGTGCATCCAAAAATAAACCGATTCCGAATCCGCGGCGCTGCAAATGCGTCACGTGACTCATCAAGCCGCAGCCGCAGACGGACCACATCAGTAGTCCTGTCCAGTGCTTCCTGGTTCCATTTTCGCTCTTTTATTGGTTTCTGTTTCTGTTTTCGTTTCGGTTGTTTTCCAAAGGACGCGCCCGACTGCCACTGCCACTGCGACTGGCAGTGGGTGCAGCTCCTGTCTGGGTCCTTGTGCGGGGGAGAGGGGCGGACACGCGTCGAATTCCCAATCCTCCCCTGCATCGAATCAGCTACAAGGATGTGCGTTTTTCTGCCTAATTGAAAAGGCGAGGAAACTTTGTTGTGGGCTGGTTTTTTGCTCCCTCCACCCGCGCTCGTGCCTCATTTATAATTATTTTCCTATAGAGTGGGTCTAGCGCCAACAGGTAGTGCACTGCGAGAAATTGAAAGCTTTGGGTATGGTACATATCAGAATATTCTATAATTCATACGCACTTCTATGCGGTGATATGGCCATGATCTGTTGCCATGAAAATCTTCATCTTTGAGGCTATGTATCTCATAATTGCCGATTTATATATAGTAATTCACAGAAATATCAGATGATCATACATGATTTTCAATAGTTTTTTATGAGGTGTGCCAACAATTTTGTACGAACAATTTTAGACCATTTTTCGTTTAAAAAATTGCATAAAATAATGCAATAAAATCAGGCTTATAAAAATTAGACAATCTTATAGAAAATTGATTCATTTATCGGTTAAAAATATTTTTTCTTTTAAAAATCGCCATGGAGAAGCTTTTAAAACAGCAGTAAACTGAAAAGTGATTGCTGTGCCAACACCTAAGTCCGGCACTGTACGAGGGCTGCTATTTATATTTCGGGAATAGCAAATATGAACCAAAACTTTTAAATAAAAATGGCTTTATTGTTTTTCAAAATATTCCCCCTGATAATCAATACCGTTTTGCATTCGTTCGAACCATTGCTCATAGCAGTTTTTCCATTCCTTTTGAGACACCTCCAAAACATGGTTTATCAACTCTTGAACTCGTATATTGTAGTGTTGTATTCTATATTATGTATATATCTGTATGGTATTGTGTTGTATCTAACTTCTGGAATCCTCTAATAGTAATTGGAACTTGAATAATGATTTTTTGTAAGTACTTTTCGAATTGGTGTACCATATTTATTGTATATGGGCATTTCCGTGGAAATTTCAAACGAGGCCAACAAATTAAAAGACAAT
The DNA here is from genome assembly GCA_008121275.1 of Drosophila lowei. NCBI lineage: Eukaryota > Metazoa > Arthropoda > Insecta > Diptera > Drosophilidae > Drosophila > Drosophila lowei. The sequence continues at coordinate 16,001,775 of CM017779.1, read as the reverse complement.
AAAAACATATTTCCATATATTTTTGTCCCGATATTATTTTCTAAATTTATTAAAACTCGGTCTAAAGTTAAATTAAGTTATAATAAAAATTTAAAATAAAATTTATGACTTAATTTTTATATAAAAATTAATATATAATAATTATTTTTTATTTATATCATATAAATTCATTTTAATAAATAAAAATAATTAAAAAAAAAATTACTTCTTAAATTTAAAAATAAATTATAATCGATATAATCGTTTCTGAATTTGACCAATTGGCATATAATTTCATTAACTTTGATCTGAAAACCTATTAAAATAAACAAAAGTTCGCTTTTTCGGTATTTTTCGGTATTTTATAGTCATTTTATAGTCCTAATATTTCCTCCTATAAGAAAGATGATTCTTGATAAAAGTTGTTCCCCAAAGTTTCTCTTAAATATTCGAGTATTATCACTGAATTTCTCCCAGTGTAGCCAGAGATAGGGTTGCACAGTAGTTCGCGGTAGTTTCGGGGGTTCGGGGTGGGTGTGTTGCTGGGTTTTATGTAAATTGTGACAGCCATAAAAAGCTGATCCGGCACAAAATGCATAAAAACGTAAACGTGAACGTAATTTCCAGCTTACTGCAAGTTCCATCGATGCACTTCCACAGGAACAGATGACTGAAGGACTGAAGGACGGAAGGACCGAAGGACGGCAGGACGGCAGGAGTTGAGGGTGAAGTTGGAACGAAAGGTCCTGCCTCTCTCTGCTCTGCAGCGAGAGATGCCCAAAAGTACTTAATCATTCTGTACGCTAAATTAATCAAGTGGCTTGTACGAGTGTTTAGTCCTGGGCCAGGACTCGCCTCGACTCGACTCGACGCTCCGTCTGGGGCTCTGTTTTTAATTTGTGCAGCTCATGGAATATTCAAGCGGCATATGGCCGCGGCCCTAGTCATGCAATCCTTGTGGTCCTGGCTGCATATTGTAATTTTAGGCAAAAACAAGTCGGAAATTAAAAATCCACCTTCGGCTGTCATGTGGCCGCAGCAGCGGGCGGGCCGGAGTCCTTTGAAGCCTGCCCTGCCACCAAATGGAGTTCCAGCTATGATTAATCGAGCTCATCTGTTGTCTAGGAGATGTTACCTTTCTCCTTTCTCCGCTAATGCCCGTGAAGACATTAAATTTCACTCGAGTTTTGTTCTGGTTCCAAAGGAGAACAGCTTGGATGGGATCGGATCGAAGCAACAGGTTCAAGGAACGCAGGAGTCAGGAGCCAGGGGACTAGGAATTTTAAATCATGGCGACAATTGCCAGGCACCGAAAACGGTAAGCAAATTGGTAAGAAGGAGGCAGGAGGCAGCAGGCAGGAGGCAGCAGCGACTTGTTAGCCCGGCTCGATGGCATTCCTGGCATCTTAAGTACGCCTACAAGAACATGTAAATAGACTTTCGGTATCGAAACAGGAACATGGTATGCAATTTGCTCGTTTGACACTTGAAATATGTGGCAACAATACCAATGCGATGCGAGGAGGAGGCAACCGGCAACCGACCGGCAACCGACCGGCAACGAACTGCAAATTTTCGCATTCGCAATTGCCATTGCAATGTTGGCTGGTTTATAGGCAAATGTCAGACAACAACCTCGTCGGAGGCGGTGACAATGACAGGCCAAACCACAGACCAGCGCGAGAGACAGGGGACAGGGGACAGGGGACAAGGGGACATCGGACATCGCTGGAGAACTGGCTAACTGGCGACGACAAGTGGCCAAGACAAGAGTAGCCTGAGCCGCCTGGATCAGCCTGTCTAGCTGTCGGCCCCGTCTGGCAGCCACCGCTGATCGCCGGCATGAACTTTGAACTCGCACAAAATATGCGGCCAACTTGTTTCCAATGCACGCCCCGAGGCCCAGCAGCCAGCAACGCCCCCGACTGCGAGACTCGAGTGCGGCATCTGGCTGGTGGCATACCCTGGAAATGGCACTGGAACTGGGGACGGGACCCAAGCAAGGGTATCCCCACAGCATCCTCTGGGTTCTGGACTGGCTGGATTTCCTATTTGGCTGCTGCTATCAAAGCTGAGTGAATTTGTATGTTCACAGTTCTAAAGAGCGGGCGCGAAAGTGAACATCGCCTGGTGGTCGAGACTCCAGAGGGGCAGGAGGAGGCTTCCTTTGCCTTTACAATAGCTTAAGAATACCGCTATCATTATTCTTTAGGCCCGGGCCGGCGGCACAACTCCTTGGCTTGGCCGGCAGCCACCGACTCTAACCTCTGGCCACCGCCATCCGCCATCCGCCGCCCTGCACCCGACCTCATCTGGATTCTCATTTTAATGAACCGTCGTTCTATTTTTCGCTGATCTTTCGCCACTAATAGGAACGTGTTCACGTCGTCGTCGTCGTCGTCGTCGTTGGCGTTGTCGTCGGCTTTGGAGGTTGCCTTTGGCCTGGTCTCTGGGTCCCTTGCTCGGGCCCGGTGGCTGGTGGCTGCTGGCTGGTGGCTCTACTCCTTTGGCCAGACAACAAACTGGGAGCCAACGGCAGCTAAAAATCTATGAGGACGCCTTACAAACTATGCTTAAGTGATTGTCAAGTTAGGCTTTTAATTTATCATCCATAGACAAGGCGAGAGTTGTCGGTGGACTCGCCGGTCGCCGCTTGCCGCTTGCCGGTCGGGGACTAAGTAGAGGTTACGCCTGGGTTAGGCAACGTTTTTTCCATCCTCAACTACGCTGGTTTCAAAGGGTGCTTGGGGTAAGCCGGGCTTGTGGATCAGAAGGCCACAGATAGAGGTATTTCTTGGGGATTCTTTGGGGAGACAGACATACCTTTTAGATGGTATAAACGTATGTGGATTGGGTCTTATTTGAAGGCAGAAATAATAGAGATTATAGACCATATCTTAGCTTTAATTGTGTCCAGTGTCTCCATAATCGGATCTCCTTTTACTGCCAGTGGGATCGCCTACAGGGTACTCCCCCGTCGCATACTCTAAGGTGAAGTGGCGTGGGCTTTCTTTTGGATCCACCAAGTGTTTGCATTGCATAATCTTTGTTCTTGGAGCTTGGGTGTCCTCTCGGTTGGCCCCTGTCCCTGGATGCTGCTGCTGGAGCGTTCCACATTCCGGCATAATTGATTTTAAAGCGACTCTTGGCTAATAAATCGTAACTTTATCGCTTTTCGTTGTAAAATGTTGCTGGAGCCCTTGCCTCCTTGCCCCACCTCCCTGCCCCCCCACGCCTCTGAAGCGGGCTTCTTGTTGATAGCACTTGCTGCTCCTGCAGCTTCTTTTTGGGGGCGGCCAGGCGGCAGCGATTGCCCAATAAATAATGATAGCGAAATGCAAGAAAAGCTTTTCACATTTTCGCTCCCTTAAGGGGGAGGGGGCAGGAGGGGGGAGCGAGAGAGCGACTGCCGCAGATACTTTATCCGAAATGCTGCACTTGACGACGTTGAACAAATTTCTGGCTCGTTTATGGTCAAATGGCATGGCACCAGACACTGCGGCAGCAGCAGACCTGCACCATGCCACCACGCCACACCGCCACCACGCCACACCGCCAGGTCCGCCAATTATCCGTACAAGCTTCGGTTGCGAGGTTTTCCACACCCGCGCAATGCCCCATCAGATCCCGAAGAGTTTACAAGTTACTTTGCCTTGCCTTGCCCTGGCCCCAATGTCCAGCTCCCCGGCTCTCCAGATCCCCCCTCTCCCCCTCTCTAAAGGCCTAAAGTGCTCCGGCCTGTTGTTGCCTTTGTCGCCTGCCTTTTGTTGCCTGTTGCCTGCTGCCTGGAGCTCTGCTGTTCTGCCTGTTACTACGATATCTTGGCCAGCTTGTCCCGAGACTTTTATCCTATGCGTCTGCATAATCTGCTCTTCTTGTTCTGTTCTGTTTGTGTGTTGCATTCTGTTGCTGCTCCTGCTCCTGCTCCCATCCTGCCTGAATGCCTGCCTGGTGACGGGTCCCTGGTCCCTACACTGTGTGTCCGCCGTGTGTTTTCTGTTGTATTTTATCGCAAAAATACTACTTGAGTAGCTTTATGGCCCATGTAGGCCAATAAAAAGCTGACAAAACAATATTCCCCCCCCTGTTTCGAGCCATGGCCGAGCCTGGCTAAAATAGAGGCCACCAAACGAGCCAACAAAATCTACATACAAACTAATTTCGGTTGCCTTTTTCCCAGAAACTGATCGCATGGCCTTTGTTCTACGAGTATCTGTGTATCTATGTATCTAGCAGATGTGCTGCGGGGGATTGAGGTATAAAAGAGCTGCGGAGGGGGATACAGAGCACCCAAAACCCTCGATCTTTCATTCATTCATCCATAAACAGGGTGTCGTATGATACAGGGTACTCCATGGCCCAGCAGCCATCTGTAGCGCTGGAGATCTTCCAGGGGGGAGCCCCCCTTGGGATATTTTATTAATCTAATATGCACGCCCGTTGTGCCAATAAAGTTGCTACATTTTACGCTAGCTGCCCCGACGAGGGCGTGGCAGCTGGGGTCGGACTGGGACTGGGACTGGGACTGGGGCTGGGACTGGGGCCGAAGCGGCTTAAATCAAATGGAAAAAAATGGAAACTTCTCAATGCTTTTCGGCGTATTTTTGGGTGAAAAGGCAGGCGGGCAGGCGGCCAGGCGCCGAGGCAGTCGGAGAGAACAGGAAATATAATTTAGATCGACTCGAAAGCGCGGCATGTGGTAATTAAAAGGGCAGAGCAGGTACCTATGGTGCCACATGCGAGTAGGTGGGCGTGCCACCACGGTAGCTATTAGCTCGAGGAGATTACTCCGATCCGAGGAGCCTCGAGAAGGGGGACGCCACAAATCAAATGACTCGGGGATCCGCAGACTCCGATGGCGATGTTCCCACCACCGACTCGGCGACTGGCTTTGTCAATGCCAAAATCGAATGACACAATCAAATGAATACACACAAAAACGGAGCCAAAGGGGAGCCAAAGGGGAGCCGAGACCCAAATCTAAGACCATAAATAAACCCTCGCGGAAGGGTAGCGCACAAAATAAATATGAAAACAGCGCTGCTAACAAGTTGCCCCCAACAACAGCAGCAGCCCCGAGCCCCGAGCAGGTAAGAAGCCAGTGAATGCTACCAATACCACGGTACTATGGTCAAAAAGCCCGAGTTTTAGTGGCATAAAGAGCTGTAGTTTTTTGGAGCAGAAGGCCCTCTATATAGGCACATATCACATTATATTTTGATAAGTGAAAATCACGCTCTGAAGGCACAATAAACTATCCCTTAGTAAAACTATCCTATAAAATACTCTTATAAAATTGCACTCTACTAAATAATCGATGTTCTCCTGATTTGGTTCGATCTATTCGAGGAGTAAACACGTAACACACATGCTAGAAGGCGGTGCTGGGTCTGTGTCCCGATAGCGAAGGAGCAGAATCACGAGAGCGCGAGAGCGGTCGTCAGAGAGAGAGGCGTCTGACGTCCGAGAGAGGACTCAGTCGTCTCATCAGTTGTCCGTCGCCAAAGTCGCAATCAATTAATATCAGTAAAAACCACCCCAGAACTATTGTGCAACTCTTGCACTAAATACCAATAAATATTCCATTAATTCACATTTCCTACATTCCTCGTATTGACATTAGTATCGCCAATTCCCGAAATATAAATAGCAGCCCTCGTACACGGAGTCGAAGGGCTTTTCTGTGTTAATATTTCTTTAAACTTTGTAATTCAAGAGGGCCGAAGTGGGCTGCAAAATAGTAGCTCCTCAAAACAGTATCCCTTCGAATTTTATATACATTTTATTTAAAGTAACTTTTGCCTTTGATTGAGGGGGCAGATGTCCCTCTTCCATGCTGCTTATTTGGAGATTTAATGTTAATGGATTGACAAAAGTAAACTATAAACTAATCTGTATATAATTTTATTGCCGGACAGCAATAACTTTTATGTTTAATGATGAGAGCTTTTTTTTTTTTTAAGAAAAAATAGTTTTATCTGATAAATGTATCAATTTTCTATAAGATTGGATAAATTGTAGAATCGTGACTTTATTGCATTATTTTTTTACAATTTTGTACACGAAAAATGGTCTAAAATTTGTCGTGTATATATGTATATATTTCTATAAAAAGACACGATTACGTACCTTTGATTTTAGGTTATACAAAACACAATTATTGAACGGAAGCAACAAAAAAAAAAAATAGGAATCAAAAGAGCAGACAAAATAGTACGAATACGAATATTTAATTAAAATAATAATTAAAAATCAAATTAGTAATTAAATGAATAATTTTTTTTAATAATTTTAATATTTACAATGTTTGGGTTCGCTTAATGGAATAGTCACAACAGAAATTTGTCATTATTCACGACAATTCCAAAAATAATAATAATAATTATAATTTGATCCTATCTAATAAACCTTCATAAATTAAACTATATTTTTCCTTTAAAAAATACGAAAAATTGCACTTAAAAATATGCCAAAATATCGTGCATTCTGACCATAGTACAGTGGCAGGCAGTCCTCCCTTAGGACTATCGAATACCCCTTGAGAGAGCGACAGACCCAAAGGGAATCCTCCTGCTGATCTTTGGAGCCCCTCCATCCATAGAATACTTCCTCCAGTTCCAGTTCGCACCCAGACCCGGCATACCCTGATACCCTCTAACGGGGGGGAGCCTCCGCAGACCTCTTGGCCGAGTATACATCGCACATCGCACAACGCGCTACCAAAAGATCAAACGCAGACATGTCCGCGGCAGCTTTTGATAATTTTTTCCAAGACTCCACATTTCTCATATGGGTTTTTGTTTCTTCTGTTTTCAGTTTTCTGTTTGCTTTAATATTGTATGTTTTTTGTTGTGTTTTTGTTTTTTGTTGTATTTTATTTAGTTTCTGAGTCTTTGTTTTTGCGCAACTGGCGCTCGGATCCGTGGCTGAGGATCGGCATCATTAAATTAAAACGAAATTTAAACAATTTCACTGAAAATTATACACAATGAAGAAGCCGAAAGTCAGAGTCGGAGTCGGAGGCCGCGTTCGCGTTCGTGGACCGAGAAGACAACCTGTCTTGGAGTCCCCCATGGCCCATGGGCCCATGGAACGGAGAAGATGCTCGGCCGGCTGTCAGTCATCGGGCAGAAGCAGAAGACGGCCCAAAGACAGGTTGATTACTGTTAAAATTATCACTGATTGTGATAAGCGATAACTGTGGGCACGTCAGGGCGATGATGGGGCTGTGGCCGGGGCAGGGGGGGCTGGGGCTGGGGGGATGAGTCTTTGGTTTGTTTGCTCGACAGCTCCCCGGAAAGTGGAGGGCATAACGAATTGTTACACAGTCAAATGGAGCGGCTCGTTAGGCCAACAAGTTAATGTGCATCATGTTCGGGGCTCTCCGCTCTCCGCTCTCGGAGTCGCCTTCTGATATGTTAATAAGTAGATGCCACACCGGCCAGTGGCAGTGGCAGTGGCAGTGGCAGTGGGGATCCGTGAGGATTCGGCACAACAAGAGGAAACAAGTGTTTGCGAACACCTACATCTGGGACCAGGTAGATGGTGGATCAGATGCTGGATCGAAGAGAAAGTCAGGTGTGGAATGCCGCGGCGGAGGAGCTGCAGTTGCATCGAAATGAGCGTGGGAAATGCAAATGGAGTGCCTTTTTGTGTGCATTTTTGTTTAATTGGATCACCTCGAATGAAGGAGAATTAGAAGAGGCCTTCAGCCGCAGATCCTTCATGAATTATCCCCCGAAACGCGCTCCAAACATGGCGTTTAAGTGCCTGCCAAATCGGCGACAAAGTACCCACCAATGAGCGCTAATCTCCGCAACAGAAGGCCATAAAAAGCGTCACAGATTCAACACAAAGAAAACCCCAACACCAACAGCCATATCAGAGCAGAAGCGGCCATAAAAATTCAAATAACAAATTTAAATTATTGATTAAGATCGACGAAACAAAATACTAAAACAACACACAATATAACAACATCGAATGAGAGAGATAAAGCCCCGAACAAAGTGAGACCTGGCCTGGAAAATGGGGAGTACTATGCCCCGACGGAATGCTCTACTGGTGTGGAAAGGGTATCGGAGGGTATCGGGGGAGTGACATTATTAATTTATTTAATTTATTTTAATTTCTTTCAGTGGCTCTCAGATAAAAGCCGCCATCAGACAGGGAAAATATTAATACGCTCACTTGATTGAGCGATACTTTACGAGACCCCAGACTGGCATTGTTCCATCATCGCTGGCAACCTATTAAGCGATCTCTTCAGCCAGCTGTGCGACTTGGACTCGCTTTGAGGGGATTAAAAAGAGACGAAGATGCGTCACATGAGTCGTATGAGTGATTTCTGGGACGGCTGGGCCCTGGGCAGAGGATGGAGGATAGAAGAGCAGCCTGCTCTGCCCACCTTCGCTCCACGGGCAGCCCACTTAGTGCAGACGGCATTTGCATATGAGTTCATTTAGCAGTTTTAAGAACTAGCTCCCTCCAAAAACAGACAAGCCGCCAACCTCTTTTTTTTGGCTCTTTTTGCGGAGAAACGTGTGCTAATTTACATGAGAAGAAAGATCGCATCGCCCCACATCCACATCCACATCCTCATCGACATCTCTGTTGCATCCCGAAAAGAACCGAAAAACCAAAAAATAAGGAAGGCAACGGCAACGGCAACGGAAAGAAATTAAATCAAAAGCGCGATACGGCCCACAGAGGCCAACCATTCAGCCCACTCCAGATGCAGCAACGACGACGACGACGACGATGATGGAGACGGAGATGGAGATGGAGAGCAGAGTGCATAGATGGCTCCTTCTTGACTCCTCGGCTGCCTTTTGGCGATGGCACAAGTGCAGATTGCCAGCATTAGATGAAATATTTATATTGTCTATATGAATTGAGCGTACGGCCCGGCCCGGCCCGGCAGTCGGCCAGAAAGTTCACTTCTCGCAGCAGGACGCCAATGTCTTTGAACAGACTCGCGGCAGGCATGGTGGAGGCCAAGTCGAGGCTGGGATACGCTGCAAAGACGAGGGTTTCTGTTCCCAGATAAACTTTCCACCATCTCGAGGCACATCCAGGATCTGGCATCTGTTGCCGCCCACCGTCTGTATACCCTGCCACGGCTGTGGGGTATAGAAATATCAGGTAGCGGTAGCGCACACAAGTGTCCAGGCCAACGAGTCGGAGACGGAGACGGAGTCGGAGACGGAGAGATATGGAGACCATTTCGGCAGTCACGTTTTATTTAAATATATGCGCGTGCGGGCAGGGCAGCTGCTCCTCTTTTCCTTGGACTGGGACGGGGACGGGTCTCTGTCTTGTCTATCCTGGTGGCTACTGTTTTACCAATTTTCAGATATGAAAAAGTGGCTCAGGCCTGGCCTCTAGCGGGGGGAATCTCTGCACTGGGAATGACAATATTCGCAGGCAGAGAGCATGGCTAGGGGCGACAAGTGTGCTCGCAAAATTATGACTCAAGAGCTTTAATTGCAATTTTCAATGGAGATTCGTGTACAGAAATTTGAAATTTCAATTACTCGAAGATCACGCGCAATCAGCAGATCCGAGAGCTGCTTCTCTAAATGTTGTTGCCGTTCCATGGATGATTAACAATTTAAAGGCGATGATGCTCCACCAGTGCATCGCGTGATGCTGGGCTCAACAGTTGCCAAACACCAAAATGCAATTGTTTCTGCGCTCTCGCTTTGGTAGGGATCCTCCTTGGGGTACCATGACTATGTCAAGCGATTTATCCATCTCTGAGAGAGTACTCTGAGGCCCTCTTGGGCCTCTCTGAAGCGTATTCAATAATCGATTTGGCCTGCATAAGTTTCGTTAGCCGCTTTTGACACAGTAGTTAGCCGGGCTCCATAATAATGGAGCGGATCGGCGTGGAGCGGCGTGGAGGGGCCACTGGAAGAGGGCTGAAAACAGGTAGCAGCAGCCCCGACTCCCGTCTCGCGGCTCCCGGCAATTGCAGTCTCCCATTACATTTATTATTTATTAATAACATAATTTATTGTTTCATGGCATTCATGTGAACTTCATGAGGCTTCTGTTTCCCCCCCCTCTGCACCTCGTCCCAGCAGATCTTCTTATTGAATTAAACGACGGCAACGGCAGCGGTTCCGGATCCAACCACCACCATCGATTGCATTGCCAAACGGGGCATTAGGTCGCCTCCGATTGTTAGACGAAAAATTGGCGCTACTTTGGCGCGACTTTGGCCTCCGTCGCCGCCTCCTTCCTCCACTCTTAAATTGCAGCAAAGATTCTTAAAGTTAATGGCCCTTCATAAATTTCGTTATGAAATATGTGCGCATTGGTTGAACCCAGTCCCGGCCCCCATCCCCATCCGCAGCCCCCAACCCCAGACTCACTGGAAGCCCTGGCCAGACCGAAGGCATCTGCGGGCCTGGGTGTTTGGTTTTCCCCTGAGAAAAGTTCTCAGCCTCGCCAGTGCGCCGGGGCATTTTCCTCAGCCTCAAACTCGACTCGTTCTGTGACTTGGCAAGTGGCATGACAATAAAAATTTACGATTGCTTTTATGGATTTACGAGGTTTTTGTACTCGGACTTCTGCCGTGCTTCTTGGCAGCACCCCGATGCCGATGCCGATGCCGAGAGGCCGATGCCTCCTGCACGCGCTATAATTTGACGCTAATGAGTGTCAAAGTTGATGGTTTGATTTTGGCAAATGGCATAATTGCTCGGGGACCTCTGCAGGAGGACGGGCCACAGTACAACGGGAGTCGTCTGCTGACGAGTGCCCGCCCACTCATATGCGGGGATAATCGAATGTCTGGACGAAAGAGCTGCAAATGAGTCTCGTAGATGCATCAAAGATCAGTCACTGTTTGGGGGAAAGGCACGGCATTTTAACATACGTAAGTTCTTGATCTTTTGTGCACGTGATGGCACTTCATCTGCTGAACAGTTACCCCTTCTTTTTCATAGAATCATAAGGTAAAGATGCATTCCAAGTAAAATTTTCTAACCAGGGATGAGTCGTTAAGTATAGTATCAAAAGTAAATCCTTATGAATCACTCTCGATATCATGGAGTGCATTTCTAAGTCCCAAAAGGATTTAACGAGGAGGCGTTGGAGAGAAGAGTCCGATCCATTGACTTCATCGGCTGTAAGACTAGAACCATGTGGCTTTAGAAGGCAATTAATTACTATAAATCGCATTGTTATATGATTTTAGCATAGGCTTATCATAGATTTATACAAATCTGGCATCAAAAGGGTATCCAATCGGTAGTATTTTCCTTCATGGTCCGCTCTAGTCGTTCAGAGCAGCGCTGGCACTTCACTGTTAAGCTGTTAACAGAGCTCTGTTGCGCTCTTACGATCCACACGGCGCTCACCGTTGCGTAGAACGTAAGCTAGACTTTTAGTTACGATTCCACACCCCGCTACAAGCTGCCGCTTCTTTGTACAGACGTAGGGCTTTGTGTTTTAATACGAAAATACATGAATAACCTATCTTGGAACCACTACCCTGACGCCTTCCACTTTGATACACAGTCGTCGCCGCATAGCAGCGTTTCGATCCGGCCTCCTGCAAACACTACTCTTGTGGGTTGCATCCTCGCCGTCTGCCCATCTGTCCTCGCCTCAAGGCGCCCCCTCTGCTGCTGCTTCAAATTGGAATATTCCAAATATTATACTCTCTTATTGAAGAAATCTCTTTCGTGAATGGAACACGAGTATTCGTATGCTTTGTGGCCCACTCGTGTGAGAAATGCTTTATAGGACACTTTGGTTTATTCTATCCCCAATTAAGAGGAATCCGAACCGCAATCAAAGCCCTCGCGAGGGAAGCAGCAGCTGCTCCCCCCCCCCCCCCCGCTCCCCACGAGCATCTGCAGTCGCTTTCTCTCTCGGCCAATGCTTAAAATCAATTTTATGACTTGCGTCGACGAAGTTCTCTCCTTCTTCTCCCCCGGCACGGCGGCCTGCTGAACTCTGGCCCGGCATAAAGCAAATTTTCACGCAGACCCCAAGCCCAAGCACATCCACATCCACGTCCCCGTCCACGTCCACGTCCACGGACTGCATAATTTCACTGGCTGTCGACTGGCGGTCCCTCCAGTGCCTGCCCATTGTCGACGCAACTTTCATTGAATTAAACCCCAAAAATATGAAGCTTATCACAAATCAGGAAGCATTGGAACTTCATCACCTACTTTGAATGCCGGCTACCGCGGACGCAGTCGCGAAGGCAGTCGTGGACTCAGGTTTGACCTACTTACCGCGCAGACAGACAGCCAGACAGACAGTCGGACAGACAGTCGGACAGGGAGACAGTCGGAAGATGCAACTAAAAATGCAATATACAAAAATATGTGCCGGGAAGCCGCCAAAAACAATTTACCAATTTATGTTGAACTGCGGTGAGGCGATCCGATCCGATCTGATCCGTTTCGGCAGTCCACACGGTCCACGCGGTCCATACGGTCCACACGGTCCACACAGTCCACAGATCTGCAGACCAGCAGCCCCATGTCCACGTCGAAGAAGCTTACACACTCGCTGACTTCGAATCCGACTCTGACGCTGACTGGCAAATCACTAAATTTATATGTTTTCTGATTCAAAATATTTATTGCCAAACCGCGCACAAATCCAGAGGAGTTGCCCCCAAAAAGGGCACCAAAGTGTTTGCCCCGATACTCGAACATCGCTTGTTCGCTGTTTTGAGGCTTTGCTGCTTTTCTGGGGGGAATCGCTGGATCGCAAAGGAAGTCCCGAAGACGTAGCGCTCAAATTGCCTGAAGAATGGAAGGAGGACATTAAAATTCACCAAATGTATTTATTACGGCACCAAAGCCACCACAACAACAGCAGAAAGTGATGCCCACATAAAGGACAGACAGGCAGGACAGGCAGGACAGACAGACAGGGGGGGGGACTGGGGTTCCACTCGAAGAAATTCCCCAAGGTTCGGTTAAAGACGCTCCGATCAACACCCTGCCAATTGAGCAATCTTTCTCGAGGTGTAGTCTGGGGTCGGTCTTTGGGTCTGGGTCTGGCTCTGGCTCTGGGTCTTGGCGTCTCTTACACTTGGCTTGGCGGCATGTTTGCAGATTGATTTGCTGCGCCTTCGAGCGGCCCAAGACACTTGCCAGGCCAGACCAGACCAGGCCAGGAGAGAAAACGCAGAAATCAATGTGGAGGAGCATTTAGTGGGCAATCAAAGGAGGATGGGATGGGAGGGGCATGGCCAGGGGCAGGGGAGCCTAGGCCTAGGCGGGCGAAATTTATCTGCAATCCCCCTGCAGCTGAATTATTTTATTTAAACCGACGAATTCAATTAGAGACAGTGACTCGCTTTTTGCGCCTCCAGTTGCCAGTTCTTCGGGAGGACTTCAAGATCATTGAATTTGCGTTGGCGCTGAGGCAGAGACTGGGGCGAGTCCAAGATGAGCTCCAGGTGCGGCCCCCGATCCGGCTTTACGCAACTTTCGTCTCCAGAGGAGACAAGTGGCACACTGCAGCACCTCCTGGCAGGATGCCTCTTTCCCTGGGCTCCATTTCGTTAGTTCTTTTAATTTGATTTAATTATATGCGACTCTGTCTGGAGCTGTCTGGGGGTCTGCCTGTCCGCCTGTCTGGGGGCGTGTAGCATTTCTTCGGCTGTGCCCACTTTTTTGTTTGTCTGCCACAATATTTCCACCTCCCGAAATGTGACGTATTTTGGGTTCGCTGCACGCTTGAAAAATCACCGCTTTCGACTCTCAATTCTCCGCCTCTCTAGTGCGATGATGCTTTGCTATTGTTGCGGCCCGGCCGAGCCTCTGGGAGTGGCTTGTTAAATTTCACTTGCATGTCAAGGCAAAGTCTTTGCCCCGATCTGGGCTGGTGCGAGGTGTTGGGCGTCGATTTATGCGCTTTTCACTTGTACCGCGTTGGCGACACGACTCCAACGAGGATGGAGGAGGCTGGAGTTCACAGCCTGCCCGATTTTCACAAGAAAAATAGCTGCTGGGAAAGCAGAGGTTTCCCATATTCCCCCAAACGATCAGCCAATGCCTAGAACAGGTTGGTTGAGTCCGGAGTGCGGTAATTTGTCAGTAATTGAACAGGTCCAAATGGGTGCAGGGAAATGTATGCCAATTAGATCTTATCTCCGGACATTTCCCAACAAAACAAAGCAAAACAAAGCTTGTACAATGTACTTGAACAGCGCTTTTGACATTTCGCTGTTAGAGCCGAAGATCAACACGATTCCCCCCCCTCCCCCCTTCGAACAGCAGCCCCAGATGATTTATCACCGGCTCAGAGCAATCAACATACAAACCCATAGGAGATCATGCACCAGCCAGCAGCCAGCATTTGTACTGTGCCCGAAAAGGCCACTAAACCACATAACTGTCTGGGTCTCTCTTTGAAACCAAATCTCAGAAACCATAACCAAAAAAAGACCAATCGAGCAAACGACGACGACAGGTGATTAATTGTTTCAAACGCGTAGACGTTACTTAACGCTTTCAGTCACTCAGAGGCAGTCCGTCAGCCGTCAGTCCGTCATTCCGGCTACAGGTTCAACTTCAGCCCCAGCTCCAGCCCCAGCCCCTCCAGCCCCAGCCCCAGCCACAGCTCGTAATGTCAAAATCCACTATGATTGTGTGTTACCCATATATGGAGGAGGCTATGTACGTACGTACTCGTGGATATATGGACGGATGGATGGATGGTGTCGGGGCGAGAGAACAAAACAAGTTGCATGTCTCAATGAATGAATGGCTGAATAGTTTGAATCATACCCGAAAGCACCTGAAATTCGAAACAAAACAAAAAGCCAAACAAAACTCGTGAGCAATGACAGCAGCGGCTGAAGTCTCTAGAGAGTGGAGCGTGAGATGTGTACTCGATAGGCTCACGCCAGAGCGGTGTCACGCCCCCATCTCTAGCCTCTAGCCCTCGATGGGCCCCACTTTGGCGTGCGTCGCGAGGCTCGAACTTGAGCTTTGTGCTGGCTGGTGTCTAGTGTCTGGCCATATGATCCACTGATTGCTTGATTATTATTTTGATTAATTAGCCAAGATTTGGCTAGTTCAAACTGCACGGCCCACGCCTGGAGCCACGCCGTTGCCGTTGCCGTTGCCGATGCCATTGTGTGGTGACTGCCTCTCAGGTTCATACTTACGTATTCTATGATTGATTGAAGTTTTCTTTGATAACAGCTTACAATTGAGAAATTATTTACATGAGCTATAATTAAACTTGTTTGTTGTTGCCTGTCATTTGGACTGGGACTTGGATGGGGACTCGGATCTCGACTCGCGGTCTGGTTTATTGAACCGAACTTCAATTGAACCACATCAGGCCTCAGCATCGGGCATCAGCATCGGGCATCAGCCTGCCGGTGTGGATGGCCGTGTGGCCGTGTGGGTCTGCGGCCGATGGCATGTGATGTTACCTCTATAAATAATCAGGAAATTGCTTTAGGGCCTGTCAGATGCTGTGAGTTGATTAGCCCGGCCATATAGCCGTATACCGTGTTTAGTGAATGACTTTGCAAATGCGCAAATTGGAAAAGGAAATCCAGTTGGCAGATGGGCTGGGGCTGGGGCTGGGGCTGGGACTGGGGCTGCCCTGAAGTCTGCCCAGATTTGGCAACATTTTCGGCTAATTTGCTGTCATTGGAAATGTGTCAACTGGCGATCATAGCCGTGGACTCATCCACATGCCCGCCGCAGAGTCACGATCCATTAGAAAGCTGACCAAAAGAAAATAATCTTAATGCGGGCGCCCAACCGATCGATGGATCGATGGATGCGTGCCACTGCCACTGCCACAGCCACTGGTGCTGCTTCTGCCACTGGTACTGATTTAATTCGAAAAAGCAAAAGAGACACGACTTCTGGCAAGCATTTGTCCGGCATTCGGACTGGGGACTGGGGATTGGGGATTGGGGACGGTGCCTTCACTTGCTGCCAGCCTCTGGCGGAACATGCAAAGTGACAGCCGGCGACGACGACGGCGAAGACAATTCCATATTTGGTCAAATTCAAATGCCATTAACACGTACGCCATTTGTCGGACCCCAGACCATCACTGGCGGAAGAGAGGGAGGAGAGATGCAGGGTAACCCTACCTGGGGTTCATTTGTCCACCGTTTCCGTGTTGGCTTCGTGCCGAAAGCCGGCCAGCACGCATTTCCCCGGACTACCAAAAAGCGTTCGACATTTAACACTTGTACATTTCTCTCGCTGGCCGATTTGAACTTTTGTGGCGGCTTTTCGTTTCGTGTTTGTACCGAATGGAGCTCCATTCCATGGAGATGGAGTCGCAGTGGAGCATCGCATGGTAACCTGTCGTGATTCTTATTTTAATTTGCTTTGACTTGTGCGCCTTTTTCGGGAAGCAGCTCTCTGCAGCTCTCTGCAGCTCTCGGCCTCTCGCAGACAGTTATTAGGCCTAAATGCAGAAACGATCCGGCGATGTTCGGCTCATTAGCAGCAGACCAAAAAGGTTTTTTTCGTTTGCAATTACCGTGTATACCCGGGCACTGCTGCCGGACGATGAAGAGCTTAACCCGCACCGCCGAAAGGTCTGTGCCATAGAACTATGGCCAGATCCGAGCCAAATCCGCGGCCCAAACATAAATTTCAAAACTTATCTATGCCCGCGAATCGTGAGCTTGTTTCGGGGCTCCACTGCCACAGTGTTTCACTGCTTGGAGCTGACTATATCTGACAAGTGTTAATTGAATTCATGTCGCTGGTAATCATAATAATAATAACAATATCATGTCTCCTCTCTCGAGCGCCCCGAGACATGCGCTTGCCGAGCTTTTGATGTCGGCTCTCGGTGTCAGTCCATCTCCCCTCCGTCCCCCCGTGGGCCGGTCTGCCTGGCATCGTTATAAATTACTCAATTAATGTCAGCGTTTATGTCAGCGCCCCGGCATATGCTCGGGCAGCCCGGCCCAGGCCCCAGCCCCAGCGCCAGCCCCTGCTTCAGTCCTGGCCCGACCTGATAGGCGCTTGCAGATAGTACACATAGATATGACATGATAATGGGGCATGTTTAGTGGCTGTCGTCGGTTTAATTAAAAAAGGCTTTATGCACAGGCGATACCCAGGCTGGGGCACTGCGGCACGGCAGTTTGGCTGACAAGTTGCGCAACTTGACACTTTGCAGCCAGCGAGCGACTTGGGGCATGGGGCAGGCCGGCTCTGAGCCCTTTGCGGCCCAAGTTCGTTGCCTAAGTCTTTTGTTTCGTTTCGACACAAAAAACGTGCAAAATATGATTTTTGCCCGTATTCATTATTCGGTGCTGCTGCTGCTGCCGGCTGCCGGCTGCTGCTGAAAGCGAAATGTCAATTTGGAGACTGGATGGCTTTTGTCTTCGCCTCAAACTCCGACGCCCTCTCAACAGCGACAGCGATGACGGCGCCGGGCCGCACACCCACGCCCTCCCCATCTTTGAGAGGTCTCCAAAGGGGCATACCCTGCTTCGATGGGGAGTATGTGGAGCAGTAGGCTAGATCTGCCCTGCACTGTGGCCCCTTGGAGCCCCTGGAAAGTGTATTGGAAATTCGGAGTGCTCCAGTGCTCCAGTGCCGTGGTGGCAACTAATATGCGGCACGGGCACAATTAAATCTTTCGCCCATCGTCTGTCTGTCTCTTGTGTGTTTTGTAATACGATAAATCCGTCGTCTTCGGGTGTCCGGAGCAAGGGAGCAACAGGTTGCTCCGCTATGTGGACACCACACCATCGATGGGGCGACCTGTGCGGGTTGAACGCCCATCTCACAGAACAATGGCTCACAGTTGGCCATTTACCAGTCGAGTATTCGAGCAGAACACTGTTTTCTTTATATAATCCATATTTTTCGAGCACTTAGCGCGCTGACAAGTTGAAGCGTTTGCGTTTGGGTTTGCGTGGTACATGGCCAGGTTGGGGTTTGGGGTTTGGGGCCTGTCTCGGGCATGTTTCAGCTTTGATATGTGCTGTCGCCCCGGTTGAAGCGGTGCCTCATTGTGACCGTTGACGTGCCCGGGTTGGCTCTGGCTTTGGCTTTTGATTTGCTCTCCCTGGTGCCTCCCCTGGTGTCTCCCCTGGTGCCTCCTCTGGTGTCTCTGGTGTGGGTGGCCCACACATGGGCTCTTGGACACTGGCGGGTCGGTTCGGGTCGGGTCGGTGCAATTGTCTAGCCTCTGGCGCCTCAGTTCCATATCGCAGTCCGACTGGGGGCTTGCGTATTAAATTTTCAAATTGCTTTTTCTAGCTGTTGCTTTTTGCTGTTGCGGTGGAAAGATTAAGCTTATTTCCGTATTGAAGTTGCTGCGGTCTGAATTAATTAGCCGCCGCGAAACAAAGTCTTGCTTGTTCTTTTGCATGTTTACGGGTGGAAGGGGGAAGGTGGAAGGCAGAGGGAGAAGCAGAACTCGAACAGAGCTAATCTTTATGGCTTTGTGTGCGGTCCTATGCGGCAAAGGCAACGCCAACGCCAACGCATTCAAATTTGAATTTGAATTTCATATCTCCGAAAGCGACTCCGATTCCGACTCCGAATCCGAATCCAAATCCAAATCCAAGCGAGACAATGGTAATTATTAATAATGCAAATAATTATATCGATTCCATTTCAGGGGCGTTGTCCGTCTGCAGAGGGTATTGGATCATTCGGTCCGCTTTGATCGCCTCTCAGTGTGGGAAAAAACGTTCCCATTTGTGGCTTTTGCCACTTGATTTTTTCCAGAGGTTTTCGGCTTGTTGTTGTTTTTCTGCTGTGGCTAATTTGCCTGCGCTGCATTTGGGTTTCCATTTGATTAATTTGACGTCGACGAGTGCACGGCACCGGATTTATGACTGGTCCGCGCTTGAGTTCTGGGAGTCGCGTCGCGTCGTGTGTGTGGCATGAGTTATGGATGGAGCAGAGCAGAGCGGAGCTGTCTTGCTTGTGGCTAATCATGGCTCGAACGATTAAGCCTGGCTAGAGCCGGAAAGGAGTCGCATATGTGCAAATATTCTATGGTTAATGAGTATTCCTCCCTTTGGAAGCCAGGGACTGACTGCTAAACATTCCATATACAATATATAACCAATAAATGTGTATTTTTTGGATTCGATTTCGATCAGGGCCCCGTTTCAGGCACCCGTCCATTGCCCAACGAAAACAAAAGCCAAAATCGATTGCCCAAACCCCAAGCCCCAAGTGGCTCGGGCTAAACGTTTTGTTGGCAGCATTTCAAACACTCGCCGATTAGATCTTAATACAGAAAATGGCGTTTACTCAGCACACGATCGCGGCGGCCGGAGCCGAGAACAGCCATAATTAAATATTAATTTACACTCGGCGCGTTAAGCGTTAAGCAAACAACACGTACAGCCCGACAACAACAACAGAAGGCTAATAGCAGCAACAACAAGCGGGTTGTCTGTCGCCACAGCCACTGCCACAGCCACGAGGCTTCGATTGGCGCGGCGCCTTGTACGAGTAATATTCCATAATGTGTTCCATGAAATTATTAAATATTTATGGCCAAAGCGCGGGCAAAACGTGCACTGCATTTCTGAATTTAAATAACAATTATCTGGATATTAATTTGATTGGAAAAGTGCATTTAAAAGTGCATTTCAAGACTGGAGATTATCCGGCGTTGGGGGGGACTTCCAGCCATGGCCGGGCCCAAAGCGGGCCGAAAAAAGAACAGTGAACAGAGAACAGGGCAGGGCGTGCTGCCACTAACAACCCGGCTAAAACCGACTGCCAATTAAGCGGCCACTGCACGTCGCTGCAATAAACGAAACTCGAGCAAAGTGAAACATTTTTTTGTTGAGTTTTTCGGCAGCGGCGGCCCATAAATTAGCGCTCTAAACGATTTCCTAAGCCGCCTGGCACTTGTCCCCAGGTCCCCGTCTGATTTAACCTTTGACCAAAAGCCGCTACCAAGAACAGCCTGCCACTGCGCCGTATGTGCGTTCCACGGGGCGTGGCACGCGCACTCCAAGTCAACGTCAAAATATACAAAGAGGAAGGTGGGGAGGGAGGGGAGGGAGGGGCTGTGGCGAGTGCTGTCTGGCAAATGCAATATGACTTTCAAGTGGCGGCTCTGCGGTGCGGTTTCCTAATAGACCAAAAAGCTACCGCCTGTACGGCCTGTACCGCCTGGCGAGGCCTGCATTCGGAAGCAGTGGATGTTCTGTTCAGACGAATAGGGAAATACTCTCGCAAGAGCGTTCAATGGATAGAGAACCAAGAGGTTCCTCCCAAAAGGCGTTGGGGGCATTCGAAAGGGGAATTCTATCGATTTTAAGAGTGTTTTTGCACCTCATTGATGCCCAATCAATATGGATTGAAAGACTAAGCATTAGGTGTACCCCTGTAGCCCCTCCCCCCTCCTTCTGTAAGGGTAGAAGTAAGCTGCAGCTTTGTAGAGCATTGTATGGTAGGAAACTGCGTGGACGGCATTTATAATAATGCGAGTGAGTGTCCCCCCCTCGCTGCCTTTCGATCCGTTCCGATCCGAGAACAGCTCTAGTTGACTCCGTATGAAATAAGGTGCGGCTGCAGTGCGGAAAAGCTGAAAATCGGTGCAGCGACAACTGGAAAACGCGTTTAATTGAACTCGCGACTGGGTCTGGGGCTGGAGCTCGGGCTGGTGCTGCCCACTAGCGCCATCTAGCTGCGTGCGCCTGCACCAAGAGCCGGCTGGGGCAAAAAGTCGATGATTCATCGCGTTGTTTGTTGTTTTGAGTGGATTTCACCGTCACCGTCTCCCTCTCCCTCTCCGTCTCCGTCTCCGTCGCCAACAGGCCCCCAAAATGCTAGACATTTGTGGTTCGTTGTGTGTGTTTGTTGCTGTTGTCGGCGCTTGCCGCCTGCTGTTGCTGCTGCCGATGTTGCTGCTGCTGGTGACGCAGTGAAGTTGCAGCTGCGCCAATTCTCCTGCCACTGCCGTTGCCACTGCCACTGCCGTTGCCGTTGCCTTTTGCATTTCGGCGCTTTACGTTCAAAACAATTATTATTCTGGCAATTAATTTTGATTTAAGCAGCGATTTTATATACACATTTACGAGTACATACTGTACTCCATAAGCAGATATAATGTATATATACTCGTCGTGGTTTTTTGTGGGGATTTTCCTCTTTCTTTGCCACCCCCTGCCGGGGCCAGTCATTGACGGCTGCTTTGAGCTTTTCGATCAGAGCAGTTTTGCAGTTTTGCAGTTTTGCAGTTTTCCAGCGGCGATAAATAAGCGACACCTACGACGTTCCCCCGCGATGGCAGAGCCTCGATACGGCATCGATTTGGGCCGATATTTGTGCTGCCAGAAGATGCCAATAAAACCCTTTCCATTTTGTGTTTTCTTAGTGTTTTTTTTTGATTAAGAAAATAAATATAAATAAATGCTTAAATCATAGATTAAATTAGGACAAATTGTAGAATGAAATTATAAATTATTACAGATAAAATATATATATATATATAGATTTATTCTCTGGCACCGTTTCGATCTGTACACCATCGAGTTTCAACAACAAATATAATTGCTAACAAACAACAAGGATATCCTAGGAGATCCTAGAATAGATATAGAATAGAATTTGGAGACCCTAAGAGGCAATAAAATTGCACTGACTAATTTTTGGCACTGACTTTCCCTGAACTCTGACTTAGCTATAGGTTTACCCGACTAATACTACGATTACTGGATTACTAGACTAGTGCCTCCCTCTAGTAGATGGCCTGGGGGGCCTGGGCGGCCATGGCATAGCCCTCTTCCTCCTCCCCGCCGCTGCTGCCCATGCTGCCGGCGTAGTAGACCTGATTGCCCTCCTCGTAGCCGTGCAGGTGCTGCTGGAGCTGCTCCTGGTTGAAGCCCGGCCCAGTGGCGGCGCCGCCCACTGCGTCGCTGTGGCAGCCGCCCTGCAGATGCTTGGCGAGCAGGGACATCCGGGAGAAGGACTTGGTGCAGGTGGGGCACGAGTACTTCTTGACGTCCGAGTGCGTCTGCATGTGGGCGCGCAGGTTGGAGCGGTCGGCGAAGGCCCGGTTGCAGTGCTGGCAGCTGAAGGGCTTCTCCCGGTGTGGGTGCGGATGTGGCCCTGCAGCAGCCAGGGGCGCGAGAAGGCCTTGCCGCAGATGGGGCACTTGCAGGGCAGCGTGTGGGTGCGGATGTGCATCTTGAGGGCGCCCAGCGAGACGTACGTCTTGTCGCAGTTCTTGCAGCTGAACACCTTCTTCACCTGGTTGCCCTCCGCCGAGGGGCAGTGGAACTGCTGGTGCTTGCTCAGGCCCGAGTACGTGGAGTAGGACTTGCCGCAGTCCTGGCAGTGGTAGCGCGGCACGCCCACCGGCTTCTGCATGGACTGGGCGGACGCCGCGTTGGCCGCCTGGATCAGGGCCGAGGCCTGGTCGGTGCAGAACTCGGTCTGGTCCACGATGGGGCCGCCGCTGGGGTTGCTCCGGATGATCTTGTACTCGGTGCTCTCGTAGGCGTGGCTCTGCTGGTGCTTCACCAGGCCCGCGTACGTGGCGTAGCATTTGTTGCACTGCTGGCACTGGTAGTACAGATCGTTGCTGCTCTTGATCTTCAGCTGGTTGAGCTGGTTCTCGCTGTTCTCGCCGCCGTTCTCCAGGTCCTCGGCACCGGCCAGGGGCGGCAGTTCCTGCTTCGCCGCCTTCTGATGGGGTGGGTCGTAGCGCGGCTGCTGCGGTGGCATGTGCTGCGGTGCCATGTGCTGCATGCTGAGCAGGGCCCGGGCCACGTTGTGCAGATTCATGTTCTCGCTCAGCACCCGGCGCTGGGCAACATCGGCTCGCAGACTGAGATCCTCTGGCAGCCCAGGGGTTGGTGGCGGCTGGTAGTAGGACTGGGGGTGTGGGTGTGGTTGCGGCTGGGGCTGTGGCATCTTCATGCAGTCCTCGTAGTCGGCAATGCTCTTGAGCAGATTGTTGTTGTAGTTCCGCAGAGGGAATTCCTCTTCGGGCTGCTCCACCTTGATGATCGTCTGCGGGATCGTTGTGGGAGGCGGAGAGACCCGGGCATAGCTGACCGGAAGCCCTGGCTCCGGCTCTGGCGACATAACCTCCTCCTCCGGCGGCAGCTCGAAGTCGCCGTATCCCAGTCGGGCCAGGCTCCGGGCTATTTCCTCGCGGGTGAAGACGTCCGGAAAGGCGCGTGCGATCTCGCGGGTCTCCTCCCAGATGCGGCGGGCCAGCTGCTCCTTGGTCTGCGTCATGGCCGCATCGAAGCGGCGTCGAAGCTCGGTGGGGACCGCCTGAGTATCCGGATCCAGCGGAACCGCAGCCGATGCCACACTGAGGTCCACGGGTCCTTCGTCTGGAAAGATCAGCGAGAGGTTAGAACTACAGCTGGCTGGTGGTGGAGTGGAGGGCTTCTGGAACATACCATGACTCAGCTGATCCTGATCCTGGTCGACGGGAAAGGCATCCTCGATCGGAATGGGTCGCTTCTTGAGCGGGCACTTGCTGTACTTGAGTTTATCCATATCGGGGAATCCTTGGGAATCCGGGAGTATCACTAGCTTGGCTCCTGGTGATCACTGATCACTGATCACTGATCGTCAATGGTGTGTGGTGTGGCTTGATCCTCACTTTTCACTTCACTTTCACAGACTCAAATCACTGCTCACTCATTGGCTCCTCGCACGCGTGTGTCTCGATCGCTTGCAGCTCCAGGCTCGAATGATGCAACCCGGCGAGGATCGGTTTAATTTTATAGACTTCCGCGTGCGAGATCAACCCCCTAGCCACACCAACCCCCTGGCATGCGAAAAGGATCCCCGAACCCCGAGTCCCCGACTACCTACTTCCGATTTTCAAATAGGGATTCTGTAAATCAACCACCACGAGCCACAATGCTGTGGAACCTCCGTCCACGTCTCCGTCTCCGTTTCCATCTCCTTGTCTGCCTTCCCAACAGCTGTGCGTTCGTTGAACGCTGCTCCAGCTGCACATTGTTCCGTGCTACAGTGCCACAGTGCTCTACGGAGCACGAGGGCAGAGGAGGCAACAAATCTGTGTGTAAAAAGCGAGCACGTGCCACAGCCCTCTCTCTGTCCCTGCCTCTCCCTCTCGCACACACCGGCTCTGGACGTAAACGATCGCCACCAGCTGCCGCTGCCGATGCCGCTGTCGCTGCGGCGTCTGAGATTGAATTCTGTCCTCTCGCGCTCTCTGCTCTCTGCTCTCCGCTCTCGGCATGGATTTCCCCTCCGCTGCGGCTGTGTGCGTGAGCGTGAGCGTGAGCGAGCGCAGCTGGTGCCGAGCTTATGTACGACTTGCAGAGCAAGTTTATTTATAGCCCACCGTCGCGACGGTCGGCTCGGGCCCTGCTTCCAGTATGGGTGGTGCCTCTTCCGACCATCGGCTGTACATAGCCACGCACACAGGCACAGCAACGACACGACCCCCTCTCTCCGCTCTTCGGGAGCATGGCGCAGGTGAGCTTCTCGCACTCTCCCGCTCTTTGGCCAGACCGAAGAGCAGCTTTGCAGCCGTTGGAGCTCTGGGTGTCCTACGCTCTTCTGTTCTCTTCCGACTGCTGGCGCTCTTGTTCTTGTTTATTTGTGCCGCGATTGCCGGCTGGGCTTTAAGAGATCGGGCGCTTGGGTGTTAAGAGCATCGTTGAACGTTCATTCGGAGGAGTTTCTTGTTTGGTGCCGATCTTTCATTGATCTCTATCGGAGATCCTCTTCGACATCCTCCACTCGGCAGCTGGCAGCACGTGACATAGTCCGCCATTAAATCGAATCTCCAGCCTACAAACAATAATGCAATGTTCCCACTCGAGCGCAGATATCGGAGGTAAATCGGCCTTTTCCTGGACCAGGGCCCATTGTCTGGGCCTCCTCCTCCTCCTCCGACTAGGTGCAATCGAGCAAACAAACCCCTAACGGCCGTGAAATTTCAATTTTTGATATTGAAAAATTCTGCCATCTGGCGAACTTCCAGTGATCGTCCTGCAGCCACCCCAAAACGGGTCCGGCGGGTCTCCGGCTGCGCATGTGCCGCCGCATATACCTGGCCGGAGCCGAGTGCCGAGTGCCGACTGCCTTGGAATGCGCCAAAAGGTACGTGCGAATCTACCTGGCACTCACCATTCACCATTTACCATTCACCGTGCTCGGAACCAGCCCCTGAGCAGTGGTCCCACTCCCAGTCGCAGACAGCATCACCAGCCGCCTCGCGGTGGTGGAACTGCAGTTTTGGACGTTACTTTTTCCAACCCCAACGCCGTCTGCCCCCTACCCCCTACCCAATACTCGTCGTAGCTCGAGCCGATCATCTTGCCATGCATCTCAGCCTCAGCCCTCTCAGAGGGTTGCCCCGTCTTACAGCTGCCCCTGTGACACGTACCAAACGGAACTGATTCCCTTTCTCTGTCGCTGTCTTGTGCAGTTCTCTGTGCAGAGATTGGCGCCAAAAGTCTGTAATGAACCGGTGTGCTCAAGACACTTTAGAAGATACTTCTACGTGAGCACTGTAACGTTGACAATGCGCATGGGATTCCCATCCCATTCCATAGAAAGGATCATTGATAACGCATTGAAAAGTGAAATCCAGTTTAGATCAACTCTAATGGCCTTTGATCACTTGAGTCACTGAGCTGAAAATAGCTTAGAAACAGATTTAGCTTTCCTTTTTTGAATACAGAACATATAGACATATATTGTAGAACTAAATGTTATACCCTTTCGATCCACTCACGATCCTCTTTCTGTGTTTATCTGAACTAAAAAGCATTGTCGACACTGCCGCCACAAGATACCAGGTGGTAAAATCTGCACAAGTGAGTCAAAGCTCTGCCCCATGGCTTTAGGAATGTGGAGACCACATTTTCATATTTATTTTCAATTTAATAAGTTCTAGCGAATCGGTAATACCTGGCATTACCTCATATCTTTTACCATTTTAATCGAAAATATCCATTGAGGATCGTACAGGCGGTATGCCAAAAGTTTGAGTCATGCACCCAGAGAGAAAAGCCCTGAAATTTCAATATTTTCACTTCGATTTAAATATTTATGCCATTAAATTTACCCTTAGATTTTGAAAATAATATACAAATATTTGTTTTAAATATATTTCATAAATAATTAAAATATTTTCATATTTAAATTAAATAGATTTCATACAACTTTAATTTAATATAATATAATCTATTTATTTGAAAGTGTTTCTAATAAATATTTACAGTGGCGAGCACATGTGGATACATGTTTATCACTTTTCAGTTTAAACGCCTGTAAAATCTTTTAAAATGCATCAATCCTTGTGATTTTTTTTTTTTTTCATAGATTCTTTAATTTACTGAGAAAGAAAAAAAACAATAATTTCAATTCAAAGAGATCCTTTTCCTTAAGAGATTTTAATTTTCAAAAAAAAGTCCATGTATCCACTTTTTGCACGTTTCAAATTTTTTACTTTGATAATTTTTTTAAAATATTTGTTCCAAAGGGCCTTAGCTTTTATCACATTCCGAATAAGTTTGGCATACTCTCGACTAAATTTAGTATGCGCTTGCAAGGTATCATGCGCCACTCCGACTGCACGCGCTCCCAAAGACTCATCAATCCCTTTGGTGCAGACTCGTACTTTTCAATGTTTTTAATCAGAGCCCATCGATTTTCAATGGGATTTAGATCTGGGCTATTGAGCAGGCCACTGGATTAAGTGAAAACTCGAATTATTGGGACGATTTTTCACGAATTTAGCCGTGTGCGTCGGGTTACCGTCTTGCTAAAAAGTGATCTCGGGTATGGGGTAGACACATTTGTCTATAAAATTTGACAAATTGGCTTCCAAAATATGAAGATAATATTCTCTCTTCATTATTCCATCGATTTTAACCATTTGGAGAACGTTCCACCAAGTGGAGCAGCCGTACACCATCAGGCTTCCTCTTCCATGCTTTATTGTTTCCGTGACCTGATGATTTTTCAGCTTTCCATTTGAGCGGTGCCAATAGTATTCATTTCGATCAGACTGAAAACGGTTTATTTTGGTATAATCTGACCAAATTAGCTTCTTACAATCTTCCGTGGTCCAGGTTCTGTGCTCTTCGCTAAATATAAGATGTGCAGCCACTTTTTGTCAGACAGGGCAGGTTTTTTCTGGCTGACTGCCGCTGTCAGGCCGATCGTATGCAGAGCGTCCACTCATGGAACGTTGTCCAATTGGTTAAAATCGATGGAATAACGAATAGAGAATATTATCTTCATATTTTGGAAGCCAATTTGTCAAATTTTATAGACAAATGTGTCTACCCCATACCGAGATCACTTTTAGCAAGACGGTAACCCGACGCACACGGCTAAATTCGTGAAAAATCGTCCCAATAATTCGAGTTTTCACTTAATCCAGTGGCCTGCTCAATAGCCCAGATCTAAATCCCATTGAAAATCGATGGGCTCTGATTAAAAAACATTGGAAAAGTACGAGTCTGCACCAAAGGGATTGGATGAGTCTTTGGGAGCGCGTGCAGTCGGAGTGGCGCATGATACCTTGCAAGCGCATACTAAATTCTAGTCGAGAGTATGCCAAAACTTATTCGAATGTGATAAAGCTAAGGCCCTTTGGAACAAATATTTTAAAAAATTATCAAAGTAAAAAATTGAAACGTGCAAAAGTGGATACATGGACTTTTTTGAAAAAATTAAAATCTCTTAAGAAAAGGATCTCTTTGAATTGAAATTATTGTTTTTTCTTTCTCACTAAATTAAAGAATCTATGAAAAAAAAAATCACAAGGATTGATGCATTTTTAAAGATTTTACAGGCGTTTAAACTGAAAAGTGATAAACATGTATCCACATGTGCTCGCCACTGTATATTTTATATATATATATATTTTTATATTATTTATATTTTATTTATATTTGTTTACACAGGGTGCGCCATCTTTTTAGTACGGTATGTAAACATCGAATAACTTCGATTTCAATCAAAAACAAATTTAATATATTATAATATCTATTTATTTGAAAGTGTTTCTAATACATATTTATATTTTTTAATTTTTTAATGTATATTTATATCTAAATTAAAGTGCATTCCATCGCTCTTTGCCATTTGGAACTTTTTTGCTACTCTTAAAACTTTCACCCCTTCACTGCTTCGTGGGCCCTCATTTGATTCATTTATTTCATAGATAATAGAAAACTGTTTATTCCTTATATAAATTATCTTTCTGGCTGTAGGCTTGTTTTGTGGGTAATTTCATGATATATCTAAAGTATGGGCGATACCAAAACGATTCTTCTTCAGAACCAGGGCACAGCACGACCACAGACCACCGTCTCATTATGATACTATCAGTTGGAGCTAAAGGAATAGGAATCCATAGCTGTATTTATATGAATGTATTTCTTTTATTTTAATTTCTCAAACTATAAAATACATTTCGATCAGTTTATTAACCAGGATCATGAGGACCATTCTGGCATATGATCAATTACAATCATGGAACTTATCCCAGCATTTGAGGACCATTTCGGAGCACTATTTCACCTTCTGCTTGCCCAGCCTACCGAGAATTCTCCAACATTTATGACTTGGTGGCATGGTGGCAGGGTGGCAGGGTGACCGCGTGTGGGATGTCATCAAACTCTCGTCCGAAAGCTAACTGCACATCAGCTCGCAGGCAAACCGCAAGCAAACCTTCTCTCAAACTCTCGAACCGTCCTCCCAGCCTCTTCGGTGCCGCTCCGCTCCGCTCCGCTCCGTTCCGCTCGGCGCCACAGACGAGTGCCTCACTTCAAAGTGTCAAACAGCCGCGCAGAGTCGCATAATGAAGTGCAAAATGTCATTAATTTGCCGCCGTCAAGGTGGCTGCAGCTGCACCGAATCGGACGCCTTGGACGGCTCGGACGAACAAAAGAAAGTCGGGCGGCGGCTGCGGCGGCGGCGTTAGGAAAGTGTAGGAAAAGTATGCAGAAATCCAAAACGAATCCAATCTGTGTCTCTGTCTTTGTCCCTCTCTCCGTCTCTGCCTCTGCCTCTGTCTCTGGCCAAGCCACACGCCGCCGACTTTGTCTTACATTGTCACGAGTTAAAGGTTTTTCAAGCCACTGAGCAGACAGACATCCACGGGGGACACGAAACAGGAGAGGCCCCAGAAGCTGCAGAAGAATGCAACGTCAACGAGTCCGAGCTGCAATCAAAACAAGATCTTAGAACTATTGGCGCCTGATAGAGCAACGATGCGGAATGGAGGGAATGGAGGAGGAGCAGGAGGTGGAGGAGGAGCTCCAGGTCCAGGTCCAGGTCAGTGAACATAAACGCCGCTTTTGAAATCCGATATTATTGTCTGTCCGAAGCGCAGTCGGAGCCAGAGCCAGAGCCAGAGCCGGGCCAGAAGACACAGACGGCAACGTTAACGGTAATTATAATCAAATAAAAGCAGACAACAGAACACAACAGAACAGTCCGAATCAGTCTGAAGCTCGATCGCTTCCGACGCCGCATAAATTATGCCGGATTCGGGAGTCCATAGCCGGAGTCCGAGTCGGAGACGCACAGAAATAGAAGCTACGTCTATAATTCAAACTAATTTGTTTTATTGACAGCGTGTGCGCTTTCAATTTCCAAGCCAACTCCCAGATAAGACCCTCCGCACACAGCACCCTCAAATTGGTCAATTATGTGGGGTCTGGCCCAAAGGGGCTTCGGCATCGCCAGTCCGACTCTAAGGCGTGTTTCATTAGCCAGAGTGACAATAAATTAAGCTTCGACTTCATCGCCACTAATTAAAATGCGCTCTGCTCTGCTCTGCTCTGCTCAGTCTTGAGATATTAATCTGCTGGGAAGCTGGGAAGCCAGCTTAGACGTAGTCTCTTACTCTAGTCGGAGTCTGAATCTGAGTCTGGGCACTTCTGGGGACCACCCGCTCGGCATATGAAAGATCGATCGCTGATCGGTAGCTTTGGAGCCTCTCATCTTGACTAATAATCATTGGAGAGGAGAGCTTTTCATAAATGAATCACGATAATAAATTGTTTATGTTTCATCGACTTCATGGGAAAAAGAGATTAGCATCAGCATCAGGCATAAGGCTTATGTTAATGCAATGTTGAAACATCATAAAAATGAAATATTCGCCGCCTTATTAGTGGAACTGGATTGGGGCTGAATCACTTGCAAATAAATTTCGGTATTTCTGTGTTTGAACATCTTCAGATAAAATTTGCCAAGTGCTTTTGATTTGCTTATCAACGGATGGCAAACATCCTTTCCCGTTTTCGTGAATTCGAAGTTGAAGGGCAGCCTGAAGTTCAAGTTCTGTTTGCTATTCGTGTGGCACATACCCGTACTCGTATAACAGGCCTTTGGTAGGTACCGAGGGGACAACAGGCCAGGAAAACTGAACGAAAAGGGAGATATACCGAACGGAAAATTTATATTTTGAGTATATTATCATTAAAATAGGTTAGAACGAAACAGAGTGGCTCAAGTCTTAATTTAGGAATACATCAAATCACTGACGATTGTTGGTGAGCTACTGAGCGATGGGCGACGGTTGTGCGGCTCTATATATATGGTGTATAGCGATGGTTTATAGCATATCGAACAATAGCGAAAGGTGTGTGGATTTGATAGCGATAGAGTCATTAGCGATAGAGGATTGGATCGATTCTAGATGATGTCGGCTTGAAGACGCTGTGGGTCGGTTCAAGACTGTGTCGGCTTGAAGATCTATTCTAAGACGATAAGATCTAAGATGAGGCTAAGACGATAAATTCAAGGACAGATTGAATGGAAAAGCGAGCGATAGAAGCGATAAAGGCTAAAGGCCCTGCCGTGAAGGAGCATATGTTATGTATGTATGTATGTTACAGGGTGGTACAGTGGGCATTGCAAAAAGCGAACAATGATATGGACTTACTTTACTGCTGCACCACTGGCTGTCATCCATGAATTATTGGGAATATTGGGCTGCGTAACCCAACCATTGTAGAAAATACTGGAGTTGGAGACCTGTTTACATTCCAAAATGAATATACAAGAAATTACATCCCGCTCATCCCTCATTTAGTTTCATATCTAATTATCATTGACAGCAGAAAGACTTCTCGGACCCACAGACGGGCAAATCAATTAGGACTCATTGAGGATCTAATAGAACTATTCAATTATTATTGGGCGCAAGTGTTCCCATGACCAGACCAATTTACACTTGCAGAGGCGGAGGCAGAGGCGGAGGCAGAGACAGAGGCGGAGGCAGAGGCATTGGCCAAGTGCCCGATGGTGCCGGGAAATGGCTGTGGAATGGGGGTGTAGTCACCATATCTGGCGGTCGTCTGTCCGGATGAGGGAGAGACGAGACACAGCCTGCACAGCCTCTCCCAGCAGGACTTTGACCAATAAATAACTTACCCACGCTCCGGCTCTGGCTCTGGCTGTGGCTCTGGCTGTGGCCCTGCCCGATGCGGGTGCGGGTACCGTGGGCTTAATCGAACCTCGAGACTCGGGCCTAAGGGATGATCCCTGCTTGCATTATTTTTATTTGAATCACGTGACAAGTTGCTGCAGAGCCCAAGCCGAAGGGCACTGGCAGTGGCACTGGGAACCCGAAACAGAAATCATCCCACGGGATTCAATTTATGCGTGTTTGAATGTTTTTGATTGCGCGTTGCTAATTCAAATAAAATTCGACTGCTCCTGCAGCTCCTTCCGCCCCGTCCCCGTCCTGGGCCTGCGGTGAGCAGGAGTCAAGTTGCGTGCTGGTGGAGAGATCTGCTGGAGGTATCGATCGCTGCTGGTGGTGGTGGTTGAGGTGGTTCCAGCCTCATTTGGCATTGTTGTTGTCGCATGTTCCTGTGGCCAGTGAAACCCAATCCTGGGGGTGGCCTCTTCCCAAAGTCAAAGGCATTTCTCTCGAATGTTTTCGCATGCCCGTGGGATTCCTAATTAAACAAATTAAGTGCTACCGGGGCTCTGAGGATTAAATCTGCCAAAAACTGCCTCGAAATGGCAGCAAAAGTCGCGCTAATTATTACAAATGATTCCCGATTTATAACCGATGTAGATGTTAATTTTAGACACCATTGGCCTGGCATATTCGGGCTGTCAGCATTGTATTTACATAAATTTCAGCTATGAAAATTTCTGAAATTGCTGCTGCGATGTGGAGAGAGGAATGTCCCCGCCTGCCTGCCTTCCAGCCGTGCACCTGAACCATGGAACCATGGAACCATGGAACCCTGCTCTCGAAGCCCAGGAGTCAGTCTATAAATACGGAACGGGACAGACCATATAATTGATTTATGGCCAATGGATTGCTGCACGCCCAAAATCTTCGAACAGAGGGGTCCCCGTCCCGCACCGATTCCCGGACTAAATTTAGAAGCTAAAACAACTAATTTAGTGGGGCTTCGGAGCACCTCCTCCATGGCTCCGTGTTCTTGAGTTTTGTCACGTTCACGGGCAAATGTTTTGCATGATCACGGGGCTCCCTCGCGGACGTGTCCGTTTGTTTGTTTTCCCTTCGGCTCTCGAGGGTCTGTCTGTCGCAGCTTCTGTCACAATTGACACTGACAATGCGGCAGGTACACGATCCGATCTGATCCAAGGCGGAGACGTGCCGTTAAGTTGTCAGTGGGTGGGTCTCCCCGTCTCCCCGTCCGTCCCTCTGTCCCTCTGTCCTACAGCTCCTGCCCCAAGCGAAAGATTAATTGAACGTGCGCCAGAGAGTTATTAATCTTGTCGAGCTTAGGCGGCGGCAGTGCCTGGGCCATTGTTTCTAAAATATTGGATGCACTTCCACTGCCACTGCCACATCCCTCGGTGCGGTGTCAGCTAATGGGGGCCGCCACTTGAGCCTTGATTGCAGCTGCCGCAGCGAGAGAGACAGAGAGACGGAGAGACTCTCTCTTGCTTCATTTTCGAGTCTTTTTTTCGGGTCTCCCCTAATTTGTTTATGGCCTTGATAATGCAATTTTTTACTCGCCACAATCGGGGGCAGGGGCAATAACATAAATATATTCAGTGATCTGCCGGGATCTGCTGGGAGCAATTACCGGGTGAGCCATATTTTGTCACTTTTTCTCTCGCTCCCCATCTCCGGCGTTGGGTGAAAGTTGAGGCATTTTTATGGCAGAATATGGTTTCGATTGGGGAATCGAGTGTACAGTACCTGCCTGGGTGCCGCCTGAATCGAACAATGCCCGGCCATAGTCTCTCTGTGGAAGTGGAAGTGGACCCCACCCCTAGGGCTACTGCGTAGCGATGAGCACATGCCACATACCACATACCACATGCCAAAACTTGCCACAGTAACTCAGAAACTGCGCAGCTGCTCAGCTATTTCACAAGGCACCGAAATCGAAATCCAGTTCCAAAATCAAAATACTCGCATGACACACACCCCAAAAACAAACCCAAAGAGACCTTAACTTCCACCTAAAAGTAACGTCTTCACTGTCTTCACTGACAATAGACGCCGAAGCGGATCAAAAATGGCGCAACGAGAATGTAACACCTTGAGGCAAAGCCAGAGACGGAGAAGGAGACGGAGACGGAGTCACCACCGAACTGGGAACCGGTACGCGGCATGTCACGGAGGGGAAGTTTCTGATTTCTATGGAACACCTGGATGCGAATCGCTGCTTCGCGTCGCCTCGAAGGTGCACGGCTAATGAGGTTCCTCGATAAAAAAAGGCGCAAGTTTCTGTTTTGACGCAGCAATGTCTGCAATCTGGAAGGGGTCCCCATCGCTCCCCTTAGTGTGTGTTTGAGTCATACAACATCATATCAGCCCGGCTTCCTTTGGCAAATGCAAATAGACCATGCGATCGGATCGGATCCCCCCCTCCCCAGTGAACACTTGCGTCATCCGCAGTCCATAAACATTCAATTGGATCGTTTCGAGCTGGGGAAAGGGTGCCCGTTGCCATAGCCGTTGCCGGAGGAAGTGCACACCTTGCTCCATTAGCATAGAATTAACCTCGCCGTCTAGTTTCCCACAGTGCCGGCGGACTTGTTTATTAACATGTGACAATTATGCTAAAGGCAGGCCCATCCTCAGCAATGCAGTGCAATCAACCCTAGCCCTAGCCCTAGCCCTAACCCTTGCCCTTACCCCCACCCCAACCACGTTATGATTTTCACTTTTCTCGAGCCTCAACCCGATCTCGATCTCGATCCCGAACCGGATGCGCGGCTCAAGTGATCCATCCGAGTGCTGTGCAAGGACCCAGGGATCGCAGCATTATGCAAATCCGTATTTGCCACTGCCACTGCCACAGCCACAGACAGTGTAAATTACACTTGGACATGCCACGATGCGGATAACACCTGGGCCTGAGGCAGAGGCAAAGGAAGGAAGGAAGGAAGTCGAAGGTGTTTCCCACAGTACTTAGGGGCTATGTGGTGGAGGGCTAGGGGACTGCTCTTGGGGACCGGAGATGTGCAATGGGAAAGGTCATCTGAAAAGACTCTAAAAACTAAGTTAATGGCATAAGAATCCCCTTAGATAAAGCTCAAAATCAATGAAAAAGATACATCCGCAGTTACCAGTAAACAAGGCTGGCAATCTGTATCTTTTATCTATCTGCAAAATAGTCTCTGAATTTAAACAGTATTTAAGTCGAAACAATCAGAAACGAACACCTACTTATATCTGAACTAAATACCAGTGAAAAAGTGTATCCAAAAGGAGAACCATTGCAATAAGCAGCTCAGACAGAAGTCTGAGATTCCTAAGAGATTCGTCCCAGCCAAATACTACCCCTTTTCGTCATTCCTTCCTCTTTAGATACAGGTATTTGCCTTGCAACCCATTCAAATCCATATAGTCCAAGATATGATCCAAGATTGAATGTATTTTTCAATCAAAAACAAGAAAAACAAGAACAAAATTCTGGAAAAACTAAATTCACAGTGCGTAGAAATCTCCCGATTGCCAGGATGGTGTTGAGGATGTCTTTGGGTAGACAATCGAGGCTGTCGACAAAGACAACCGATTCGGAGTTCACGGAGGGGCCGACGCCGCGCCACTCGCTGCTGTCGGGACGGTTCAAGCAGAGCTTCGCCTTTCTGTCGCTGCAGGAACGGATGCCCGGGATCATGCAGCAGATCATCCAGCTGCTGCTGGAGAACAGGCCGGAGCTGGTGAAGAGGTTCGGCGAGGAGGTGCGGGACGAGATTCAGCATGTCATCGAGGGCATTGAGCGGCTGAAGAGGGAGCTGAGTCGCGACCGGCAGTTCCTGCTGTTCCACGGCAACGAGCCGGACAAGGACGCCTGGAATGCGTTCATCTTGGAGCTGCCCCGGCACAAGCGGACGTACTTCCGGGCCTGCTGGCTGCACGCCGAGTGCTACCTGTACCGGCGCATCTACTCGTTCCTGGAGAACACCCAGCACCTGGGCGGCTTCGACTACTTTGCGCACCTGAAGCAGGACGATCTGCTGATCAGCGAGCGGGCCATGTGCGCCCTGGCCTCGGCCACCAGGAACCTGCCCAAGAACTTCGAGTCGTTCAGCAATCTGATGCGCATCAACATGTGGAGCAACCGCTACGAGATCCAGCTGAATGCCTACGTTTTACAGGAGGACGAGCTCCACTCCGACATCGATGTGCTGGCCAAGGTGGCGGACCTCGACAGGAACCTCCTCGTGGACCACTCCATCTTCGTGTGGAACAGTCTGATGAAGGCCAAGGTCAAGGGCCGGCGCGAGATCATCGTGGACTTCATCTGCGACAACGGGGGCTTCGAGTTCTTCACGGACATGCTGCTCCTCGAGTTCCTGGTGGAGCACGGCATGGCCACCCAGGTGCGGCTGCACGTCAAGGCCATACCCTGGTACATCTCGGATGTGCTCAGCTCGGACATTCTGTGGACCATCAACTACCTGATCGACCACCCCGACCCGCTGCTCTCCACGCTGGGCCTCAAGTGGGCCCGCCTCATGAACGACGGCAAGATCGCCATCGCCCCCACGTCCCACTTCTGGACGGGACCGCAGCCCTACTTCGTGATGATCGACTCCGACCTGGAGCTGTACAAGATGCTGTCCGGCGGCTACCTGGCCATCTTCAAGGGCGACCTCAACTACCGCCGGCTCATGGGCGACTACATCTGGGACCCCAATGAGGAGTTCATCACGTGCCTGCGGGGCTTTCGGCCCTGCAACATATGCGCCATGCGGACGGTCAAGTGCGAGGTCGTCTGCGGCCTGCCGGAGGGCAAGGCCGACGACCTGCTGAGAACCGATCCGCAGTGGATGACATCCGGGAACTACGGCGTGATCCAGTACACGGACAGCCTCAAGTGCAACTGCTATCAGGTGGGCAGACTCTCGGGCCTGTTGCACCTTCCCATCCAGCGCAACTTCAAGGTGCCCGAGCCCGAGACCGAGACCGATGAGAGTCAGCAGCAGCGCCTGAGCCGCAAGAGTCGCCAGAGTCACCTCAGTCGCCAGAGCCACAAGTCCTAGGACCTGCCTCCCTGGGAGTGACACTTACAGATGTCTGGCCAAGGGGCCAAGGCGCCGACTGCCCAATCAGGCGGATCGCAGCTGGCTGGGATTGGAAGCTCCTCCACGTCTCAATTTGCGCTGCCTATCACTGCCCGCCGGCGTAGAAAACGCCTGGATAAATGGTGGCAAATTTGTCAGCGTGCGCGCGCGCACAGGCACTGCCCCTGCCACACGAGTGTATTCCCCAAATCAAGCCGCATCGTTACACCCACCGAGGGGAGAGGGTCTGCCTGCTTGTTAGCCCCAACAAGAGCCACCTGCCTTTCTATTAACCATTTCTGTGGCCAGGGGATCGCCATTGCCCGGCCAATCGGCGGCTGACTAATGCTGTTGATTTTATTGATGGGGCGCCCAGCCGCTGCGGGGGAGGAATCCCAATTTGGAAAAGGAAAGTCCAGAGAAGATTACAGGGTGCGTGACAAGTGTGTGGCGTGAACAAAAGTTGGCCCGAAGCGAGGTCTAAAGGAAAGTTTATTGACTGGGACTCGTTTTTGTAAACCGAAATCATTAAAGTGACACTTTCCCCTCCCTTGATGGAAGACTAGAAAAATTCCCAAGATCTGAATCGTTTTTGCAGTCCAATGCCCAGCAATGAAACAATTACGTATTTCTTTTCTAGCCGGATGCATCTTTCCAAAAGGAAACTAATTTGTGCTCGCTGATCATTTGGCCAAGATGGCAGTCCGCTGCTCTTGAATGAGAGTCCTGCCAGTGGGACTCCCGTCCACGCAGAGCTTTCCCAGTAACTTGAGACCTTATCAACAAAAAGTAGCAACCAGGAGCAGCCTTCGCTGCTTTAGATCTTGCTCAGTCGCTGGGTTAAATTATTTTACTTGACTGCTTCCAAGTGAGCAAGCCACCGATTTGCACAAAGTGAACACTCTCACAGCTATTAAGAGGCTATTCGCTTTGAAAAGAGCAACATGAGGCCTTGTCCCGCATTCTGCAACGCAAATCAGGTACAGTTCCCCGAAAAATCGACAGCAATTAATCACGAGTACTTTCTGCATTGCAATGCAGCCGCCACGAAATGGCAACCCGAACTCGGGCGAATTTATTTTCCCACCGATTGGGAAGCCACCCCAAAGTCGGACAGGACCTACTGCGCAGCTGCAGGATAGCACCGGGAGGCCACAACAGCTTCCATATGCTCGGCGGTGGGAATGATGTCCACTAGGCCCAAGGTGGCGAGGGGGGTGGGTTGAGTAGGGTTCGCCCTTGAAAGCGGCATCAGGCAACCGGCACCCGGCAACAGGAGCAGGCACCCGGCACGGCACCCGGCACCCGATACCAGGTTGCTGTTGACGCCTCTTCAGTGCCGGTGCTTTTGTCTGATTTGCTGTTAGGGGTTGCTGGAGAACTTTTCCCACCATTTTGTCGGTAGATTACGGCTTTGATTTCCGAGCCACCACCGAGCCCCTGCGCAGGTATGCGTGATGGGACCAGCTGGCAGTCCAACAGCCCAGCACAGCCGGCAACGGAAAACAAGGCTTTTACTCTGCGGAAAGCACATGGCTATGGTGTGGAATCCCTCTGAGAACTATGGGTATTTTCCATTACATATTGAACTTCTACCTTATCAAGCATTGCACCCCAGAGGTCGATTGGGAAATGCTTATTTTGGGGGCAATCGGAACGTGTGAGTCATGTATCGTGAGCAAACTATTTGCCCAAGTGGAAGTGGTAGATTTACGGGTCACTCCCGCCTAGTTTACGGCGTGGATGATAAGCAGGAAATGCTCCGCTCTCACTCTGGACACGAGCACATAGCCCACTGTACTCTGTGCCCCGTTCAGCCATTAGTCCGGGGCCACTGAAATATGGGCGAATTAAATTGAGCTCAATTTGAGTGCAATTATCGTTGGGAGTGCAGGGACCCAGGGACCGAACCCCCAAAACAGTTGACATAAACCTTTCGCCAGCAACTCTCCTGCAAGCCTGCCGCCAAAGGCGCTGACAAGTGGCTAAGCTCTAGCCACAGCCACGGCAGCAGCGACTGTGGCAACGACAGCGACAGCGGTAAAAAGGTCAACATTTCGTAATCAGCTTAGTGGCTTTTGTATGCACGTAACCATAACCATACCCCATGTCATCCTATATTTCACAGGCACCGACAGAGACCCCAGCCAGAGACAGCCAGCCACCGGCGAGCGGGGCCACACTGTCAACCCGCCAGCGCCGCGAGATTGTGGGCCAACATCCAGGCAACAGTTCGCCAACATTCGCCAACTGACCAAGTGGTCCGGCTCAGGCAAAAACTATTGGTAGTACGACTATCACCCGCTAACATTCAAATTCAAATTTGCTTGGAACCAACGCGTCGGCCACCGACAAAAATTAGCCACAGACTTGGGCGCTAATCTGGTTTTAAACTACGAAAATGTCGACGTCTGCGTCCGAGTCTGCGTCTGCGTCTTGGCCTGGCTCTGGGTCTGTCCTGTCTGCTGCTGCTGCCGCCGCCGCCGCCGCTGCTGCTGCGATGCGGGTGTGTTCACGCAGAGCCCCGGCCTGGCCTGCCTTACTTGGCCTGCGCCCAGCCGTTCGATTTTGCCTTTGCCTCGCCTCATGTCCATCGCCGGCTAACCAGTTTGTGTGTGTGGGGCACCCGCACCTGGCCAACTGCCCAACATACGACTCTCCAGCCCCAGCCCCAGCCCCAGCTCCAGCAACTGCCCAGCTGCCCGATCATGCCCTATCCCACGTTTGCCGATCGCTCCTGCCCAGGGCTGAGACCCCAATTACTGAGTTTCAAATTTTACTGCGAGTACTATAACCCATGTAAATCGAGCTGAAGATGCATTGTCCCAATTAAAATATATCTTAGATCCACTTCAGAGACCAGCTATACGGAAAGCCTATGCGATATAGAGTGATCTCCAGATCTCAGAAGCAATGCACAAAGGATTAATTTTAAGATTCTTCTAGAAGCCCGAAGAATACCTTCGAAAATAGCAAATAATCTCAATTAAAATACAAGATATTTCTGGTTGGACTTCCCCTGCCCCTTCCCCACGTCGCGGAGGAGGAGTGTCTACAGATCGAAGTAAATTGAGTGGCAAAACCTACGACTACGAGTATGAGTACAAAGTATCCTGTTTTACCTACAGCTATGTTTGATATGATTGCTTCTACTACCATCCGATCCGATCCGTCCCCTGCAAGACCCGAGCGCCCTTGGGCTGGAGAAATCAATTGACTTCTCTTGCGGATCCCTCGTTATCCATTTAAATGCAAATCTCCCAGAGTGGACAAAGGCCTAACTAGAATGCATTTATTTTATTCTCCGGCGTTGGTTAATTTCGTTATGGCTGCTGTTTATTGGAGTGGACCGATTCCGATGCCAATTCCGATGCCGATGCCATCGAGGAGATACTTAAATGTTTATGGTTATTCGCCTGGCGACATGGAGATATGAAAATATGGGTTTACAGC
This sequence comes from Drosophila lowei, assembly GCA_008121275.1. Lineage (NCBI taxonomy): Eukaryota > Metazoa > Arthropoda > Insecta > Diptera > Drosophilidae > Drosophila > Drosophila lowei. The sequence goes on along the minus strand of CM017779.1, from coordinate 15,961,897 downwards.
CTTATGGACTTTCCAGCGGGACAATAAAGCTAAGAAGGCGCAATGCAGCAAATAAAAGTGCACAGATCGAGGTTTATTTGCCATATAATTGAGACTGCTCCTAATACTCGTACAGCCTGCCTGCCGGCCCCACCCTGGATGGAGTTGGCGACTTTAGAGCATATAAAGATTTGTAAACGAATGGAAGTCGCTCTGGAAGTCCTGGGCGACACTTTGGCCAACGATTGATGGTCGCCAGGCAGAAACGCCTTTCCATTTTCAATGGCCAAACAGGTTGCCTCCCTCCCAATGGCTGGCATTCACAAATACCCACGAATACCCGCAAAATAGTGCCCTGTAATTCGTCTACTCAACGCCAGAGTGTGATTTGCTGATTAGCAACACTCTTTCCGTCATATTCTGAAACCCAATTACAACGGCAATGACGGGACCCGGGCCGCAGACAAGACAAACGGCCAAACAGTTGCAGCACCAGTCCCCAGTCCCCAGTCTCTGGTCTCTGGTCTCTGGCCACGTGAACACCCTTATGCAAAAACAAATCAAAACAGCATAAAAAGCCGTAAATCTGTGCCAAAAAAAGGAAAGAAAACTCTGCCGGCTCTCGCTCTTAGAGCATGTGCCAAAGCCCGAAAGCCCCAAAACCCAAAACCCAGACAAAAACCAAAAGCAAAACCTCTAGCCAAGACACTTGGCCACTCGAGACGCCGACGACGACGACGAGGACGGCGGCTGCTGTGATAAAATATGAGACAGTGGGGCAGACAGTCGACTGCCGTGGAGAAGAGTGGAGCGGGAGCGGGAGGGGGCGGCCTGGGCGTCTGGGGGAATGGGGCAATGATTCAGTGCAAAAACAGCCAAATAATAAAAAGGAGTCTGCGCAGACCGTCGTATATAACTGACCAACGGACGGACAAACGTCCGAGCAGCACCAGACGCCACCTAGCGAATGAATGGGGAAACCAACCTGTCAGCCAAAGACTCCGATTAGAGATGGGATTCGATCGGCACAAGGCGATGAGTCATAGCTGGTAGTGAAATGGGACAAAGTTAATGTGAATTCGGCGATTTTTGGGTGGAAATTTGAGAGCTGCGATCGTTTATTCATAGGTATTTTGTATGTAGCCTGAGACTTTGATAAGTTAGACGATTTAATGCGTGATTTCTACAAGAATATCACCCAGTACAGCTGATTATATCCCTAAGTAATGAAGTATATATGGAATCAATGTTTATGGGGCTTGACAGATGGAAACTTTTGTGTCTTTAGATGGAATATATGGAATAGCCTTAAATATAAACACTCCACTGAGAGATTTCTTGCGAAAAGATCAAAGAAAGGTCCGTTAATCTCTCGTGTCACGCGTCCATCCCCATTGCCGCCTCAGAGCGTGTCTTTCTTCAGATGCCGATGCAGAGTGGGTTCCTTTTTACGAATGTCATGCATTTGTTGGTACTGTTTCCAATGTTTATTTATTTGCCGGCCAGTGCGCCAGTGCGCCAATGCATTAGAGGCAATAAAATAAATAAAATTGAAATTGACTACGTCAGAAAATTTTGGCATTCATAATGCATGAGTTTTGATTTCTTGGCGACGCTGCCACTGCCGTTGGCCAAATATGAAAAAGGTCCAGTGCGAAAATCACTTAACTCTTTCGGTTTCAGGATTTATGCTAACTACTCGACTTGTTATAATTGGTATATTAAATGATTTAAAAGTCTGCCAGGCGCGCAGCCCCAAACAGAAATCAATTCACATGGGGAGCGGGTGTAGCCTGGGACCAGGGACCTGGGACCTGGAATGGAACTCTGACTCCAACTCCGACTCCAACTCCGACTCGGACACTGTCTCGCCTGCAAAACTGGCTTAATATTATTTATGAGCCCAATGCTCGCCATATCACGTAATAATCACGCACATAAATGGCCAGTTAAATGCCTCTCGGACTGGAACTGGAGCTGGAGCTGGAGCTCTGTGGCCGGTTGCATTTCATATTTCATTTCGAGTGATATTTGCAAAACATACGAGTGGCGCGAGTGGTGCGAGTGGCGGAGAGCAAATAAAAAATTAAGTAATAGATTTTGTCGCCGCGATAACAAAAAAGTGCTAAAATATTTCAAAATGCGTCAAACTTAATTTATAGATTATTTTTTCGCCCCCTCCAGTCATTGGAGACCACCGGGGGATTAATTTGTTGGAATATTCGGTACCGGGCATCTGTAGTGGGAGAATCGGAATGGGGATTTATGAAATGCCAATGAAACCCCTCTCAAGTGCTGAGGTCAGCCCCAGTCTCAGCCTCTTCTGGCCAACAGATCGCTGTCAATTGTGCAGCACAACAACATCAAACAATTACACGAAAATTGGCAGCGATCGATGTCCGTGGAACGCCAATGGGCCGACGTCATACCAGTTCAATCCACAGCCACATCCACATCCATAGCCATGTTGCATGTCCGAGTGAAAAGCATTCCGTGACTGCCAAGACGCAGAGACTCCGAGACTCCGAGTCAGGGCTGAGATGCGGCGAATGACAGTTGAATCACCTTCATTTTTAATGGAGACAAGTGTCAGTAATTTATGCACAATGGCAGAAGAGATCCGCAGAAGAGGAGCAGAGGAGCAGAGGAGATGCTGCACAAACAAGCGCAGAAATTGATGCACAAGTTAAACAAATTAAAATCGATTGTCGGCTATGCTCTCAGGGGCCCGAACACCGAACAACGAAACGAAACTGTGAACCTGAGCTTGAGCTTGAGCCTGAGCCTGTGCTGGGCCCCGTCCCCATCCCCATCCCAGGGTCAGGCCAGTGTGCGCGGGGTCAATGTGAATTGTGTGAAAATGACCGCAGCCATGAGCCATGAGCCATGAGCTCTCCGCGACCCAGGCCGCGTTTCTAGAGTTGTCTCTGGAGGAGTGTAAGCGATCTTGGCACTTCATTATTCACGCGCGTGCTTCGTTCAAGGCTCGGGGCTCTCCAGGACTGCGACTGGGACTGGGACTGGGACTGGGACTGGGTTTGGGGCCCTGGCGGAAATGTCAATAGCAAATCACTTAATTTGTACAGCAATTTTCACCAGGCAGCAATCGAAAAAGAAAAGCATGTAATGCGAAACGTGCAGAGCTTTTCCGAGGTTTTCCTCACGATGTCCGAACTCGATCAAATAATGCCCAAACATTATGCTGGATTATCCCAGTGGTGTTTTCGGACTCTCTTGGCTGTGATCGTTTGTCGTCCGAGAGGCAGGGGCTTCCCACCTGGGCGGGGTCAATGGGGGGTCAACGAAGCTTGTCTTGGGACAAGTTCTTGAGGATTACATGCCCAACGATTGACCTGTGATAAGGAGATTGTGCAGAGACCTTGGGCCACCTAATGAGCTTCATAAAGGAAACCGCATGGGTCGCAAAGTTCTCTTTGTCGAGACAAAAGTACAGCCTCATCGATGGCAGCGAACAAAAGCTCCTGGATCCACCCCCAGCTGGCCACATGTCAACCCTCTCTCCCGCTCTCTCTCTCTCTCTCTCTTACAGACGACACACCCACATCAGGGGCACTGGACGCGTGTCGCTGGTCAGCCCACAATGGAGTTGGAGATGGAGATGGGAAGCTATGCGATAGGAAGCGTCGCCAGTGCGCGTGTCAGGGAACAACAAGTCAACCCGGAAAGCGGACGATCCCAGAGCGAGGTCTGGCAGGACCTGCATGGTGCATGGGGGAAGGTGGAACTGTGAAACGTGCAAAGTGTGGGTCACGTGTCGCATATTAAGAATTGAACGCTGCTCAAAACGTATGTCAAATGTCCTAACCATCACCAGACCAGTGCGGATGGTGAGGGTTAAACCAACAGAACAGGACAGGAACAGGCAGAGGGCGAGGGTGTTCAGGCACCCGTGACGCCCGGGTTCAACCCTCAACCTCGACCTCGAACTCGTCTTTCGTTGACTTTCAACTGTGCGGCCGGCGAGCAATTACGCGACGCAGCTCCGAAGTGGGTCTGTGTCTGGCTCTGGGACGAGGACTCGGAATGGGATGACGTCAAGTAAATAATATCATCAGCGTTTGTCGCTCATTAATGGATCGACAGTAGAGTGCCTTTCGGAATAGCAATCCACCCCTGAATCAGCGCCAAGTTGCCATTTAATGTGGCTTAATTTAATTTTTGCTGGTAGCTGGTAGCCACCAGAGCCACCAGAAGCATCGCCAGTTTTTGGCCAGTTCCCCTCGATTGTGATTTGACAATTGTGGGAACAATATGCCAAATGTCATCCCTCTCACCCTCCCCCTGCCCCTGCCCGATCGACTCCCATGATTCCACCGACTGCTGCCACATGTGCGATGATGCATGGCCTGCTTCCTGGGCGCCTCATGTGGGAACCGCTCTGATGTATGTTGACATACATCATCGATGCATTGTAATAATTTAATTGATAACTGTTTAGTCACTGTTTGATTTCTAATGCCACCCTCCCTGGAACCCTGGGAGGGTCGCCCGTTAATTGTTTTGGGCAGGTCCATAGATTGAAGTGGATTCGGACTGGGGGAAAATTTGGAAAATCATATGCCCGTATGGAGGCGAGCGTGGGAAGTCAATGGGATTGCTGTACTGGAACCGTTTATGAGTTAAGGTGTGATCCGAACAACGAAAGAGTGAGGAATTAGAGCCCCCATTGGACAGGGCAGGAATCAAACTGAAAGGATCTTTCCCTTAAGAAGGTATTTTCTTGCCTTTCACACCATTCTCGTGGGCCATTCTTGACCTTAGATACATATAGAAGTCTGAGGCCGAGTCTGCATCCATTAAATTAGCACTAAATATCGCCCGTTGCTGTTGCTGTTGCTGTTGTTGGGCTCATTAAAAGCCGAATCTATGCATACAATTTGCGGCTTATGTCCCAAAACCTTAAACCTCAAACATGGGAGGGCCAGGGCCAGAGCCAGAGCCAGGCCAGGCCAGGCAGTCAGTCAGGTAAAGGTAAATGGCCCGTCTGAAAGCTGAGACCATTACAGGCCATTACAAAAGGAGTTCGAAACGAAGCCCAGACCAAGTCGAAGTCGAAGTCGAAGACGAAGACGAAGAAATGTTAAAAGCAAGTCCAAACTAATTTCAAGCACCCTCAGGTGATGAAGACAATTAAATATTCGTGATTTAACGATCACTTTGCAATGCTCCAAACTGTCAGGAAGACCACAACAACAACGGCCACAACAACAGCTACAGCCCGACGTCCCGAATCCCATTCCGGCAAATGTAAATGACTTTGAGACGGACGATGGAGCCCTAAAAATTTCTAGCGGCCAAGATAAAGATCACACAGCGGACGGACATGGCCAAGAAGAACTGAAGCAGAGTCTTGGTTTTGCTTGGTTTTGCCTGGTTTTCCCTGGTTTTTGCTTTGTTTTTCTGTGTTTTTTTACTTCTGCTCATCACGAATTTTCCTGGCCAGAAACGGGGGGGCTTGCAGAAACAGGTTATGCACAATTTTTTCGGGCTTTTGTTGTTGCCAATTTGCCTATCAACAAGCGATCGATTAAGTACGCCTACCAGGCCCCGAAAGAAACGGCTCTACGTCTGGCTATATTGGTCACAAAGTCAAAATGTTAATAAAGGCAGAGACTCTGGGGCCTGGGCTAACTGTAAGCCAGCTTCTTGCTTCTTGCTGCTTGCTTCTTGCGGATCTCAGCCGAGCGGTCGACCCACCCACCCACCCACTAGCTGGTGGTCAAGTTCAAGCTGCTGCGGCAGCAGATTCCAATCAGGTGTAATAATTCTTATTGGCAACGCTTCGTCTGAAAGACTTTCTTTTAATATGCCCCGACGACGGAAAGCCTTAGTTCTGGCCTGGGATGGGCGCGTGATGGGCAGATCAGAATAGAGTGGGTATTCCTTCGAATATTCCCTTTAGGGATAGTTGTTCTGGAAGCAGTGATTGGGTCACGCGGCCATCTCTAGACCGTGGAGACTGTGGTATCGCCCGTTTACTGTTAGACGCAGAAGAGCCCGAATTTGAGTTCTCTTTCTCTCTGCGCACTTCGCTTCACGATTTTTGATTGATCGTGCATACTAAACTATAAATCCATCGTGATACATTGGGGCGATCAGGCGAGCCAGCGACTGAGCCGAACGATTCACGTCTGGCCAGGGCCGGGGCCGGGGCCGGGGCCGGGCCGGGGCCGGGGCCTGGCAGTGGGTCTGGGAGCTTGACTGGGGCTGTGGGTGGGACTGTGGGGAGGAGCCTCATTTTCATATTAGCAGGGCAGTGCGGGCGGAAGGGATCGATGGATGGCTAATTTTTCGCATTAATCAGACGGGCCTAATGCAGGCAGTTAATCGTTTCTCCCTTCCTCGAATGCAGCTCACATCTCGTCTGCACTTTGCCTAATTTCGGGCGTCTTTTTATCGCACACAGCTGCAGGCTGAAGCGGTGGCAGAAGCGGCGGCAGAAGAGTTGAGTTTTATGTGCCAAGTGACACCAAACGAGGCATAAATATCTGGGAGATACAACTAATTAGTGGGTGTTTGTCAGCCGACTGTGGGGCTTACTCTGCAGGCAAGGTGTCGCCCCATCTGTGCCCCACTGTGCCCCACTGTGCGGAGCGGAGCGTATCGGAGCGGAGCGGAGCGGCGGAGAACAATAATGTTAAATCAATTCCCCAGGCGATGTCGCACTTAACTCGCTCTCCCCCCCATCTGGGGAGTATTTTTGGCGCTGCCTCTGAGAAATTATTGAAATTTTTACATCAGGCTCTGGAGGTCTGGCAGTCTCCCTCATCTTCTGCTCCATCATCGTCGTCGTCGGCGTCTATTCTTGTATCTGGCGGGCATTAAATGCGATTAAATTGATTCCTCACCAAATGCCATCAAATCGCCAAGTTTGACTTTGATTTTATATCTTTCGTATCGCCGGGGGCTTTGCCTCCCGTCGCCCGCCTCCCGTCTCCACACACACACCCATTGACGGATTGTCCCCCGTTCCCCCCTCCCCACTGCACTTTTATTGCACTTTAAGATTGAATCTGTGGCCGTCGTAAAAGTGTTTTTATTGTTTTACTAGCTACGCACCGGCTGGTGGAGCAGGAGGAGCAGGAGGAGCCGGAGGGGTGCATTTTATGGGGCCAACTAAGCCAATTTCAGCGATTATGGGCCATCATCGGTGTGTTTGCAGCTAACAAAACATAACACGTCATGCGATGCCCAGGGATAACACTTGGCCGGGCTAAGCCCCGATGAAAACATGACATTTATGTGGACTTTGCCGGCTCCGAGGGGAAGGCGAAGTGTAAGACCATTCTTGAGAATGATTTTGTAAACACAACCCACATGCATCGAGAAGGTAAGCTTTGATCCGTACTTTATGGGGGAATTCATCGTTAAAAGAAGCTCCATGGAGTAGAGGGTTCTCCAAGAGCAATCTACAATCTATTTCTTATATTTTTCCATATTTTAATCACTTCTACCCGTTGTCGAGTCTCCTGCGCTTCCATTCCTTCCACTGACAGGCTCATTTGTTTCTGGTGAGCCTTGTCCCCATAACTTCGGAGCAGACACCTTCGAGGGCTACCCAAATCCGGACGTCATTTGCCCCTAGTCTGGGGCAATGATAGCTGCCAACAAGTGTTGCAGACGAGTCCCCGAGTCCCCCTAGGCCAGACGACAATAGCTTTCAAATGTTTCTAATTAAAAAACCAAAGCAAAGGCAAACACAATGCCAAGGTACAAGGCAATCGCCTCGGATCGGATTGGTTTGGGGGCCCGGCTATTTATAGACCCATTCCAGCTGCCGGAAAAACTCGAGGCTCGGTGCCTCTAACTCTCCGTGAAGTGTAATGTGACCGACACACAGGAGACAACAGGAGGCGACAAGGCCCGCATAAAGCGAGCGTATCGAAGGGCAGCAGGGCAGCAGGGCAGCAGGGGAACTAGCTCTAATCATAAGCATTTTGCGATGATTTAGTGCCGCCCAGGCTGCGACACGTGTGGTGTGCGGAGTGTTTTTGGGGATATCTGGCGATATGGCGGCATCCTTTCAAGCTGATTTTTCACACGCCGCCATTCAGTCGTTCCTTCTGCGTATCGCGATGAGCCATGCCATGCAGCCCTCTCTCCCCTCCCCCCCCACAAAAGCATTATAATAATGTCTAGCCTCAGGTTATTTTTTGGGGTTTCGTCATAATTCAGTTTTGGGAGCGAAACACACTCCTCGGGCGCCCCAGAGTCGTCGTTAATTAAGTTGCACCAGTGGCAGAGGCAGCGGCAGTGCTAGGCCTATATATAGTACCCCCCGCCCGCACCAAGTCCACTTCCAATTGAATTGCAACGGGTTGAGTAGTTAATTCTGTTTGCTTTCGACGGCGCCCGGTTAAGTAAGCAACCCCCCGACTGATGGCACACTTCTGCCAGGCCAGGCCATGCCATGCCCTAAACAGGGACATAATTACATACCATGGCACTTCACACAGTTAATTGGGAGACCCACACCAGTCTAGGCGAGTCCAGAGACAGCCTGTACTCCCCCAACTGGCAGCCAAAGGGTTGGACTCGGCCGGTCCCTGGGTTATTGTTTCCATTTGGCTGCAAGCGGGCCTTCCTCCATGTGACCTCGTGTTGTTGTTGATTTTAGCAACTTTATTGACGTTTAACACGTCGGCTACAGAGTCTGTTGTGCTGTTCATAAATGAGTTAACAGCAGATGTTTACATCATTTGAATTGTGTTAATATTCAATGAGGACTCCTCTGGAGTGTCAAACGGGGAGGCTGGACTGGGCATACAATTCATACGACTGTCTGCATTGGATCGCCGTTTCTGGTTCTCGATTTCGCTTCTCACGTTGCTGCTGCTCTGGCTGCTTCTGGCCAAGGCGAAGCAATTAAAATAAGGCAATAATCGATTGCATTTAGCCAGACCTAGCCCAGCCAAAACGTGCATTTAATTGAGGCTGGTAGCAGATTATATAAAATTATATTTTAAATCAAACAGCAAACGGCCAAAAGCAGCCCAAAAATACCAAAAAGCAGCCAAAGCGAACAATTTAAGCCACCCACTCGCCGTGAAGGACGTGGCAGTTGCAACTGCGGCGCCAGCGGCCAGTTTATAACGATCTCTGGTCCCCCAGTACCCCCAAATCACAGCGGCAGACACAGAAAAACAAAACAATGCCAGTCCAATGCTATGGCTGCTGCGACAGTCGAACATAACCCGAGGGCGCCTCAAACGTAAATGAATTTGAAACGGCCACACAATTATATTTTCCGAAAATGATTTTCTAGAATGGTATCGGCTCCAAGAGCTCAGAGCGCAGAGCTTAGAGCCAGCTGATTGGGAGATTGAGCCGATAGGAAGTGAACAGGGACTGGGGACTGGGGACTGGGGACGGAACTTCCTCAGCCCAAAACTATGCCAATATGATTTGTCGCCCATTGAGGGGAAACAGATGCCGATGAAGATGATGATGCAACCGCGCTGGCCCCAAAACAATGGCCACTGAGCACGTGCAGACCTTGCCATAATTTACAAATCCACAAAAGTTGGTGTCCAAAACGAGGAAGAAGCCTGAACCTGGCCAGGTCGAAGATGGTATGCTCTCTAAGGGAAGTATCTAAGTATCTAGAGGCATGTTTTAAGCCACTTGGAGACATGTTCTTATAGGAACTTGCTCGCCTAAGCGGAGTGGTACCCACTGGAGAGTGTATCTTGTGTGTCGATGGACAATCATCGGTTGTGGTAATGTTCGAAGCGCTTTGCTTTTGCTTTTGCTTTTCCTATCTGCAACTCGTTGGCAGCATCTTGCATTATTATTATTATTATTATTTTGATGGGGCCTCTTTTCGCTCTGGTCCGAGCATTGGCTGCATTTGCATCTGCCGCCTGAATGGCTGTGGGGTTGGGTGTCAGAGTTCAATCAAATGAATGGCACCCAGCAAACGTTTAATGGCTTTGATGGTTTTATTAGTCAGTTGCCGTTGCCGTTGCCGTTGGAGCTCCGAGTAGGCCAGCTCCACTGACTCATTAGCCATTGTTGCGATGAAGTTGTTGGGGGAGTTCGGCTCTGGGCCAGCCGGCAGTGATTTCCGCGACTGATTACTGGAATCTGCGGCGGGCTTTACTTTTATTACTCGCATTGGTATTTATCGGGCCGGGCCGGGCCGGGCCGGGCGAAAAAGTTCAAGGTTTCGAAATTAAAAAGTAGCCCAGCCAGCGATCGATCGCTGATGCGACCCCAAGGTTGCTGCGAGTCCTGGGGGCAAGCAGCGATTGGTTGGCGATTGGTGGAGGCCCTGTACAATCCCATTCAGCTGTTGAGCTCTATTTATAGACCCAACCCTTCTTCCAGTCCCACTTCCGATTGAACCAGAGCACACTTCCTCCATGCCACAGGGCGGACAGGTGTGAGGTGGCGGCTCAAATCTCATACGCGTGTCCGACTTGTGCCTTCGTCTGGCTCGTTAGTCGAAAATAGCTGGGCGGCACGACAGCCACTCGAGTGACACCTTTTCGACCAATGCATCTGCACAATTACGAGCGGGGCCAAAGTATCAGATTTCTGGGGAAGGCGCAGCCACCAGCAGAAACAGAAAACAGAAAACACAAAACAGAAAACTCCTTTCTTTTATGCGCCACTGACAAACGGCACATTGCACATGTCCATGTCCATGTCCGTGTCCGTGTCCGTGTCCTGCACTGAGACGGAGATGGAGTCTATGTCGGAGACAGAGACAGAGACGGAGATGGGACACAGACGCTGCTGCTGCTGCTGCTGGCTGCCTGCTGCACAGCTACAATCACAATCACAATCAGTCACCCCCATCAGAAAGGCAGCCTCTGAAACAAAAGGCGTGTGTACGCACATGGCCTAGAGATGGGAGCGTGATGGGAAGAGGTTCGTGAGGAGAATGTAGGCATAGGAGTGGATAGGGGTACAGCTCTCACGAGTGTAAGTACTCTACAGATTCCCTGCTATTTGTATTACCCGTATTTCCATGTCGTGACTCACGACACGGCCCTCCTTTGGGCACCATCTCTAGGCAGGTCCTCTCCTTGGTGCTGGTGCGGGTTCTGGTGCGGGTGTTTCGCCTTGGACACGGTATTGATTTCATGTTGACGCTGCAATATTTCTCTTAATGAAAACAAACAATGAGATGCGATGCGATGCGATGAGGCCGCAGGCGAGAATGCCAGCAGGGCATCTGTCTCCCGGAGGCAGGAGGCAGGAGGCAGCAGACTGGATGGCCATACAAAGTGCGTGTTATTAATATTATTGGCCCACAGGCTGCTCCTGGCTATTGGCCACACAGAGCGACAGGGTCTGTGGTAGGGTAGGGCAGGCAGCAGGCGGCAGGCGCAGGCAGCAGGCGGCAGGCAGAGATGTGTGCTGCCAGATAATTGTGGCAAGCAGGTCGTGCCAAATTCCGCACAAGATGAAGATGGAGATGGAGCTGGCGATGGAGTGGAGTGGAGTGGAGTGGAGTGCAGCGGAGTGCAGATGGAGATGGAGCCAGGCCAATTTAAAACCAATTTAAAGTTTAATGAATTCATAAAGAAATCACTGACTGCACTTTCAAAACATAATCTGCCGACATTCTCCGGTGCCACCACCGGCCACAGAGCACCACCAGCACCTCGTCTTCTACAGCACATGGCGTGCCAAATCTCATAATCAGTCAATAACTTTTGCCGCCTTTGCTCGCACGTGGCCCGGCCTGGCCTGGCCTGTCCTGCCCTGCTCTCTGTGTGTGTATGGGCCATGGTCTCGGTCTCGGTCTGGGTCTCGGACTGGCTCTGGAGGCCTCCGACATCGCCTTGGACTTGGATTTCCACTTGGTTGTATTTTATGAGCAATCGAAGTGAAATCAATGGCATTGCCTGCATACCATTAACACGAAAGTCGCCTCGATTGCGAAATCGCTTGGGGCCATCTCAGCCGAGGAAGGTGCGAAGGAGAGCGGGATCGGGATCGGGATCGGGATCCGGAGAACGAGGAGCGGCGAGGACCCAGCCCGAGCTGTCGCTGCACTTTGATTCGTTAAACAAATTTTATTATTGAGCAGATTTCCAAAGCATGACAGTTATTAATTGCAAATATCGCTTAATTCATCGCTTCAAAGCGACAACACATCGCATAGTTCTCTCCTCGGAGACGGGCCGGGCCGGGCCAATCCTCCAAACAACCTGTAATCACGACACGACGATTCGGGCCCAGGGGAAGAGGGAGGGAAGGGAAGGGAGGGAGAAGGTGCCCCGTTACCAATGTATCCTAAGTTATGGTCGAAACTGTTCCTGTTGTGGTTGCCACAATCAGCGCCAGAGTTGGCTTTAATTTCGCTGGCAGAGTGGCAGAGTGGCAGTGAGGCAGTGTGGCATGGAGGAGCGGAGCTTGTGGCGTGGCCGCGTTGTGTGTTGTATGTTGTATGGCCGAGTAATTTACATGGTTGCATTCCATTGACACTGATCATCAGTTAATTTGTTTCTTTATAGCCCATATGGCTAAAAGTGAATGCGAGACGTTTGTTTTCGGGTCTCTGGGACACTTCTTATCCGATGGCGGATGGCGGATGGCGGATCGGTGCCCTGCCCGTGCAAGAAGTGAAGGTAGTCGAAAGTTCAGCCTGATTGAAAGATGGCAATGAGTTATCGCCACAGTCGCCAAAAAATACTCATAATTGTGGCTTAAAATCGGTTCAAATGTCCCCCAATCTGCGGATTGCAAAAGCCACAATCAGTAAAACAAACCATAAGACCCTATTAATACTAATTGGAGACCCGCACCCCCCCGGATGCTCCCCCGCCGGTCTGTCACAATCAATTTGCCGGCTTAAATGCTACGTCTGCTCCACATGCCCCAGCCAGCAGGCAGCAGGCAGCCACCAGCAGCCACCCACCGCATAATCAAATCATTAGTGAAAGGTTTTAGGGCACTTGATCGATCGGCCAGCTCGTTAAGCCCCCAATAAATGCACTTAGCGAATAGAAACAAGTCAAATATTTTCACAAGCAAACTGCAAGCCCAATCGATACCCACCGATGGCTGCCTCGACAAAGAGATTGATTGTGTTGACTGATGGTGTTGTGGATCGTTCTCCACTCCACGGATAGCCCCGCTGCAATTGGCAAATTTGAATGCTGATGTTGTCGATATTTTCTTCTCTGTTTTTCGGCAACAGTGGCAACTGGAACCCACCAACTTGGCTATCGTGATGGCCCCGTTTTATTGATGGATTAAGGGCGATTACGCGATCTTTGTCAGAGTCTCTGCATAGAAAAAACTATGAGTACGAGTAGCTAAAGGGCCAGAGCCAGAGCCAGAGCTGAGCTTGTTTGCTGTAGCCAATAAACCGCGAGCTCGATCCGAAGATGATGAGGATAGGACTCTCGAGGGAATATTGCGCAATCGATAATCATGGCAGGGCCGGCAAGGGGAGGGATCGCCCCGATCGCGATCGTTCGAATTGAGCTGTCATGTCAGACGGCAGTTAATCATTGCAGCCCATTCGGGCCGAGCCGAGCCGAGCAGAGCAGAAAATACATAATCAAATTAACCGCCAGAAGAGAAGTCCAAGTCGGAGTCGGAGTCAGAGTCAGGACAATGTTGCCAATGTAGGCCACAACGGAGCGAACAGGCCAAGACGATTGTTGTCTAACAATCTCCTATCAAGGGGTATCAAGGGTACGGGTATGTACCGACTGGTGGACCTTCTATTTATGGGGTAACCAGAGAAGAGTATCCCTTTATCTAGTGTCAAGGAAGGAGCTTCCTCCCACTGATCTCATAGCTCTGATACGAGTATATTTTGCCTTATTCTAGAGCTAATCACTGAGCAAATCCCAGTCGAGAGTCGAGAACTGGGACCCCCCTCCGCCTGGCTGGATTTAGCGCTCCGCTGAGGGCGCTCTGGGCGGCAAGTGATTTGATTGCTGGCCATTGCCCAGGGTCCAGGGTTACCAGGGACTCTGCGACTGGCTCTGACTCAGTTCAAACAAGTTGCTGGAGGGGGGAGTGGAGTGGGAGTTATGAAATAATGCATTATAATTTGGCAGTCGATTGCCGGACGGGAGATGCACCTTGTGCTTGCGGTACGGGCATGTTTGTTTCTCTCCCTCTCCCCTCTCTGCCTCTGCCTCTCTGCCACATTTTGGGCTCCCTCTTTGCTTTGCATAATTGTGGGAAACAACCAGCGGGTTTTCGGCGTAGCCGGACTCGCTAAGTAGGCTAAGGTTCGTTATGGCATTGTGGCATGCCTGGCCACTGACTCACTCCTCCTGCCCCTGCCCCTGCCCCAGCCCCCAACCGGCAGGAAGGTTTGATAAATTGTGCGCCTGCTATCGGGCTTAAAGCGAAGTGCAGGCCACATACTCGCACTCGCACTCGTATCGAAGGCGATCGCAGGCGAATCGCTGTGATTAATTCCGAGTCCCAGAACAGAGATGGACCGGCTGGATGTCTGGGTGTCTGGGAAACCTGTTCCACTGCACTTGGCGCCTGCCGCCAGTCCCCAATACTCATCGGCACACACCACACCCAGTTCTGTCGCCTTTTGGCCCGGACTGGAGCTGGAGCTGGTGCTGGTGCTGGTGCTGGGGCGGAACTCGGGCCGGGCCTCATTAGCCTTGTGCGCCTTGCTCTGTCGCTCGCTAATCAATTGTCGCCGTATTAAGGTCGCACTCCACTGCCAGCCACTTGGGCACTACTCCTGGCTGCCCTGTCCTGGCACTGTCTCTGTCTCCGTCTCCGTCTGGAGCTGCTATCAGCGCTGCCATGACACTTTGGCGCTTCATTTAAATCATAAAACAAAGTGAGAAACGTTCGGCTCGTGACGTAAACGACTGCGTAGTGCGCTGCAGTCGAAGAGCCCCTCTCTAGGCGATCTCTAGGCCAGCGACTATCCGAGAATAAGGTGGGACCCGGACCAGTCTCTGCTGACTCTTAAGATTCTTTCACACACTTCCTCTCCGGCCAGAAGCACCTCGCAGTCCTCCAGCGAATGCTCTACACCAATCAGAGAGTCAGTCGAGTGGATAGCATATTGCATTTTTGGTCGCCTTTGCTTTTGCTTTTGCTTTTGCTGCTGTTGCTTTTGCTTTTGCTAAATGTGACACTGAGGCTACTGTTCGTAATGGTGTTGGCATTAAAATGGATTACACACTGAAAAGCGGCTGCCTGAGCCTGAGCCTGAGCTGAGCTTTCGCCCGGGCCAGGCCAGGACCGGGAACGTGCTGGGGAGTGGGGGATGGGGGGCTGCTGGCATGGCCCACTCCTGGGTTGGCACCTGCAACTGCCGGGACTGGTTTTCAGTATGTATATCTTTCGCTTATGAAAAAAAAGGTGTTCCTTGTTGGTGCGTCTCTGTCTGCGTCCTCGTCTCTCGTGGCTTAGTGCAAAGCGGCATTTATTCACGGCATTTCGATTTCAATTACGATACAAATTGTCATTAATGTTGGAAAGTTGTTTTCGCAATCATGGCCCCTAAGATGGGGCAATGGGGCGATGGGGAGATGGGGAGACCTGCGGGTGGGTTGATTTTGATGGAGTGGATAGGATAGGCATAGAATAAAGTGGCAGCTCAACCTGTGCCACATTTGATTGACTTTGAGGCAAACGCAGTTCGGGTTCATAAGGCTCCCCTGCATGCCCCCCCACCCACACCCCTCCACTCTTCTCTGTCTCAACCATTAAAAAGTCATAAACCACAATTATAATTTCCATATCTGTTTCGCTTGTGCACCCAAAAACCACACCTCAGAATCAGAATCAGAATCAGTATCGCCTCGGCTGGCGATTTACTTGACTTGCCACAACAAAATATGTACAAACGAGTGTGTGCGATATGTGCGATATGTGTACGATATAAAAAGTTCTTACTCATAAATAAAACATTTTTTAATTTCCCATAATTTTCGAGCCAGAACAGAGCGAGACGCAAATCAAGAAATTACAAACGAATTTCTCGTGCGAGGAGTGTGCCTCTGTGCCTGAATCGATCGATGATGAAACCCCAGGCTCGGATCGACTAACCTGTGAGAGTGTCTTGAGGCCTACCGAACCCCAACCCCACCCCAACCGATCCCAAAAGAACTTCCGCGACGAACAGCAAACACGGGTCACCGTTATGCCTCAGTGCTGCACCCAGACGATGCGGCACTGTACAGTGTACCGTGTACAGTGTGTACACCTTAAGTCAACGAATCGAACGGACAGCGCCTTAAAATTGTACTCGGATTTGGTGGCTGCGCTCTCAGCGTTCCACATATTGCGTACTTGTTAAAATATGTTTTCGATGATCGCACACAAAACACTGAAATGTGTGCTCTGTTCATTTCGAAAGCGTTGCCCAGAATATGACAGCGGCGACTGGAAGCGGGACTGGAAGCGGGAGTGGGAGCGGGAGAGGGACTTTGACGACGATCCACGATCCACGATCGACGATCGGTGCGTTATTGAAGCGAAACAAGTGTTTAGTCACCCAAACAGAGAGTCGCAGGTAAAATGGGTTCTGTTCTCCGTCTTGTTCTTCGCCTTCTCGGACCCCCAACTCCCCCTTTGAGTCGCTGTCGGGTGTGCAAGTATGTGGAGCGCACCCCAAAGCTGTCATCCGTCAGCGTGGCGGACCTTATTTGGTTAGGCTTCATTGAAGGTGCACCTTTGTTACGCTCAATGAGCGATATGTTTGTAGTCTTTTAAAGGTACGAGTAGCACATCCCCATCCACGTCCACGTCCACGACCACTTTGTTGGCCCCCTGGCGTAGCGAGCGCCTTGAATCATTGCGATCGCGGCGGCGGGTCTGGGTCACTAAATGGCCTGTGCCTGTAGCAACTTCTTGGCTGGAAGGAGGCGGTGAAGGAGGAGGAGGGGAGCGACGAGAACTTCTTTTCCGGGAATTGGGGACATAATTAATGCTTGTCCAGTTTCCGGTACTGCGAGTGGGGCAGGGGCAGGGGCAGGGGCAGGGGCACAACGATCGCCAATATTTCGGCAGAGCCTGGGGAATTTCGAGTCGATCAAGATCGCAGTGCTAAAGCATGAGGCTGTGATCTCCATGCGATCTTGAATTATGGCAGCCAATACACAGTGAAGGATCTGTGGATCTCTACGCGATCTTGGTGAATATATCTGTAAGCAACAATAACTTTATTCAGTAGATCGTTGTGACATATTATTATGTTCTACAAATCAGCTGATCTAATCCGTGGGATCTCTGGATCTACTTGCAGCTCCATCTTTTGTTAATCTTTTCACAGAAGCCACATTTTCAGTTTTCCTCAGCTTCCCCGTGACCCCTCCGAGCCCCAAAGAGTCGTTGATCTGCGATCACCTCAAGATTTACGATCGCTTTCCATAATTTATGTCTGCGTCTCGCAGCAAACCATTTCCAAATACCTACGCCATAATTATGGAGCTCTCCCCGCTCCCCCCCCGAGACGCGTTCAATTGCAAAATCAGCAGCTGGCTCCCACTCCGCTCCACAAGTATCTATATACAGTATCTATTCGATGGATCTGGCTAAGCGCATCTCCGCCATAAACCTTATGACATTTTTATGTTAATGCAACTTTGACTTTGCTGCTCCAATCCCATCCCATCCCCATCCCCATCCCCTATCCGTATCAGAGTGGCGCCCTCCTTGTTTTTATTACCTTTTAAATGTTGCGTTAAGTCCGCCATTAAAACGAGCGACGCCTCGTATGCCGTGCCGTATGCTGTATGCCGTATGTTTACAGATTTGTCGTCATAATTGCTTTTTAATACCTTATCTATTGGCCCGGTCTGTCCGTCCGTCGTCCGTCGGTCCGTCTGCCTGGCTGTCTGTGGCTGGCATCATCATTAGGAGACATTGCCAAGCCGTTTAATTGTTTCGAATGAATTACTGTCGCAAAGCTCTGGGATCCCGTCGGGCAGGCTGCCGCTGGCTACCTAGGGCTAGTCCTCTTATCCGACGATCGCTCAGCATTTACGCATTCGATTAGGCCAAGAGCCAGCCCCAATCCAAGCGATTGGATCTGAGTCTGAGTCTGACAATGTCTCTTGTTCTCCGGGTGTGTGGGAAACCATTTGTGAGCCCACGGGGGGGTGGGGTCCAAGATTTATCAGCGTGATGACTAATGATCGAATTTGAGGATCACACACACAGCTGTGTGATAAGAGCCGGCCAGGGGCCAGGGGCCAGGGCCAGGGCTAGCCCTTTATGCAAATACGGAACGGGCTTGCAGTTATCCATCCATTGTCCCGTCCCAGAGCTGGACTTTTCCTAGCATATCGTGACACCGCTTAACCCCAGACAAGAGACAGCGCTACCATAAATCACAAAATATAAAATTCAATCCGCTTAAATTGCTTAATTATTGGCCGGGTCTTGGGCGTTAAATTTACCTACATAAAAATACGTCATTTGTGGCTGTGGCTGTGCCTTGGCTGTGGCTGTGGTAATTCACTCATATTAATTTCAATTACACTCCGCGTACAATGCAATTATGCGTTGATCAAGTCGCCCGGCAGGCCGGGCATGCCGGGCAGGATGAGGTGGGAAGCTGGCGAGGTGCGGAGCAGAGGTGGGGACTCGGGGAGCAGACTGTCATGTAAACCGAAAATCTGGCAATTTATGTGATCAGCGGCTGCGATTTCAATCAGCCAAAAAGGCGCGCGCGCGGCGGCACACAAAATAATGAAAAATCGGCCAAGGAAGACCGAAGTAGCAAGCACCCTTGATCCCAGCCAGATATACCTAATAGAAGCTATGCGAATGGAGGCAGTTGTAGGCAGGAAAAGGCTCTGCATCCTTCTCTAAGTGTCCAGCTTTTGGGCGGAACTGTTCAACCCCTTGCAAGGGTATGCAAAAAAGGAAAAATTACTCAACACCTTCCCAGAGAGAACGGGGCTGAACTGAACCGAAATGAACCGCTGTGGAGCTGCAGGGCGAGTTTTCCGTCGTGGACGTCGTCTAAGCGCGTTTCAAATTTCTTGTCTGTTGGCTCCACGTCCGACTCCGACTCCGACTCCACCGACTCTGTGCACCGACAATGGCAACGGCAACGGCAGAAACTTTAATTAAAGAACACCATAAAAGTGTCGCCCGTGCGATCGTAATTATGAATTTAATCTCAATTAAAGCGTTTATCTTGATTTTGCATGTGGCCGAGACCGGGACTCGGCCTGGGACTCAGCCTGGTCTGGTCTGTCCCGGTCTCTGGGCAATTTGTTTGCCCAACGGTTGGCCAGTGAATTTATTTGCATTATCCTGGTGGCGCGGCGGTGGCGTCCACCGGGGCACGGGGCACGTTCCTATCGGCGCCCGGCTTTTATTTGCTTGGACATGTGCAAACACCTTTGTTGCATTTAGCAGATAAACATTTTTCCACTTTATGTGGCTGTGGCGCGTTCAACTGCCTTTCCAGTTATCAATTGGTCAGAGTTTTTATCTATTTGTGGCGCATGTACTTCCCTGCGAGTTGTGCATTTCAATTTGTCTTCGAGCGATTAACTTGTTGTCGATAGTCGATCTTTTGTGTGTGTTTTGGGATATGCAGCGCATAGTAGGGACTGTTTACTCAAGGAATCATTAGGAATGGCAGAGGAAGAGCACCTCGCATAAGTCCGAAAAGCTGGCTTCAAGAAAGGCTCGACTGATGCGAGTTTCCCCTGGGATTCCCCATGGATTCAGTTCCGCTTCGGCTTGAATTTGGATTCGAATTTGATTAGTTGTATGCCAACTTAAGCATAATATATGATCTCTGCGCTTGAGCTAACGGGCTTCAATTGGCTTTGACTGGGCCCGAGATCATTTATCAAAGACAGTCCCGACGCACAGGAGACACCTACTCAGAGAGAGAGAGAGAGAGAGCTCCACAAACAAACGATTATTGGCATGTAATTTCCGACTATTAGTAATATTTGCGATGACAACAAGCTGGGCCTGGATGGGCAGGGGCGTCGGTAGAAAGCTGGTCCTGGGAGCCTCTCGGAAATGAGCAGGATGCAGCCCCCCCCCCTGGCACGCCCATGAGCTGGAGGAGGACCTGTACCTGCCGCCATTCGAAGAACTCTTCGGCAAGCTGTGCAAATTTGACGGCAAAAATCAATTTGAAAACGATTTTCGAGGAGACGTAGGCGTTGCCCGCCAAAAGGAAACGCCAATATGACACGCTCAGTGGGGGGGAGGAGGAGGAGGAGGAGGAGCCAATAGAGAGACGGCAACATGACTGACTGCGACCGACGTCTCATGTTACTGAAAGTCGGTTCGTGCCGAGCCAAAAGCAAACCAAAACCAAAGCCACATCCAGATTCAGATTCAGAGCCACAGTTAGAGCCATAGCCATAGCCATAGCCCATGGACAGAGCCAGAGCCAGAGCATTAACCAGCTATCGACGACGCTGACGGATGGCCAAGAGTCCGAGAGCCTCAGTCGGGGAGAGATAAGCGCCGCCAAAGACAAATGCGTCTTGTGGGTTCAGAAAATCGCCGAGATTATTACGATTTTTCATAATAAATTGTGGCAAATCAGGCGCTCTGGCATTATAAGGCATCATTAACAACGACAACGACAACAACGTCGCAGCGGGCGAGGCAACTCCTCTTCGGCGTCGCCCTTGCCCCGCACCATCCATGCACCAGGAGGCACCAAGAGGCACCATCGAGGCGCAAGCTAACACTGTGTAGGCCAAAAGCGTTAACAAGTCGGGCCTGTGACGTTGGAGGCGACTCCACTCGACTTCAACTTCAACTTGAGGCTGGAGTCGTCGTTCATAACTGCAAAACGAATGAGCGAGTGCGCCCAACAAGTGGGAAGTACGTCGTCCCGGCCAGGCCCGGCCCGGCCCGTCCCGGCCAAAGATCAAGCCAGCACCACCAAAGTTGGCTCGGTGCGTGGCGCTCGTCGGCCTCCATCGCAGTCTCTTTGAAGTCCGATGCGACCGACAATACCCAGTCGTTTATGCGCAGAATGTGTACGCGTTGATGACGCTGACGCTGATGTGTGTGCGGTAAGGCAGCAACAACGAAAACAACAATAACAACAATAACCAGAGCGTCGCATGTGCGCAACATCAGCCTCCAATCTATTGGAGCAGAAGGCCTACCCACCTAGGAACCTAGCCTGGTCCGAACTGCACCCAGCGCCAGAGCCAGCGCCAGAGCCAGAGCCAGCGCCAGCGCAAGCCATGTGCTGCATTTACTTGTCAATTTGTTTTTTGGTCAACGTTTAAATAATGAACTCATATTTGCAACTCTGGCCGCGTTTGGCCGCGAGTTGGCCAGAGCTTGTGTTGCTGCACATGCGGCGCATGTCATGTTGCATTATGGTCGACCAGTTGCCACATGGCCGATGTTCGCCGGCTCACATGGAGCGGCAGATCGCGGAGACTCGCTCGCACTTGCTGTAACTCAATTCCAGGAAGGCTTTGACCGGCCGCACAACTAGGAAATGCCAACTCCCAGGCTTCGGAGGGTGGGCACACACACACACACACACACTGCTGCGAGGCTGGGGCATGTACTCGTACGAGTTCATACGTAATGCGGTAAGGTGGCCAGTGAACCGGGTGTGGCATGGCAGTATCTGCATAGGGGATTCCGGAAATAGAAAGTGGCCAGACCACAGTGGGAGAACAACTTCACATCTTTCCGAAGGAGAATCCTACCAAAGTCCAACAGGAAAGATACGAGAACCTTATTCCCATCCTAAGAAGTACAAACTCCACTTTGGTCAACAGAATGTTCTATATTTTTGCACAGAAGTCACGCATTTTCTCAGCTAAAAGGTCAGTTTTCAGTCAACGTCTATGATTCCCCCATCGAAATGAACTATAAATTTATATTACGAAGCTGTCACTGATGATAGGGACTCCTCGACTCCACAAAAACGTTTAAGATCACCATTGGAATATGGAATATGGATATCTGAATCACACCCAATGGACCGAACATTGCTTTTGGCGCCAGCCTCACTTCACTTCACTTTTCTCGCCTGGCAATCCATCCAGCAGCAGATCAGCTTGCGAGATATCACAGTCTTGGCATTGGACTATATAAAATAGGGACAACCAACACCCACCGGAGGCCCCAAAGGCAGCACCGATTCCGATGGCGATACAATCGGGCGTCACTGGCGACGCCATCTCTGACAGATTTGACGTCTCTGCCGGCAAGCGGCATGCGGCAGGCGGCACTGCATTCTCATAATTTGTATGCAAAATATTGAAATAAAGAAATCAGCCCGAGACCTTTCGGCTTGGGGGCGTTGAAGCTGCAGCATTGTCAATGGAGCAGCGCAGAAACATTTTCAATATTTCAATATTAAATTTGTTAATGCGCGGCCTGAACCTGAGAGGAGGCATGGACTTGGACTTGGAAGTGGAGCCATGGAGTGGATTGTGGCAGGGACTGGGGTAACTGGAACTTGGGGCTTGGGCTCGGGCTTGGGGCTCGGGGCTTGGCCACTTGTTTGCATCAATTTGAATTTTAATTGAAAATACCGTCGAATGCGGGCAGTAAGAGAAACACGCGAATCTGGCCCGCCAACGGGGACTGGCGCCAGTTAGCTGGGGTTCTGTGGAGTCATGTGGGTGGATACACCGGCAGACCTCATTTGCTGCGGCTGGTTCCGTTTGGCTCTCAGCATTGGCATTGGCAGAAATGCAAATTTCAAAAGCAACAAAAGATAGCTAATTAATTAGTCTTTTCGTATGTTGATCATAAATATGAACTGTCCTTTCTGGTTAATTTGCTCAACTCTTTGATTAATAGAGGTCGACCCAGACACAGACCTAGAACAGCGTCTAACCGCTTATCAAAACACCATCAGAATGTTCTGAAATATACAGCCGCAAGAATGGAAAACATTGTTTAATGTGGTCTGGCTCTGGGTCTGGAGTCTAGGACTAGGACCCCACTAATATGCCGGACACACCCAATAAATTCCGAAGAATGCTCAATCCTTTTCCCATTTCCAGGGAAGAGGGACCTGGAGCTGGAGACGGCAGGACTTAGGGGTTGCAACTGCAGTCAGAAACATCAGAGCCATAGCGCGAGGATAATGAACCCCAGTTTACAGCCAGAAAGTGAAGCGAATGAATTCATTAGGGAAAAAAGAAACTACGGGCCGGCCGGCAAGGGTCAGAAGGGGCAACTACCATTTGACCAACTGTTGTGGGCCCGAAAATTGATGAAAAGTGACTGCTTCGCTCTGGAGAGGAGAGGAACGTTGCCGTTGCCTTTGCCGCTGGCACACGAACGGCACACGAGGGCGAGGGGGCCTGAAGCCTGAAGCGTGTCGTGTTAATTGCCACTAACTAAGCGGGTCGAGAGCGGGTCTTATCGGCATTGTTTGGTAGGCGTATGGGGGCAGAGTCAGAAACAGTCGACCATATGGCTATCCTGGCCCGAACTGGGCCGGCCTGGTCTGGTCAGAAGATGTATCTATTTTGGGCAGTGCTGAAATTAATTACGAGCTGACCAAAATGTGATCATCATCATCAGCATCGGGCTGCCGACAGTGGCAGCGGCAGTGGCAGCCGGGGATCTCAATGAAACCATCGAAGGGAAGGCTAAGGCGAAGGCTCAGGCTACAAGGCGAAGCCGACACCTGATGTTTGATTTGATAGCCAAAGACTCGACTCAAATTAGACCCTCGAGAATTTACGGTTTCACTTTCAGCGCTCAAATCAGAACAGGTAAACGTCGGACGATAAGCAGACGGTCCGACAGTTGTGCGTCTCGCCGAGCCTGTCGATAAGGTTAATTGCCCCCTCCGCAGGCTGTATCAGGCCTCGCTTTTACAATCTTCGAGACTGTTAGTTTATGGAGTGTGGCCGACACTTCTGTATCTTCTTCGGGTCGTTAAATGCATCTCAGAGTCTCGCTCCGGCCGCAGCGGAAACGGAAGAAAGTCTTTCGCCCGATGCTCGCTCCGCTCATGCATATTTCAGTAGCTCGGGCTAGTCGAGTACGTCAGCTAGGCAGAGATGTGGGGCCAGTCGGGCAGCGGTCGATCATAAGTCGCTGATCGATTTGCATACCGCTTCGGGGGCCCTTCTCCGCGCATGTGTTCTGCTGGGGCCCAACACGTGAATGGGTTGCAACACTCCACACAGCATATATTTTCATAGAATTTCGATTTGGGATTGCCAGAACAAGTCTCCAAATGCATACGTACCCGTTCGCCCTTCCCCGAGCACAGATCAGAGATGCTCCTGGGCAACGAACTGCTGTCGGTGATGAATGCCAATGGATCGTAATAGTCGTGGAGCATTACCTACCCGACTTATTGCACCCGAAAACTCTCACAGCGATCCCCAAAGCAGAAGCAGGCCCACTTTTGGGAGAGCGAAGAAAGTCACATACATAAATCATTTTTGGCGTAGGCCGGAGCATCAGTTCCAAGCCACCGAATGGAGATGGCTATTTTTGGACATCGAGTCGCATCTTTTGTAAGCGCTTTGGGGCGGTATAATCTACGGTGCGGCACGGTGGAGCCGGCATACGGGTATATTTGTAAATGCTACCGCATCGATTTGCGTGCGATGTGTGTCAAGTAGATGCAATCGATGGGCGGACGATGGAATGGAATGGAATCGATTTGCCTGCAAATTAACGAATCGGATATGCCCGATGGACGCGGGGACTAGGCGGATGGGCCCCGTGGAACGGGTGGAGGGAGCGGGAGAGGGAGATGGGAGTGGGTGGTGCAGAGTGGGACTCTGAGGGACTGGCCACGAAGCTACCCGTCTACCCTTTGAGTGTGTACTTAATGCAATATTTATAACTCGTCCACTGCTCATAAGAAATTCAAATCGGAGATGAAGATGAGCACCAGATGCCGAGCAGGAAGCAAACGTAATTTTCGTGTAGCATATAAGGCCACTAATTAAACTGATTGCAGACAGAGGCCGACAAGAAGCGCAGACGAAATCATAACCACAATTAACCGTTTGGCCGGGATCGGGACGCCAAACATGTCAATGGCAATCAGTGGGGCAGCCCTGAGGCGATCGTGGTTGCCCATGTCTCTATGTCTCGCTGTCTGTTCTGTCTCCTCTGCGATCATCCACAGCCACATCCACTACAACGATGACGACGACGATGATGATGATGAGCAGAGGAAACACAAAGCGACATGTCAACTATAACCACCCATCGATCGGGCTTGTCGACAACTAGGAAAACTACAACTGGCGAACGACAAGTAACAACATTTATCAACGCTTGGCGATCTACAGCATCGAAGGCACGAAGCGCAGCCCACTGGGAGGGGGAGGGAGAGGGAGCTGGGGAGAGGGTGATGGGTGATCTTCATCAAGTTGATGGCCACAGGATGGAGTCCGGACTGAGGCTTTGACTGCACTTAGCGACTACTAACGCCACGTTTCTCTGGTCTCTGGTCATGTAACTCAAAACTGCAGCCCAGACTGGAAGGCTAGAAGACTAGAAGAGTAGAAGAGTAGAACCTTTGCGGTCTGTGGGACCCGCTTTACAGTTAAGGTCGCTGATCGCTGACAGGTTGGCAATGCCAATGCCTGGAGACGGTGTCGAATGTTGGGCACGATCATTTGCATGTGGCGCGGCATAAGGCCAAGTCGGCGAGCGTGGAGCGGGGGAGCGGGGAGCAGAGCTCTGCAGATGGACAGTTGTCGTGGCTGGGCTGTCAGTCGGCGGCGCAATTTCTCTCCGGGTTTTGATTTATGCAATGCGATCGGCGATCGCACATCGCTCACTTGTCGTAGTCGTCGTCGTCGTCGTCGTCGTGGTCGTCATCATCTGGCTGGATGTTCCCCGGTGAGGGGGTGGAGGGGGGTGGCCCAGAGATCATATCTTCTGCTCCACATCAGCGCTGCGATTAAGCAATATGTTTTTGGCCATGTTGAAGCATTTGGCAGCAATAGACTAACCCACACTTACACCCGCCCCTATCTGCAGTCGGATCTCTCTCGGGGTTACGAAATCCAAATCCAAATCCGAATCGAAATCGAAAATCGCAAGTCGCACAGCGCTGGCAATGGGGATGGCGATGGCGATGGCAATGTGTGTGCGGGAGAGTTACCAAGATTAATGTTGATGCTTTTTCAATTACAACTCTGGCAGCATACAAATTTGGAGTAAAACGTAATCGGCCGTAATCTCAGACGTCCTAAACGACCGAACCGACCACGACTCCTCGACTCCTCGACTCCTCGACTCCAGCCTTCCACTGACTGACTGCCTAAGTGGCTGCTGGCTGCCTGATCTGAGCCCAGCCCGCTCCGCTCTGCTCTGCTCCGCTCCGATCAGCTTGGATCGGTTCAGCTCCTCGAATCCACTCCACTCCACTCCACTCGGTATTGGATTTCCTAATGTTTGTTTTGCATGAGCTTTTTGTCTTTCTTTCTTTTTCCATTTCTGTGTGACATGCGCCGCTCGCTGATTGCCTCCTCCTCGTCGTCGTCGTCGTCGTCGTCGTCTTCGTCTTCGTCGTTGTCGTCTTGGTCTTGCTCTTGGTCGTAGTCGCAGTCGCAGTCGTAGTCGATGTTGTTGTTGTTGTTGTCTCAGCAATTACAAATGCCGCGACTTGTATCATGGCCCGCCATCGATTTGTATGGCATGGAATTGGAATCGAAATCGGAATCGCATCGCATCGCATCGGATCCCATCCTATCCCATCCCATTCCATTCCATCCCATCAGGTGAGGCTCTCGTATGCTGCTTCCATCGATCGCATCTGGCTTGGCCTGGGTGCTGGGTTGCTGCTTGCTGGTTGCTGGGTTGCTTTTGTCAAATGCAATTTGTTATCGTGTTGTTCGGTCGCCCGGCCGGACTAATGGGGAATAGGGTACTGCGACTCAGGTGGCTCTCGATTCAATCAAAAGGATTTGCATGCACCGAAGCGCAATGAGCTGGCTGACTCTGACTCCAGCGGTTGGCTCCGAAAGAATCGATGTGATTCTCTGCCTAAGAACTGATTATGGCCAGGACAATGGGTAAGCCAAAGGATGCCGCGGCAACAATAGGCGGCACAGATCACAGAAGCTGGCGGAGGAACGGCTCTTCGTAGTAGGTCACTGGGTGAGGACAAGGCCTGGTCGGGCAGACAATCGGGCGACAGGTACACCGAGTAGTCGGCGATCAGTCCTGACTTCCCATTGTCTGGCCCGCAAGGTGTTTCCTCACAGCTGATTCGTTGCGACCAGTTCTATCGTGTACCCCCGATGATTTTTTTGCAATTGCACAAGAGACGCGCTCTGATTACCAAGGAAGTGAAATTATTGTCCATTGTTTGGCCCGAAACCTTCCAGGAATGGTCCGTTTTTTGTGGGCTGTCTTATTTATGGTCAAAAGGTGTTGCTGTCGCTAATGGTTCGATCATTGCGATCCACATACGATCCACTGGGAGTTCGTGACCAAGCTGGAACGAACCCGTACCCGTACCTGTCGGGGATTAAGTCTTATCAACACACAAACAAATACAGTGCACGGCTCTAATCAAACACCCTGCAGTCAGCAGATAAACCTCGTCTGGGTCTAGACTCCAGACCAAATCAGCGAACTACCGTCTGGCAGGATGGCATGTCAATCAACAAGGACCGACCTCGATAAGCAGCCGTCGTCACTACGGTTATCACCTGCACTTCGTGGATGCCTGCGCATGCGCCGAGATCCGTTCGGCAAATACTGATGAAAGGCGAAAAAGGATTGGAGAAACCCCAGAGGGACCCGGAAATGTGCAGTGTCGCAGTGTCGTCTGTCCCGGATTGGAGGGGCAGCTAATTAAATGTTTGCACTGGGAAAAGGTGCAAATTTCAGATGTTCAGATGGCATATTGTGGGGGCGGGTTAAGAGGAAGTGCCTGAAATGGAAAGTGCATGATAAATCGGTTGCCTGTTTGCATTCGGCAAAGGTGTTTTCGCCGAGAACTCGATATGCCCATTGTGTTCCCCTCTATTGACTGAGAGGGTTGGGCTGCTGCTCGGCAAATTGTCACAAAATACACGAAGCACCGAAGGAAAGAGGTTTGCTTCCTGTTGAAGAAATGATCCCTGGATCTGGCCCTGGATATGTCTTTCTTGTTGGAGAGATTGCCTTGTTCGTGGTGATTTTTGTAGTTTTATTTTCATAAAAATAGATGTTCTTAAAATTAGTAAAAGTCTTAACAACAGTTGTGTAACATAATGAGAATACGTGAGTAAAAATAGTCTGTTAAATAAACTAGAAAACTAAATGATTAAATTTGGTCAAATGCTGCTGTGATGATGGGCAAATATACATGAACTTAGGATCTACGAGAGCTATAACTGATATAAATAGAGAGTTGTGGGAATAATAGTCCTAACTATAGCACCAAAACCGAATCGACTTAAGGATAACTAATGTTAACTAGCATCTGAGTGGATTTATTGTCTGTAGTTTGGTCTTCGCCAGCGGAATGTCTCAGCTTCATTTGGGCACAGTCAACGTGCCCCGTCTAGGGTCGATATCGCTCCCGACTACGCAATCGTGATGGTGCAGTTGGAGGTGGAGTGCTTGTTGAGGAGCGACATGCGAGAGAAGGACTTGTGGCACACCTGGCAGGCGTACTTCTTCACGTCCACGTGAGTCTGCTGGTGGGCGCGCAGGTTGGAGCGGTCGGCGAAGGAGCGCGGGCAGTCCGGGCACTGGAAGGGCTTCTCGCCGGTGTGGGTGCGGATGTGGCCCTGCAGCAGCCAGGGGCGCGAGAAGGCCTTGCCGCAGATGGGGCACTTGCAGGGCAGCGTGTGGGTGCGGATGTGCATCTTGAGGGCTCCGATGGTGGTGTACAGCTTGCCGCATTCCTCGCAGGAGTGCGTCTTCTTCTCCTGGTTGCATTCGGCGGCCGGGCAGTGGAACTGGCGGTGCTTGGACAGCCCGATGGATGTGGAGTACATCTTCTGGCACTGGTCACACTTGAAGCGGTAGTTCTTGGCGGCGCTCGAGGCGGAGCTAACGGCGCCACTGGCATTTGGAGCACTGCTGGCGGTCAAGTAGGCGTAGGATCCAACGCTGCCGTTGCTGGAGCTGGCACTGCTGCTGCGGGCCTCGTCGAAGAGGTGGAACAGGGCCGGCAGGGGAATGTCGTTGCGCACGGAGAGATCCTCGGGCTCGGAGCTGGCCTCCGAGCCGGGACTCGAGGGCGGCGTCATCTGCTGGTAGCTGTACACCGAGTGCGGGGAGGCCATGGAGCTGGCCATGGAGCTGGCCGGCGATGGGAAGGCGCTCAGGTGGCTGGCGATGTGCGGCTGGTAGCTGCTCCACAGGGCCGAGATGGGGTTGCATCCGGCAGCCATCACGAATGCCGACTGGTACGGGTTGGTCGTGTACCCGGCCGTGGCGGCCGTCAGTCCGCGCATGTGAATGTCGGTGGGCTGGGACTGGGACTCGGACTCGGGCTGGTAATCCGAGTGCTCAGCTATCGGCGAGAGGAGGGCCGAGCACAGGGGCGAGGCCGATCGCGGAGTCTCCGGGGTCTTGGAGAGATTCAGGACGTATTCGCGCTTGGCGGGCAGTTCGTAATCCTCAAAGTCCTGCTCGCGGCTGGCCTTGCGCTTGAGCGAGAGATCCTGTGGCTGATCCTCTCCGGCGGGGAATGCGGCAAACGACGAGTTCTTGGTCAGGGCCAAGGCCTCCGTTTGCGGGTGCTCCTCCACAAAGACGATGGGGCGCTTCTTCAGCGGGCAGCTCTTGTAGTTGGCAGCCATTGTGGTGTGTGTTGAGAAGGGGTACGATTTCCGTTGGGTAAGATCGGTTGAGAGGGTTCTTCGTGGTAGTTCCGGGTTAGTTCACTGAGAGATCGTTGCTGTGTACTCAACGAGCGCTGAGGTTGGTGTGACAGGTCGAGGGCCGAGCACTCTCTTTTATACGCCAGAGCTCGGGGCTGCTGCTTCTCTGCCGCTCTGCTTCTGCTTCGATTTGGTGGTGGTTCTTCTTCAGACACACATACACAAACACACACACACACACTAGGTGGCAGGCGCACGTGTGCGTTGCTACCTACCAGCAAACGGCAAACAGCAACCAGCAACAACGACAACAACAACAGGCACATCGACACTTTTCCCATACCCTTATTGCGTGTTTCCCATTTGTCGCTCTCCCTCGCTCATGGGAGTTCTCAGGGCCTCTCCTCTACCTGCGCTCTCCCTGGGAAGTACATCGGAATCCACGAGCGTCGAGCATCCAACGCAGGCGCACCCTCCCCCTCCCCAACGGCCCAACGAGAGCAGAGGGCAGAGAGTGGCAGAGAGGCAGGCCAGTGATCCAAGCTCTCGGCTCTCGTAGGTAACTTATGACAGCTTCTCGCTTTCAGACCTCCAGTCACCTCTGCGAGCGATACCCAGGGTTCTCCGATTTCCCCGATTGCCCCGCATCCGTGCTGTAATAACTCGTCAAAACATCTCCTGCCGTCTCCCGTTCTCCCCCTCAGGAGATCGTCAATCTCCTGCAGGTTCGGGCTCGGCAGTGCTCTCTCCTCGGAGCTTCTATTTATAGCCGCTGGTATTTTCCACGAGTCAAATTGGACTCCGACTCTCTGTCGGATTGTTTGGGGTGGTTTCTGCATTCCATTTGCGCTCTAAGTGCATCGAGTACTTGGGCGCACATCTGTCCCTGCAGGCCGGGGCCATAAACTGGAGGGGAGTTGAACCTGAGCAGCACGGGCTTCAAAAATGACACCTTGGCGGAGAGGTGCTCTATAAATAGGGCCGCGAAGCAGTTGATAATGAGCCGAGTGCCAGCTCTAGGCTATACTCGTAGTGTCTGCTGGCTCTGGGGTGCACTTTTCCCTGACTTATGAATCATCTCCAGTGCCTCGTTGAGCTCGATCGATACTATGCGATAGACACAAATTAAAGTTCCAACTCTGGAGGTCCTTGGAGATTCTACAAGACTCCTGTGAACTTACACAGTTACAGTTCTTTTTCCCACGCAATATTTGACTAGACTGAACTCAACAAGAAAGTACAAGATATTCTCTACCTTTGAGATATATATTTTTGAGAGGACTGCGCAAATCGCCTTGCTCGGATGCAAGGACAAAGGCTTCCATGAGAGCTTTTTTAAAGCTAGCCTCAAAATAAAGTCATCAAATAACACGCTACCTATTTCAGAGATCGGAAAACCCAAGGCATATCAAATAGGGCTTACAATTATTGTACAGAAGATTCTTGTATACATACCGTGGATTTACCCACGATGTACTTCGCGAATACTCCGTCGGATCATAGGCCGGCTGGAAATTTTTGATGCCAGTACTATGTACTGCATTCTAAAGTAATTTACGTTCTTATTTGCAATCAATTTAAAAACAATATATTTGTTTGGTTTAATTAAATAAATATGTTATGTAAATAAATTATAAAAGTAAGCAAATTTATTTTTTGTGACTCTGAAAGTCTTGCCAAACTTTCACGCGTGAATTTTATTTAAAAAATGATTAACAATGAGTCAAAAGGTGCGTCAAACTCAGGAGCATTCTGATGATTTTCGAAATTATTTCGATTAAACCTACAACGATTGTGATAAATAAATACAGTACAAATTAGTAGTGTTTTAATTCATCTACAACTTTTCGCAAATAGTCTTATAATACCCTTGAGATAGTTTTCATGACAGACAGTTTTTTATGACAGAATCCTGAAAAATTAGACAATACTATATGCAACGTAAATTAATTTTTTGTACAGTTGAAAACAACAACGTTTTACTCATTTGGTCAGATTTTTCTTATGAAAGCTAGAAA
Source organism: Drosophila lowei (assembly GCA_008121275.1). NCBI lineage: Eukaryota > Metazoa > Arthropoda > Insecta > Diptera > Drosophilidae > Drosophila > Drosophila lowei. The sequence goes on along the minus strand of CM017779.1, from coordinate 15,930,195 downwards.
GTATCACTAGAGAATACCTAAAGTCTGATAATTTAAAAATATATAACAAATATTTCCAAGAAATAAATTATTGAAGACCAAAAGGTAAACATTAGTAAAATATTCTATACAAAAATTCCACTAAATATTTGAGAGAAATTATCAGAATGTTATTGTTGAACTATCTGACGATGCCGTCCTCCTCCCCTGATCTTTGACTGGCGATAGCCTCATCGCACAAACAACTGTTCCACCAACCTCGAGGCTGAGTCTGAGGCTGAGACTGAGGCTGTTACACCGCCCATCAGGACCCACATCTAGAACTTTCCCAACTCTCTCCTCGTTGCCCAAGAAACGATGGCGAGCCTAGGCATTTTTCCCAAGCAGCAGACTGTCGGCTAGAAACCAATTTCCCAGTCATCAAAAAAACCAAATCAGAAGTGCGCATGTTCCAGCGCGGTACACATGGATGAGGATGAGGTTGTTCCCAGGAGAATATTTGTGAAAAAACCAAAGCAAATCAACCCAAAAGTTTTCATAAACCCAGGACGTGACAAAAAAAAAATTCCAACGCGATCGATCCTATCCTATCCGACGATCCTAACTGAAAGCGAAGAATCCCAGGACCGTCAGAATTTCCCTTTCGAACAGGCCACCACCTTGTCCGGATGTGGATCAGCGTTGGATTTAAAGCAATTTCCCGGATTATCCAATTACGAGTCAGCCAAACTCAAGCAAAACACCGATGAGCGGGCCGCGGGAAATGTCCCCGACTCCATCTACCTACCTCTGACGGAATACGTGTGTTATTCCGCGCAATTAACCGCCATGCCAGCTCCAGGACAGTACCTCCTCATCATCACCATGCAGTGCCGCCGCGGAATTGCCACAGGACACAGGCCACAGGCCGCAGGAGAGTCCGACTCCTTTCATTCATCGCCCAGAAAAACCCAGCCACCTTCGGCAGCACTCGCACTTGTCGTCCAATGATCGGTTGAAGTACCTGAACTTCGGATTCCGATCCGGGCTGGTCCGCTCATTAGCATTAGGTAGAGATTGTCCGCATAATTTCCACCCAAGCCATTTTCCATCTTTCATTCATGCGAGCCAGCGCTATCGGAATTTCTACAGGTGCTGCCTGGCTTTCTGCTAATCTTGCCTCTTCCCTCTTGCCAGTCGCCAGTCGCCTGTTGTTGTTTTCCGCAGACAATGGGCCCGTCCCATTTTTGCACCTTGTGCTGGCTCATTTGTTATAGCCGACAATGGCAGTGATGTAGAGACTTCGTGTAGTGTATTGTTGGAAGAGGAGCCAGGCTCGTAAATCTGCAGAATACTGCAGAGAATTGAAACCCACCAGAGATGAAGAGAATTGACAGAAGAAGAGCGAGGGAATGCCGAAAGGGAACCTATAAGACAGGACCAAGATACTAGCGGGAATCCATTTGGAAGTATTACTCTCAAACACTGGAAGGTACTTTTTGGGACAATTATGATTTATTTAATTTATATTTGATGATTTATTTGTATAGTAAATCCAGAAACATTTGTACAACTTGGATATGGGGCGGTACCAGTATCTGACTGGGAGTGGAGATTCTACAGACCTACAGTAAATGTTATAAAGAGTCTTTAAAAGCCTTCCTTTACGTTCATACCATACTATATACTGACTTTATGGGAACTCTGACGAACATTCAGCGGTGCCCCAACACTTCAGTCTCCGCTCGTTCTACCATGGGGGTCCGCTTTGGCTCGGGGAGTTTGAGATAGGGCCTTGTGTAGCATCAGCAGTAGCGGAACTTTATTCTAGGTTGGTTATCCTTCCCTTAGTTTGATCTTTATAGGTTTCTGTACAGTATATTTCGCCTCTATTTTCTTCCCTGAGAGAAGTTTTTCTGCATCTCTCATCTGTATCTGCTTTCACAGCTTTCAGCTATCTTGTCAGTCTTGCCCTATGGCAGTCCCCATCGCGCCATATCCTAACAGCATCTTCAGATCACCGCCAGTGCTCACCTGGCCCGGTGCACCTTTTGCAAAAAGCAATGAATAGAGCCGAGGAGAAAGGAAAGAAAGGAACGAACATTTCGAATACCACCAAAGAAAACAAACTCTAGGCCAAGATATACGATGTGTGATCTCGTTGACAATGAATGGTTGATTGCTACCCCCAGGCCAGGCCAGGCCAGGACCGGAGCTGAGCTGAGCGATAGGGAGAGGCCAACTGCAGCTCCTGCTGCTGTTGTTGTTGTTGCTGTTGGTTTTTGGCACACAACAATGAAACTTCGATCCATAAATCGAAGAGGGGAAGCATGAGGGAAATCTCTGCCACGGGCCCTGGCCCTGGCTCTGGCTCTGGCCCGGGTGCATTGCACAATCAATAGGTCCACGACACAATAAACCCAACGGTCGAACACTGGAGTAAATGTTTTGAAAAGCCAGCGAAAGGAATTGCTTCCAGGAATCCGCCGCCGTAGCCGTAGCCGTTGCCGGCGTATCAATGTCCTTTAGCCAGAAGAAATCAAAAAGTTGGATCACCTGGCCGTATCGGGTTGTCTGTCGGCGATTATGTGCGGGTGCCGTTTCTGTCTCCATCTCCACGGCTACGGGGCTACCTGTGTCCCATTGTTCTCGCCAAATTGTGAATGACCCCCGACCCCAGGACCAGGCCCAGGCCCAGACCCAGACCCCAAACTACCCAAGAAGCTCTATTGTCCTTGGCCTGCACTTGTAGCAGCTGCCTTGACTCCGTCTCCATCCCCGTCTCCGTTTTCGATATCGCTTTGTTCGCGGGACATTCGCGCAGGTTTCGTGCCTATTCATGCTTCGTTATCCTGTCAATGCGACGGCATTACAGCCATTGTTGTCACCGTGCTGTCGTCATCTGCCCCCGATTCCCTCCATCTCCGACTAAGCTGATTAGGGAGCATTGCGTGTGTCCCCTTGTTGGCCATACTAAACACTCTGTTTAGCCCATTACATGTGTCTCCTAAATGCAGTGTATAAATATTTTATAATTCTGTTGCGGTGATTACAACTCTCGACTGAAGAAGAGGAAGTCCTTTAAGAGAACTAGGAAGTAGGACTTACAGCCAATCATTGAAGGACTCCAGGTGGGGGGTTCTTCTTTGTAGGAGTTGTTTTGTATGGAATAGAGTAGAGGTAGAAACTCTTCTGTACTTGATATTCGAAGTGAGACTTAAAGGACTCGTCGCTGAAGAGGGAAAAGAGAAAGAGGATGGCCTTAAACGGAAGTCATTCTTCCTTGAGAGTCATTTTTTGATTGGTATGGATAAAGCTCAGAATTTATCTCAATCCGTACAGTTCTGATATGTTTAGCATAGTGTTCCGATACATTAATAAGGGTGGACATTTTCTCTGCACATTTTGTAGTCTGGAGCAGATCTGGGACACTCTGTGATCTGCCAAATCTTACCCCAGTCTTAGCCACACACAAAGTTATCACAGGTCAAGCCAAAACTCCCCCATTAACAGCATTTTTAACACCTTGGGCATGGTCTTAGCCCAAACAGGAGTTCCTGGGTAGCCTGCAAAATAAAAACCTGAAGAAAAATCAGACCGGGCAGAGGAGGAAAAATCATTGCACCGGGCGGTGACCGGCCAACAATGCCGAGGAAAACCAAAGGAGCGGAGGAAGGACTCGCATCTGCACTTCGGGCAGAGGCAGAGGCAGGGGCAGGCAGCACAAATCAGTTTTGGAAATATTGTCAACTCGGCAAGCGTCGGTACCGAGGCGATGCCGCTCGAGGGTGGCACGTCAGTGGCTCGGAATTGACAGCTGCAGCTCAGCCCGGTTTGGGCCGGCTCCTTTGGCGCGTCTTCGACTTGGCATTGGCTTGGGTTTTTGGCAAGACGTGCATCTGTTTGCACAGACCAGGCCAGGCCAAGCCAGGCCAGACCCGACTCGACTCGGACGTTGACTTACATCTGCGGGCGCACAATGGATAGCGGGGAATAATTCAAGCAAAAGGGAAGAACAACATCCATGATCGTCTCGTCATCAAAATAATCACAGCCAGAGCAGGGGAGGCAGCCAACAATAGAGCACCGTTCGAGATTTTTAATTTTTTTTTTCGTTTTTGGCGGCATGCCGGGCGTTACCTGAGCTCCGTATCCTTTGTTGATTCCCCAGGCATGTCCCTTGATTGTGGATTTCAATGCCCGTTGCCCGGCTGGAGGCTGAGAGGCTGAGTGGTGGCTGCTGAACTCTGGAGGATGCTGGAATTCGAATCGGAAAGGCTGCCAGTGGCTTCTGGGGTAATGCAACCGCAATTGTTTCCTCATTCTTTGTCCTCGATGGCGTTTTGGCATGTGCAAGGACTCGCTTCGTGTTGGGCAAATGAGTTCCGTCCCGTCTTATTGTTATTGCTTATGCAGATGCAGATGCACATTCTTATAGATATGGAGAGTTGCATAACAGCTGCCCAAACACAAAAACACTGGCACCTTATCATGGAATCGCCTAGCGGAATTAACGGAGCAATTGAACGGCAACTTCTTGAAGACCATCTTGACGGATCATTCTACTTTACAGGGTATTTGCATATGCCCCTAGACCTATACCTATACCCCTTCCCTGTAAAGCAAATGGATCAGTAAATTCGAGTGGAACCAGACCATCATCTCGATGCTGTCGATCGGTCTATAATTACATGAGAATTATTTCGCTTGACTCCACCCCTGTGACCCTGTCGGTGTCACTGCCTGAGAGTTATCGGGAAATTTCCCAAACAGAAACTCCCGAATTCGTGGGAAGCCCCTGGCCATCCAGATCCTTCGTAGACTTCGTAGAAATTGCCAATCCTTTGAATGCCCAAACATAATGTGCCCACATTAACAGCCGATCCCCCAGTCCCAGTCCAACCCGGTCATTTATAAGCGACAACAATTAACAGGGAAAATGAAGATTTCACAGGAAATTCTCCACTAACAATGTGCCCAGTTCGCCACCGGGGGATATCTCGCGTATCAACAATTACAAATTATACAAAGAGTTTATCGGGCGGCAATTTCCTGACAAATGATCCCAGATAGCAGACTAGTGCGTTGGGGCGGAACAATCAATCCAACACGTTCTAACGATTTACATGTCAACTTGACAGACAGTCAACGTGGCTCGCGGAGAGAGACAATGGTGTGGAGTGTGGAGAGTGGAGAGTGGTGGCGCTATCCTAACCGGCCATCGATCGGGACAACGACAGCGACAACGACAACGTGTGTGTCCAGGTGTCCCCGTTACTCCATCGATTTCGAATTCTATTTTCGGCTACAGTTTGAAATTGGAGTTTCACTTTCATTTGTCAATGCTGTTTGACACCTTGTTGTGTGACAGCGAGCGGCGATAGTCATCGGTAAACGGTAGAACGGGAGGGTCTGAAGACTCTCCCCAGTCCCCGTCCCAATCCCAATCCCAGTCCATGTTTCAGTAAAGCAAACACAGTTGCGCCAACCGCCAGTCGAATCAAAATTTCGATTATGCTCGCGTGATAATTATGCATGCAATCGTAAGCTTCTCTTTCTGGAAGGCAACGCAACGGCCTCTGCCGCGGACTGCTGTCCTATCGGACGACGACAATCGGTCTCATTGTTTCCGTTTCCCACCATTTCCCATTGTACGAACTGCGTCTTTGGAAATGGCTGCCCCAACCCAAACCATCCCCATCCCCATCCCCATCCAATGTTGTCCAGCTGCGCAGCCCCGTGCGGTAGTAAATTTTATGGTTAACTACGTTCCGGCATTCGTGCTTTTTAACCTTTTTGTGTGCCAGGCTTATCAAAGTTCTCCCCACTCCCCAGCTCCCCAACTCCCCCTCTGACCGGAGCAGAAAAGATCCGATGCTGACCCTCTGTTTGTTTTGTCTCCGTCTTGCTGTTCTGTTCATCGCGGTTTCTGTATGCTAATGTGTGCCAAGTGCTTCGATATTATACAATAATTTTGTGTTTTCTGTTTGCTTCCAGGGGGTAAGGTGATCCGGCCCCAACCTTCTCTGTCTCAGCAGCCCGAGACACTTGATTCGTTTCTCCACCGACGTTCGTTCAGGTCTATATCGAATCTTTTATTGAATCCATACATTTGTAGTAGTCGGAGTCCAGCGGATCACACAGAACAGAACATACGGATTAGAGTAGGAAAATTTCTATAAATCTATATAATTTTACCGTTTTCAAAGCCGAATACTTTTCTTCAAGATGGAAGAGTACTCGCGTGAGCCGTGCCCCAATCGCATTGTGGACGATTGTGGCGGAGCCTTCGCCATGGGCCTGATTGGAAGTGGCTTCTTCCAGGCAATCAAGGGCTTCCGGAACGCGCCCCAGGGCATGGGGCGACGCGTCATGGGCGGCGTGGCAGCGATGAAGTCCCGCTCGCCCGGGATAGCCGCCAACTTTGCCGCCTGGGGCGGAGTCTTCAGCGTTGTGGACTGCACCTTGGTGCGCCTGCGCCAGAAGGAGGATCCCTGGAACTCGATAATGAGCGGTGCCATCACCGGTGGCATCCTGGCCGGTCGCAATGGAAAGGTCTCCATGGCCTGCAGCGCCGTCGTCGGGGGCCTTCTCCTAACAATCATCGAGGGCGTTGGCATCCTCTTCACGCGCATCTCGGCGGATCAGTTCCGCAATCCAGCGCCGCCCGGCAGCCCGCCAGACCCCCAAAGCGGCCTGGATGAGTTCACCTTCGGCGCTGCCAGCGCCAACATATCCACCTAAATTACCGTTTATTTTCTTGTCAGTAAAGTCAACTTAATTATTGACTCCCGCACCAAGTGATTTGATTACATTACAGGCTACAGGTAGGAGGGCGACCACTTCACACCCGTCGTTGAGCAGCGTCAACAATCATAACAGGCACCTGACAGGGGCAAGGACACAGCCACGGACACGCGTCGGGGCATCGCATCGGGAGATATTGGCAAATGTTTACCTGTTCTCACCTCGCCTCTTATTTGCCCTCTGCCACTGCCTCGGCCTCGGCCTCTGCTCGTACCTGTGCGGAAGCCTGCGACTGCGCCTGCGCCTGCGCCGGCGCATAGAGTCAAGTGTGAGGTCTGTGAGGCCCGGGGCCGTAGGAGTGTCCTCCTCGTTACAACCTGTCCACTCGAGATGACCGCACTTTGTGCGTTGAGCGGCCTAATGATGATCAGTGCGCTCGGTTCGCTACCGGCTACTGGCCACAGGCTACTGGCCAGGGGCCACATGTCGGGAAGTTCTCACATGTCTCGCTGCGAGGCAGATTTTTCCCCTGCGAGGCAAAAAACCAAAGGCAAGAATAAACTCCCTAAACACATGGAAGATGTGGGATTCGCCGTGAGAATTGAGAAATTCCTTTGCGGACTCGGACACGCCCGCCCCGGAACATATGTAACGTTGGCTCGTGTGTTTTTTCGAGCGCCGTCTCCCTCTCCGCCGTAATGTGCGAGATGAGAGAATTCTTGCCTTGAGAAATTCCTTTTCGGAGTTTGACACGCCTGGCGCTACGGGAAAAGCACAAAACATTATCATGTGGCACAACATGGAAGAGAATGGGAATCAAGGACTCGCACCTTCGCGTAGTACGTGCTCTGGAAGCGACTTGGTCACACATGTGTGTTGGCTCTGCTCTGCCCTCGCCCTCCCGTGCGCCAGTCCTGCTTGATTTTCCGGTCCCCGCCGGAGTTCCATCACGTGTGAAAACGCGAAGATGAAGGTGAAGATGAAGGCCCTGTTGGCCCTGTTGGCCCTGGTGGGAAAATGCACACTTGGCATGGGCCAACCAACATGGGCCAGGAGAGCCTGGCGAAGTCGGAGGTATGACGGAGGACCACCCTTGGAAAAGACCTGAAGATTCACGAACATATTCCCAGCTCGAGGATGATTTTCCTAGAACAACAGAATAACAGTTAGGAATAATATAATTCCCATGGGCAGACAGGAGGGCAAGGCCCTATTATTGGGTCATTACCTATCAGTTTTAAGTTGAATGCTAAAATACCATTACAAATATTAGATTGGCATCCTCAGTGAAGCATTAGGAATTAGCCAGCAACCTCCTGTCTCCTGTCTCCTACGAGCATCTCTTATCTGTTATCAGTTCCTTGGCCAACAGTCAAGGCCCCGGCTGACCGTCACACCTACGTTTCGACTGAGGCTCGATGGTAGGACTGTCGCCACACATGCCCAACACATGTTTGTCGTTGGCCAACAAAACACCTCAGTGCAAGAAATAAGCACAAACAGAGGATGCTGGAAAGGAAAGGAAAGCAAAGGAGCAGAAACCCTGGGAATCGATGTTTTCGCATGCTGCGCCCGCATGGCGCTAAACGCGAGCCATTCGCCGGAGAACCGATGGAACTGATAGATGGATAATAGTCCCGTACCGTGCCGTGCCGTGCCGTGGCGAGCCTTGGCACATGTCAATATCAATATCAATGTCAAACGTTGAACCAGAGCCGAGGCGCATTAAAGGAATTTCGCCGACTTGCTGGCACCTTTCGAGGCGCATTAGAGAGGGGGAATTCATTTGTTTGCATTTCGATGCGATGCGATGCTAGATTTCGTATGCCAGAAAACAGGCGCCAAAAATCTCATGCATATATGACACACATTTGGTGTGAACAGAACACCACAGAGCAGAACAGAACAGAACAGATCTGAAGCGAAGCGAAGCTGGGGCTGAGGCTGAGGCTGGCAGAACGTTTGAGGAACAACTTTCGGGGCAAGTCTGCAGGCAGACGAATGCATTGATCGCTAGACTTGATTTTAGAATATCTAATAAGGTGCTTAGTGCATAAATTAGGCCCCAGCCCCAGCCCCACACATCGGTCAGCGTAGGTTCAAGGTGTTTTCGCAGCTCCTCGTCGACTGTACCTCCTCCCACTCCCAAAAGCACACGTTCCCTGCTCGTGCTGGGGATTGTACTCGGGATCGTGCTGTGGCTGGGGCTGGACACTGTCCCTGGAATAGCGTTTGGTGCATTGCACCCTGGCCCGAAAGGGGTTACGCCAGCGGAGGGGCTGGGGCCTCTTCCATCAAAAATGTGATGTGTACTGCAATAGTTTGCGGCGCAATGACTCTTTCCGTATCGCATGATCGGTGGCTCGGCTCCATTTACATATCGATAAATATTTGAACCGCATCGATAATCGCTTTCAGTTTTTAGCTGCCGCTTAGTATGCATGCGATATCTCTAGATGCTGGCATTTGCATGTTTTTGGCTGATGAAATCGATGAAATCATCGCCCGAGCAGTGCCCGAAAGTGCGTTCTCTTTCTCCTCTCCAAAGGGAAACTGCATCCAGTGGAGACGACGGGAGTGCCTGGCCCTATCCAGTCCCAGCATTGACCTTAGCCCAAAAACTTCGATGGGGATTCCGATTCCGTTGAACTCATTAATACGGAGCTATCTACCCCCGCGAAAGCACCTCGAATGCAAATGGTCGATCGAATTTCTTTGAAATCCGTCTGCTGGGCAATCTCAGGTGGTAAAATGTATATAATTCGTCTTCGTTGTCAAACCATTTCTTGGAATTCCACAAGAGCTGTTGAAGAGTGTCTGCCAGCTGTCCGAAAGCGAAAGGAAAGGGAAATCGATGCGGTAGGTTATTGATTGAAGAAAGAGGAACCAACCATTGAACCATTGAGCCACCATGTGCACTTACACTCTTGAAGGCGAATACCATTCTATCAAAGCGATCGCTTTTCTTACACACTTTTCTTTAGGTAATCCTCCAGCGAGGAAGCATCAAGTTCTCGGGATTGTATGAGCATAAAGTTCCGTCAAGATTGAACCCAAAAAAGCAACACAATTTGAAACTCTGCAAATCTTGATAGATTACCCATTCATTTAACCATTTGACTATTGTATTCGAAACTATTCCCTCATTATGTGATTGCTTTGGCCCCCCCAAGGGCTCGCTCTGGCTCCCTTCGCCTCGGCTTTGCGCTTTTCACAGTCATTAGGCAAACGGAACGCAAAATCGAAGTCAAATGGCAAATTATTCACTGTCAGGCAGGCAGTCAAGCCGCCAAGCAGCCAAGAAGGCAAGCAGGCGGGCAACGCAAAATGAAAATGCAAATCCGAACAGTGCCGGAGTCTGGCAGCGGCAGGGCAACGGCTGCCACTAGAAAAGTGCAACTGGAGGCAAACGATTGCAGTTAGTATGAATGCAGCTACAAAATATTATTGCCAAATGGTCGCGCCATCGATGAGGCCGCTGATAAGCGTCGGGGAGTCAGGCGAGCTGTATCAGACCTAGACATACAGCCACAGCTACAGCCACAGCTACAGCCATTGTGGTCGGGGCTTTCAAGGCAAGTAGCTCCAGGTCCTAACTGCCGTCAATTGTTGACTTTAATTTGTTTTATTGGCGAACGACGAGCGAAGGAGCGACCTAGGTTCTCCCCCCAAGCCACCGCTTGATGCCGATAACGCTTACTAAGCGGGTCAGGGCTGCCACGTTGTCAGGGCTCATTGTCTAGGCAGGGGACTGGCACCAGGCACCAAGAGGTTCTTCTAGAGTTCACACATGACAGCTTCTAATCGCTCGCCATATGGAAACACACGTCGTATACGCAACCTGAGCAACCTTCTTTGCATAACAATCGACTCGAGAGGCAGCGACAAGTAGCAACAGTCGATTGCTGCCTGATACGTAAAGCCTTTAATGCCTTTAGGAAGTCGCAGAGTGCAGTCTCGAAAGCAGATCAGTGCAGAGCAGAGCAGAACAAAGACTCGTACTCCTATTTACAATAACAAAGGGGGGAAGATCGTGGCCAGAGTTTTTCCAGACACAATAGACAGGTCCCCGCATAGGTCCAATAATAATTGCGCAGTGTGCCTCGCCAAGCCGCGGACGGGGGGAAGGAGACCCACTTATATTTTATGTAAATGCCATAACAATCTCAAGACCCGTCCCGACCGTCCCGACCGTCCGGGCCAGTCGTCTACAGTTACAATTCGGGAAGTCAGAAGTCAGCGGAGAGAAAGAAATGCGAATCAAAAGATGTACATATGTACGACTGTATATATACGTGTATAAAGGCGAGCACAAAGCAAATTATTGTCGAAATGTTTAATGACAAACTGTTGATGCCATGTCACGAACTCTGTCCGAGCCGGAGTCGGGTTTTCCTGCTCTGCGTTTTCTGTTTTCCAAGCCAGACGATTCACGAGTTTGTAACGGATTTAACGTCATAAGTAGGGATATCAGGTTCAAAGACTGGGCCAGCCGATGCCCAGCATCCGCAGATTGGCTTAGAAAGTGCAGTGCCCAAGATGGATGGCCTCTTTCAATCAAGATTGAAGTGGAAGTCAGCCGTTCCTTGCTTACAAATTTGTCAGCCTGTGAAGGGCAAGCAGCTAGTACATATTTATTCTTTTTCAAGTGCAAAACAAATATTTGTCATAAAACAAGCTATTAAGCAATCCACAATCTTGAAACACCCATCAAATCTCGAGTGGGGGGCACTCCACCGAATTAGTTCCCTTATCAATAGTAAATATACTCACAGCAGTGCCACAGCAGTGCCGCCACCACCCACTGCCACGCACTCTTATCATAAATGAGTGTAAAGAAATTTCCATCGATCGATTCGACTCGGTAGCCTACACAACGAACAGGAGCGGAGCGTGGCGGAGCCTGCCATGGCCTGCCCCAACACTGCCGGGATGCCGGGATAGCAAGGATATGGCGGAATCAGCATCCAGCCACAGCTACAGCTACAGCTGCACACGGTTTATGCGTGCCTGGAACTTTTGGCATTCTTATCATTTCCCAAGAGGCGTGTGAAAATCGATGCCGGCCAGCGAAAGCGCGTAGCGTAGTGGGTCAGGAAGAGGAAGCATGCAGCATGTAGCATGAAGCATGAAGCAGGAGCCGCGCAGGAATTTTTACCACTATTTGATTAGGAATCTGGAGAGGAGCCCGTCGCGTGGCACTGGAGGCTGGGTCCCCGTTAGATGATAGTTGATGAGAGGAGCTGGAGCTTTACTCTCTCTTTCTCACTCTCAGTGTGTGTGTCTCTCTCTCTCTCTCTGGTTCTCTCTGAGGGGAATCATCCATCCACCCACATAGCAGGAATTATGACAAAAACAAAGCTTTGGTTCGCAGCTGCTACCCTGTGATGGAGGGATTGATGGGTATGCGTGATAGGGCAGTGAAGCTGTTGAAGAGAACTATCATGCGGCAAGGAAATATCCTTAAAGTCTTTCCTTTAGTAAAGTTAAAAGTTGTACCCTTAAGCTACCTCTAACATTTAACAAATATTTATTTTTTGAATTACTAAAAAGTTGTATATTATCAGATAGAGAGGGACACGGTATCACTTTTTCGACGCCAGCCCCCGCTCTGGGGAAAATCGAAAATCGGGAATTCACGTGCTCGCCTCCTCCGGAACTCTGCGCTTCTGTTCCGGTTTCTACACCATCCGCAAGTCAGTCTCCCGGCTCTGTCTCCCCATGTGTGCGTGAGTCTGCCGCACCGCTTCGCACCGCACAGTGTGCGCGTGTGTGTGTGAGAGAGAGTAGATGTTTGTACGCGCGTGAGTGGAAAATGTTTACCCGTATATTTTGGGGACTTCTGGAGAGGTGGGGACGGGGGTGTCAGTGATGGCAGGGGGTGGCAGTGGGAGGAATGCTGCATGCCGCATCCATAGAACAGCATCTCCTAGTTTAGTATGCGTGATGCTGCTGGCTGCTTTGGTTGCCTGTTCGCCTAAAATGCGTGTCGCTGTGATAATGTGATGTGCTCTGTGCTTGTGTGTGGCGACAGAGGCGCGGCCCTGACTAGCAGCCCCACCACCCACTATCCGAACGGAGAGTGATAGTGAGGGTGAGAGAGAGAGAGATGGGGGAGGGAGAGGGCTGCTGCGAGAGGGTTGGATTGAGTGCTGGACGGACGGAAACCCTCGGTGGGCTGGCGGGTTCTGCGAGCCCGTTACATTTGAGAAGTAAAATCTACGCTATGTCGTGCACTTGAGCCAATCTTCTCTCTCTCGGTGTATAAAAAATATATAAAATTTAAATCCCCAACATTTGTTTGAGGCGAGAGGCAAAAAAACCGAGTCGTGACTGCTGCAAATGGGATTATCCGCAACTGCTCGAAAAGTAGTTCCGCCTGGGATGGGGTGCATGTACATTTCTCCCTTGCGTGTGGGATGGGCTGTGATGGGATGGGATGCTGCTCAAGTGAGCAACTCCAAATCCACCACTCACCTGCCTCTGCTGGCCCCTCCCTTTCCACAGGCGACCACCTCCTGCCGAGCCCCGAGCGAGACACGCACACAAGTGAAAATGTTGAATTTTGGCGCCTTCGTCTACCAGGCGAGCAGCAGCCGCAGCAGCACCAGCAGCAGCAGAGTGAGAGTCGATTGAGCGCTAAAACAGGGCTTTTGCCATGGCAGCCAGCAGCTGCGCGCACTCTCTCGCCGTCTGCGGCTCTCTCTCTCTGTGTGTGCCATCCCCTGTCATCCCCTGTGGCCGTGTGTGCCAGTATGTGAGCCATGTCCTTGATTCGCTTGTGGCTCAAGGACCCTTCTGTCGACTGTTCTCATTTCGGTTTGCCCTGACCTTGTTTCCCACATTTCACTCTCATTCGCAATTCCTTTCCCGTTCTCTCTGTCTCTCTGTATCTGTTCTCTGTGTCGAAATATCTGTTGCTGGGCAGTGGAATGTCGGACCGGAAGTGGAACACTTTCCTCTCGTTTCTGTTGGCCTGTTCAACAGGATGCTTTTTGCGTTTGATTTCAGGGACAAATATAATGATTGATGGAGCCGGTTGCTATGGCGAGAATCTCCATGCGTGAGAGAATGTGGGAAGTGGGCGGACACCCCAACCCCCCTAAGAGTGAGAACAGTTGTTATTGATTAAGTTGCCTGACCTATTCCCCGGGGGGAAACCCATTAGCAGCCCCCCCATGACCCACATGAACTAACCCAGATACTGAGAATTTACTCGCATACTCGTATGCTGAAAAGCTCAAATGTAATCCACAAGTTTTATGAATGGCCATTGCATGGCTGGGCGCTGCCATGAAAATGAAAATCGAAATCGAAATTCGAATTTTGGCTGAGACTAATGTGAAATGCCTCGCAGAGATTTAACATGATAGAACCAGATTTCGTATTTCAATCCCCTCCTCCCAGCACAATTCCACCTCCACTCCCACTGAACAGCCCCACCATGCACACCGCTCTCTTTCCGAGTCGGAATTGGAAGAATTTTTGGGGGGATTAAGGTAGCCCTGTCTTATCAATCGCCAGCTGGCCACAAAAGGTCAAAGGTGGGGGAGCCACTGGGGTGCTGATTCCCCCTGCTACCTCCAGCAGCGTCTCCTCTCTGCAGTGATCTGCACGTTTCGCTCATTTGGCTAACGTGATAATAAAGTGCAAATAATATGCCTCACACAGTCGAAGTCGAAAACGAAAATTTCAGACAATTGTTGGGTCTTTTGATCTGGCAACTTTGATAGCTCTCTGCAGCAGCGTCAGCGTCAGTGGCAGCAGCAACAGCAGCAGCAGCAGCAGCCTGTTGCAAGTTTTCCGCAATCGATGCAACAACAGCAACATGGCATTATCGCTGATGGAAATGCACCTGACGCTGGCTATCATGAGGCTCTGGGAGGCTGTTGCTGTGTGCTGCTTGTGGTATTTGCACGACTTCAGCAGGGGCGTTGGTTGTTGTTTGCACCTAAACTGAGACTGAGACTGAACTGGGACTGGGACTGGTCTGAGTCGGTGCCGGTGCCGGTGCCCCACTTGGTCGATTCTAACGCACCCAACGTAATGTTGTGGGCAGCAGCAGCAGCAGCAGTTGCAACAGAAACGAAACAGCAACCTCCGCAACCAGAGCCATAGCCAGAGCCAGAGCCAGAGCAAAGTGCAACGCCAACCCAACTCTTTTGCCCTGAAGGCTAGTCTCTCGACATTTGCAAAAACCTCCAGATCCAAGCTGCCTTCGACTCCAGCTCGTTATGCGGCAATTACTCGACAAACAATTTTTACCTTTAGCCTCAAGTTCAAATTTCAAAATCAAAATCAGCAGCAAAACCCGTACCCGAAGCTGGGCCAGGTAATTGGTCTCCTCTCCTCAACTCTCGTAAGATTTCCCATGGGTAACCTGTTGGAGCGACCATCCGACCCTCCGACCATCCGACCGACCGACTTCCAGCCAAACACAACTGTAATCACTCACTCAAGCAGAGATCAGACCGGTACCGGGACTGGGACCGGGACTGCGACTGCGACGGCCACTGGGACTCTGGGCCCGATTCACAATCCAAGGTGTTAGCCAGTCAGTTAGTCAGTCAGCCATTCAGTCGGTGCAGAGGGTTCGCATAGGGACACGAACTTCAAATCAAAGCCAGCCTAAGTGCTGGTTTGTGGCCCAAAAGCCACAACACAAGAGGCACAAGAGGCACAACAGCCGCCAAGGGACGACGAGGCGACTAGCTGAATTCGGAAGATTTGCATGTGGCAAACTGCTGGAATGTTGCCCAGACCCGGCAGGGGCCCAACAGCCACACCATATAAATAGTTATAGATAGTTAAGTTTTTTCGGCAGCCTTGGTAGTGGCTGCCACCACCACAGGTTGCTCAGAAGGGCAGACAGCTTAATTGAGATTTTCCGAGACGAATAGTGCTGCTGCTGCTGCTGCTGCTGGTGCATGGAAATTTTTGCGGAATCTGGGTTGCGGCAGGAATGTATGCTTCCCATGGTCACAATGTGTCGGCGGCCTGTCGGTTTTCCTTAAGAAGTTCTCCCAAAGAATAGTGTAAAACCATCTAGAGAACTTGTTTCATCTGTAAATTAACTTTTTTGGAAATTTTTATCAAAAATGTGCCAAAACTATTCATTCCACAGTTCCTATATGGTTCCTATATCTTCTAGGTGACATTTTATAATATTATTTCTACGTCTCCCTCCACTGGCCGGGGATGGGGACTGGCATCCGTCTCTCTTTTCCTCCGTCCATTTAGAGTTGATTTATTTCATATGGGGAAACCCATTCACAATTCCCTAGAAATCAAACATTTCGCTGTGCCCCCTTTTCGGAGGATCGGATCTTGGCCACAAGATTTTGCAGGCCCAAAACATGCCTCGCCGCCCACAAATCTAGCAAAATTGGCTATAAAACGGGCAATTAGCAAACATTTTCACGCACTGCACGCGTCCAAGATGTTCCCCGAAGGAGTGTTGGAGCTCGCTGATGGCCAAAACGTGAGCGAGGCGTGAGCATAAATACGATTGAAAATGGCAGTAATTAACGAGAGTCGAAATCGGAATGGAAATTGGATTGGGATCGGTATCGGTATAGGGATCGGGATTGGAATCGCAATCGGGCGTAGGAGTGTGGGTGCATGAATGGCGATGGGAATCCGAGCCAAAGGCAAACACTCCCCATCCCCATCCAGAGAGCAGGGAGCAGTTCAGCGGCCGTTTTCATAAACATAAAAAGCCAATTTCAATAACATTTTCCTGGCCAACTCCTGGCTAGTGGCGGGCGGTGGAAGGCGGCGGCGGGCGGCGAGTCCAGCCGGAGTGCTTTCAGCATGCAACATGAAACGGCGGCAGCAGCATCAGTCCAGTTGCTGGTGCTACAAATTTGTTGTTGCTAGAATATCGTTTATTGGAACATTAATTGCCCATGTGAAAATCACTTTTCGTGGCCGTTTAACAGAGTTTGCCTCCAGAGGCAGCCAGCTGCCTGCTCTTTACGTACTGTTTCCTTGTTGCGACTGTTTCCCTGACTGAATTTTCATTTTTCCGGCTGCTTCTTTCTCCCCGATTCCAGACACTTGTTCGTGTCTTGCCGTGCCATTTGGTGCTCTGCTGCTCTTGGGGTCGCCTCGCCTTTTGCTCTCGGCTCTCCGCTGGCTTCTGGCTCCTTCTGCCCCATTGCGATAATTGAAATTTGATGTTGGACATTTTGTGTGCTGTTTCCGAAGGTGCTGCTAATGTTGTGGCTATAGTTGCTGGTTATGTGATTTGTGATTTCCAAGTAACTTGCTCTCTGGGAATAATCGAAATTTTATAGATTAGGTTCAGGTTGTTGATGGAATGTGGATAAGCTATCAAATAATGTCGTAATTGTGCTGAAATCATAAAAGATGCAATTACAAATTACAATCAAGCGTTAAACTGATCAATTTATATGATAGAAATGCTAATTTAACGAGTTCAGTGATTTGATCATGAATTCGCACAACAAAATGTGTAAATTCAAACATTTACATTTCCTAAGAATCCATGCTAGGATCCACGGTAAATGTAAACATCCGACTGGCTATTTAGCTTTTTATACACGGTACTGGAAGATTTTTGGGATATATTAGTTTTGTGGTGCAACACCCAGAAGAAAGCGTTTCCGACCCCATAAAGTATAAACAATATACATATATCGTGACCAGCATCAGTCCGTCCGTCCGTCCGTCCAGTCCATCCGTCCGTCCGTTTCGATGAGCGTCTAGATCTCAGAGACTACAAGACTATATGAGCTAGAACAACCAAATGATGTACACAGAATCCTGTGATGAGGACGAGAATCTGGGGCATCCAAAATTTTGGAGATACGAAAACCGAAAACGCAGAACCATAGAAAATTACCATATCTACAAGATTGCCGAATTTGGTATAGATCGGATTATTAATATAGCCACAAGGAACAAATCAATTTGTCCACGCGCTTTTCTTCTCTCTCTCTCTCTCTCTCATACACTCTCATCGTGCAGTGTGCGCTTTCTGTCGGAGGCATACTGACTAAGTATCGGCTAGAAATGAAATTCCCCCTCGTTTTTATGTTAATTTGCAATTTTATTGCATTTCTATTTTGTGTATTTTATTTAATTTAACATTAAACTCTTCCTTAAAAAAGTAGTTTCAGTTTGAAAATTTTCATGGACAATTTCTATGTTCTCGATATGCAAATCTTTGTGGTCTTGACAGTTGTAATGCCTCCTTCAATGGCACTTCACAGCTTAATCAGAGATCACGGCCCCGCCGACCAGCAAGTCACCCGTTGTAACACCTACACTAGAGGACACAACGCGATTGACAGCCTGAACTGTCAACGCATTGAAAATCGCTTGAGTGACTGCCAAAGCTGGCCACGCCCTCCCGCCCAGCCCCACCTAACTGTACTTGTCGTCGCCGGTGGCAGTGGGGCGCGAGAAGGAGCGCGAAAGCTTGGGCACCACCACAGGAGGGGGGCGGGACGTAGAAAAGGTTCCATAATGAAAATGTCAACCCGTTGGCGGGGCTCAAAGTCCACGGGCAATGGGTGGACTGGGGAGGGACGGCAGACCATTACAATACGAGTAGTTCGCAGACTGCAACTGCGAAATATCACGCGTGATTCATCGGCAGCAGCGACAACAACAACAACAGCAACAAACAGACTGTAACACTCGTACTCGCAACACCCACTCACGCACACATACATATGCAAATGGCAACGACGCGCTTTCATACCCTTCCAGAGAGTATGGTGACATTTGCCGGAGGCCTGTGCGTGTTTCTAAACCAAGTTGTCTGTCCGCTGTGAAGCACATTTGATCAGAGATGGGGAAAATTAATATTCATTTATTATTTTCCATAGCCAGAGAATAACCAAATAAAACAGGATCCATATCGGGTCACTGTAAGTCGCATAGGAATGTTGAATCTGAAAGAGTATTTAAGGCTTCAGCCACAGGCCTCTTTTCTCGTTCATGCTTGTTAGAGCAACGCCCTCGTCTGCAGCGGACACCCCGAGAGGGGCTGGGCCAGGGGGCGGAGTGGTGCACTTTTCTTATTTATTAACCCGCCAAAGTCGTAATTATGCAAAAGAGGAACGAGCCAACGAACACCGTACGTACGATGTCTTTTGTTGCTGATGAGTCTCCACGAAGAGGTTTTCCGGGAGGTATCCACCAATTTGATTGCACAATTACCAAATATTTGTCAGGTCTGAAAACGACTCAACTCCGAGTGTACTTGAACTCTCGATAAAGTGTCAGCCAAAGTGCAAGCCAACAACTAAGAGAAACAACACCAACCCCACTGTCTGCTAGAGGCAGCAACACGGTTTGTGGCATTCAAATGAATAAGCAGCGCTTTGCACCACCATCTGATCTGCGCGATAAGCATTTAGAATCTTTGACAGAAATTGGTTAACTTTTTGGGTTACTTCTTGTAGGGTACACTTCACTTTCAAAGAGCCAAAGTAACTCTAGAAATGCGCGCTTGGATTGCTCAGGGTACTCGTATATCACCCTCAAGATACGAATGTCACAAAGCAACAATATTTATTTATTTATATTTCATGTATTTCAGTTGAATTCTTGAGGCACCTAATACTACATATTAACTCTTTTTTTATATTTACATATTCAGAAGCTTGAATTCTTTATGGCAGGAGCTTAAATAAAATCGGTATAGAACTTCTGCAATCCCATACTTGCTATAATCCAAAGAGTGTTCCCAAAATATATGTTCTCGGAAAGGGTATTCAAATCTCCCCTGCCTGAGCACGAACTTTGGCTTTAGGGTGCCGCCAGCATCGATTGCCAATCGCTGGATGGAAGCACAGCGTGACCCGCTTTCTGGGCCCAGCTCAAAGGGCCCCAGCCCGCCTAAGCCTAAGCACAGCCGTAGCCCTACCAGTAGCAGTAGCAACAGCAGTAGCAGCCCCAGAAACAAAACCGAAACCAAAAATAATTTCTGGCATCTTGGAGACGACAATTTGGCAATCATTTGCATATCGATGCAATGATCACTCCAGAGATCTCGGGGGAACGTGTTGGCATTTTGCATATGCTGGCTGGCTCTTCTCCGGTGCCCCCTCTGGCCCCAAAGCCCCGATGAGCCGAGAGATTCATCATCCGCCGAAGAGTTTCCAACTTAATTAGCAACTGAAAAGTTTCCTTGATTCCACCTCCCATTCCACCTTCATGTTGTTCTGCTTGTTTTTACCTCAGTCCGAGGGGGCGCATAATGTAAGCGCAACTGAAAATGAAATCGAAACCGAAACCGAATCCGTATCCGAAACCTAAGCCGAAACCGAAACTGCGAACAAAATGAAGTTCAATGTTTTGTTTTTAAAATTTGCCTAGAAAATCCTTGAATCGAGTCAATAGCCTCGCACAGCACCCATTCTCAATTAATTTACAAATAGTTGAAATTCTTCCGCAAAAAAGAAGCAAAGAAAACACAAGCTTTGGTCAACAACAACCACACGAAATGTAGATGATCATGATCCCAGCACTAGCCGCACTGGGCGAGACGTGTCTCCTTGCGGGGCCGTGTCAAGTCAACGCACTTTGCCGCAGCTCATGAATTTTACTACAACTGCCGCTTCACCTTTACGCACTTTTATCCGAATATTTTGTTCCTTTATCTCGTTTTTGTTATTGTTGATTTCAGCCAATATTATTCATGCGCACATGAAACACGGAAACTTTGTGCGTGAACCGAACAAGAATATAGGTTTAACCAGAGGGGGGCTGGAAAACGCTCCTTCAGGGTTTTGTCAGAGCTTATCCGCCGACAACTTAAATCATTCATTCTTCAGTTTATGCAGGTGTGAAGATCGGATCCAAATATTCCCGTGATGTAATTCATGGCAGTATTGGCGAATGATCGTGATTTATCAAAAGATCGGTAAGATCGGTATCTGGATTAATTCCAGATTCGAGTAAGGCCAAAGCAACACTCTTGCCTGTCGTTCAGAGGCTGCAATACATTACAACATGCCACCTATCGAATTTTGTTTAGCTAATGATATAAACGTGCAGCGAACCTGGCGTCGTTTTCTTATAAACGTGCAGAGCCTCCTAGCGTTTTTTTTGTCGCAAATTATATATTTGTGCAGAGCGCCCCTAGTGGGCCGTGTTTCGATATTTTAAACGATATTTGAATCGAAAAATGGCCATCACCACGGAGAAGTTTCTTTAAAATGAAAGCCAACTCAAAGTGCTCTTTTATTATTTAAGTGAAAAGGGCTTTGCTTTTTGGTACTTAGATTTTTATTAGATTAGATTAGATTTACATTGGTTAAATAGAAGGCAGCCTATGCCTCTGAGGTGTAACTCTTCACTGTCCGAACCATTTTGTTAAATCTAATGACACGCACTATAAAGCTATCCTTAGAATCGTTGTCCTTGGCGTAATAGATTGGCCCTTGTCTTTAAGATGTCTACCTCTGTCTGTTTGCTCGATTCCGTTGACTGGCGGCTAGATTCTCCGCTGCATTGTTTTGTGGCTGATAGGCACTGGTGCATCTGCAGAATAGACCAAGCACCACCTCTAACAAAATCCCCAAAGATTGTTGACTAAAAAAAACACAGAACTACAAAATGAATGATTAATAAATGAGCACGTCTGCGGAAAATGACTCTCATGATTTTTCCTAATCATTCATTTTTTTCAGTATTTTCCGTATATTTTGTATAATTATCGATTATTTTAAGATTCGAGTTGCATTTTAATAGCGTTGCAGAAAATATTCATCAGTTCTCATTAATATCCTTGACACTCCTTTCAAACAATTTCAGTTTGGCGCACAGCTCTAGTGACCAACCAGTCGATAGTATCGGTAGCCGAACTTTCTTCGAATCGGTTATTGGCTCTCTGTTTCGCGCTCTTTCAATCGGTATGTGGTACAATGTGTCTCACTTACGTTTGATGCTTTGACCTTTTTTGCTTAAACCTTATTTTAGCCAATCCAATGAAAGGGACTTCTACAAATTAGTCAATCTTCCAGAAAATTAATTCATCGAACAGTTGGTATTAAAATAATTTCCACGAATATGATGAATCGTCAAGAATTTTAGCGGAGTTCATGTTCAGGAAAGATAAGATGGACCTTACAAGAAAAATACACAAACAGTATTGTTTTCTGCGGTTTAACTCACGTTGTTTTTAAAAAGAGGGGGGTTAAGTGGGCTAAGTTCGGTTTTTCATCGGTATATATTTTGGTATATTTCCGAAGTCAGACGGCCACATTGCTGCTCTCTCTTGGAACGAAAAAATGAGTCGTAATTTTGAATGGGCTATGGAAAGGTATGG
Organism: Drosophila lowei; assembly: GCA_008121275.1. Classification (NCBI taxonomy): domain Eukaryota; kingdom Metazoa; phylum Arthropoda; class Insecta; order Diptera; family Drosophilidae; genus Drosophila; species Drosophila lowei. Next base: position 15,908,183 of record CM017779.1, on the reverse strand, counting down.
ACAACAGTCAAAACAGCCATGGCAAATTAGGCGTGTGAGGCAAATAGGGTGGATTTTACTTTGCATGCGTTGCATGTTCTGCGTCGTTTTGCCTGTTGTCCACACCCTCTTTTTTCTCCCATTACGTAGCAAATGTGTAGTTGCCATGTACCATGTAATAAATTCAGCAAATGTAAACACAAAAAAACACAAAAAACAAACACAGAAGTAAGAAACACAAGAAAACAAGAGAATTAATCTGAAAAGCACAACGAAGGCGCCAATATAGACCCCAAAGTTAAAACGCCCCAGAGCAGTGCATTTATACTCCAGAAATCACGCGTCTCTCGACTCGCGAACGAGAACGAACGTGTTTGGCGGTTCTTGGGGCTAGTTTTTTGTGCTGCGTTCGTTCGGAGGTTCGGTGAAGTGTATAAAAAATATAAATACGAAACGAAATGGGAAACTTTGACGCCTTCGAGCAGGGCCTTGCCAGCCCCAACGGAAACGGAAGGCTGCCAAATGGCCACGGCTGCCCGAAAGACAACCCCAGCGTGGACAACCAGCGGAAGTTCTCGGCGCCCGCCTACACGGAGATTCGCACGCGGCGCTGCAACGCCAAGGCGGCCGCGGAATCCAAGGTGAGGACCGACTCGAAGGTGTGAAAGTGGAGCCAAGCGCCGCCATCGCAGAAAATTTGGACACTCCCCAGTCGGCGAACCATTGATTTTGTGTGGGGGGTGCCTGCGTTCGTAAATGTGTGTTTGTGACCGGCATGGCATGCGTCATCTGGGAGGCAAGTGCAGTAGTAATTGCCTTTTTTCTTTCTGCCCCAATATCTTTAGCGGCCTTTTCCGGCATTTCTCCATTTTCTGGGTTAGCCCCAGCTGTGCGCCGCCACTGCAGTGTTTTTCTTTTCACTTTCCCCTTCGTTCTCATTTGCAAACCTACCCCTTACAAACGTTTTGTTGCCCCGGCAACAGGGGCATGTGTCCTGGAGTTCCGCAGTAGCCCCCGTTTGTTACTTTCGATACACGGCTCCAAAAATTCGATACCCTGCATTCCGCACTGGTAGTCATGCCATGCCGCGAGACGCCTTATCAGGCCCATACGCTCCAATCTCTTTTTTACGTAAAGTGCGAGTCAACGTCGCCGGGCGATGATTCACATTCGTTTGCTAAGGGCGGGTGGGACGTTTTTAGTGGGCGTTGATTTGTTCGCGATAAGATTTTTCGGTGATTATAGTAGTAGAGTAGTCGAAAGCCGTGGGCATTTCTTGGGCTTCAAGATAGGGGGCATGTGAAGCCCGTTGGATATGTAGACTATAATGTTCCTATTGCCTGACTGATGAAATTTTCTCCTGTTGATTTTTTTATGAGTACCCTTCATTCATAATAAAACAAATATTTGGATCATTTCTCTCATGAAACTAAGGATTCCAGATATCTTGCACGAGAGGTTGACAAAAACCTGTATGAAATTTTAAATTAGCTATTTGTATGCGGATTTACCATGCAATTATTTACGATCGCTTCGCTCGACAAAGTTCCACGTGCTAGGTCTTTTCCCATCTTAACAGTTTTATTATCATGGCTAACAGAACGTCTGCGCGTGTTCCCCTTGGTTTATAGCAGGTTAACCTGTTATTAAGCGTCGCGTCTATTGATTTCATTGACTCATAATATAGGAAAATGTATAAACGGTTCCAAAAGCGAAGTCGGTTTCGTCGGAGTTCGTCAGAGCCCCGACTTCCCCATAAATGTTATTTTTCTTGGCTGTTCAAATGAGTCTTTCTTCATTCGAGAACGTGAACATGCACCGAGATAGTTATTCGATAGCCAATCGTTATCTGGAATAGCTTGGATCCTATGAATATGGAAACCGTTATCTGACTCCCACCCTGCTGCCCGCCCTTGGGGCTTTGCAGCGTAATAAGTAGTACACATTTTGTATTTATTTACTCGACTTGTTTTCGATTTTTATCTATTTACTGGTTTCATGTTCAATACGTAAAATATGTAGGGTATACCCTAACTCATGTGCAGTCCATTAAAAACATCGCCAGCGCGTAACTATTGGAACCTCTCCACATCCCTCTCTCTCTCTCTCTCGCACTCTCTCTGTGCCTCCTCACAGAAAAATTTTGTTAACAAGCTAGAGGCAAATGATAATAAGCACGAAATATTATTGTCGTCGTCTCGTTATTGTTATATAATTGAGTTCGTACGGTCAACGGTCAGGCATACTCAAAGCGTGTGTCTCTCAACCTCCCCTATGAATGACAATGCTACCCTGCATTGATGGCTCCTCTCGGATACTTCCCAAAGGAAAATCAATAGGCAAACTATTCCTACACGTGTATGTTAATTACATAGTACCCCCCGTAAATCGGAGAGGTTAAAGTGGGGCTTGTTGGTCAATTGCTACATATATGGCTTCCTTGCCCTCGATCTCCCTCTATCCGTCCCGTCGCTATTCGAGTGTCAGACTTCATATGAAACCTAACTCATATGAGTGGAAGAGCAAGAGCAGCAAATTCTTCGTAGATCGTAGTTCGGTTGGATTTTATGTGATTTACAGAGCACGCTCGACATGATGAACATGGGGGTTGCACGTACAAGTGTCCAGGAAAGAAACATTCGACAGATAGTAGTCATGCTCTCTCTACCATTTTCTAGTGTATCTGATCTTTAAATTTAGATGTTCACTCCACCGAGCGCTCATTGTGTGGATATATGTAATTGTGTTTATACATATGTATAACCGTGCGTCTATGTAGATCTGTTAGTTGAATGTTAATTGGATGTTGAATTGCCTGAACTGTACTGAACTGAACAGAAAAAAAAGGGCAACCGAGTTGTCGTGCACTCGGGGGGCTAATTGATGTTGGGGCTACGATTCGGGGAAACCTTTTGTGGCGAAGCTTCTGCGGAAAACGCCGTGTCACGAGAAATATCTCAACCTATACTATATATATATTGTTTTAGCTCCCCAGTAAACTCAATTATTTTCACACCTGTTGGTGGGTCAGAAATCTATGGAATCACACCCCACTTCCCCGTTTGGCGATTGCTGGCCCCCGCTTGCCTGATAAGTGATTTGTATTGAATATTATGTAGATTTCCAGCGATAAGCTCCGCAGTTTATGTTATTCAATCAATGATAACCGCCTATTAATCGCTGTCTATCCCTCTGGCCCACAGAATGCCAGCTCAAGCACCTACCACCCGGAGAAGAAAGTGCACTTGAATGGACACGCCGTCGCGGCCAGGGAGCAGAAGTCAGAGTGCAAGCCCAACCAGGCAGAGGGCAAGCTCTCACCGGAGAAGGAGCACTACCAGAAGACCTCGTTCGAGGAGGTGCCCATGCACACGGCCTGCCTTACTTACCTGGGATTCTACCTGCTCATGATCCTGGGCTACATCAACCAGCTGCTGTTCGTGCCCAAAGTGGCCACGGAGAAGGGCCGTGAAGGCTACGTGGCCCTGTACGACGCCTTCGAGAGCTTCTACTCCCGCTACGTGTACCGCCGCATTAAGGATTGCTGGAACCGCCCCATCTGCAGTGTGCCCGGTGATGAGCTGACGCTCAAGGACCGCGTGACCGACGACTATGGTTGGAGCTTCAAGTTTACGGGTACAGAAACGCGTTGCCTCAATCTGGGCTCCTACAACTACCTGGGCTTTGCCGAAGCCACGGGTCGCTGCGCCGACGAGTCCGAAGAGAGGGCCCGCAACTCTGGCCTGGCTTACTGCAGCTCCCGCTGTGAACTGGGTAACAATGCTCAGGTGGAGGACCTGGAGAAGCTGACTGCTCGCTACTTTGGCGTGGAGGACGCTATCGTTTTTGGCATGGGGTTCGCCACCAACGCCCTCAATCTGCCATCTCTGCTCGGCCCGAACTGCATGGTGGTGAGCGATGAGAAGAACCATGCCTCGATCATCCTGGGCCTGCGTCTGTCCGGGGCCACAATCAAGGTGTTCAAGCACAACAACATGCGGGACTTGGAGCGCGTGCTGCGCGACGGTATCTGCTATGGCAATACCAAGAACGGAGGCAAACCCTGGTCCAAGGTGATGATCATTGTGGAGGGCATCTTCAGCATGGAGGGCTCCATAGTGCGCCTGCCCGAGATCGTAGCCCTGAAGAAGAAGTACAAGGCATATCTGTATCTAGACGAGGCCCACAGCGTGGGTGCTATGGGCTCCCACGGAAGGGGCGTCACGGACTACTACAAGGTGGATCCAAAAGACGTCGATATCCTAATGGGCACGTTCACAAAGAGCTTTGGCAGTGCTGGGGGCTATCTAGCAGGATCTAAGGTGCGTTCCCCCTTTAACTAATGTTTATTTTCCCTACTAATTCTGCCACTTCTTGTTCCCCTCCAGAAACTGATTGACTTCCTTCGCACCAACAGCCATGCCCACTGCTATGCTGGATCTATTTCGCCGCCCATTGCTCAGCAGATCCTCACCTCCATGAAGACTATCATGGGCGAAGATGGCACTGAGACGGGTCGCAACAAGATCATGCAACTGGCCAGGAACACGCGGTATTTCCGCCGTCGTCTGGCCCAGCTGGGAGTGATAACCTACGGCCACGAGGACTCGCCCGTGGTGCCCATGCTCGTCTACCTCTTCTCCAAGATTGGGTGAGTGCTGAGCCCAAATTACTCCATATTGTTTCATTGCTAATCCCGATCCCGATAAAATTCTCCCTATCAGTGCCGTGGTTCGCACTTTGACCACCCGCCACATCGCCGTGGTGGGTGCCGGTTTTCCAGCCACGCCCATCATGGAGGGTCGCATCCGTTTCTGCCTGTCGGCTGCCCACACAAAAGAGCAGCTGGACTATGCCCTTGAGGTTATTGACGAGACCAGCGACGATCTGGGGCTGAAGTATTCACGCAAGCCACGCGATCCAAATCCGATTGAATACTAGAAGCACCTTCTCATGCAGCCTCACTAATAGGAGCTAAGTGCAAAGAGTGAAGTGAGGAATGTTATGTAGGGGAGGTAATAGCTTCCGCGATTGTCAGACCAAATCAGCACTCAGTCCAGAGCTATACATTTTTGCTGTACGGTTCCAGTATGAGAGTATATTTGACCAAGCTTTAGTTGGTCAGAAGTCGGTGCAAAACTAAGCACGTAGCTTCAGCGCACGGAGGCTTCAATATTTGACTCACTCCTTGCGAAAATCTATTATAGCAAACTAAACTAAACTGCAGCACATAGCTTAAATGATAAACTATTATTAACTATTTAGCATTTACCTCTACGTAGCTGTTATTGTAATTGTAAACTCCAAACGTCTTCTTCTGTGGGCAGAAACATTACATTTCGAGTCTTTTTACTCGCCCGAATGAAAGGGAAATGTATGCTAATCAGGGTTCGGTTATAATACAGATCTAAGCTAAAACATAAGAGACAGGAGAGTCAAGCACCTCGCTTCTAAAACGTCAATGTTAAGCCAAAAAAGAGTCGAGAGCGACGGCGAAATAGTTGTACAACATATATTTTGCTAAATCGTTCAATGCCCATCCGGAGAGGGGCAACGTGCACAGCGTGGCAGGGCATTGTGAGCAGAAACTTACACAATACACAACCTCTTAAATGTAACAATAATAATAATTATGTATTAATAACTTTATTTTTCTATCAAGAAATAAAAAATTGTTGCTGTATGTACATACATATGTATTAAAATTTGATAACTTACCCGAACATTCTGAATTATCCCACTTAAAATTTAATTGAGTGTTTAAAGTGTTATTCAGGCTGCCTTAATATGTATACATAGTTGCTGTTGAGTTATTTTGTACTGTTTATTCTGTGACCTGTCAATTAGGATTTTTCACAGAAAACTTTCCCGCTTCAAATTCAAATACAATTCTGTTTGGTTAACATTGCAATGTTAATGTTAAACTGCTTTGTAAGCAGTGCATAAACAGTTCGCTAGCAGTATGTAAATAGTTCTGCAAGCAGTTCATTTCGGCAGACTGTCGAAAGCTGATTGATATGACACGACCCATCCTGGGCAGAGAAAATGACATGTAAACAACATTACATTACGGTAGCAATACCTGATCGGTCCAATGGACGTGCGTGAGGTCGCAGGATTGCTCAGCTCCTATCGATACAATATATAGCGTCAGGAGGCTTTCGCGATCTAAGCGATACTGCACCCACGTTCGCGTGTATTGCGCCAGCAGCTGGTACACCGACATCGTCTTCCCTCCTGCACCGGCTTTGACCGGGTAAGTTTTCCTTGTTTGCCCCCTATTCATCTTTTCCATTGACTATTTTTTTCTTGGTTCTTCTTTTATTTTGAATTCCCTCCAGCTCTATTGGCCGAGACCGTCTCTGGCCACAAACCGCTATGCCGCGATCCCCTCTTACCCCGCCAGGTAAATTTATTAAGTTATTATTTATTAATTTACTTTATTTAACTCTTCCTTTAATTTTAGCAGGTTGCCCCCTGCGCTGGCCAGGAATACCTCTTGCGTGGCTGCGGACACGGGGCCATGATGCCGTGCGACCTTCGGGACATGATTCCGACGTAGCTCCTCGTCCTCTCGGGAGGTTCAAGGGATGTGCTCCTGGCTGGACTTTGGCAGCTACCGGCTGTCCTGCTGCGGGCCATAGCTATGATGCCGCTGCTGTGTCCCTGTGTCGACAATGTGGCGTCCCGTCCGCTGCAGGGATATAATGTCAGCAACCCCCTCATTCATACGCCGCCGAATCAACCGCTGGGCTTCAGCTTCGACACACGTAAGTGAATCAGTATATAATTGTGTATATATTTTAAAATATATCTTCCTTCACAGAGGACTTATGTATCCTACGGCGTATTCGAGACAGACAGAATCGTCTCCCAGCAGGACAGAAGCGCATCCCCTGCAAGAGCCCGAACCTAACAAGCCGTCGTCATCTTTCGACCTGACCATCGACAACTATCTCAAGGACTTTGGCTTTGGCAACCAAGGGAGGAGCTACGCGTACTACCAGACTCTAGAGAGATCTCGATAATGTTAGATTTAAGGATACGCACTCTATACATTTAGATAGTAGATATAAATGTTTTCAACTTGTAAAATTTTGATTAATAAAACTGAAAAAAGTAAAGTATATGATGAATAAAACTATTTTTAAAAATCATCCAGGGCTTTGTCCTGTATCGGGGAAACTATCCCGACGACAAAAGGCGTGGCACGCCCAGATCGGTGCACAAATAGCGGAGAAAACAAGATTTATATGTCTGGGGAAAATATCCTTGATCCTTGGTCCTTGATAAGGACTCCGAAATCAGGGACATTTTTCCGATCACAGGAAGCCGTCGCACGTCCCGATCGGCCTGAAATAACGGGTAAACAAGATATATATGTCTGGAGTAAATATCCTTGATCCTTGGTGCTTTATAAGGACTCCATAAAATCAATTTTTTTCCGATCACAGGAAGCCGTCGCATGTCCGTCGGGCCTCAAATAACGGAGAAAACAAAAAACTGGCTTTAAAAATGTAGTTCAAGAAATCGCCGATAGGGGCGCCACCGTACAAAAAAAAAAACTCGCGTCAACTGGCCAAAAACTGGATGGGATACCAGGCGAACAGAAATCAGCAAAAGCAACTGTAGATAAATTGCAAAAAATTTCGCAGCATACTTTAGGGGGCACAAAATTTTTTAAAAAAATTTATCGACCTTCTGATTTTTGCTGATTTCTGTTCGCCTGGTATCCCATCCAGATTTTGGCCAGTTGACGACACTTTTATTTTTTTGTACGGTGGCGCCACCTATCGGCGATTTCTTGAACTACATTTTTAAAGCCAGTTATAAGCCAGTTTTGTTTTCTCCGTTATTTGAGGCCCGATCGGGACATGCGACGGCTTCCTGTGATCGGAAAAAAATCCCTGATTTTATGGAGTCCTTATAAAGCACCAAGGATCAAGGATATTTACTCCAGACATATATATCTTGTTTACTCCGTTATTTCAGGCCCGATCGGGACGAAAAATGCCTGATTTAATGGAGTCCTTATCAAGGACCGTGATCAGATAAATGTCCTTGATCCTTCGGTAAGGACTCTAACAGCCCCCACCATACATATTTAGTTTTCTCGTCTATTTGTGGCCCGATCGGGACGTGCGACGGCTTCCTGTGATCGGAAAATGTCCCTGATTTGATGGAGTCCTTATCAAGGATCAAGGACATTTTCCCCAATTAAAAATATTTAGTTTTCTCCGCTCTTTGTGCACCGATCTGGGCGTGCCACGCCTTTTTGTCGTCGGGATAGTTTCCTCGATACAGGACACAGCAAGGATGATTTTTCAATAGTTTTATTCATCATAACTTTACTTAGTATTAACAAATAAACAAGTTGAAAACATTTATATCTACTATCTAAATGTATAGAGTGCGTATCCTTAAATCTAACATTATCGAGATCTCTCTAGAGTCTGGTAGTACGCGTAGCTCCTCCCTTGGTTGCCAAAGCCAAAGTCCTTGAGATAGTTGTCGATGGTCAGTTCGAAAGATGACGACGGCTTGTTAGGTTCGGGCTCTTGCAGGGGATGCGCTTCTGTCCTGCTGGGAGACAATTCTGTCTGGCTGGGGTAGGACTCGGTCTGTCTCAAATACGCCGTAGGATACATAAGTCCTCTGTGAAGGAAGATATATTTTAAAATATATACACAATTATATACTGATTCACTTACGCGTGTCGAAGCTGAAGCCCAGCGGTTGATTCGGCGGCGTATGAATGAGGGGGTTGCTGACATTATGGTCCTACAGCGGACGGGACGCCACATTGTCGACTCAGGGATACAGCAGCGGCATCATAGCTATGGCCCGCAGCAGGACAGCCGGTAGCTGCCAAAGTCCAGCCAGGAGCAAATCCCTTGCACCTCCTGAGAGGACGAGGAGCTACGTCGGAATCATGTCCCGAAGGTCACACGGCATCATGGCCCCGTGTCCGCAGCCACGCAAGAGGTATTCCTGGCCACCACAGGGGGCAACCTGCTAAAATTAAAGGAATAGTTAAATACAGTAAATTAATAAATAATAGCTTAATAAATTTACCTGACGGGGTAAGAGGGGATCGCGGCATAGCGGTTTGTTGTCAGAGACGGTCGCGGCCAATAGAGCTGGAGGGAATTCAAAATAAAAGAAGAACTAAGAAAAAAATAGTCAATGGAAAAGATGAATAGGGGGCAAACAAGGAAAACTTACCCGGTCAAAGCCGATGAGGTAAAGCATGGTGCAGGAGGGAAGACGATGTCGGTGTACCAGCTGCTGGCGCGATGCACGCGAACGTGGGTGCAGTATCGATTAGATCGCGAAAGCCTCCTTACACTATATCGATAGGAGCTGAGCGTCTGTGGCCTGATGGGGACCATCAGGCATATTCCTGGCAATAGCAGGCTCATCCGTATGGTGAAGGTTGCTTGGATGTATCTGGCCTACAGTCTCCTCATCAGCGGCTGTCTCCTGTTAGACATCTACTTTATGCTGGCGCGGGCCATTATGGATGGCTACTTTCACCACAATATTGTCAACGACAACACATGGCTTCCATAAGTCAAATTTTTTTCTGCGTGAGAAAGATTTGATGTGAGATATATTGTTACTATATGTATATATACTACAAGATAGGCCGTTACTTACCTATCCTCCCTTTCCGTTGCGAAATACTTCCTAATGTTGGCTGCCAAGTCTCGAGCATTGTGAATACAGGATTAATATATCGTCGTCGGAGGTGAAGTCAAAATATTCCGGGTCGCTGCTGGCGTTGCCTCTTGCCAAGAGGAAGGATCTTGAATAGAATCGACTGCCTTGCGTCGCTTGGCCAAGCTTGCCACCCTGTGGCCATCGATGGAATGTTGTACCGGGTACCCACAACCAGTGACAACTTCACCGCCGTTGTCCCACGGCCCAGAAATCGCGCCTGGCCGTTCGTTCTCCTTTTTTGTATCAGCCAGTGATGGTTTCGCCGTAGACAAAGACTCTCGCGGACATTATTAGCAAGTGCGCCAACCCGCTGGGCTTTTCAGTTGCATGGGTTATCTTGTCCATGGCAAGCGCGAGCAGTCCATGCCACTGAAAGAGAAAGTTTATAGTTTCATTTAGTTTATAGTTTAGCTTAACAATTGTACATATATGCCTCTAAATCCTATGAATATGGTCCCCCCAACAATTGTCTTCAAAAAGCACTGTGCGCTGGGAAGCATTTTCTTATATCTATACCTTTTATCTAAAAACCTCCAGTTTAAAGTTATCTAGAACGTAGAAATTGTTTTTTCCAACAGCTCCCATTGTGTATAAGAGGGGAATCTTATTGTTAACACTTAAATCCTATGAGTTTTTCATATGTAAATAATTAATGTACATAATTATATAAGTCTTCTCCAATAGCTAAAGAAAATTCACACATGGACACACATACCAAGGGGAGAATATAAGAAGATTCGATTATTTAGAATAAATACTTTTCGCTCTAGGGGATGCACTAATTTAGCATAAAATGTGTACAATTTAAATCTCATTAAACAAAAAAGTTGATTAAGGAATCTATGGCATGGCTTAAACTAACATGGGGCTATCCGCCCTGGCCGCTGCTCATTACCTGATATTCTTGGCGAATATTGAAATTTTATATACCCGTTCTGTGGCGTCTTGATCTTGGGCACTTAGACGAATGGTTTCAATACCGGCAGACTGTTCCGTGACTTCGCCTTCGACGCCATCTCGCCTTTGCAACTCGTTTGAAGCATTGCCACCAGCAGATGATCATTGGTTGGCCACTGCACCTTCTTTTGTTGCTGATGAGGGCAAGCTCCTTTCCTCGTTGGAAAATACTGTAGTAGAAAATATTCGAGTAGCCGTAGACCGTTGAGTGTTATCACCAGATTCGGATTAACTCTCAATTGGCTGGTTTAAGAAATTGGCTGCATATTAAGAAATGGTTAAGCATATTCATGAACTTACCTGATGCAAAACAGGATGTAAAAGGTGAGGGTCTTAATATATATGCGTCGATGGCTTCAGGGAAGAGGCACCTCCTCCGATCCCAATCCCATCGTCGGGCATCGTGCTGCTCATAATGATGGACTGGCGGGACTTTCGCTGAAGCAAATGATAAATGACTCTGATAAATATAAAGCTTGAGAAGTTTGTGATTTGCTAATCGGAATGGCACTCACCGAGTTCGAGATCAACTGATGTGGCACATCAAGGCACAGGAGGCGTTATTTGGCGATCCAATGCTGAGCGCTTACATGTAAATTGTCCATAAATAAGCCGAATCCATCTTCTGTGTAGGAAGATTTTACAGCGTGGGAAAATGATGAAGTTGCACAGCCAGTGGACAACACTACCCAAAGCGGGAACCACCTCAAACAGTTCTGGAACAGGATAAGAGAATAAGGATTTTGTAAATGAAAGATAAAAGCGATGGAGCCGCTCGCCCGCGGGGAGCCCTGCTCAACGAGCTGGTCAAGGCATCTGCTGGATACTGCCAAGACCGGGGATCTGGGTAATATGCGACGGATTGTCCTGAATAATCCGCGCACTCGACTATGATTTGAAATGGATTACTTTAGGTCTGTCTCTTGCAATCAGCGGTACGATGCGTACAAGAAGTCGCTCGATCGCTACCACAAGTAACGCTGCCGCTGCACGGATCTGGCCAAAAAGGCAAGGCCATCGATGTTATCTTTACCAATCACTGACAAGCAAAGAAAAGTTACGTATTGCTTCCTTTCTTTTATCAAAATTTAAAGCACATTATGCAAGTGTGTATAATGTATATATGGAATACCAATGAAATGAAATATAAATGCAATCTGAATTGCTATAATCAATCCAACACATGGACTGAGGGTCCTCCCACCATCCACTGCACAGACTCCAATCTATTGAATAACAATTTTCTAATTAACAGTAACTCATGACATCTGGCCCACCTCCCTCAGAGCCGGTTCCGCCCAGTCCGACCACTCTGCCAAGTAAATTCCAATTGTAATTGTCTTAATTCCTTAAAAGGCCGAGACAAAGGCAGAACACAGATCGAAAGACAATAACATGGCTCCGACAGGCAGCAGCATGCTCGGAGTGTTGTTTTCCTATGGACTTGGGAAATACTTTCAATTTTATGTTCGAAGCAATATTTATTGAGTTGTTCTCGACCATAAAGAGGGGGTCTACATGTAATATTGGGCGACAACACCGACACTTCAAAGGAGGCTGAAGATATTTGCTAAAATTTCGTTTGAAATGTATTTTAAAGTAAATTTGTCCACTTCAAACATGGAAAGGATGGAGAACGAGTGAAAGGAAATTATATTGGTCTAGAGATTTTAGAAAAAACTAAATATTCACGGAAGTATTCTTTTATTTTGAGCAGAATCAGCCTCGACGGGTTCAATTTATCTTGGTTTATTCAAGGCTAGGCTGCTTCCCCGAAGCTGCCAGAATGGAAAACGACAGTGCACCTATGTATGTGTGCATGTATGAACATATGTACAAATATATGCAGATGCACGTGTGGGTGGGTTGGGTGGCAATCCTGCCTGCTGCTGGGTTGAGTAATTGACTACGTGCGTATAAAGTTTGTGCTGGCATTTTAGCCGTACGAGCACGACGACTACCAGTACCCCAGCCGAGTGCCCCGAAAGTGGGAGCAACAACACCAATCAGACTGCCCTTGTGCATGGTCAGGAATGTGTATCTGTGTGCCATCATAAATATGCATTCTGTTGGCCATTTGTCATGGCTCTGTGCCCAATGGAGACGCAGAGTTGAGTTGGGAGTAAGCCCGTCCCGAGCTAGCTCCGAGTGCTCCTTCGCAGAGCGTTGTTTAATAGAGATTGATAAGGATGAAGGCTGGCATTAGTGGGGTCGCTGATGTGTCTGTCTATCAGTAAAAAGAGGTGAGGATTTTCATTTAGTTCCCGCTGCTGTGCTTTACAAATCGCTGATGCCACTTTCGCGTGCTCCTCACTCGAGGAACAAAGTTGAAGCACAATTCTCCTTCGCCAAGGTGCAACCTCTACAAACTTCTCCAGTTTTCTTGAAGAGTTCGCTGAGGCACCATCTATTTTCCAGCCGATTTCCAATTGTTGTGTCAGCTTTTCTCCGCATATGTTCGAGAGACCCTTCAGCTCCCCGGGCGGCTATGGCTCACAAATACAATTTTAATGTTTCCGTTTACTTCTTTGGGAAATGTGTACGGGGGAAAGGTAAGTAGAGCTAGAGGGGCACATTCGAGTTGTATTTTTCTTTCTTCTTATATTGGTTGCCCATACACTGACTCGTGCACACACAGCACACACAGGACACACCCAGGACGGGAAGTTGCATTTTCTGTGTGTTTCATAATCTGATAAAATGTTGCAAAAAGTTTTCCCTCGTCAAGCTGGCACGGCATAAAGGGAATTTATGCAATGCGGAAAAATCCGACTCCGAATCCCATTTGTAAACACTCGAAGCATGCAAATGGCAGCGTCTGAGTTATGCGCATACTTTTGATAGCTGACTGTAGACGGTGGGAGTCTTCGGGGGGTCTTTTGGGGTGTGTAGTGGTTTGAGAATATCTGCTTGGTGTTTTAGCTGCAAGTGAAAGCGATTGGGTGATCAGATCTGTTTCAGATTATATCTAAAATGCCATTGCTTCCACACCTCTGTAACTTGTACCTCATGTCTGCACTTCCTCTGTTTCAAAGCTGGTGGAAAATGTTCATTACGAGTATTTAGTGAATCCTTTTTCATCACACCCAGAGCCCAGAACCCAGAGGCACCTCACTGGAGGCCAAAAGCTGAGTATCTTCTCGATATTGATATCCAATCGATTGGCATTCGACTGCTGCTTTTCCCCTTTCGTTTCATTTTTGATTTTCATCAACCTATCAACTATCAAAGTGCAAACAAATTAATCTTAGCCCCGTTTAAGCCGCTTCCTCGAGTGAATTGGCAATCTGTTACACGACACGGCACGCGGCCCGGCCCGGCCTCGTCAAGTCAAACACTTTACTTCGGATGCTATTACTTAAGCACATGTTTTATAATCAGATTCGCAGGGGGCAAGCCGGAACGATTTTTCATGTGCGAACGTGTCGCCTGGGTCTCCCGTTATGGATATGCGAATAGATGCACACACGGGCATGGGTATGCGCTCTCCAATACGAGGGCCAGGAACAATCAGTCATTCGCCCTCTCCGAGCAGCTCCTCTGGCAATCCGTCCAAAGGTTGGCAATGAGACGTAGTTTGACTTTTGTTGCCATTATTCCTGCTGCTGCCGGTGGGCGTGGCACTGTGCGCCCTACACTTTCGATTCGACACACACGTTAATCAATCACAGTGCCTCCCAGGCTCGCTCAACTGCTGAATAGGGGGGAATTTAATCAAGGAATTTGCCGAGATTTTCGCCAGGAAATTTAAATGCCTGGTCCCCAAGGCTCGAGGCCTGGAGACTGGGATCCTTCCAGCCTTCCGCCTCCTGCCAAGTTAACCGCAAATTAAATTTGCTGCCAAATGTTTCACAGGGAAAAGGCAAGGTCCGACCGCAGCTTTCTAATTAATTCCAAAGCGAGATAGGCCCAGTCTCAGACCCAGGACCAGACAGATAGAAATAGTATTCGAATTCGGCAGACACCTTAGCACCTGTCACAGACACATGCTAAACGTCCTCAGCCCGCAGCCGGCTCCCTTTTGTTTGGCATCATTAAGTCTTGTGTTTTGTGGGGCGACAGCTCCTTGTTAACATTTATGGTTATTGTTTTCTCTCGAGTCCCTGTCTGAGATAGGGTGTGGGCGTGGTCAGGGCTAATTTCACTTGAATATGCAAGAAATTAGAGTATCTGTTTAGTCAGGCTTGTGTGGATGTGTGGCCCCCCACCAAAACCAAATAGAGAGCTTCCGAGTGACATATCTATCGAATGCACAGACACTCGACGAACAGGTATACTCTTATTAAAACTCTGAGAAGTGATGATTAGGAATCATCAGTCGGCAGCAGCCGCAAAATAAACAAGCCACACTTTGTCATTCAGATTAAGGTCGTCAAGTCTTTAATTGATTAATCTGCACTTCAAAGAAGCTCCAAGCAATCAAAATAGCTGCAAACAAAGGAATGCACAACGACACAACAACAAAGATTGACATTCCTTTCGCAGGAGGACCAGCCAGAGAGACTTGGGTGCCCTGATTCGGGATTCAAACAGTCCTCTGGTAGAGCTTCTTATCACAGCCTAATCGGGGCTAATTGGGCCCCAATGCATCTGTGCTGGAGACAACATCAATTGAATTAAATAAGTTTGGTGTCGCGGATTCATTAAATGCCAACCTGTCTCTGTGTTCAAATCCGGCTGTGTGTCACGGGACGTATGCGTAATTTGATTATTAATTAAATTACCGTGGCCGAGGCCGAGGCCGAAACGGGGGCCAATCGAATTAGGCTGAGGGGAAGATGAGGATGCTGATGCCACAGAAACAATGACCCATGTTTAATGACAAGAACGAAGGACAATGGAAGCCAGCCCCAAGCCCTAAACCCAAACCCCCAAGAGTAGTAATGGGAAGTAAACAAATCAAATAAGATTTATTATGTGACAGGCATAAAACGGGGACAATCGCATCAGGGCCCAACCAGCTAGGAGATGCCCATGTGAGCTGCTCCCGACATGTCCCATCCACGGACAATGAGCTGTGGTCTAGGACCATTAAATCAATTGAGTGTAAGATGGCACGCACGAGACCTGGCACGGCACAACCTCCGTCATTCCGTCCTTCCGTCCTTCCATCATTCCGTTGCCAGCTATTCAGCCGATTCGGGGAAATGGTTTCTAATTAGCGCGCCTCATTTAGCACACGCCTGGAGCTCCGTGTGCTGACACTTGTCGGCTGTCTCTGCACAGAGAAATTTCATACAGAGGTCAATGCGGTCCTGTTCCCCAAAGTTTAAGGGAGGACCAGCGTCGAGCATATTTTTCCCCAGTGTACACTTTTCTCCGGCCATGAATTTCGAGTCGGCGTGTTGGTCTCCCCTTCGGCAGCTCAATTTGTTATCAATCAAAGACCAAACTGTCCTCAATCCTGTCGGGTCCGGCGAACATGATCCCCGCCCGGGCTGCGGCAACAGGATTAGGGGCAATTATGTGCAAGTTCTTAGCGCATTTCCAAGCTAATTAGCCATTTGGACAACACGAACTGCTGCATTTCGGGTGTCCAGTGCCAATTGAATTCGCAATTGAATGCCCAGCGGGCCGTCGACTCCACACCCTGACCTAGTTGGCATCCGAAATGGTTGGCATTGGACTGGGCAGGGCAGGGCAGGAAATGCCTTGCAGCTCGCCCACGCAGATACACACGCACTCGAATACCTCCGGCAACATGCCCAACAGAAGCGCGACAGATGAGGATGATACGGGGCCACCTGCCAGGCCATCAGCGAGGCAACCTTCCACCCATTCCCATTCCCAGCCCCCACCCAAGCCCCACTGTGCTGGGCGCATGGCCCGCAGAAATTTAATAGCCTTTTTGCATTTTGGCTGAGAGAGTGGTATGCATATCCCATTCCCATTCTGCAACGACAATAGTTTCCATTGTCCAGCTCCGACCTCAAGCGGGAGGCAACATGTGTGCGCCCCGACAGCTGTTGCTGGCTGCTCTCCAGCTCCAGCTCCAGCTGGAGATATGAAAGGTGCTGCAGAAGTTCGTCAAGAAGATATTCGTTCATCTCTTGGCCTATAGTAGTCATCATAAGTACATTACTCGTAGGTTCAACTGAACGCGTCCTAGGGATTTCTTACCTATCCATCGGCCCTCAAGTACCGAGGCCTCCTCCTCTAGATTCCAGAATCAGAAGGCGCATATCATATCTTGGTTTAAAGCGGACACTTTTACGATTGTCTGGCCTAATCTGTCCTAATCTATGCACAAATCACATCGCAGGACTCATGTAGATTTGTCTTCCTTGAGGGTCCCACTGTGTGGCAGCAGCAGCCTTGAACATAGGTTGAATTTCAGGAGATGGGACTACAATCGACTGTGGAGGAGTATACATACTGCTGAGCATTATACTCATGAGAATTATACAGATGAGGGGTATACTGATGGGGACTCTGGCAAGAAATTTGATTTTGGGGACATTTCTGGCAAAAAATTTATCTTTTCAATTTTTCCCTTAGGACCGACTTTGAAACGATTTTAAAGAAATAACATACATATGTAGGACCTTCAGCAATTCGTAATGCTGTATTCTTAACAGAGTCGATACCCCCATCGAGAGTTGTGGTGGGGATGCTGCTGGAAGGGCTTGTGTGCTTTCCATCAACGTGGAAGCGATTGAAATTCATATCCGTCCCCTCATTTCCAAATGGTGGTTGTAGGTGTAGGTGTAGGTGTTCCTGCAAATGAATTGTCAGTATTTTGAGTACTTTTCCGGAGGTTAGTCAAACAAAACCCACCATCGACAATACTCTCCCTTAGGTGTCAAGAAAAAAGTAATACTTTCGCGATTTTGAAGCAGACAAATCCCTAGTAGAATTCGTAGAAAATTACATGTTTGGCCCGATCTTTAAAGCAGAAAGTGACATCGATTTTTCGGCGTGGTGTTGTATAATCATGCACAAGTTATCTTTATCTGTTTGGCTGTTGGCAAACAAATCGTGAAATAAATTGTGAAATCTGTGTCTCCCTGCATGGTGGCTCAAAGTGAGATCCAGCCACGCTGAGAGGCATGCAGCACGTCAAAAGGAGGGCCTGTGCAGCTGGCATCGGCAGTTGGCGGAAGTAATAGCAACATAATCGATTCGATTCCGCCTCTTTCCCGTGTCCGTGTCCCCCCTTGATGCTGCTGCTGCCACTGCTGCTGCAGTTTGCGGACGGATGAGTAATGCGAGTGGGGCTGAGGCTGCGGATGCGGATGTGGATACCAATTCGGATACGGAAGCTCTCTGCTTTTGGCAGGAAGTAATTTTCCAACAGTCGCAAATCTCAGAAATATTAAAGTTGCTTATGGCAAACACAATCCGGGCACCGCAGGGTAACGAGATTTGGTTATTGAAAGCGGGGGAAATGGCTGAGCGAAGAAGCTACGCTCAATCGGTATATCTTCAGGCGGCTCAAGGGGGTACGAGGCAGTAAGAGGACTGCGATTTCATAGCGGTTTGTCTCCATGTTCCCCAATGACTTGTTTTAACAGGCAAATGTTACACAATCATCTGAATGGCAGCCAGACAGGCCCGAAAAACTTCGCTAGACGTTTGTGGGTCACATGTGCAGCTGTCCCAGAAACCAGAACCCAGAACCCAGCCAGAAGGCAGCTTGATGGACAGCCAAAGTCGACACAAATCCGAATATCTTAAAAGTTAAACAACACTGCGACTCCTGCCAACGTCCTGCCCCTCGCGAGGACGACGCCAAGACGACAGCCCGCGAAAAACGCTCAAAAGAGTAAAAATGGTAAAATGCAGCAACTGCTATCATTTGTTGACGTTGTTGCTGCTGTAGTGTCATTATTTGCCATAATACCCACGATGTTGCCGTCATCAGTTCTGTCGCCCTTTTTCTTAAGCGCAAGAATCATATTTTATGTGCCACCGTGCGACCCAAAGGGCCAACGAATGGGCTCTCGCCTGGTGGGGGTCCTGGCTAGCGAGGAGAGCGTGACAGCCATCGCCATCGCCATGGCCGTCGCCTGCAGAGAGACTCATCCCCAGCAAGGACATTAACACGATTTCGCTCACCTGCTGCGCTTCGTTTGCTTCCTTCTCGTCTGGCTGCCACTTTTACATTTTAACATAATCATAAATTTTTATGCGGCGCGCCGTCTGCAACGAATGTGCCACCCCCTCCCTCCCCGTCCCCCTCCCCCTCCGCACTGTGTGTAGTTACAGTTGCCTAGTTTCGATAGTTGCCCCTTGGCTGGCCCTTGGCATCTTAGAGGCGCCCCGTCGGCCTTGGCCCGCCCCCTCCCCGCTCACTTGTTGCTCGCACTCAACAAATTGTTTTCCTCGTGCCCTTTGCCCCCCAGACCTTCTTTCGGGGTAATCGTAATCGTATTTTGCTTCTTCAAGTGTTTCCCTCGAGCTGTTTCCGTTTCTAATACATTGCCCCGCCTCGCTGCCCCTCGCCACGGCCACGCCTCGCTGCCCCTCGCCAGGGCACGTCCTGGCTGGCAGGTACAAAGTGGCGTATACGTAATGTCTTTATTTCCATTGTGTGCAGCCGAAGTTGCGTGAGGTAATTTATTGTACTATGCCGCACATTTCTGCTGAGCGAAGGAACTCCGACTTTCTCTTCGGTCCACTCTAGTCCTTGGGCTCGGCTCGAATCCCTTTGCCTGGGTGTCACACTCGAAATCCAATTGGCATTTCAGCCCATCAGACTCATCTGTCTATCACCCAATCCGCGTGGCACTCCATCTTATTCAGCGACACAACAAAGAGCGAGTGCGCAAACATTTTTAACAGCTCGAATTGAATTGAAATTGACAGCAATCGAGCAGAACGAGCAGCACTATGCCAAGACCCGTCGATGCTCTCATTATTGATGTCGCTACCCGTGCCCTTCTGGCAAAAGATGGGTCTTAGCTGAAGCAAACATCTCCACATAAAAGAAATCGTATTGCAGTGGGAAAATACCAGATAATTCAGAACTTTAGGGTTTAAGGGTATTCAAGGTTTCTTGAAAATAGGGCCAAACGCATTAATTGAAAGTGGAACGATTCGCACAAATAAAAAATAAAACAATCCGGTATGTAGTGAGCCGCGTCACAGGGCCGTGGCTCTAATTATCTATCCGATAATTTATGCAACATATATAATATATTTTATTCTTTATTATACGTAAGTATCCGGAATAGCCGCCTGCTCTCGTTCTCTTTGGCTAATGCCGATGACAGAACAACGACCCCGTTTTTCTTCTTTTTTGGTTTAATGTATTCACCTAATATTGTATTTGAATTTCTGAATATTTTATCTTTCAAAATTGCGGATGCCACAGATTTTCGCTATTTTTTGGGCAGAAGCGAAATTTTGAAATACACTTGCAACAGTGTGATATCACAGGAGTATCAACGAACTCAAAAATTGGTTACTCTAGGTCTTATAGTCTCTGATATCTAGTCGCTCATCGGGACAGACGCACGGACGGACAGATGGACAGATAAACATGGCTATATCGACTCGGCTATTGATGCTGATCAAGAATATATATATATTCTGGATTCGTAAACGCTTCCTTCTGGGTGTTACATCCACACAAAGCTGATATACATCTCTAACTGTTTGAGCATACAATTCTTCAGTTTTAAGGATGTATATCGCTAAACAATTACTAAAAAAATAACCCAAAGGTGAATTAAGAGGAATAAATCACATAGCCAAGTGTCCTTAGACGGACAGACAGACTGCATTGGCTGTATAGATTCGTCTCTGATCAAGTATGATATATATGTATGTACGAGTATATAATAGGGCCTGCCAGTGAAAGCCTGCTGGGATGCGATTCCTTCCTTTTCTGTTCTGCTTTTCATTTAGCTCTATCGATTGGCGGTTATTAATATTCTATTCAATGCATTTCAATTGAAGTTATTCCCGCAACACAATAGCCTGCCTTTTGCCAATTTGCTGCCAATTTCGAATTTTCAAATTAAATTCAGAGCATTTTTCCGCTCGCACTTATCAATGAAAATGATTTGATTTCGGTGTAAATAATTTGAAATTATATTTATAATTTAATTGTAATTGATATTTCTGTTTGCGGACTGGCAGCGGGTTTCATTTAGTTTCGCGAAAAACCAATTAGGCTGCAAGTGCGCAAAGGTGGATCGAAATATAAATTTAAATCCGTTTATTCTCGATAACCCAATTAAATGATTGTGTAAATGCAGCCGCAGATATTTCGGAATTTCACTTCGGGTGCTGCTCATGAGGCAGACCAGACCCGGTATTTAAGAGGCACCTCCACTGGTGGTGGCCTGTGCTGGCCGGGCTTAGTCCCAACTCCCAGCTGGGGCTGGGCTGGGAGGCAGGTCCAAGGAACTTTTCGGCCCGTTTGGTTGCGGTAATTGCCACAAGCGGCTGGCTGTTTGTTTTCGACAACTGCGAGAGTCTGGGAAAAGTTGCGGCTGGCTCAACTTTCGGGCTGGCGCCGAACAGGCGCCAACAGGCGAGGCGACACACAGCCAAATACATTTTGCATTTAATTCAAAAATTCTATAAATTGTGTAGCATTTATAAATTGCGTTAAAAGTTGTGCCCCCAGCCGGGGACTCTCTCCACTCGCCATGCGCGGCACGTAGCGCCAACTGCAGGGACTGGGCAGGACAGGGCTCTGTCGCCCATTTCTGTGCGAGGCACTGATGTAAGTGCAGATGTTCCAGAACAGGAAAAATGTTAGAAAAATGCTACTGATTAAGTGTCTACAGAAAGCAGAAACAGGACACAGATCCAACTAAATATTTCAGTGGAAGAGAATTTGGGATATTCCGATTTCTGGAACGCCTTCCTGCTCGCCTTCCTGTCGCACACACACACACACACACTCGCTCACTTACATATCCACTCCGTTAACTATTCGTACTTTGCATTCTGGAAACGTTTAGCAATTATTTCATTTTCGGGAGAGGGAGAGGGAGAGGGCCACCCCCCAGGAAACTTTTGCGAAATGATTTCGAGTGCATTAAATTGGTTGGCTTGCAACAAATGCGACTAATTAAAATGGGCATGGGGACGCGGCAGAGCTAAAGACTGGAGACTCGAGACTGGAGACTCGAGGCGTCTCCGAAGTACCGTGTGGTGTGCTCTGTTCTGTCTCTGCCGCAACTCCAGTTGAATTATGAGTTTCTGTTGTTA
Organism: Drosophila lowei; assembly: GCA_008121275.1. Lineage (NCBI taxonomy): Eukaryota > Metazoa > Arthropoda > Insecta > Diptera > Drosophilidae > Drosophila > Drosophila lowei. The sequence continues at coordinate 15,886,355 of CM017779.1, read as the reverse complement.
GCGACTGCTTCTGAACTTCAGGCCTAGATCCTGCGCCTCCTAACGGCTTGGGGAAGGTGGGCTATTTGCCAGGACAGCCCCACGAACAGCAGCCACATTTGCGTCGCCGTGGCGGAGTCTGCAAGTTTCTGTTTAAGCGTTTCGCACAATTTGTTAAAATAATTATCCATTTTAGCCAAATTCAAAGCGGCAACATTGAAACTTTTAGTTTCGCAACTTAAAATGAATTATCTAGCATAGGGTTCGAGGGGGAAGGCCTTTCGGATTCTGTGCCGCTGAATAGCCTGTGAAAAACCGCAGAGACGTTGGATGCCAGAGGAGCATGGACGATGGTACAGAGTGCCCAAAATAGCTGCTCCTCGCCGCTCCATAATTGGAGATCTCTTTCAAAGGCGGCAGCCAGGGCCCTGCAAACACTTAAAATGTTAGACAAGAGTGGCCAACTTTTGATCTAATTGAACTCCCCCGCGGAGCTGAGTGCCTGCTCAATCGATTGCAACCACTGTGCCAAATGTTTACTAATTTCCGGCTTCATTACGCTTAAAACCATTAGGAAAACTTTTGAAATGAATCCCGCCAGCACTGGCAGCAGAGAGCATCTTTCATTAGGGGAAAAACTCTTCACGCTCGACTCTTGACGCTCTCCACCGTATTGACATCCTTGACTGGGATGATTGAAAATGCATTAGGCGGAGAGCAGTCGTGGCAGCTCGTCCTGGAAGTGTTGACTAGTCTAATCTAGCATGGCAGAGGGCAAAATGCTTCCCCCTCGACTAATACATGGAGTTGCATACTCTCTGGGACCGACACCGACCACGAAATGCGCATTTAAATGGCGTTGACATCGATTTATGCCTTAAAGTTGCCTTCAGAGAACCGCAGCAGGACGTGGAGGACTTTAATTTATTGTAGGGAACTTTAGTTTCGTGGTCAGGCATCAGCTGCTTTACGAGTATCTCTTGGTCCCTTCCCGCCATCCTCTCCTCCTGGTCCGGCAAAACACAACCGAGTGCAACCGGCAGCCGGCAAGTGCAAGTGAAAAATGAAAAATGAAATAACAACTTCGGGACCAGCGGAGAACAGCACAGGGAGACAGACTGGCGATTGAGTTTTGGCCAGAACGAAGAAGTTCGGGATATGGCATTTGGGCTCTCTCCTGTTGGGATCAGTGTGTGGGGCACCTGGCAGCAGTTTCTGTGGGCTTGAAGGGCAAAGCCAGATAGCTTCGAGTTTCTAAAGACAAGTTTAAATATAAAAATAAAGACGAACAATGCTGTTTCCTTCCGTTTGCATTAAAATCTATTTTCTATATAAAGCATTGGCCAATTATTGTTGGTTTTGACAATTTCGTGCGGTTTTCCGCTCTGAAAAATTCATCAAGGCTCAATCGCCTCTTCAACAGAATGTCAGCAGCAGTACTTTATCCCCTGTTAGAGTATAATGAAATAATGTACAAGTTGGCTGCTCTCCACTGGGCTGTGCTCTGGCATTCAAGGGGACAAACACTTGGAGCTCTGCGGCGGCAGCAGCAGCAGCAGCAGCAGGAAGACGCCTCAAAACGCAAACAAACTTGAAGTGTGAACCGGTCAATAGTCTGAAATATCAGCAAGACAATAACACTGGCAATAACTTGTGCCCTTGTGCCACTCGAGATGGACAGATGAGAGCTCCCCACAGCTCTGCAGCCCGGACCAGGCCGAAGTTGGCTCCCAGCTGTTGGTCAAGGGCCTGGGAGAGGCCCCCAGAGCTCTTAATTAATTTGTATGAATTGCATGAAATTTGCCACAAGCACAAGTTCATTTTTTGGCAAGTATTTCCCGCAAGAACGAAGCAGCCGTCGCAGCCATCGCAGCGGAAGTGTAGGAGCACTGCCAAGACAATGGATGCCTGACGGTCGAGGCGAATGCCGTGATGATGATGAAGTGTCGGAGGTTTCATTTGAATAGTGTCTTGCCTTGGGAATTCTTTGGGTTTGCGAAATGGCGAATAACTGATGGCGCCGTCAAATTGGATGAAATTCTCGAGTGAGCTCTGAAGCTGAAACTGAAACTGAGGCGAGAATCACCAGTTTTGGGTTGAAATAAACTTTAGTTTCCAGTAAACGAATCAGAAAAGGCACAACTCTTAAATAAATATACGATATATATATCCATATGCTGTATCTACTGATACTGTGGTCTATATTGAATCGAAGTATCGATTACCTTTTACCTTTTTTGTTTTGTAATGAGGTAAATGCGGAATTACTCGTGTCAGTTCATTCGAATAAAGCGATTCCATTATGGCAAATTTATACAGTCCAGTCCTGCCGCCGCTTGCCCACTTGAGTGGACTGTCCGCAGCAGTTTGCTTTGATAAATCACGATAAATCCTTTCAGTTCCATATTGCTCTCCCGGGCGAGCACTGACCCACAGACCCACAGACCCACAGAGCAGAGGGTCGTCGTTCGATGGGCGATTCCTTTACTCAACTTGGCACATGGCGCTTAATCGCTTCCCCATACGTTGGAGTATAATTATGTGAGGCATTCCGCTTGGCTCATATCTGTTGGCCCTATCTCGAGCAGGTGCAGTGTATGGGTAATCTTGGGTGGGGTCCAGTCTCAGAGTAGGCCACAATAAATTATTTCATTGCTGGCCACAAACAACTCCCTCTGTTGGCTCACGTCTGCCATTAAACTCGGCGTAAAATAGCTTGAAATATGTAATTTTCCGGTTCAATTACAGCGCCACATCAGCAGCAGCAGCTACCTCTGGGGGAGACAGCAGCGGCAGATTGGGAATGGGAGCGGGGCCCGCGAATCCCGATTCCGCACATCCACATCAGAGTGGAGATGCATGTCCGCAGATAGCTGGACTCGGGACTGGGTTCGGGACTGGACACGGGACTGGCCACGGGACTGGACTGGGCACCGCGATGGTGCGATGTGCGGCTCGGATAGACTCCGTAATTTGTAGTAAATCTCTGGAGCACGTTAGCAGATAGCAGCCGGGGAGGTACATACGTAATACGTATGTACTCGTAGGTGGGGGTGAGCACTTTGGGCGGCACTTTGAATAGGGGCAGGGGGCTCCTCCCTAGGGACCCCCTTGCGGTTTTTTTCGGTTTTTGAAAAATTCGTTTGCTGCGTGCCGCATTTTAATAAGCCCCATTCCGAAATCAGACGCAGATAAATATGGAATTTGTAATTTGGAACGTTTAAGCTGGCAGCCAATTCGGAGAAGTAAATTTAATAAAGAAATTGTATCCCAATTTGGCTTAAATTGTGCTGAATTTCCACTATGTTTGTGGAAGAGTGGGGAGGGGGCGAGGGGGAGAGGGAGGGGCTTGCATTCTGTCAAATTTAAATAAATACGTAAAATCAACAAAATTCCTGTCACATGTTCGGGCGAGGATTCGGATACTGTAAAAAATAAAATCAATGCAGTTGCCAATGCATGCCCCAGTGGAGCCCAGTGGATAGATGGAGACCCAGTCGAAGAGTCGGAGTTAAGCAACTCTCGAGCTGGGCAAAAATGCCAGGCGAGTAAATTTAAAACCTCGCACGTGGCCATAAAAACCAGGCTAACAAATGTGCCCAGGCCAGGGGCAGGAGCAGGAGCAGCAGCAGGAGCAGGTCCAGGAATAGACCCGGGATCAGGAAGGAAGTAACGTTGGGGCCAGCAACTGGAACTGCATTTTAGCGCCATATTTTATACACACTTAGAGTCACATACAGACTCAGACAGCACTCGCATGGGGAGGGCCACAGAGGACCGAGGACCGAGGACAGAGCACAGAGAGGACACAGGACACAGGACACAGGACAGAGAGTGCTGCAGTGTCAAAGGCAATGCAGGCAGAGATAAAGAACCGAAGGCGAGAAAGCAGCATCAAAAACAAAAGGCTAAAAACTTTTTGCCCGCCCAGCCCGAAATAAAAGTGTGAAAAACTCTCGAGCCGGGAACTGGGTTAAGCAAATGCCAGGAGCCAAAACAATGCCCCCAATCACGAGGCACGAACACCCCATCCACCGTCCCAAGGCTCTATTGGCCGCGTACACCAGTGCGTATAATGAATATTAATAAATGCGTCTCGGAATTAATGTGCCCCTCCCGCTCGCCCGCGCGCCATTTTCCATTAACGGCGAGGGGCAAAAGACAAGAGACGAGTTCACATGGCCACAAGTGCCTGTGGAAGAGGGGTTAGAGGGCAGCTCAAACGCCTAATTGAATTTTAATTAATTAACAATGTTTGAAGGGTCTCCAAGTGCCTCCCCGGAATGTGGCCTCCCAATGGCCGCCATCTGCTTGGACTAAGCCGGAAAATACTGCTAGATGGATATTTTCCTTGAGATGCAACACATTGCCACAAATTTCCCATTGATTCGCTGCTGCCGCTGCTGCTGCTGCCGTTGTAATTGCTGTTCAATATGCCACATCATTTTCGGCTCATTAATCACTGAGCCATTTTCATTAGAGGCCATTTATTTGGGGGCAGGGAGAGCCGAGAATGAAAATGTATTTCATAGCCTTAATAGCCCAAAAAAGGAGCACAGAATGGGGAGTAGAGAGCTTCGATACACTTTTCTGGAAAGATCCAGGAAAGACAATGGTTTGAAGGCTTGGAAAAGTGATGATTGGTTTTATAGTGTGCAGAAAATATCCTGAAAAGAGGGTTCCCTTTAAAGCTGGTTCCAGCTTTTACAGCATTTTTCACTTTTCCACTTTTGAGCCAACATTTAACCGGCTCCAAAGATGCCAATGCCAGCGCCAACGCCAACGACGTCCATTCAATTGGAAAGCGGCATGGAATGGAAAATGTTGCCTGTTCGTATCCGAGGGGGGGGGAATGGGGGAATGGGAATGTGCGGCACGTTCGCGAGATGTCGCTTTTGGCCATTTCGATGCCGTTCCGCTGCCATTTTGTTTGGCTGCTGACAATTATCGATCAGTTCAGACAGTTGCAGGGACACTGCTGGCACACTGGAGTGCGGAGGGAGGAGCGGGGCCACGCACAATGGCCAAGTTTAAATGGGCCAACGCATCCTTGGCCTCATTTGCATAAATGACGCGAACATCCCATCCCGCATGCTGCAGCCCTGTAGCCGGTGGAAGGAAGGCCCTGAAAGAGGCATTTATATGTGCATATGCAGACAATACGGGAATAAGGGAATGATGAGGGACGAGAGGGTATCGATCCAGTCCACTTTTCTCGATTGCTGCAACAATGGTTAACAATTGTTGCCTAAAGAGTCCTTCAACATCTACGGACTACGGAAAAGTGTGAAGAGTTCTGTATATTCCTGACTCCTGATTCCTGATTCAAGGCCCTCCACTGGTCGAGGGCCTAAGTCGGCAATGGCATGCAATGAAATGTCTTCATTAAATTAAGCTCTGACTGAAATTAAAATGTTCAACTGACGAGAAACATTAGCTGTGGAGAGGGGGGCGAGGCAGACAAGAAATATTGGACAAAAAAGATCAGGCTGTCGTTGGAAGGGAAGGGAATTGAAGGGAAGCCAGTCCTGGCCGGCACTTCAGGCCAGTGTAATTGCCAAGTGTTTTATTGCCAAATTTTGGAGCACTAAGTCGCCTTCGTCCAACGTCGAACATTTGTCAGGGACTCAGGGCCATGCCAGTCCTTTGACTCGGGCTCCTCTCATCTGTCCCCCGTGGCGGTCCCCCTTTCCCCACCCCCCTGTGTTCCCGCTGTGATCATAAATTTCAGCCCACTTGACTTTTCGCGTGGAATTCATTAGTTTCTCGTCTGCGCTCAGCTGTGAGCCAAATTAAATTACGTTTAATTACTTTGGCCCGACTCATAACTTTTGTCCACTTGCAAGAATGCCGTCCTCTGATAAAGTCTCCGTCCTCCTTGTGTCCCTGGGTCTGGGCCATATGTTCTGGTCCTTGCTCCTGGTCTTGCTCGGTCTTCATCATTACACAAATGTCCCCGACCCAAGGCCCAACGCCCAATGCCCACCGCCTTGTTCCAAAGTGCACTCCAAGATATCGTGAAGGAGGACTGCACGAAGGGCAACTGCAGCTGAGTTGGCCCAATCATTTTCGGCCAGCAAAAGTGGCCGTTCCGTTGCAAAGTTCTCGCCGCCTGCCTCTGACAGCTGAAAAATATTTGTGTTGATTCTCGAGTGCAGACGGCTGGCTAAGACTAAGATGAGTCCTTGGCCAGGACAGGACACGACAGGATAAGCTACGATGAGATAAGTTAGCACACGATGAGAGTTCGGAACTGCAGGCGATGGCTAATACAAATGCATGCCATCTATTTCGCTCCTGGCCAACACACTCGAGGCAGGCCAGCCGAGAGGACCCACCGATGGATGCTAAGTGGCTGGCCATGGCCCCATAGTTGCAACCAGGCTCCTGGCAAGCGTACTGAAGATGGTCAGGGAAGTCGCTGTTTGCTAGTACAAGATCATGGAACAGCAATGGTCTTCGATCCTCGAGGGAGGAGAGATGCCCGAGACGATATCTGCTCTTATAAGACACAGATAGATACAAGATATCTTAGTTAGAGGTAGTTAGAGGTATATACTGTTAAACTGTGCACTTTGTGGGGTTGTATAAAGCATCAACTGATGTCACCTGGTCCTGAAAGACTATAGGTGTACATTCAAATCGTTTAAATACATGTAACACCCAGAATGAAGCGGTTCAGCATCATTATCTGCGTTGGTATGGCCCTTCTTTCGTCCCTCCCGCTAGGACTCTAGTCAGATGACTAGTTTCTTTGCTAAAACTGATATTGGGAGTACAGTTCGAGATGTCTGCAGTCAGAGATTGGATCGTATTGGTTGCAGCAGTAGTATAATTAATGGCACCTCCCACCAATCCTGGATCCACATCCCTGGAGTTCGATTTCGATTTCACAGAACTTCTGTGAATTTGCAGTCAACTTTCTAATTACCTCAGCCCCGCAGAAAGTGCCTCGAATCGAATGCCCGCTGCCACATGCCTTTGATTCCATTTTGGCTTTGCTTTGCCCAAAACAAGAGCAAAACTAAAGTTGGCCAATTTCTGGGCCAGGCACTCGATATCCAAATTGATGTTAAATGCCGAATAACGGAAAATAAACCAGATAGAGGAGGGCAGGGAGAGGCAGAGGCAGTGCTGGAGTTGTTGGAAGCTTGGCCTCAATTTGTTTCGAGTGGGAGCGGCAGAGTGAAAGTTTTCCTGTTTTGTTAGTTTTTAAATAATTTTTGCGAATTTTAATTGAACCCGGACAGCATCGAGTGCATATTTAAAGCTGGCTCCAGCCCCAGCCCCAGCTCCAGCCCCAACGACAGCCCCAGCGCTGGCCAAACCGACGCGCCGGCAGCATTGTTGCCAGCTGCGATCTCCGCTTCACTCAACCGATTTGCAGTAAATAACTTTCGCCGGTTCCGCCGTTATACCCGATGCCAGTAGTGCTGGCCGGCTCGTTGATGTGTGCGGCTGACCGCAGCATGTGGCCAATGTTTGCCAGCTTCTTTTTTTTGGATATTTCCCCATGCACTGCACACGCACACGCACACGCACACGCATACGCATACGCATATAAATAAAAAAAGGCAAAGAACAACAAAAAAAGAGGGGGAAAGGGAGCCACGAACGTGGCCAAAAGGCAGCAAGTGTAACTAATATATCAGTGCAGGGCGGCTGGCATGAGCCCGAATGTGCAAGACATAAAGTTGAACAATAGCAGCATCTACTAGGGCAAAAATACTATGCAACCCACCGATTTGTTCGCTGGAGTTGACTGGCTTTGACTGCAGCAGATACTGAAATATACTGAAAGAAGAGCTTTCAGATGTGGGATGCAACACTGAAACCACAGAGAGATGATGGCATTAAATGACCCTGATTTCGAACAGACAAACCAAATTGAAAGCAGAGAATAGACAGGTATTTATATGGTAATAGGGATGGCCAAACATTTTGTTTCCCACTTTAGATAAGCTCCTACAAAATGAGTAAGTAAGGGGCCTATTTCAATCGATCACAGGTTCGAAACCTACATGACAGAGTCCTATGGTTGACAGAGAGTAGATTATTATCCTTCTGATCACTTCAAAATCACTTTACACTCATTGCCTGCCCTGTGCTTTACATCAATATTTATTCAAGTTTAAAAATATGTGCTTTAACACCGATTGAAGTCAACCCAGAACTCAGGGTCCGTTCGGTCACTGCACATGTCCGGCGCAAATATTGGCCCGTTTCGCCTGGCAATTATTAAACTTAATCAAATGAAAACCGCGCTCCGAACCTCAATTAACTCGGCTATAAAAATCATTTGCGGTCATTTGGCGTTTGCAAAACAGAACAGCGGAAAAACAACAACTGGAAAGCCAAAATCGAGACGAATCGAACGACATATTATGTACAATGTATGTATATGTACTGTATGTACTGTTGAATCGCGGATAGCTGCCAATGCGTAAACATTTCCAGAGGAAGGTGAATGCAGCGATATGTTGACCGCAAATTTATATCGACTTTGTGAGGACTATTCGCACTCGTTTGTGTTGCAATATTAATGCGATTTACATTTGTAATTATGTGTACAATATTTTAATTTGCATAATTTAGTAACTGATGTGGCCTCAACCCCTCGGTTGCCCCTCACCCCTCACCCTTCACCTGCCTGGCTGATGGGCGAGCGCTCTCTCTGGCAACCGAATTAATTCGCAATAGTTTCGTTCCATTTGCCATTTCCCGTTTCCAGGGCCAGTTTGGCCAGATTGAAAAAGTTTTCCTCAGCAGACAATGGCAACGAGGGACCCGGGAGGCGGGGGGCTAGAGGTAATGAAGCATGGGTCCGGCAATTGAAATGTTTATCCTCGAGTACGCAAATCCAATTGCCAAAGGGGCCAAAACGAAAATCAGATGCAATGCATTTGCATTGTGAGTGCAGACAGAGCTGAGAAACTTTGGAGACTGGCTTTGGCTTTCCATTGTGGCACTCTGGGGAGAGGGTCCACTGGTTATGCGATGGGCCACGTCCAAAGTGTACGCATACCTTCCAAGAGGTTGGTCAGAGCTAAAGATTGGTGTCTGTGGAATGAATGTAGGAGAAAAAGAAACTAAGGCCTTGCCACAATAATTGTTCCTGTTCGTGTGACCTTTTCGCTGTTTAAAACCATTCAGGACTCAGTTCTCTAAGGCTTATATCAGAGATTATAGTAACTACATACAAACGAGTACAAATAATAGGAAGAGTGTACACTGTACAGTCACCAGGGTTGCCATAGCACCACTCCTGTCCTGTAGCCCTGTCCCTCCGCACGCAAATGCCAATGCCAATTCATGCACAACATTTTGCATGCTCAAAAGTTGCATTTTTGCTCAATAAAATCGCAATAAAGGCGTTGGAGGGGATAAACTGGACGTTGGACATTGGGCACTCGTATCGTGCAAGGAGCATCGCTGCGATGCCCTTTTGTTACGCTGCAAGGCAAAACATTTGCTCAGAGGATGCACAGGGATAGCATCAATATGGCATAAGCAATTGATTCGCAAAGGATGATCGAATTAGGGCCAAGACCAAGACCAAGACCGAGACCAAGACCATGAGCAAATGCTTTGCATTGCCGGATGTCTTTCAGCCTCTTGGGGGGGGGACTGACCTGCCCCTTAGAGTGACAAATTAGCCACTTTTGGGTCTGTAATTCCCGTCGTGGCAGGCGACAACAAGAAATGACCGCAATTTGTGCCGAGAGTCGAGTGATTGGTGAGCCCTGCAGGACAAGTACGGGCTGGAGCTGGAGCTGGAGCTGGCGCTGGACCTGGAGCAAGAGGATGCTCACCTACAAAACGGAATAAAGACGCTCGCGGACACCAGCAACCAAGGCAATGACAGTTATAAATAGCCCCAACAAAATTGTCGACGCGACATCGGGGGGCAGGACACGGCACGGCAGGACACGGTGGCTGTAAAGTAGCAGCAGCCTGACACGATTCTTGGCCTTTCCTTCTCGCTGCTGCCGTTGTTTGTTGTTGCCTCGTTTTCCATTTCCCTTTCCCTTTTCCTCAGACTGCTTACAAAACTTCTAGTTTATTCAAAGTTACGGGACACGGTGTCCTGCCACTCGGTCCGGCTGCCAGGCTGCCAGGCTGCCGGGCAGGACATACTCTTCGTCTCTTCTTGGTAACGTCTGCTGCTTTTGTCCTTGCTGCACTGTCAGCATCATTATGGCTAATAAACATTGCCATTTGCGGCTGGCCCAGGCAGGGGGACTGGGACACTGCCCAGGAGGCTGACAGAAGGTGAAAGTTAGCCGAGTGATGGGCAAAGTTTCCCTTAATGATCAATGAAAGTTTCCGCGGAGTCAGTGAATCAGTTGCGATAAAGGCTAGAAGATCAAGGAGCAGAGTTGACATGGAAGGGATTATTTATGGAGGAGAATCTAGCCTATCAAAGTGTTCCCCTACTCATAATTAATGGAAGGGGTTTAAAGGGGATTCATCTTAATGGGGACTTATAGAATATAACTCTACATTGATGACCTGCAAATACTATAGAAAGCTATAGTAGTAGTAGTGATATTCTATCACCGGTGGACATTTGAACCTATTAGGAAAGCGTCCCAAATTATGCGGAAACATAAGACGAGATTTCCAACCACATCCCATCCAATTTAACATAAATCTGAAAGGTTGACAGAGGTCGGGAGGTGAGTGTCCGTCCGGAAGCCAAGAGTGAAAAATCATCGGAGAGCAGGACAGGCAGAACTCTTTAGTACTTCTGATGAATCACCTGCTAATATATCACCTGGCTGTTGGGGTCCATTGTGCGGACTTACGGGTATGCCGAGAGCACTCAGCACTCAGTCCTGCCTGCCGTTGCCCCGGGCCACCCTCCACAGCACAGCACAGCGCTGGCAAGCTTTTCATAGAATCTGAATCCTCATCTTTGCCCGCTACTCATGCATCAAATGTGGACAGACTTGAAAATTGTTTGTGAATAACCAAACACGCAGGCGGAGTGGCCATGCTCGAGCATATGGCTCAAGCATAATGCATTCAGGCTCCGGGGAGAGCTCCGGACAGAAACAAAAGTGGCTTAAGACCATGTTTGTGCATAAACAAATTAAGTTTTCGCAAGTCAGAGCCCAAATACGAGAAGTCGAAGGCAGCAGCTGATGCTGCAACTTTCTCCATGCATCCACATCCACATCTACATCTACATTAATCCACGTGGTGGCTAAAGGTGAGTGGAGCTCGGAGCAGCCTAGACTGGGCCGCAGCCGAGGCCGAAGCCTTCCAAGCCTCGTCAGCTTCTAATTAATTATGAAAAGTGCGAGGGCGGCAGCCACACCTCCGCAAAACACTGAGATAACCATATACTCGTGCACTCGCTTTAAGCTGTGGCTGTGGCTGTAGCTGTGGCTGGTTTATGGAGCGCGAAAAAGTATAAAAGTTGCCAAAGAAATCCTTAGCAGACCTCGCCCCAAGCGCACCCCCACAGAGAATCGACCTGGCCATACCACGGAGTCAATAGAATTGATACGGAGTATAATTTCCTCTGTATTAAGATCCTACCTTTCCCTGCATCTGCTCTAGATGAGTATCTTCTGTATATGAGTATATCCGATGGCCATCCTAGCAGTCATCGCGCATCCCCCCTGAAATGTGCTGGGTATCTGTATCCAACAACTTTCTGCCTATCTAGCTGGATAGAAAAAGCTTGCAACAGGAGCCTGCCGCTCCACTTAACGACTATCCCGCACATTCGCATTCCGCCTCCGAGAAGGCACACAAAGCAAATTGCTATAGTCAATTTAATTAAATTTGTTTGTGGGCCCAGCGAAGCGCAGTCCCTCAGTCGCTCAGTCGCTCAGTCGACTCCTGGCAATGGCTGGCGGCTCGACTGGGGCGGAGATTTCCCAAATCTCGCATCCACTGCTAAACGTTCCCGAGTCGATACAAAAGGATGCGTTTATCCCTACTCTATTTACTGAGAGACTCGGGGAAGGGCGCTGGAAGATGCCTCGATTGCTTTTCAAATGTATACCGTGGATTCTTTGCCAATTTTTGTTGTCTTGGCTCGAATGTTGGCTAAGCGAAGAGGCTATTGTACTCCATGGGCTCTCAGTCTGTAGTCGAGGACAAGCCCACCAATCTTGCGTCGTATTATGGAGTGCTTATCATACATTAGGAATAACTCTTTTGAGCCTAAACCCCTTCGAAAAAGCTATAGTAATCGGAACCTTTCTCGAGAATAGCTCGAGATTCGACGAATAAACTGCAATTTCCTTTCCACTTTTCCAGTTGCGTGTCACTCTACAGTTTGGAATACTTTTCCAAATTAATTTATTGGATTCCCGGTGCTCGAACATCCGCAAATCTAATCCGCATCTGATGGCTAAATCTGGCAGTGCTGGCCCCAATTAAAATCCCCGTGCAACAAGTTGGCCCCGGACTAATCCTAATTACAATTTGTCAGCTCTGCCGCATTCCTCTCGGCATGGAAAAGCCAAATAAATTGCAACAATTATTTTAATATAACCTTTTTTCGAATCTATATTTGTGTTTGTTGCTGTTGCCGTTGTTGACCGCGGGAAAACACACGCGGCGTGTGGGCAATTTATTTACAGCCACAAATGATTTGACTGCCGTGTCCATTGTTGTTGGGCCGGGCTGTTGGGTTGCTCAAACATTTATGCGGCCATGTGTGTTGTCTATTAAACATTCGCACCCCCAACTGCCGAGACCCGTCGAGTTGTAGGTCCAGTTCTGGCCAGTGAGGTGCATGTGTACATAACACAGCCATGACATGCCACAAACGGTTCGGAGATCGTCCATAAAAAGCCCTTTTTAGCCGGGAAGCCTGCTCTGCTCGTAAGATATCGCTATATGTATATTTATCCAGCAGTTATTGCAATCTACGTTCCATGACTCTGTAATGCGCCATGGAATGCATAATAAGCAAAGAGATTGCTTCGTCCCTCCCTGCATTTAATACAGTTGACTCTATTAGCCGTTTCTCACGCTCATTTCCATTCCGAATAAATTTAGATTGTACTCCTCGTCGGAATAGAATCCCCCAGTTCATTAGGAGGGCTTTGAGTGCAACAGTTTGCTGCCTGATTGTTGCATTCATGAGACGGCATCTTCTCGGCACTTAATGCAATTGCCATGCACTCTTATGCAACAAGCCTGAGGACGAGTGCACGCTGTGACCTTGTGCCACAGCGGATGAGGAGCGCATTCCCCGTCGGCGGAAGGATGCTATCTCATACACATCCTCCTCGGCCACAGCCACAGCCACATCCACAGGAGAGACTTGCTCTCGGCGCCAACCGTCAATTGCCAAGTAATTGCATTTACCAGGCACGTATGTTGACGATAGTTAATTTTGTAAGTGTATCTTGATATCGATTGCAGTTGGCCCTGCCTCTGCCTCTGCCCCTGCCTCTGCCCCTGCCTCTGGGTGGCTTGTGCAAGGCAAACGGATTCCGCCAAAACCAGAGCAGGCAGAGGCAGGAAAGCTCATGCTCAAGTTATTTACGAGGGCGAAATATTCAGTGGAGTGGGCGGCAGAGGCAGGGGCAGAGCCGGCAGGGGCTCCGTGGAAAAATGCAATTGCCGAGCAAAAGCAAACAATGATACAAATTCCACTAAACGGAAAAACTCTCGAATGGCTTTCGTTCGGGGAATTTCCTGCCGAAGAATTTCACTGATGGCCAGAAGCCTCAGGGCTCAGGGCCGAAGCTCCGTCCAATTAGACGGAAAAATAGCTGAAGGAATCGGTTAATTACACGCCGATGCCTTCAAAGGCTGCACGTTCCGCCCCCACCTGGGCAGGCAGTTTACAGGCAAACCCAATCACTTCATGCATTTCTCAGGGCCCGAAATCATCAACAGGATGTCGATGGCCCGAAGCGATCCCCGTCTCAGGGACGTAATGGCTTTTTAAAAACCAATTTCCGCTCCATTCCAGCGGTGGAAGCAAAACACAACAAAAAAAAAAAAATCCCTGAAAACTAATAACCCGTTTCTCGTACTCGCACTCGTAGTCGCACTCTCCGGGGATCGGAAAGAGCCATCGGAGCCACTCAAGCATCTGTCGAGGAAATTGTTTCAATTTCAGGGAATGTTCGTTGTCGTCGAGCAAAGGGAGGCGACACGAGACGAGGCGAGGCCAGGCGAGGCGATTAAAATTCACTTTCGCAATATTTATATAGAAACAAATTAAATTTTGCCTGCTTCGACAAGTTTTTCGCCGAAACAATTTAATTTCGCAGAACAAAGTTTAGGCAGAAGAAGAAAAAAAACGTCAAAGAAATTAAATAGTCAGAAAAAAAAGCTGTACTTAAAAATTTACGATCCCCAGCGTCGCACGTCGCCCGTCGCCCGTCGCGATTCTCGTGGCCATAAAAAGAAGACAGAGACGGGAATGGAGCAAGCGAATGATATATATAGAGAGAGCGAGGGAGAGAGGGGGGAGGGAGTGAGGTAACCAAAAGTCAAGCCATTGACTGACTAGCAAAAGTTCTTCCTGGAGTGTTGTACGAGTATGTATCTGTGTGTGCGCGCTTGTAGGTGTTGCCGCTGCGAATTGAAAAAGTTTAGACGATGCCGGCGCGCCCCGAAACTTTACGAGTGCCCCCCGTGCACAGTGCTCCCCTTGGCCACCGCTAGATGGCGGCTTTTTTACGGCCATTTTAATGGCGGAACAGCGGCCCGAAAAACTTTGCCGGCGGTCAGCATGGGCAAGTGCAACAGCTTCAGCTTCAGATTCACAGGAACGAGGTGGTCCCTCCCACAAGCTGGCGTCAAACAATCGTCAATGGATACAACTAGCCCTTGGGATAGAGACACAAGACTGTATCTTAACTGAGAAAGGGATACGGATTGGATGTATTCCATCCAGACCACTCAAAAGGACCCTCAAACGTTTCCTTTGCACATATTGAATCGGCTTTATTCTTGATTTTATACCTATTTGTGCTCAGCTGTCTGGGACGCCTTCAACCGGCTCTCTATCCCTGCAGAGACCGCAGAAAAGTCAGCGGGCGGAAGCCGCGGACATACGAGTGTGTGGAGCCCCTAAATTAAAGCCCCAGGCTGGCGGCAGACGGCCAAACGGCAAGCGCCAAATGGCGTACCAGAAACCGCGGCGAAAGTGGCAGGAAGATGGCATAAAAAACAGCGACTGCCGGAGGCTGTCATGTGTCCGCAAAACAAAGAGAAACACGAAGGACGACCATAAATGCGCGGAGCCAAAGGCGAGCGGAGGGGAACGCGAAGACCAAGTAGCCGCAACAGGCAACGGTCACGGGATGGCCCCTGGAGCCAACGAGCGTTAAAAAAGCCTGGAAAAGCAAAACCACAAGCGGGTAAAGGACAGAGAGATCGAAAGGGGACGGTGGGTGGCTGGAGAGGAGAGGAGAGGGGTTTGTTGGTGGCCGGCCAAAGACGTAGCCAACTTCAATTCGGTTTTTGCGCCCTGTACGCCATTGCGATTCAAATCGCAGTCGCAGTCGCAGTCTCAGTCGCCCAATGCCAGTCCTCAGTAGCTGCCTCTATCGATGACATCAATTGCGCCACAAACCAGTCCGGCCGTCCTCTTATACAGTGGGCGAGAAACGCGAATCTTTGAGATCCTCAAACCCAACTTTATTTAGGGATATCAATCAGATACTCTCTTAAAGGTAGCTCATGTATCTCCGCTGGGATTTAGACCTATATGTTCCGATTACTTCTAGATCTAGGCAAAATTTTAAACTAAACTTTGGTTTTGCAACACATTTTTGTATCATCTGAGCCACAGTGACAGCGACGTGGCCAAAAAAACTGTCATCCCAGAGAGAATTTCAGCTCATGCTTCGACGCCTTTGCAATCGCATTTGGCATTCGGCATTCGGCATTAATCGGGAGGGGAGCGAAACAAAAGACGAAGGGAGACAAAGAAACCGCAGTTGCATTACGGGTTTCGCTATTTCTCCGTTCCCTTTTTGCTCGCAAATATTCATTAGCCTAGAGTGGAGCCATCGATTTGGGGCATATAGCAGGGGGAGCAGGCCAGTGTACGAGTCCGCTCAGCGGAGATAAAACTTTCCGCTCATGTCAGCTTATAGTTTTTCCCAGATTTCAGGCTCCCCTCCCCCCACCAACCCTCCCCTGGCCATAAATTTCCCGGATAGCCAACTATTCAGCACTCGAGCGCTTGCTTCGCTGTCTGTCTGTCCTTCCGTTTGTCTGTCTATGTGCAAGCTATTTTGGTAAAAATTTTAATTAAAATCCCAGACAATTACATACACTCGTGGCGAGAGAGCCAGAGCTGAAGGAGGGTGCGGGGGTATTCGCATTCGCAGCTGAAGTGCGTCTGCCGTGTGCTCCAGCACAGCCAATCCCTCCATATCACCTCTATTTCAGATGAATCAAAGAATACATATGTATGTGGTACTTCCTTGAAGACTGTCCTTAGTTTTTGAATATCATTCGACGTGGCGGCTTCTTTGCTACTGGCGATGACAGACGCTTAAGGTCGGCGATTACAGTCGGAACTTTTATCGGAGCCGATGACTGCCACCTGCTCTCTCGCTCTCTGTCTTCTGGTATCCCTGTTCGCAAAAGGGACAAATCGATTTATCCTCGATCTCTCTCAATTTTGCTCGCAATTTCCATGGGAGATGGGAAAAACATAGAGACAAAGAGAGGAACCACTAAATATTGCACTCCGTTTGTCCCTTTTTCACCTAATGACTTATTTGATTATAATCCAAAAATACTTCATCTGTTATATAGTATATCACTCAGCGGATGGGGCTACTACTCATTGGGGCGTATACTGAACACGGAGGAGTGTGGAGCGAGAGAGAGAGAAAGCGCGTCGAACGGCTAACGTAGCCACGGCAAAGTGATTTGTTCTGCTGGCTATAATAATAGTCCCCCTCGCCATGAATATCATTCCTAGTGTATTCTGAGCTGTAAACAACGAAATTGTTCGCAGTGTTCCGTTTCGTTGCCCTCTTTACAATTTACCGTTTGTTATTGTCTTAGAGAGAGTGCGTAGCGAGAGAGACGACTCGCTCAGAGAGGATCAAAAGGGACAAGAAGAAGAGAGCGCGCGTTGAGCGTGTTTCTCTGCGGCAATGTGCGCGGGTAAGAAAGAGACAGCGCGTTCATTGTAACTGCGCCGCAGAAAATGAGTGTCTTAGAGGGATTGTTTGGCAATACTCGGAGAGTAGTTGAACTTGTTGCCCCGCGGAGTGATTCACTGTGAGTGTCAATACAAATCGAACTGAAAACCGAGGTATCGAGGCCCGTGTGCGTCTGTTCACGACTGGAAGCAAACAGGACTCATATTGCTGGCAGATTGCTTAGATTGATCCTTAGGATTCTTCATTAGTATCCATCATAAAAGTATTAGCTCCATAGCTTGTTGCTCTACCATTAACCAGGTGTTCAAACAGACAATCGTTATGCCACAGACGTTTCCCGATTTAAGGGTGTCCGGTCTCATGTTCTCTGAGAACTAGACGTCAAACGGGCCGGACGGATAGACACGGTTGACATGAAAGCAGCTCCATAGGAATATATTGTTCCAATATTGATTTCTCTCTTACTTGATCTGAAATACGATCATTTAATTAGACAATTTAGTGTTTTATCAACTGACTTGGCGAAAGAATACATTGAAGAAAGTCTTCCGTTTGAAAGACGGTTATGTTTAAGCTTCAACCGGGCGATACCTTCTACATCCCCCTCTACAGTCGCATCCGAAAACGTTACAAGGTCCATAGCCGCAAAATGTCCTACAACTCGTGTTCCGTCGAGGCAGTAATCTCCATATGAATGGCAGCACTCTGCCGTCAAACCTCTGATGAAAGATAGGGCCAATAATATTCGTACGTATGCCACATACATGGTATGAAGCACTGGAGGACTGTTTGGATGACTGGTAGGCTCTCGAAATTCGCTTCAATACTTCCTACTCCATAGGAATAGCTTTCATTATACACGCTTCTTATGGGGTGTGAACCGTGAACCGAGTTACCCACGGAAAATCGATTGCTTAGATTATTCCTTAGGGTTCTTCAATAGTATTCATCATAAAAGTATCAGCTCCATACCTTGTTGCTCTACCATTAACAGTGCTTAAAAGCCAGGTGTTCAAACAGACAGTCGTTATGCCACAGACTTTCCGGATTTGAGTGGGTCCGGTCTTATGTTCTCTGAGAACTAGACGTCAAACGGGCCGGACGGATAGACTCGGATGACATGAAAGCAGCTCGATAGGAATACATTATTAATATCTCTCTTACTTGATCTGAAATACGATCATTTAATTGGACAATTTAGTGTTTTCTCAACTGACTTGGCGAAAGAATACATTGAAGAAAGGCTTCCGTATGAAAGACGGTTATGTTGTAGGTACAGTAACCTGTTTCTGTTTCTGTCTACATCCCCCTCTACAGTCGCATCCGAAAATGTTACAAGGTCCATAGCCGCAATAATGTCCTACGACTCGTGTTCCGTCGAGGCAGTAATTTCCATATGGACGGCAGCACACCGCCGTCGAAACTCTGATGAAAAATAGGGCCACTAATATTCGTACGTATGCCAGATACATGGTTTCAAGCGCTGGAGGACTGTTTGGATGACTGGTAGACTGATATTGTGCCAGCTATTCCGTAGGAATAGCTTTCATTATACACGCTTCTTATGGGGTGTGAACCGTGAACCGTGAACCGAGTTACCCACGGAAAATCGATTGCTTAGATTGTTCCTTAGGGTTCTTCAATAGTATTCATCATAAAAGTATCAGCTCTATAGCTTGTTGCTCTACCATTAACAGTGCTTAAAAGCCAGGTGTTCAAACAGACAGTCGTTATGCCACAGACTTTCCCGATTTAAGGGTGTCCGGTCTTATGTTCTCTGAGAACTAGACGTCAAACGGGCCGGACGGATAGACTCGGATGACATGAAAGTAGCTCGATAGGAATACATTATTAATATCTCTCTTACTTGATCTGAAATACGATCATTTAATTAGACAATTTAGTGCTTTATCAACTGACTTGGCGAAAAAATACATTGAAAAAAGGCTTCCGTATGAAAGACGGTTATGTTGTAGGTACAGTAAGCTGTTTCTGTCTACATCCCCCTCTACAGTCGCATCCGAACATGTTACAAGGTCCAACGCCGCAAAAATGTCCTACAATTCGTGTTCCGTCGAGGCAGTAATTTCCATATGAACGGCAGCACACCGCCGTCGAAACTCTGATGAAAAATAGGGCCACTAATATTCGTACGTATGCCAGATACATGGTTTGAAGCAAGACTGTTTGGATGACTGATAGGCTGATATTGTGCCAGCTATTCCGTAGGAATAGCTTTCATTATACACGCTTCTTATGGGGTGTGAACCGTGAACCGAGTTACCCACGGAAAATCGATTGCTTAGATTGTTCCTTAGGGTTCTTCAATAGTATTCATCATAAAAGTATCAGCTCCATAGCTTGTTGCTCTACCATTAACAGTGCTTAAAAGCCAGGTGTTCAAACAGACAGTCGTTATGCCACAGACTTTCCCGATTTAAGGGTGTCCGGTCTTATGTTCTCTGAGAACTAGACGTCAAACGGGCCGGACGGATAGACTCGGATGACATGAAAGTAGCTCGATAGGAATACATTATTAATATCTCTCTTACTTGATCTGAAATACGATCATTTAATTAGACAATTTAGTGCTTTATCAACGAACTTGGCGAAAGAATACATTGAAAAAAGGCTTCCGTATGAAAGACGGTTATGTTGTAGGTACAGTAAACAGTTATCAACGGGTTCGTTTCTGTCTACATCCCCCTATACAGTCGCATCCGAAAACGTTACAAGGTCCATAGCCGCAAAAATGTCCTATAAGTCGTGTTCCGTCGAGGCAGTAATTTCCATATGAACGGCAGCACACCGCCGTCGAACCTCTGATGAAAAATAGGGCCAATAATATTCGTACGTATGCCAGATACATGGTTTGAAGCACTGGAAGACTGTTTGGATGACTGATAGGCTGATATTGTGCCAGCTATTCCGTAGGAATAGAATTTCATTATACACGCTTTTTATGGGGTGTGAACCGTGAATATAGTCATCCGATTATTATACAATTTGGCTCAGCTATTAAAAAGCCCGTCGAAACGGTTCGATACGATACTCGTTCTACCAAGGAAGTAACGTTCGGCCGTTACATCACCATCGCTTTGCAAAAGGAGAGAGAGCGTGTCACACTGAACGAGGAAGAGAGATCGCGAGACATAGCCCCGGAAAATTGATTGCTTAGAACGTTCCACGGTTATTGATGCTGTGTATTGTGACAGACCTTGGCTATACGAAGACCCAACACTTTATTATATATTAGAGAGATCCTTTTTGGGTTCGGAACAGATTCATACGATTTAAATAGAACCTCTGTAGACTTGGACTCTTTGTAAAAATATTGGCTACTAAAAGTACTCAACTTTTCAAGATCAATGCAGCTGTAGAGTCATTTTACAGACTTTTATGGGGCAGTGAAATTGATAAAGAATTTCTAGATGAACCTTGACTCCAAGGACTGTTTTGCAGTCGGAAACAGCTCGGAGACAGCTGCTTGGGGCGTCACCCCCCTCTCCATCAGCGCTTAGAGTCAAGTTTTATTATAATTACAACTATAACAGTTATTAACGGCAGCTATGGCTGCGCGTTGGCAGCTGTTGCGCTGCTCCTTGCTCCTGTCCTGCTGCAGGTGCCGCCAGAGTCAAGAAGGAAGCAGGGGCTGGCACACAGCGAGGAGCATAGTGTGTCTCATAATATATAGTTGCATATTAGCAGAGGACTATGTACTTACAGTTGCCTGGCCACGCCCCCGCACCGTTCCATGCCGCACCGTGCTTCTATTGCCCTGTAATGTTGCGTGTTATGAAGCCATTACTGGGCCAAAAGTTGTTCCTTCTTTAAGAGCTCTCCAGTTTTAGTTTCTGTGTATGACGATGGCGATGACGATGATGAAGATAGAGGGCGGGTGTGTGGCCAAAGATTCAGCTGCTGCATCGTTTTTGGCACTTAGAGGAAAAGATAATGCTTTGCCTGGATGTGCAGCAGCAGAACACCAGCGTAGCGCAGGAAGAGGGCTACTAAAAACGGCTCAAAGATGCTGCCTGAGATATGGGCAAGGCAAGGAAATGAAAGCCAAGAGATGCTACTCTCCAGTGCTTAAAGGTTACTCAAATTAGGGCAAAGGGAACACGCCCCCCCACACCTAGGGATATCTTTAAATGGTCGGACAATCATCCCACAAAAACACGCAGACACACTCAATTTACGCCTCCGCATTCCGCCTCCGCATTCCGCACGACTCGGTCCGGTCCACAGTTTGCGGAGCCCACGGCCAGCAAATTGAATCTGTCAAATTGCGGATTTGACTAGTTTTTCCGCTTTCCTTTTTATTATTTTGTCAAGCGGTCGTTTGGACAGATTAAGCCAAATTGAAGGAGGAGTCCCTCAGGGGCCCGGCATAATTTTGTCATTTTTACAGCAATTGATCTTGGATTGAATGACGGCATCGCGATGGGCAACATTTGTTTCGGTTGCTGTTTTCCTTCTCGCTTTCCCGCTGCCATAAAACGGAAATGAAAAATGTAAATTGAATGGCAAAATGCTTTTTTATACGACTGGACCCATGGACTAGCCGCTGAAGAGGGCACTTCATTAGTTAATACAACTTTAATATGGGAGCAAAGTTGGATCTGTGCAGTCCTAGCCGACTGGAAGGGCTCATGGAAACGTCGACAGTCGCAGAATTGCTCAAACAAATTTAAAATAATAAAATATACTCGTAAAACATTATTTTCATGTTGATTTTCCGCCAGCATACTCTGAAACTTTTTCCCCTTTCCAATCTGCCACCAACTAAACCATATCCCCCGGGCCCTGGAAACCGAAGCCCTCTGCCAGGCTGGTCATTCAACAAATTCCAAATGAAAACCACATAATGAAATCATTGAAATTTGCTTTGTCTGCGCGTAATTGTTGGCCTTTTAGCAGTCGGCCCTCCCTCGCCCTGCAAAACGTTTAATGGGGAACAGAAACAAGTCTTTAAGCAGCTTAAAAGTGAGCAAAGCGATCATCTTTCAAAGGAAATAGTATGGATTTGAACATTTGAGTGGAAGTCCGAGAAAAATCAAGTATTTCCGACTCAAACTACGAGCATTGGGTGTCCGATTGTTAAATTAAAAAACAGAACAATCAGGAATGCAATAGAACAGTGTTTTATCAAGATCTCTGCACATTTCAAAACAACATTTGATCGTTGATAGTGGGACATTTGAGTGTGTTCTAGGATGGAATGGCTGCAGGGCTTTCAGAGCCCGTCGGATCCGGGACAAAGTCTTTAGCCGATGCTAATGCCCGGGCACTTATTTTAATTTCAGACCACTAAAATGTATTATTAGCCCGAATCCGCAGCCCTGATTGGGTATGCAGAATCCGAAGTGGGCCAAAACAATTACCGCATAATAAATCAATTCCGAGTTCTATGATTTGGCCAGCCCCGCCCACGCCCTCGCCCTCACCCTCAATCAGCCAGCCAGCAAGCTGATGGAGCCGCTCCTGAGGGGTGTGGGTGTGGGTGGGAGTGGGCTGACAATTTTCAGCTCAAATATGCAAATTACTGACAGTTGCTAGCCTCGATTCGATTCGCAGGCGCTGAAACGGGAACAGCACAAAAATACAGACAAGGAGCACTCGTCCGACAAGAAGGACAATTTCAAATGGGCACAAAATATGGCAGCACACTTGCATTTTAAATATTTAATTGAGAAACATTTGCCTGCGAACCGATTTTCATGACAGCCCTAGAATATTCAGGGCAAATACCAAACGGTCGATTGAATTTAAAACACTTATGCATAGTATATGGTATATTGTATGTACAGACATTCAAGATTCATATATGCCACGATTTTAAATGGGGACAAAAGTGGCTGAATGGATCGAACAGCTTGGATTTTATTCAAAGAAGAATATTAATTCTGATTCCCGCTTATACGAGTATGTGTCATTTTATTAGCCTGAATTATTATCAATTCAATTCATTTATTTCAGTAAAAAAAAATACTAAAAGCTGACAACTGATGAAGGCGACTGCCAGCGGAAAATTACGGAAAGCTACTCCATATGGCATACAGGAAATAAATCACAAAAGGGAATATTCAAGCCTAAAAAAAGATAGTAATTAATTAGTATCACTTTGCAGATGAAATGCGATGCACATTGGGTTTTTTTAATGGCAGGCTCCTGCGTTTTTCACTTTTTTGTATACGCCTGAAGGGGCTATTTTGAAACAGACACTTGAAGCCCAGATATGGGGACTTTTTCAACCATTTAAAATATATACAATATATACTAATCAACGTGTACAGTGGAGCCAATAAAGCCTTGTATATCATGGCTCGCACTGAGAACCGGTCGACACCATAGGGATCGATCAGAGTGGCTCAGAACCAGCATCATATAGATGCCATGCAAACGAGTATAGAATATATATAGAAGAGTACATATGTAAAGCTTTCGTGTATGTCAGGAGGGAGCGTTTCCGATCTTATAGAGTGGCCGATATAGCCCTGTCTCTCTGTCCGTCCGCCCCGTCCCGTTTGACGCCGTAAGTTGTGTGCAGTTTCCTGTAATATACTGAAAGATCTGTGTACGACGCTCCCTAAAACTCCGAAATCTAGTGGCATTCACAATTTGCAAGATAAAATAATCCGAGAGCTCAGAAAGCTATTACTACAAGTAGATTCCCGATTCCCAGACCAATATTATGGCCAGATTAAAGAAGATTGGCCGATTTTGAACTCCCCATCAACCTCCATTTGAACTTGGTTGCATTTAAATGAGAAATGAATGCTGATTCGGCTTGCGGCATCTGGAGTCTGTTGTCTGCTGCAGCACCTGTGCAGCCTGGGCCACTGCCTTGCTATTTGCTCACTCTCGTCACGTTGCAGCCTTCAACGCCGTCAACTGCGCTTCATTTGATTTGAGATCGAATTTGACACGTTGGCCTGCCCGCATTTACACGGCCATATCTGTGTGGCCGTAAGAGCAGGCGCGTTTATGGGTCCCCATGCGATCTACTATTTTCCATTCCACTGCGGTGCGTGCCACATCTGCCACATGTTGAACAGCAGGAACTCAGTGAATGGCAATGGATTACACCATGAGCTGTGAAAATTGCCAAAGTGGTCAATATACAATTATTTCCATTGGGGGCTAATCGCCCTGGGGCTGTGCCCAGGATGGAAAATTCTATACGGCCTTTAAAGACCGCAGCGCAGCCCCAATGCAGTGCCAGTAAGAGTGGAATTTATGCCCAGCATGCCGCACATTAGCGCATTGTCACCGCACTCGGCACACACTCTCAATAAATAACGCCAGCACACACACACACACACACACACACGGAGGGGAGGAGGAGTACACTAATACTAATGCTCTTGGCGCCTTGTTGCGACATTTTTGGGCGAAAGTATACAAAAGGTACACGGTACAGAAGGAAGTAGTAGCAGAAATCTGCCATAAATAAGGGATAACAATTTGTTAGCCGCGCAACAAGTGCCAACTAAATCCCCCACGCCCCATGAGCCCCCACATGTGAACTCTCTGGAAAGTACAGATGAAAGTTCCCCTGACAAACAGCTCACGGCTCACAGTCCGGGACAGTCTGTGCGTTTAGTGTGCCTGAATTATGAGGGCTATATTTTATGGGAGACTGGAAGACTGGCAAACCGAAGACAGCTCTCTCTGGAGTGTGGTCTCTTAAAGAGCTACCTTTTGTTCCCTGCTCATTTAATTTTTGAGTTTCGGAAGGTAGCGTGGACAGGCGAATCCATTTGATTTTGGGTCTCTTTGCCCCAAAAAACAAAGGAAAACGGCTGCTCGGAGGTCGGACCCTTGCTTTTATGTAAGTACTTTATCCGAGTTTCTCCGGCCACAGGAATTAAGCCTTCCACGCGAAGTGTCCCTTTTTATTTAATACCATTAATGCAATTTTACGCACGCGTTGGTCTTGGAGGGCCTGCTCGACCGATGCCAGAGGTGGCTACAGAAAGCATAGAAATTGCTT
Source organism: Drosophila lowei (assembly GCA_008121275.1). Lineage (NCBI taxonomy): Eukaryota > Metazoa > Arthropoda > Insecta > Diptera > Drosophilidae > Drosophila > Drosophila lowei. The sequence goes on along the minus strand of CM017779.1, from coordinate 15,861,266 downwards.
TTTGCCCCCAGGAAGAATATTCACTCTTCGGCGCCCACTTACGCACCGCAGAGGGGAAATCAAACATTACGTGGGCATCCTTGCCCCTGCCAGAACATATTATTTTAGGCTTCATCGCTGCCTCTCGGCCCTTCAATGGCTTCCGACGGCTGCCGTTTCCATTCCCTTTCACTGTTGGCGGCTCTAATGAGCGGCCACCGAATCTATCCTAATGGCCTCCGGACAAAGAAAAGGCGATCTAAGCAGAAAACAATGGGAGGACAATGAGGGGGCAGTGGTCGCTGGAAAAGAGAGCAACACAGAAGGCAGTACGTGAGACACGGCGCGCCGTCGCGTCGATGATGGGAAAGGCGATGTGAATGACGACTCCTTTGTGGCAGTCACAGGGCAGTGCACACCCGAATGGAGCTGCCACTGACACGCTCAACAGCCCCACAATGGGTGCAACAATTCGCTTCATTAAGTAATTAACACGCGTATAATATTATGGAATGCACAAATGCAAATACAAGAAAACCCCATCGGCTTATATACTTACATATTTCACACATACATCAAATGCTCCGCTCTGTATTCCACACAATATTCTCTGATTCCCGTTGGTGGAGTATGCTAGAAGCCAAATATTATATGGAAGAGATCTCATTGGGCATGCTCCTCTTTAACGATTGGCCGTGAAATCGAATTTATTATGGAGCACCTGCAACGGATGAAAAGAGAACGTAGTTATTACTCGTACAACAAGAATGTAGTTTCTAATTGGGGGCTAATCTACTGTTGAATATCTTTACCCGGAATTTGGCAAAGATTTTTTAAATTAAAAAGTACAGGGATTCACAAAAATCTCTAAGTTGGAATATCGCGCAGACAGGCTGTCTCACTAGGATAGAGCTGGCGGTGAGGACAGAAAGATAACAAGCCCGAGGCAGGGGAACCAGGCACAGGAAAGAGTTTTCTTCATTCTGGCTATAATAATGATCCGATACCACCATCTTTCTTCGATGTAGTAGATATACTTAACCTAGATCTATATATTTATTTTGAATAAAAGTCTATCTAGATAAAAGAATGTAAACCAAGCCTGCTTTCATCCCCAAGACCCTCGCACACGGCTTTTAAGGATTTCAAACCAACAATCCTCTCTACTGAAAACGATGGAACAGTTTATGGGGCTTCATCTCTGCTCAACATAATCTTTTGAGAATCAAAGCACACCTATCGGAAGGGAACATCTGCCAATGTCGGACTTGGGGTTGACTCTTGGACGATGGGCATCATCGATCAGATACTCCAAAGCAGTCGCGTTGAGTCTTTACTGAGGACATCGGTATCAATGTCTACGAGTTTGCACAGATTACTGTAATTTTTATGAATTAATTTAACCTTTAAACGCTCTTCCAGGTATGCAAATCTTATGATAGGTGTATTCAGACTCCTTTCGGTGTTATAGGGCTGAATGATCGATGATTGACTGTTGAGGCCCCACGCTACTCACTTGAAATTGCCCTTTAATTGTGTCTGCAAAAATATCTTCAGATGGCGGCTGCGGTTACAGCTCTGGAGTTCGGGATAGGCGCAATCGTGTGGTTTCTTGTTTCTGTATAAAAAAATAAAGAAAATTCGAATTAAAAGAGGGTATACATATATGAACATTTTGGGCTAAGTGCACGAAAGTTAAAGAGAGTTTCCAAAAAAAAAACCAACTATAAAATAATGGCTCAGAGGGACTGAGAAATCGTAATGCTTGATGGACATCGGTTAGGTTTTGTATAACCCTTTAAGTCTCACGTCTTTATGTTACTTGGGTACGCTTCCAGTTCGTACAAGTTGCGGCACAATCTTGCATTTAACACCCAATATAACATGCGTGAAATACGGAAAATGAAATTAAATGGCTTGGGAGGCTTGAAGGGCACGAGGAAAAAAGAGTTTCACTTGTGCCCATACTCGAGTTCCTCGTTCTATACTCAACGTAGCACTTCGCGTACCCTTCAACGATTCACTCCCCCACTTGACCCACACTGCTTTTATGCTGCACTTTGGATTGTCAAAAACAAAACGGCCCGCCCTTTAGGCCCTACTCTGTTTTTTCTTGTTGCTGTCATTCGAGCCAGAAAGAAAGAACAACAAAGAGTTTGCAGAGGGCTCTGGCTAACCGGAAGTCGAGAACACAAACGTACTAAAAGCCGCACTCAGCAACAGCCTGGGCTGTACAATAATATACATATATATTCCATATGAACATGACGCAGAACTCCTTCCAATCGTGGTCTGGTGCCTGGTCGTGGACACACCCACGCCCTCGTACGCCACCGAAGGGGAAAACATTCAAATGGTTCCATATTTCTTGACAATTTAGGACACCATTAGCGAGAAATTATTACTGCGAAACGATGGCAGCCTCCGTAAGAAGAGACGGAGACGGGCTGGCGTGGGGGTGTAGCGTAGAACAGGCCGATATAGTCGATATTCCGACTATTGGATACCCAGTACTTAAATGTAATATAATAAGTATATCACCTACTAATGCTCGTATGCTAAATATACGAGTATGGATACTTTATGGGCTCGGAAATGGCTAAATTCGCTCTAATACAACATATCCAAGAACCCTTGAGTACCCCGTATGCCACATAGGCGACAATGAGGGTGGCCGAGGGCGGAAGTCGTCTGATTTCGGCATTGCCAGTCGCCGGTTCCGAGCAGCACAGCAAAAATCTATAATATAATATGTTGAAATTCGGAACATACTTTTTAAAGTCTTCACCAATGAAATGTGTACATTTTTGGGATTTTCTATTAGACAGTTTTTCAGCGTCCGCCCCACTGTGCATTGACTGGTGTGTTTTTTTCGGAAAACAGCGCGGAAAACTTATGTGGGTGCTTAAGTGAACCATTAGCGCCGCGCGTCATTAAGTTGTTTCCGCTTCGCACAATTCTTCGTCTGTTTTCCATTTTTGTTGGTTTTTTCCGAGCCTAGTCCCGGCCCAGACGTGAGGCGGAGGGACACTCTCGCGGGACGTATTGAGTCTTGTGGGCCAAATCATTAATGGTTTTGGAGACCCAGACCGAGACCGAGACCAAGACCAAGACCCAGAGGCAGGACACACAACACCAGACCAGACACCGAAGTGGAGCTGTTTTTGCCTTTTTTTAGAGCGCTGTGCTCGCCCGAGTCCTAGCCCCAAGCCCGATGCGGTTCATTGACCAGCCACGGGCGTGTTGATTTATGTCTGCCCCACTCCGGAGGCGTGGGCTCCATTCGTAATCGCCTCAAGTAGGCTCAACATGTTTTCCGCCTGCCTTCCTTTTTCAGCGCAATTAGATGCGATTGGAGCATATTGATGGCACCCTGCGGTGCGGAGCGGTGCGGTGCGGTGCAGAGCCCTGCTTGTGGCAAGTCAAGTGCGAGGCCTAGCCAGTGTCAAGAGCAAAATTCAATTAAACGCAAATCGGTACAAAAATCACATGAAACGCCGGACAGGCAGCAGCACTCAAAAGCCGCAGGCAAACAGACACCACGGCGGAGGAATCAACAGCTCCGAGCCGAGCCGACAACTCGCCTGGCTATCAATGGCAGGCTCTCCGTTTCGGTACAGTCTGTGCGGCTCGTCGACACTGGGGCCAGTCACTGGGGCACACACGCATACGCCCGGTCTGAATGGCTGTATACCTGTCCAGCCTTGGTCGTGTTGCAACGTGGGGCGGGGGGGCACGCGTGCAGCAGGTTAATGGCAAATAAAAGCCAATGCCCGGCACTAGCAGCAGCTGGATCAGGAGGCCCGACCCCAGGGCCTGAAGACCCGACACCCATTACGGGTTAAATGGATCTGATGAGCGTTTATGCGCAGTGGTGGGGATTGCACGTTCTAATTATGACAAAGCACTGCGCCCGCCTCCACTGGGGGTCCGAGGGGGTCTCGAGCGTGTGGCGATTGCAGGTGGAATGTTGCGTAAGCCTGTTGTTATGTAAATGCTGGTGTTTATCGCCAGCTCCCTCTAAATTGTATATAAATAGACAAGAAAATGGGCTGCTGGAACTCAAAAATCAACTGACGAAAGGAATAATGGTTCAAGGACGCGGTATCTCTTAATAGTAATAATAGGTTAAAATAGTTTCGATATATCAATCTCCCATGGATATTTGTATTTTGTATACACTCGGATAAGTATAGCCTCTGCTGTGGATGCTTTTGGGTTCAAAAATGATTTCTTTTCAATTGAAAATTATATGTGCCAGGCTGTTGTTGGTCATTGTCCATTGTCCCAGGACCCACCATGTTTATTGTGCGGTGGCTTTAGGGGTGTAATAGCCATAATTTAGGCTTATTTGGAAGATCGCATTGCCTGGCGCTCGCCCATCACGACATCAGACAGACAGGAACACACAGAGGAGCGGCCAGCCCAGCTCACCTTGTATTTGTATCCTGGCAACGATGGGCAGACAGGCTCTGCCATCGACACAAATTTCCCGTGGGGGAATGGGGAAGCGTGTGGTAATTTGCGGGTCGTACCGGTAATTATTAGCACACTGGGTCAGGGATAACACACACGGTGATGGAGCTGACTAGTCCTACTAGGTGGTCGGGTGCTGTCAAGTCCTTTGACTATCCCCAGACCCCGACCAATCAGCAGAGAACTTCGAACAGGAACTGCATGCCGATGCAATGCAATGCACTCAGCGAGCGCTCTTAGCCGGCAAATGAAATGAAATGCTTCCCGAATCGGCGATTGAGCTGGAGCAATTTGGTTTATATCTTTTATGCGCCAAACAAAAACATTCTGCACGTAGAAGCAATAAACTCTGCACATGCCCTTTGTGGATTGGAAGCTGGCTGATTCAGGGCGTGGGGCAGGATTGCTCAGGTGCTGGCATTGAAAAAAAAATAGAGCCACTTTGGTATTGGGAATGGGAAGGGAGGCAGGAAGCAGCCAAGAGACGCAGTCCCGGCAGAGCCAAGGTAGGTCCTTGTCAATGGCGATATCATTTTAAATTGTTTTCAATCAAATGTGACTTGCATCTGGAATTTGTATGCAATCGAGTAACTAGACGTCTCTGCATCTCCTTCCATCTCCAGCTGATTCGTGATTGACTTGCTGGGAATGTTTTGGGAAGAACTTCGACGCGGGATGGGAAATCGGAAAAAACCTCTAAAAAACATTAAAATATAAACACAATTTTTGTTTTATTAAAACTAAAAAAACGCTTACCCGTAAAAAATCGATTTAGTTCCAGGAAAAAACTGAATCAGGAGGCTGAATCTCCTAGTGCGCCTTCAAGAGCCAACATGCCGCCCAATAATCCAATAAAGACAGCTTTCCGTAGTTTGAAAGTTGGAGTATTGTTTACGATGGGAGAACAACGAGGACATCCTTGAAAAGTTGGCACTCTGTTGAAGTTCTATGTTCCAGTAACACCAAAAACAATAACCACTAACAAACATATTTATTTAGGCTATATTCTGCCGCTTTTATACGCTTTTTTTCAGCTATTTAGTAGTTTTTCAGATTGAATCTAAGGTTAAAGCAAGGCTGATAAAATCCTTCATCTACATCCCTCTACATCCGCCAAAGCAGTTGCATCCGAATATATTGCAGTCGCCCCTCCCGCAGAAATAACCATTTGTTGGTTGTCCGTCGTCGCAGCGGCGTGATAGGTTAAGTCCGATGATTGGATGACAGCACTTTGCCGTGGCGCCCCTAAGGAACAGTAAGCCCAGAAATACGTACGCCATGTACGCGTACATAGTTCGATGCTTCTGTGAACCGGTTGCCTAGACGATAGTCGACTCTCCAGGTTCGCTTCTGAACTGATCGATCCACCTACTATGCATGGAAGAGACCTAATTCAGTATGCCAATAATGAAATTTGCCGTGAAATTGGCCGGATGATTGAATTTTGATACGAAGGTTAGATGGCAAAATAGGGGATACCTATTATATAAGCTAACACGCGGAACAGCCAGACAGTGCCAGACAGCAGACCAAGGTGCTCAACGGAGAACGATATCTGATGTCGCTCATGCGCCTGTCGAGGAGGAGGGTCCTCCAGTCCAGTCAAGTTCCACTATTTGAGTGCAGGCGAAGATGTAGCGCCCACATGACCCGAAACATGGCAAACGTTAAGTCAGTCTGAAGCCAATGTTTTATTTTGCACTAAACAGAGGGGGAAACAGAGAGAGCATCTTTAAACAGTTGGCATTCCCCTATAGATCCCCTTTACATCCGTTAGAACAGTTGCATCCAAATAAATTGCATCGGCCCCTCCCGCAATATATACCATTTATTGGTCTTCCGTCGTTGCAGATGCGTTTTAAGTTAATTCCCGTAAGTCCATAGCAGCATATTGCCGTTGCGCCTCTAAGGAACAGTAAAGCCAAAAATACGTACGCCATGTACATAGTTCGATGTTTCTATGAACCGGTTATATTAGACGATAATTGACTCTCCAGGTACGTTTCTGAACTGATCGATCCACCTACTATACATGGAAGAGACCTAATTCCGTATGCCAATAATGACATTTGCCGTGAAATTGACTGGAGACTTGAGAAACACTGTAGCTCCCTATTATATAAGTTAACACGCGGAACATTGGTCACCAGCTCAGTGCCAGACAGCAGCTGCGATGCTCAACGGAGAACGATGTCTAGACACACCTACTTATTCACGTCCATTTGCTTCTGCCAATAATATCCATAGCTCCATTCTGAGATGAGGTTCAACCGAGTTTGCTCTTCGCAAAATCGAACTTTCAGAGTCACTATATGACTGTCATGTCGTTAAGATAACATACACCACTTGAAAACTTTATTTTTCTTCTTTTTACCGTAAAATGTATCACCTCTTAAAGCCCGAACTCCCATCAAAAAGTTTTTCTTGAGTTTTAGCGACGCGTCGCGCCATTTTAAATATCTTTAAGAAGAGTCATCTCCAAGCATAACATCGTTTTGATATCCAGAGTCCCAGATCTACTTTTCAATAAACCAGTTGGACCGTTTTGTTGAGTGTGTCGAAGCCAGTGTTTTATTTTGCACCAATGACCGGGAAACAGAGAGAACATCTTTAAACAGTTGGCATTCCCTAAAGATCCCCTCTACATCCGCCAGAGCAGTTGCATCCAAATATATTGCATGGGCCCTTCCCGCAATAAAAACCGGTTACTGGTGTTCCGTCGTTGCAGCGGCGTTTTAAGTTAATTCCCGTAATTCCATAGCAGCACACTGCCGTAGCGTCTTTAAGGAACAGTAAAGCCAAAAGTACGTACGCCATGTCCATAGTTCGATGTTTCTATGAACCGGTTATATTAGACGATAATTGACTCTCCAGGTTCGCTTCTGAACTGATCGATCCACCTACTATACATGGAAGAGACCTAATTCGGTATGCTCATAATGTTGTTTGCCGTGAAATTCGATTTTATGTGCTGGATGGTTCGAAAAGTAAGACGGAAAAACTTGAGAAACACTTTCCCCAATTACATAAATGGACACGCGGAACGGAATAAATGCTGAGCGGGTCGAGACATTGGACGCCAGCTCTGTGCCAGTCAGCAGCCACGGTGATTCCCAGAGTCTATAAGAGCTAGAGCAACGGTCTTTTGTATCCAGACTCCTGTGATATCACAATCAAGTTTGTTACTACCAGATTGCCCTGGATCAGACAATGGGCGGGAGGAGGGTGCGTTTTGCCTGGGATTGCCTGGAATCTTGGATCAGTCATTGGATCAACGTATTACTATAGCCAGAAGGAACAAATAAAATTGCAGTGGCTACGCAACGCCTTTCATGTGATTACTCATTTTCTGTCTTTCACGCACACGCTCTTCGTCGTGCAATGTGTGCGCGCTCTGGCGGAGGGGAGCCATACTGACTGAGAGCATTATCCGCCATATCTTGAAACCGCCATATCTTGAAAAATAGAACAAATAAATCTGAAGCCAATGTTTTATTTTGCACTGATGACCGGCAAACCAAAGAGAACATCTTCAAACAGCTAGCATTCACCCTTCTTCCATCTCTCTACATCCGCCATAACAGGCGCATCCAAATATATTGCAACTGCCCTTCCCGCAATATATACCGCGTGGTGGCTTGAAATCCTGGCAGCGGCGTTTTAGGTTAATTCCGATAATCGAATGGCAGCACTCTGTCGTTGCGCTTTCAAAGAACAGTAAGGCCAAAAATAAGTACGCCATGTCCATAGTTCAATGTTTGGATGAACCCGTTGTGTGACTAGTTAGACGAACTGATCGATCCGACTACAATATACATATGGAAGCGATCTGATTCGGTATGCTGATAATGTTATTGGCCGTGAAATTCGATTTAATATGCTGACTGTTGGCCAACTACAAATATGTTCTCTTAAATTTAGGTAACAGCCAGAAGAAAGGGTTTACGAGCCCGTAACGTGTATACAGTGGCCCGTAACGTGTATACAGTGGATAACATTAATATTCGGTTTTTTTTTTTCAACTTCAAACGCGAATAAAATGTATAAAACTACAATAAACTAAAAAAAATTAATGGTAGAATAAAGCTTGCAGTATTACCTTTTCAAAGAGGTATATATATATTAATGATTTTGTTTTAAATTAAAAGAGAAAATATAATTAAAAAAAAAAGGGGCAAAATTTGCATTACTTTAATATTTGGGTATTTTTTTATATGACTCAAAAAGAAAAAACGTAATTTAATATGTGGTTTGATACCCATTATTTGTTAATGTGTCGCTTAGGCGTTTTGGCATATTTTTTATGATTTTTTGGGTATATTCATGGCTGATTTTGGCCCACTCCTCCTGAAGCCGTTTTGTTTAACTCGGATATGGACGATATTGGCGTTTTGCGTACACGGCGGTCCAGCTAACTCCACAAATTTTCAATGGGGCTTAGATCAGGCCATTGGGGTTGCGCTTCCACTAATTTTGGGCAGTTATATAGCAGCCAAGACCTTACTTTATAGGCCTAATGCTTGGGGCCAATGCCCATTTTCTTCGCCGACTGCTTACAATTTTCTTTCAAAATTTTCAGATACTGTTCTTGATTCAATATTCCTTCAATTAACACCAGATTTCGTACTCCTTTTGTCGAAATGCAGCCCCAAATCATAACGTGTTTCACTGTTGGTCTTAAGTGATTCTTATGCAGCCCAGTATTTGGTTTCCGCCAAACCATAGTTCCAACTTCCGGTGGCGTAAGCCAGAAGAGTGCCCTCGATATCTTCCAGTGCCCGATATCCAGGTGCTCATACAGACAGCCACCGAATAATCCGTCTACTCTGAGCTCTACATGGGTACGAATATTTCTGCACGATTACAATGTATGTGTGTATTTATTTAGAGAGAAAAAGAGAAAAAATACACGAAAAGGATCTGGGGCGAGTTCGGGTGTGCTTAAGTATTTGTGCCAACACAGACGTAAAAAATCTGCTACTTATAAATTATGTTTATTTACGAGTATTTATTATATTTTGAAGCAGCTGCGCTCAACTAGGAAGCGTTTCGTGTGCGAAACGAAAGAAAAACTCGACGCTGTCCTTGCTGTCAACGATTGTCCTGGCATGACAATGCCTGATGCTTCATAAGTCCCACAGAGAGGGCTGAGACGATTGTGGGCAGAGGAGAGGCGGCGAGTCCAAAGAAGCGTTCAACAAATGCTGTTGACAGCGGACGCACTCCAAATCCCGGCAGCCCATTGAGTTCCAGTCCCCAGTCCCCCCCTGTCCCCAGTCCCCTGTCCGGCTGGGCAAAATACAACAAAAAAAGAAAAGCAGAGGGCCAAAACCAAAGACGAGGGTAGCCCCAAATTGGCAAAGCTGACAAAATTGGTCAGCAGTCAGTAGCAGTAGACCAGTGCCGCCCCTCGAGACGTCTTTGGGCAATTTGTTGCTAATAATGTTATCGATGTGCCAAATACACAAGGAATACAATATACATAACGACGAATGTCGAAGACCACGAGCGCTTTCGTCCTATTCGCTTTAAGAATCTCCAGTGCATTCGAATAATGCCAGGACGCAGGACGAATAAAGCACCAATTCAAAGCTACGAGCATTTAAATCCATTAACGTGTACACATACCTGTCGGGCCTTAAATGAAGTATTGATCCATAGTCGCTTTTCAGTTCGATTTAGATACAGCGACTAACCAGCAAATCACTCCGCGGGGCAACGGTGTGGGCGGGCAGACACAACAAAAGTTCAACTACTCTCCGAGTATTGCCAAACAATCCCTCTAGCCCTGTCTTAGTCGGCACGGCCCTATCTATCGCATGATGAAATTATACTTGTATAATTACATATGTATAATTTCATCATGATCTATTGTGCATAGGAAAAGCGCTGCTGCTGCGCTGCCGCTTACCGCTGCTGCTGCGCTGCCGCTTGCTGCTGCGCTGCCGCTCACCGCTGCTTTAAGCAATAATTTTCTGCGACGCAATTCAATGGTCGCTCTTTCTCTTTCTAACCCACTCACATTGCCGCAGAGGAACACGCTTCACGCGCTCTCTTTTATTCTTGTCCCTTTTGATCCTCTCTGAGCGAGTGGCCTCTCCCCTTCGCACTCTCTCAGTAACAACTACACAGCAATAAGAAAGCCGGTGAATGAGAATAAGCATGCACAGCAATGGGTGAACTATAACAAACGGTAAATTGTAAAGAAGGCAACGAAAGAGAACACTGCGAACAATTCCGTGGTGTACAGCTCAGAATACACTGGGAATAATATTAGGATCCGAAATTGGAACACTGCGGATCTGAGCAAGAACCTCCAGTAGGACTGTCGTGCCCTGTGCACTGGCTGGTGCTGCTAATAGCCCTTTGTGTAGGAAGAAGAATGGGGCAGAGGCCAGGCCCATCGAATCCCTGCCCACACACAGACTATCCCTTCAGCTGAAAGGGCTATGGATGCAGGTTCCCGAAATTGTAATTAATAAAATATATCCTTGTTACCCATTTGCCCAAATCAATTATCGCTCACTGGCTTCATTAGCATCTTTTATCTATCAGAACGGACTGCGGCTTCGTGGCTTACTATCTAATCCGCCGCAGAACATTTCATGGGCCTGCTTTTCGACTCAAGAGGGAGGGAGGCTCATAAATTGAATGCACCCACACAGACGCCCCAATAAATGCACACCCACATATGTGCACCGAGAGGACCACTTGCTGGCAGTGCGCTTACAGTTATTTATAAAGCAATAATTGCCACAATTCATTGGCGATTGCATTCCGTGCGATGCGTGTCCGTCGATGCTCGACCAGTGGGTCGATGCCACGCCGCTCTTGCAGTCGCCGTACTTGTAATTACGGATTTAATTAGTTTACACGGAACTCTGGAGCCCTGCTTTATGATGCTAATTATCATTTTGCGGTCCAATTCAATTTCACTTGCCAGATCAAACAATGCATAATGGCTAATTTCATTTGGCCAGCATCTCGCCGAAGGGCCAAGGGCCCAGGCCCCACGCCCCAGGCCCAACTAACGACCTTCGTGGCCTGCGCCGCCATTCAATACAATATGGGGTGTGTGGTAGGGGTATGGGTGCGAAAATACAGGAAGAAACTACAGATAAAGGAATAGAGGGGGATGCTGAGGCTGCTGAGACTGCTGAGACTGCTGAGTCTTTGGAAAAGTAGTATCTTACAGGACTTTTCCCCCTTCAAGTCGTATCAGGTTGGCAATTTTGGATAGCACCTTGAAACCCCCTCTAGAAGTCAGATACACGAAGATGCAGAAATACCCAAAATATTTGTCTCATCTTCCAGCTGCCATTCTGCATTTCTGCGTTTCTGGAGTGCAGATGGTGCTGCGGTAACGCCTCGAAATGGGTTAGTGTCACCTCTGCTGTCGTGCCGCGAATGCAAATGGAAAGCGTTAGAAAGAAGAGAAAACAACAGAAGAGAAGAGAAAGAGAGAGATAAATATGCTGAATGGGAAACTTGCACTTGGGTGAAGCGAGGGTAGTCTTTAAAGGATAAGGTGGTTCAGATTTATGGTTCAGTTAGGGTTCCTTTGGCTAATGCGGAAGTCGAAAAAGTCGGGCTTTTAAGGGTAGGGGTTAGTTGAAGGACAATTGCAGACTACAAACTGAAATCATAGAAACAGAAATTCAATTTGGCCGAAACGAGTGTAAGCCAACATTTGCTGTCACGCCAGAGGAACAGTCACTCTTGGCGCTGTGGCTGTCGCAGCTGACGTCGGGCTTTGCCTGTTCCACCTTATCGGAATCACAATTTATGCGGCCCTAAGGAAGTGAGTGGCTCGGAACTTGGGATTCTATTGAAAAATGAATGAAATTAGAATGTCTGATGGCATTTTGAATTGGATTTTTCTCCGCCTCTTTCTACGGTTCTCCCGTTCTCCTTTATGTTTTGGTTTCTGGCCAATTTCAGGCAAACACCGCTAGACAGGCCACAAAATGGTGTCCCCTTTTGGTGGCACCCTCCTCCTATCGTGGCCATGCCCATCCTTCGCTTTTGATTGCTGTTGCATGTCAAGATTTGGCAGGCGAATGAAAATATTTTCGGTCCGGCCGCCTCTCTTTGAGGTTTGTTTTCCACGTCCCTCTTCCAGTCTGTTTCGTTCCAATGTCATAAAACATTATTGACATTTCAATTGTAAAAGTATTTTGTGAGTGACATTTTCTGCTGGCCAGGGCACGACTTCCGCCGCCTCTGCCTCTGCCTCTTCCTCTGGGGCATGTATATTTTCATCGCTTCCCCACTTTGCTCAAAGGTGACTCCGATTCCCCGACGATTCATTAAAGCGCAGAGGCAGAACCCTGTAGCTCCTGGTCCCCATGCCGTTTGGTCACCTTTCGGCTCACGCATTCTCGTAAAACTTCCGGCAAACAAAAAACAAAAGCGGAAAAGCGAAACAACAAATAAACAAACTCAAGTTTTTCCTCCTCTTTGGTGGCTGTTGGCTTACGAAAAGTTTTACGAGCTTATCCCGGCAAGAAAAACCGGCAAGGACCAAGGAGAGAGGACAGAGGACAGCGGAGAGACAAAACATGACGAAACACATACAGGACATGCTCAATAATGCCCCCCAACTGCAGTTTGGCCTGGGGCAGAGTGGCAGAGGGGGGGCAGAGTGGCAGGGGGCGGAGTGGCAGGGGGGCAGAGTGGCAGAGGGGCAGAGTGGCGGATGGCTGGATTAAGACGAGCGGTAGTGAGTGATAGTAATTTTTTGGGCACTGCCATCTCGGGTTCGGGCTCCGGCTCGGGCTCTGTTTCGGCCCTTGTTGCCACTTGAAACATTCAGGCGGCCGGTCGGAAAAGGTGAAGCTGCAAAGTTATAAGGTGCCAAAGGCCGTAAAAGATGCAATCAAAATCAAACCGATTTGTCTCCGGGGAGCGATGCCAACTTTTATATTTACGAGCGGGACCTTCACCTAGCCCCAGCCAGACGCTAACCAGGCCGATACGAAGATGGAATACACTTAAAGTTGATATATGAATATCTGAGCAGATATCTGCTGAGGCTCATTGTGGGAGATCGTATACTTTCTTCCCTATTCGAATTTCCAGGAAAGAGATGAAATGCTACTCATTCTGGATCTTTTACATTGGAAAGAATACCTCGTTTAATCATCTCTTGGCTACGATACGATACCCTCCCGCTAGGCTATAAAAAGTTTTGTTCTCTTCGGGGGGATACCCACCCACTGCTGCATCTATATGGCAGGCTGAGAGGGGGGCCTGGACAGAGACTACGACTGCGACTGGGACAGGAAAGATGCTCCGGCAGCTGGGTGCTTTAATTAGACAGTCGCAGTTGGGTCGAAGTTCCTGGCAGGCGGAGGAAGAGGAAGTCGAAGATGGGCCTGGGACTGGGACTGAGTCTGAAGCTTCCTCCCTGCAATGGCCGCGGCCGCGGGGTGAGTCGCGGGTCGTGAAATTTATGCGTTAAAATTGCATAATTTGCCCACGCGCGGAGACACCGACACAGAGGGGCAGACACAGACGCAGACACAGAAAAACTTTCAACATAAATTCTAGGAGTCAAGGTAACGAGCCAAACTTTTGACTGCCCAATGCTGAACTGTGACCCGTCCGTCTCCGTCCCACTCCCCGTTCCCCAGGGCCATATCAAATTAAACACTTTCTGTGCGAGTATTTGGCCGTCTACTTACACTAGTCAGCAGCCAAGGCATACAAAAACAGCATTAGACCCACTTTCTTTGATAGATTTGAGGCCACAAATTTGTTTAAAGAATTATGATTTTTTTTCAGATGTAAGATTGCGCTTTTCCAAACACTCAGGAGCATAGCGTTACCATACCCTTCGGTACTTTTGAAATACAATATTTCTGTATTTTTTTATGCAAAAAAAAAAGTGTAGTTCGGGGAAATAAATGTATGTACATACACTGAGACAGATATAATTGTAAAATTTGGTAAAATATAAATGTATTATGGGCGTTGCAGCCTCTTAACCATAGATTTTTACAAGCGATACCTTAAACGACGCCCAGTGAACGATTAAAATATAAAACAACAAGAATATAATTTTTTTTAATTTTTAAAATTGCGAAAGCCGTAAAAACTCAAGTTATGCGTAAAAGCGCAAGCTTGCCTCAGAAAAAACCATCTAAAATAATACATTTTTGTTTATTTCCTAAAAATCGAAATATTTCCTAAAAATAACTAAAAAAAAATTCTAACCATAAAAAAATATTAAAATACAAAAAAAAAAAATATAATAAAAAAATTAAAAATAATAATTCATTAAAAAATTATAGAGCCCCAAAATCAATCAGAAATATTCGGTTTAATTCCAGGGAAAAAAGTCCAACTTTGTTGACTAGTGTTATCAGAGGGTGTCCCAAGAGCCTCTGGCCATCTCTGGGATACCAGCCTGCATAGAAATATATATGGTACCATACAGATGTATAGGTATTTTCATAGATACCAGGCACACACGATTCGATTTTAATTTCCTGTTTCGGTTTGTTTCTCTTGCCTCTTGCCCCTTGCCCCACTGCAATCCCATCCACTCTGGAAAATGGCCTTTCCATTGCCTCTTTTCTAATTTGCAAAAAGAGGGGGAAACACCTCCTTTTTTCCTGTTGTTATTTTCTGTCTATGACATTCTAAGTGAATTTTTTTTGGCCCCTTAATAGTTTTTCACTGCGAACTTTATTTAGTGCTTCTCGATGGATTTTCCCGTTTAGTGGAGCTCCCCCCCCAGTCCCTCACAATTGTTCGCTACATACATATTTCGGTCGCCAATTCCCGAACATTTTTGCAATGAATTTCGTTTTGGATTCTGTCTGGCTGGTTCTGTCTGTCTGCCGGTCTGTCTGCCGGTCTGTCCGCCTCTGTCTGTTCTGTCTGGCTGCGTTTTTATGAAGATAAAAAGCTCAGCCGTTCAGCAGCCATCCAGCATTGTGTCTGGCCATGGCTTACACTGGAGTGCGACTGCCCGCCTGTGGCTAATGGGCTGCTGGCCTAGGCCCCATTGGAGCCGCGGCAGCTGCAGAGTGGCAGTGGCCAGAGCATAGATATTTCGGCCCGAGTTTTGTTTTGCCGGCAACAGCAATAATTGTTTATTGGCAGCAATGGATTTAAATTGTTATCGATTGCAGGGGCGAAACAATTACAAATGGCCAAGTGTGAACGAGTCGAATGATGGTGGAGGCGCCACCTCATGAAGAGAAATGTGCTGCCAAGGCTCTAAAGGATTAGGCAGGGCCATCGTTTGTCTGTAATGTAATGACTTTTCATTTATAAAGTTAATATGGTACAGAAATGAAGGTGAATCGGTTAAGATTAACCTGGAAGCTGTTCAGTTTTCACTAGTTTTATCTGTTGTACATTGTATAGGTTGTTTCATTTCCTAAATCCCCCAAGGAACATCCCTTCTACATACCATAGTTATGATCTATATCGATATTACTTGAGAGTTAAGATCCAAGATAGCTCTTTTTGAAGTGATCTTGACAACTAGCGCTCCAAAATGATGGTTCGCCTAGCGATTCGGCCCAAGATCATCAAGATGCGCCCCAAGAACTTCATCCGTTATCAGTTGGATCGCTATACTAAGCCTTAAGCCTAAAGGTATTGACAACAGAGTACCTTGTCGCTTCAAGGGCCAGTACTTGATGGCCAACATCGGTTAGCGCACCCGTCATGTGCTTCAAGAAATTCCTGGTGCACAATGGGTGAGACCTGGAGGTCCTGCTGATGCAGAACCGCATCTACTGCGGTGAGACCGTCTCCTCCAAGAAGCGCGCCAATCAGCTGTCGATCCGTCTGACTAATCCCCATGGACGTCTGCGTTCTCAAGAGAACGAGTAACCTTGAGATTGAAACGCTCTTTGTTGAGGTCGGAATACGGCGTGGTCGGAATACAAAATTTTAAACGATAAACTCACAGAAGAATATATGATATTCGTATATATTATTTGTTAAACTCTATTCTCTCCTTTTAATCTACTAAATGAGTCCATTCGGATATACATTTATGTAAGGCCAAGTGCACTGGAACAATCACAAATATCTCCTCCTCCAAACTCCTGCAAATATTCAAATAGTATTCATTATATACTTCCCGAACTTCCATGGAGGCCATTGTCCCTTAGAGAACCCAACAAATTTAAAAGAATACTGCTTTATTCTTTAAGGACTGAACGTGACTGCCTCAAATGGCCCTCGAACTGAGAATGGGATCGCGTTTCGCAGCGACTTTGAGCCGCTTAGCCGTTTACCCTGATTATGTCGGGGAGGGGGGGTTCCGCAGATGCCTTCCGAGTGGCCGAGTCGAGGGTTTAAGTTCAAAAGGCAGCTAACAAGATGCTGCCAAAATGCAAAATAAATACAACAAACTGAACAATCCAGCGCGGAATCAGAGTAAGGGACTCTTCGCGATGGCAGTGGGGAAAAACAAATCCTGTCGCATAATTTTTGGCAAGAACGTGAAATTAATTATGCGCAAAAGGAAAAGGCAAATGGGAGAATGGCAGAATGGGAGAACTGAAGAAGTAAAGGGCTAACAAAGGACCTCACATAGCATCCTGGCCAAGTCGCGCCAGCTGCCAACAAATTTCCTGGCGCCCAGACAGAACGGGAATAGCGGGCAAGTCCCTCCGGAGCATTCGGGGATTATGTTAAATTTAGCGGTGACGATGACACACAAGACACTTGGCAAAAGGCTCCTGCACAATGGCCGCAATAATTGCGCGGAATCGGGAATGCGGTGGTGGAGTGGAGGCGGAGTGGAGGCGGAGGTGGAGGCTGAAAGGTGGCCATTAATTGTACCAAGTCAGTGCGGCTGGAAGAGCCAAAGTCAGTGCCAAGTGAACAGACGCCAACGAATGCCACGTGCAGAGCCCAGACTCCCAGGCAAGGACTCCTCTATTCTCTCCGTACATTTCGTTATGCCACACATTTTTTTTTTTTTTCTGTTATTTTTATTGTCATTTTCATGGCTCTGCAGAGCTCTGCTTTGTTTGTTTAATTTTAAATACCAAACGAAGGACTCCCCCTCGCCCCAAACACCCCACCAATTAAATACAATTTCGAAAACCCTGAAAAGTGCGTCGCTGTCACAGCACGCGAATACACAGAGCAGTCCGGCGCAGAGCCGGAAGACGAACAGATAAATCATTCACAATTCTGAAACGTTTCTCTCCTATTTATCAAGCTCAGCGGAATTCCTGGCGAAGGATTCGCCGCCAGTCGAATGCCGGCAGATCTTTCTCCTCCATATAATTGAGATATATTGTATATAAGCAAGGAAGCATCGTCTT
Organism: Drosophila lowei; assembly: GCA_008121275.1. Lineage (NCBI taxonomy): Eukaryota > Metazoa > Arthropoda > Insecta > Diptera > Drosophilidae > Drosophila > Drosophila lowei. The sequence continues at coordinate 15,843,507 of CM017779.1, read as the reverse complement.
CATAATGTTAATGCCCAGGCCAGGCCGAAACGTGTATTATATGCAGAAGTTATACGACGGGCAGCTATTATTATTTTTATAACCGGATGAAACCATGAAAAATATACATCATTGACCTGACAACGTATCGGTGATCAATGATCATGTATCACTGATCGATCAGGTGTAATGTTTTGAGTTCTGATGAACGGCAATGATACATTCCCTACTATAGCGCCTTCTTCTGTTCGATTTACTTGTCATATTCTTTTGGATTTGTCGGTTATCGACAAATCGGGGTATATTTATAAAGAGAAGGTAGGGTACCACTTGTACGCTCCTTTCCTGCTGGTCATGATGGATGAATTTATGCATCAGAATCTCTAATCATCTAATCCATCAATGATCCCAGATCACATTATCCTGGTCCATCAGTAACCGAGGTGGTATATATAGCCATGTCCTTTAATCAGGCTGTCTGTTTCTCTGTCTCGAATCCATCTGAAGCCTGGAGAACCTTGAGCTGTTCAATAATTAAATGGTTAAGACCAGAATGTATAGCTGCAGATTTAACGTAGTTCCACCATGGCCAATATGTCCTAGCCCCTTCATTTTCCAATTCGGCACCAGGAAAACCCATCCCCTCCCCCTTCATGCAGAAGGGAAAAACAACATTCCAGGCCTCCTTCTTTTGCGGTTGGCCAAATATTTGCATTAAATTTGGCCAAGTGGCAACGTTTATTCTACTATAATATATTTTTCTCCTCTCTCCTCAGTCCCCCGTTTGACTGCCGCTTTACTGCTTTCAATCGCATTTTTCCTTCAGCCGGCTACTACTTTTTCTACGGCACTTGATTTTCTCATTTTCCATTTCCATTTCCTCTTCATTTTGCTTTGCTCTGCATGTGTCTGTGTGTGTGTGTGTGTCTGTGTGAGGTGGGTTTTTTTCAGTTGTACAACAATTTCTTTGTTTGTTCTGTGCTTTCGTGGCGAGTTAATTTTGCATTTCCGCTCATTTAACTGCATTTTTTCCACTTGCGCCCCCGCAGTAGCATCTGCTGCTGCTGCTGCTGCCGTTAGCCGACTCAAAGTGCCGTGAAGTTGTTTTGGCCACAGGCTGCCACAGGAAGTTCATTTGAAGCGGGGAAACAGCAGAAGAAGTCATATGAATGTGCCCAGCAGGGGCAGGGGCAGGGCCAGGGCCAGGTCCATGTCCAGGCATGAAATTCCACTCAGAAATACGAAATACATTTCCTAGTTGGGGGAAGTAACTGCTCTGCCCATAGAAATATCCCTCCAGCGGCGGATGGGAGGGAAACCCTTCTTCATAGACCCTTCATCGGAAAGTACAGCGTGTACACCGCTGACAGGATTGTCCGCCTTGCCAGCTGATCCGAAATAAACAATAAGTCGACGACGGTAGCGCTTAAGGGGGGCCAAGATGTTATGTTTTATATTTATGCGGCTCTCCAGAGGGAATCCTTTTATGCGGCCGCGTTTTAAATAATTTTATGCCTATTTGCTCGCTGCAGCTCGAAAATTTCACACCTCAGCCATCATCAAAAGTTGGGGCGAACGTGCGTGCCAGAAGTTTCCGTCTTACGCAAATAACGGATACGGAAACAGTATACATAGCTGAAGGGGGGAGGGGAGAGAGACTTTAAAGGTGCTTGGGGGTGGGGCACAGGCATGTACATACATTATGTTGCAAGATACATTCAGAGGAGTCCCGTCCCCGTTCGGGCAACGGCTCTGCGTAGACACACGGACAGCGACATAAAAATTATGTGTCAAGCGCCAAATCTCGGGCCAAACGCGAGACAGCGCTCTGCAGTGGGGAAAGACTCTTGAGCATGCACGACTCGGCAGCAGCAGAAGCAGAAGCCTGGCTGCTGGCAGAAAGGGAAGCCCCATCTGAGGGGGAGGAGGGTTGGAGTGCGAGTGCGAGTGCGGATATAAAGCGATGATGTGCATGCCGGCAATCTGATTATTTGATATTTAAACTGGATCTCAAAACGGGTCGAGAGTGAAATTTGATTTAGCATCGCTGCCGGAACGAGACCCCCTGAAAACTTTAGAACGCCTGCATGTGTGCGAGTGTGTATTTGTACACGTGAAGAAAAATATGGGCAATTTCTAATTACCTTTTTTGTTATCCAAAAGTATTCAAGAACTGAAACCTAAAAAAAGAAACCTAAATAAATAATAAATAAATAATCAAATAAATAATTAATAAATAAATAATAAATAATATATAAATAATAAATAATATATAAATAATAAATAAATAAATAAATAATAAATAAATAATAATAAATAATAAATAATAAATAAATAATAATAAATAAATAATAAATAAATAATAAATAAATAAATAATAAATAAATAAATAATAAATAAATAAAAAAGAAATAATAAATAATAAACAAATAAATAATAAATAAATAAAAAAAAAATAATAAATAAATAAATAATAAATAAATAATAGATACAAATTAAATTAAATTTATAGGAATTAAATCAAAATAATATTTCAAGCGAATAGGAAACTATTTAAACCGATCTGCTCGTAATTCATGAAGGCATAGCCATTTACTCTACTGAAGGGCTGAACAAAGGATGGTGGAGGGCACTAGAGAGCTCCATAGATATCTGATCCTTGTACTCCGACTGCTCGGACAGCAGTATATCGGATATATATCCACGATACCCACAATTTGAAGATACGAATGTCTAATAGGCGCCCCTGTACGTACCCTGTACCCTGTACGCCCCTGAACATCCTTTTCTATATCTGCCACGGACTCCATCGAGTGCTTACTTTCGAGCATAGGGAAGTCTGCTTGATTTCTCCGAGTGTACATTCGTATACACTCTGAATATATTTATGTAACTTGTGCGTGTGTCGGAGAAATAGCAGCAGCAGCTCCTTGCACAAGTCGCAGCATGACATTGCACTCAGCTTTGGTTTGTGCAGCTTTCACCTCCATTTCTCCCATTTCTCCCTCTCTCTCTGGGCTGGCACTGCCCACAAGCGGCAACCAGCTGTTGACTCTTATTGTGGCTTGACATTAATTTGTTAAGTGCGGCACGGCTGCCTGCCTCCCCGAAAAACCTTGGCCAAGTCAACTGTGAGGCAGAGAGACTTTGAGGTGAGAAACTTGACTTGTTCCACCATCTTCGGCAGCCATCCCGGGCCCCCTGTCCCCCGTGTCCCCCTGTCCATGTCCCTAATTGCGTTTGGAAACGCTTTCGCGGCTTCCCCCCAGACTCACGCCTTACGGCTGCTGGCCTTGGAATCGGAGTGCCAGTCGGAGTCGCGACACCATCGCTGCTCTTAATTATGCCCGATGCACTGCGAAAATGCTTAAAAATGCAAATTATGCGCCGCGAAATGCAACGCATGCCAAATGCTGCCGCATAAATTATGAGCCACATGCTGGGGCTCCACTCTGTCCCCCTGCGTTCGTTTTCTGCTTCATTTCTCTCGCCACACACCTTGCCGGCCCTCGTATTATGTTGTGGAACATTGGGGTTTGGTGTCATCGACGACCCCTGTGCCTGGGACTGTTGGTACACAGATAAAGATACAGCTACAGTACAGATGGACACTCAACCAGATAAAGATGGAAATAGAGACATGCGTGACAAGGCAGTTGGACGAGTGATCATTGATCAGTGATCACTACTGATCGTTGCTTGAAAAAGGTATAAAAATATAATTAATGTTTTCCGCAGGGCTTTGGGTCTTTCCATCCCTAAATTTGTATCCGTAAGTGTATTCCAGTTCGTGTCACGCTCTCATCTCCCCCCACACACACACACACCCGCGTGGCTAATGAAGCACAGACACACAATCAGCGCCACTCGCGTAATATTTGTTTAATTAGCCCGTATTAATGATGCTGGCAGAGCAAACAGAGGTGGCAACTCATTATGATAGCCGCCAAAGAGCCAACCGGCCATTGTTATTGGCCATTGCATTGGCCTGGCTGCCCGCTAAACAGACCCAAAGCTCTGCCACGGCACTCCCGCCATTGCAATGCATTGATTGGCACAGCATCGAATGGCTGCTTGTGGGAAACCTTCTGCTGCTGACCCAGTATTCGGTTCTCGGTTCTCGATTTTCATTTTCATCGTCTGTTGATTCAGAATTCACTCACAAACCTCCGCCCACAATAAATCCGTTTGTGAATTCAATTGTGGCACTCATAATATTGTTCATTGGCTGCTGCTGCTGCTGCTGCCAAATCTCTCCTCCTTCTGCTTAATGACGTGATTTCTGTTTTTGTGGGCATGGGATTATGACATGAGGAGCAACGAGAGAAGGGGAATCGAGTACTGTGCTACAGAAATCAGCATATCTCACTCTAGTAGTCCCCCACCTCTGCCCTGAGAAACCTTTCAGGCTTTCAGGCGTTCAGCTTCCCATTCACTTTCTCAGTTCCCATTCAATACGTTCAATACCCGTTCGATATTGCTTCAACACAGCATGCAAGCGTCGTGCAAGCGTAAGACTAGGCTGTGGGACCCGGTGGCCAAGGATTTCCACTACATGAAGACCACCACCCAGGAAATGCTCGAAGAGGGGGCCAAGGTGCAGAGGGCGGTCCGTTCGCTGGAGCGGAAACTGGTCAACTTTCAGTCATTCAATATGGACGAGTAAGTGGGTATCAATCCGGCATTTGGTGGTCCTTCATTCCCTATTCCCTCGCTTAGTTCCCGCTATGGGTCTGCCGACGTTGAGGACGACCTGGAACTGCCGCTGGTGTCCAGCTACACGCGCCACTACTCCCAGCCATTTCCCTCGCGCGTCAAGTCCCTGGCATCGCGGACCGAGACCCCTGATCCCATGTTCAATCGCTTGCCCACGAACGACTTCGAGGCCAAGACGGGGCTGGCCTTCAAGTTCCTCGACGATCACATGCACAATCTGACCGAAGTGCGCAAGAAAATTAACTTTTTCAGGCAACTGAGGTAAGGGACAGCAGGACAGAGCGGAGAACCAAGTATCTAACTGTCTGAATTCCACAGAAACCAATCATTCTTTCAATATTAGGCATCATTCTTCGTTCCTTTAATTTGTATATGCTTTGGGAACATGGGATGGTGGTGGAACACAGTTTGGAACGGGGAAATGAAACCCATAAACCCACCCCACCACACCACGAGTACTGGCACTGGCAAAGCCCGTGATCAATTTGTTGCAATTTAGCCAGGCCAATCATCATTGGCCAATCTTCGAGTGGTTGCCATTTTAAAAGCTCTCAATTTTGCCACAATTATAAATTACCCGTCATTACTGGGAGGCCCCAGGACCCCCCCGTTTGTCTGCCGATGTCTCAAGGAAAATGTGTCAATTGCATTTTGTGTTTTTCCATCATTTTCAATAGAAATCAATTAATTTTGCATAAATAAACTCGATTGTCAGCGTGGTGGCAACAACAATCATGTCCCTGATTGGGTTAGGGGCCCGGCGAATGTATTCTTGGAAAAAATAGCAAACAAATTGCAATTAATAATGCATAGGGCCCCGGGCAAGGAGTCCACGGGAGTCCAGTCCGTTACTCGTGCTCCTCGCTGCCTTCTGGGGCTCTGGCACGCTGGCACTCTGGCACTCGTATTCCTTGCAATTTGCATAAATGCTAGAAGAGCTCGAGGGGGTGGTGTCAGGCTAATGGCAAACTATGACAGGGATCTGATTTATTATGCACGGTAATTAGTTTGGCCTCTTTAGCGGGCCAAATGGAAGCCAATAAACCAGGCTGTCATGCTGCGACGGGCCATGAATTGATTTTGCCAGAGGAAGCTCCACTCGCATCTCCTCCTTGTGGCGGATGCATCAACAGGCTTGATGGCTGGAAAGAGGAATGGCTACAAGGTGGCCAGAAACAAAACACTCCGACTCGACCAGTTGACAGGAGCATGAAAGTCGGAATAAATGTTCCCCAGTGACAGGCACACCGAGGCGGAGGAGGAGGCGCCCATTGTGGCTGGACAAAACAGGACTTGGACATGTTCTTTTGGCCCTGGTCCGCGCTGCTGGTGATGGTTAGGCCAGCAATTGCTACAAGTTATGAATGGACTAGCTCCGATTCAGCGAAATGCATGAGCAAAACAGGCAATTTCTTAAGCCCCCAATCCATATCAACAATAAGCAAGAAAGCAGGAACAAATGAGAGTCCTTTTCTTGAGTTCGGGGTCCACTGTGCCCTTCCTTGAATGGTGCGAACCTTGTAGAATCATTCGCGAATGTGAAAGGCGACGAAAAGAGGCCATGCATCAACAAACAGTGATTCTTCACTTATGTAGGTAGATCAGAGGACGTAGGGAGGAGTGTAGAACTGATGGATTGATAGACGTCTTCCCAAGAAAACCAATATTCCCCAGATGGGGCACAAAATCCTGGCCATCGTGAGTGATTTCCAGGCCAAAAGATCTCAAATCAATATCCAAAAGGCTAGGGGTCACATTTGTATTATAAATCATCTCGCTGGTAAGTGATTTTGTCCCTAGCCAGGCCCCATCCTAGTGCTGGGGAACAGGCGGCAGGCAAACACAAGTTTGGCAACGTTGTTTGCTCGACATTTTGGCACATTCCGCCCAGACGCCTGGCAACATTCGTCAGGCAAATATGGAAGACTAGACGTCCACAGACAGCCGACAGGCAGAAGGCCTGAGATAACAGTTGTCCACTCCACTGTCGCCTGTCCCTCACACACAACACAGCAGTCACAACTGATAAGAGCCGTCCTCCTCGAGAGACTGAGATTACACCAACGAGAACGCGAACACCTGCGAGAGAAACCCACCACACACGAGTGAGTGGTACACCAACGAAAGCCGGCTGCTCTCTCTCGTTTTGCGACTGCGTTGCACGAGGCGGATTTTCAACAACGAGGGCACCGACCGCTCGGCTCTGATAAGAGCCAAGGTACTCGGCTCGGCATCGGATGGCGCGGCTCGGCCCGGAGGACCAGCGTTGGCAGCGGCAAGTCAGTCGATTCGGGAGCGTGGCGATGGGCGATGTTCGTTTGCGTTTTGCGGCAGTGCTCGTTGCGGCCGGAGTGGCAGTTGCTTGAAACAGGAGCTGCCAACTGAATGTGTGATTTCTGCCAAGTGCGGATACTGTGTGGATACTCGTACTAGTGCCAGTGGCGGTCAGGAGCGGCCACAGCAAGTAATGCAACCAGCGGAAGCTGAGGCCAAAGTTCAAAACACCAAAAAGTGTCACAGTGAAACAAAAAAATGAAGAAAACACTTTCCGGCCGGGGTCGACAGCGAGTGTGGGGCTGGGGGTGGGCCTGCATGTGTAATTAATTTTTTGGCATTTAAATTGGCCAGCATCAAGGCTTTAAATCAATTTGACAAATTTGCATTTTTCTGGTGGGCGAAAAGGCCGAAAAAAAGAATAAAACAAAATAATGGGAAGCCGAACCCGAAGCTGAAGCCAGCAAAGGCAATTTCATTTACAAATTACAAATTGATGTGGTACATGGAAGGTCTCGGAAAACAGCAGCAATCAGGGGACTCCCAGGGAGGCCGGTGGGTAGCAGGAGAGCAACAGAGGGGGGGACAGAGGGATACTTGGGGAAGCCTGCCAAAACCCCCCTGCAATGGGTTCCTTATACGCCTTCGGTAGCGTCGGTAGGAGGCTTTAAATCATTTGTCTGATATGAGGCCACGTGTTCTGCTCGTCGGATTAAGCGGATTACTGGGGGTCATCTTAAGGATTATGTTCTCGAGATGGCAGCTTTCGTTTTGCACTTTCTTTACTCCTCTAAAAGAAGCCAAGATTTAGTATATTAGAGGCAATGTTCTCTTACAGATTTCTTCCTAAAACTTCTATTTATATCCCCTATCCATTGATGATGTTCCATGGATCAAGCAAAGATCAGTCTCTTAGCTGATATATTGATATGATCTTTCCTTATAATGTGAAATATATCTCTATATATACCTCCTAGAACACTTCTGTAACTCTGATTCTTTGAGACGAACAATATCCAAAGCAGGCTTCCATTAAAAAAATGCTCAAAAATTCTATAAAAACAATTTTTCTCGTTATGCCAACGTTGGCTCGTCTTCAAGTGAATTTTACTCTTCCATTAGCATTTCCAGGGAAATTTCATATTCCTACCAGCGGGCGGGCCCCAGAGGAATGTTCGACATTAAAAAATGATGTAAATGATTTAAATACTTTTCTTTCTGCATATTTTTACCCATTTTCCCTGAGTTACAATACTTAATGTGGTGCAAAGAAATCTCGCGTTCACGAAGGTCGGAGCGGAGCTGGGAAAATGGGAAAAGCTAAGAGGCGGAGGGGAGAGGGTGGGTGGCGGTGGGGTAACAGCAAAGAGCAAGAGTAATAATAATAATAACATGAACAAAATAAAAGGAATGAGTGGAGCAGAGCAGAGCAGAAGAAAAATGACTGAAACGTGCCTCGTATGCAAATATTTGCAAAACGCAGACTAATAAGTGGAAGCCCCCAGGACAATGGCCCAAGACAGGACAGGGAAAGGGGAACGGGAGCCGATGACAAAGACAGAATCCTTCAGGACTCAGGAGCGAGGTGTCAACGGGTGGGTCCTGGCTGGGCCGCTTTAATGTCAGAAATGGGTGGAAAATTCCATAAATTAAAGAATCATTTTCTCTCTCATTTACAACAATAACGAACGTCTGTCGACGAACTCAACAGACCTAAAAAAATAAAAAATAAATGTTCATGTGATCGCGATCCTTCCCCGCTCCCCGCCCTCCCTCCGACCCTCTAGCACTCGTTCGGGGAAAAATGAAATACATTTCATTGCATAATTCATGGCGCAGGGGAGTCTGGGGCAAGTCAGCCGATTGCCATTTGGTATGGTCATAAATCTTTTGGCATATGGGCTGCCATCCCCATTCCCATCATCGTCATGAACAGGGGAGAAATCAACAACAACCAAAGCACAGAAAAATATTTTAAAAATTAAATGTTTATTGTTCTCCCCAATCGTCAGTCGAATGGCCATGAACAATTCATCAGCAAACAGAAAAAACCAACAACAACAATTGCCTAAAAGGCCGCAGGACAACAAAATAGAATAGTTTCCAAATATATTCCATGAGAAGTGGCTAAAACAATAAGCACCGGGCTTTAAAACTCCCTCTCTCTCGCTCTCCCTCTCTCCCTCTCTCTATCTATCTCCCTCGGAAAACACAAACAATGAAGCACGACAGTGGCTGTGGCAGCGGCAGCAACGACAGCGACAGCGGCAGCAACATCATCAACAACAGCAGGTCCACTCTTTGGGCCATCAACAAAAGCAACACAGCCCACAATGTTCTATGGCTAATACAAAAGTAACAACAAACAACAAATCGCCAGCAACAACTAAGCCAAAAGTTCGCCAAAGCATTTGATGCTAAAACAACAAACACCACAGCAGCAGCAGCAGCAACAGCAACAACAGCAACAACATCGGAATTGGCAACACTTTTACGAGTCGCCAACAACATTTTACAACGCATTTTCGTTATTGCACAAGGTAAGTCCTGGCCCTGATTTTTCCATCGCCATCGTCCTGTGGCTTCGGTATGACCTATGACATGTTTGGGCGTATGGAGAGTGCCTGCTCCTCTTTCCTGTGGGGCAGTGGGCTAATAGCGAACGATATTCTTCGGCCTCCGAACAGTTTACTGCATAAATCCACGAATTTGTTTAATGAGAAGCTTTGACACTATAATCCATTGAAAGGCTTCTCTGGCCTCCATAGAAACTGTGCAATCCTCGCAATTAGCCCTTCCCCCCCCGCCAGAGCAGCTCTCAGTTGAAGGGAAATCCCCATAATTAAATGCAAGCCACATGGTTGGCCTGGCCCGGCCCGGCCCCAGCAGCGCACTTATCGGATGTGTCTGACTAGCCCACATCCCCGGCCGCAGGCTCCACCGCCGGCAGCACCCTCGGAGCCGCCACCGCAGCCGCATTCCACTCGAACTCAAGCACTTGCCCGACATATATCATCTTTCATGATGCTGTTGCTGCTGCTGCTGCTGTGATGCTGAAAAAAAGCTGAAAAGTTGAGAAGAAAATGCTGACAGGCGAGCGAGTGGAAAAACTTGTTCGAGCTGCCATTGAATACGCTTTTCAGCTGCTGCCGCATGGCAATCCCTTTTTAATTTTTCATGGCTGCCTCCGCTCAAAGTCAAAGCAAACACGGAGCCAAACCGAAACGAAACTTTCGGGGGGCGGTGGGAGTCCCTGGGTGGGGTCTGGTGGGGTTGCTATACAATGCATATGCAATGCATACAGGGCCAGAGTGCTGTAAGTCATACTTAACTCATGGCAAACACATTTGCCAGCACTCTGACTTCCCAGCGAGGCCCAGACCCTGCCCCCCTGCCCATCCCTGCCCCGCGTCGAATCCTGACTGCGCTCATCTTTCATCTCCTGTCGCTCACGTCCAGCTGCCAAAACTCAAACTTCTCATATGCTAAGCGTGAAAAATTGCTCGAGATGGACTCCTGACCCGCTCCCGACTCCACCTCCACCTCCATCCCACCTCCACGCCGATCAAATATTTGCATAGTAAATGGTTTCTATTATTAACTGTGTGCACTTCCATCTCGAAGGCTTCTGTTTTTTCGGAGGCCAGTGCCTACGCCGAAACAAAGTTGTTAAAATATTTGCCAGGCTCTCCCTAAGTGGGCTCCTTAGCCGGCCCGTCCGTGTCCGTGTCCGTGTCCGTGTCTGTGGCTGTGTCTGTGGTCAGGGCCAGCAGTTACTTTAGAGCCCGTGCCGTGCGCCCTGGTGTATGCCTCGTTATAAACGAAAATCAATTAAATCCTCTGCATGCTTTTAATTAAAATTCCCAGGGAGTTGTGTAATTAAGTTAACGCTTCCGGATGGGTCAGGCATTGTATTGTGGGGCATACTCGATCCGTGAAGAGTCAAGAACCCGTCCAGATCTGGGCTCCTCTTACAGGTGCTGCCAGGTAACACAAAGTCGATCCTTCTTCGCTCCACTGGGGGCCCAGCACAACACTCACGTAAATAAGGCGCGAAATTTAAAGCTTGAATCTCATTAAAATGGTTTTATTGCCAAGGCAGATACTGGGGGGGCTCTTCCATTTCGTTACACATTTATTTTCCACCCACCCAGGCATCCATCCATAGTTTCCTTCCACTGGAGTTGTGGCGCTGCGGGTGTCAATTTCATTGAGCGCTGCTCACTTTGAAGTTGGCCGAAAGGGTAGCAGGGCAGCAGGGCAGAAGGCCAGAAGGGGTGGGAGTAGGGGCAGGGGAGCCTTAGCACAATTGAAATCGATGGCGGCGTAGGGGGGAAAAACTACGGGGCGTGTTGGGGCCATCTCCATCTCTCACCCACAAGCACACAGACACAGACACAAACACAGACGCAAAAACCGCTCAAACTCAATTTGGGGCCTTCCATTTATATGCTCCCTCCCTCCTCCCTCTTTGGGCCCCGCATTTGGCGCTGGCGGTGGCGGTGGGGAGTAAACCAATAATTTTCATTTCAACTTGGCATTTTTTTGGCGGCTGCCAGACGCAGCAGCGGCAGATGACTTCTTGCTGGGGTTTCCAGCCTCCCCAGAGCGCGGGAACCGTTTAAGTGGAAAATTACACTAAAATAGACACAAAATGCTATTTGTGGGGCCTCTGTGTGGGGCCAGGCTCCGCATCGAGTGCCAACAGCGGTCGGCCCCCCTCTGGCGGCTGGCCCCAGTCCTGACCTGTCCATGACGTCATGTGTTGGTAGGTCTTTCTGTAGAGGAACACCGTCCTCATCGACAGGAAATCGACCTACGAAGGCTCTTTTTTAATGCAGAAAAGGATTTGTTTAACACGATTTTGTGCCTAAAGTTCCATTTCTTGGCTTATTTCCATAGTTTCCATTTGGTGCAAAATATGTCCTTCGAGTACACCTTTTTCCAACTGGAAATCTATATTAATCTGATAAATATCAGATACCAGCCCCCAATTGAGGGCTGGCCCTGGCAGTGCCCCAAAAAGGGTCCATTAAGACATCATTCATTCAGTGACAGACTCGTTTCGATCAAGCGGGTCTTCGCTTTGGTATTTCCGAATTTCCGCAATTCCGAATTTCCGAATTTCCAGTTTTCAAGTTTGACAGTTACATTTTGGAACGAGTGACGTCAACGTGAAGGAAATAACGAGAAAAACAGGAGCGACAGCCCCAAAAAAAGAGGAGATGGAGATGGAAATTTTAAAGGGCGAACAAACTTGACAGTTGGCCAATAAAAAATGCAGGACCCCAGAAATAGTTCGCAATCGGAGCGCCAGAAAGAGAAGGAAGGCAGTCAGAGAAGGAGTGAGAGGGAGGGAATGCATTTAATTGTTCGGAGAGGCGCATGAGAATAAAGTTTAAGTACAATTTTTGTGTTGACACTTGGCTGCAGAAGAGGCAGAAAGGAGGCACAGAAGGAGGCAGAAGGAGGCACAGAAGGAGGCACAGAAGGAAGGCAGGAATGAAACGAATACAGAGTGCAACACTGCAACAATCAAAAGTAAATACAAATAACAAGTTTTGTGCGACACGAGGCAAGAGGCAGCCACTTATGCATGTCCCAAGTCCTGTCGTCGAGACGAGACAAGACAGGACAGAGCCGGGACAGAGCCGGAGAGGCAGTGGGTGCCGGAGAGTGCGACAGAGAGATGTGTTCAACAAAGTAGACAGACCGTGACTGCACATAAGTTGAGACACGCCGGAGAGGGCTGGTGCATCATCATCATCATCATCGTTCTCGTCCTCGTTATCATCTGGAGAAAAGCTAAACAAATCCTTATGTCAGGGCAGGGACATCATATCCTTGTACGTTTGTCTTTGGCCCGGCAGCCCCTTTCCCCCGTTCCCCCCTCGAAGGGACAATGCGATTCTTCCGCACTTTTTGCTCTGCTCGCTCGCTTGTAAGCAAAATCCTTTTGGCACAGCATTTGTATGCCCATCATGAAAAGGACAACAGGAGAGCAGCCCTCTATCTGTCTTCTGCATGTCCCTCTGTATGTCCGTATGTCCTATGCCGTCTCTTTCTGAGTAGTTATTTAGGTAAATTTGAATACGTGCATGCCTCTGTCCTGCTCTCGCAAATGCAAACTAAACCCCAAATGCACTTCCGCCTTAATGCGTTCTGTCCGGGGCAGGGGCAGGGGGCAGGGGCAGTGGCAGGGGCATACGGATATTAGTTTGCCCGATGTGGGAGCTTTCAGGGTGCTCCTCCATAATTGCGTGCATCTCTGGCGTGGAGGCTACGACCTCATAAAACAAGGGCGCAAGGATGTCGGCATCAAGAGAAATGTGCGCGCCAGGGTCAGGCGTAAGGCGTAAGGCAGCAGTGAAAAATTGCAGCCAGTTGGCAGCTCCTGTGGCACGTACCGAAAGACGAAACCATTTATACAGCTCCCAATTTCCCCCAAAAATATTACACCGAAAAGAGTTTCCTGCCAGACGTTGGATCCATGTTAGTTATTCAAAATGAATTGATGTGCTTATGCAGGGCACTATATGGGAGGGTCTTTGCCGCCTTCGTGGGGAACTGCGAGTGGGGCTTCAAGCAAACACTGGCCAGTCCTTAGCTGATAACCCGGGAATCTATTGCCAGTTTAATCTTTAAAGGCAAGGATGCCATTGGAGCCCAGGAAGAAGACTTTGTTTGGATAAGTTCGATAATTCCCTTTCCATAACAATCACAAAACATAGTCGATCCATATTAAATGTGTCCTTTTAATAGGGTTTGCACTCATCTGATACTAGTATCTAACCAGAATTCGCAGATGTTCAATGTTATTCTATGTATTATATGGCACATTAAAGACAGATTTAGTATAATCTTTTTCTAAATATAGAGTGGAACACGAGGAACAGACGAGAGACACTTTCTTATAGGCTATTCACACTGACGACCATCCACCATCCATTTCGGAGGTGTTCCGTAGAGTTTTCCCAATTATTCCACCATCCATCTGGGATGTTCCTAAACCGCACGTTTCTATGCGATGTTTAGCAGATAGTTTACAAATGCAACCCTAAAAAACAATGAATGGCCCGAAATAATTCCGTTAATGTCGACCAGGACACAAACAACTGCAGCTCTAGTATTCTTTCTGCAACCAAGGCGGTGCCCCAAAGCGGATTAAGCTGGAAAATCTTCTGGAGAGAGTCCAAAGAGTCCATATATTGTACATAAATGGTTTGTTTTATAGGAAGACTTCTCCGGAGAGACTGAGGCCGATAGAAGAACATCGATTAACCCTTCTGAGCAGCAGGGCACAAGCGCAGCGTTGCTGGGGAACGATAACTCATTATCGGGGCGGTCACTTTGAAGAACAGAATTCTTAAAATGGTTTTTTAGTGGCACTTTTGGAATATGGTGCTCATTAAAAGCCGCCGTTTTTGCACGCTTATATAGAAAATATTATTCTTTAATTACTAGGGGGCAAGCCCCGTCTCACTTGCTTAAGAATACCCTCAATGGAAGGCGATTTATCACGAATTTAAGAGCAGAAAATACAATGTCTCCAATGTCACTGCTGTAGTACCAAAATTATTTAACAAAATTACAAGGAAGAAAGTTCAAAAGCCACCAAAATAAAAACCCCTCGATGGACAGCGATTTTTCCAGAATTAACAGGTCGGTTATTTGCATCTGTGAGATCTATTTTAATCTGTGAAAATAAAATTCCGACCCAAAACTATTTTATTTGTTAGAGCAATGCCCAAATTCTAGGCCACCTCTTCGCTAAATTCCCTCCGACTTCTCAGCCAATAGCCAATGCCAAAAGTAGTACACCTACTCGTATATGATCCGTAGGCTTTCTATCCGTTTCCACCTTCAATAATACGAGTTTGTCAAGCCGAAAGCAAGGTTACGGAGTTGCGGGGTTACCGACGCACTCGATCCGTGTCTGCTGATGGTTATGCCGAGTGCTGGCGCCAGTTAATCATTCTCCCACCTCGCCGATTCTGTTACGAGTAAATCACACGCAAGTTGATCAGCAAAAGGGCCCGCCTGCATAATCAAGTTAACTTCTGGCGGCGGCAGGCTGGGGCCTGGTTTTCCCAGTAGTTGGAAAACGGCATCAAGATGGCAAAGCCCCAGCGGATAGTACACACATTTTTGAGTCTAATTCAGGGGAGTCGTGCGTGTGCTGCTCGCCTTGGTTTCTGTGTCAACGGTGGCAGGCACGGGCTGGAGGCACGGAGGCACGGAGGCACGTCTCTCTCCGTGTCTGCTCCCTGAATGCGGTCTCCCCTAAATACATCTCCTGCTATCTAACCGAGTGTCTGTGTGCTTTAAGGGGATATGGGATATGGGACATCCTGGCGTGTGCTCATCATTCCCATATCTGTGCCCTGCTCTACTCTGCTTCCCTTCCGTTCCCTTCCGTTCCTTTGGCTCCTGCCTGCCTCCCAATTAAGTAAAAAATATAAAACGCTGTCAAGGACAAACAAATGTGCATTTTAATTAAATTTTTAGCTCGAGCGCGTGCCATTTTTCCCCATTTCCCCCTTCCCCCTCCTTCTGGGCCATTTAAGAATGCATGCGCTTTCGGGCCCGGCCCAGCCCGGCCCGGCCCAGCCGAAGCCTGTCATAAATCACTTGCGAGAAATGCTACCAAAAATGTGCATCTGCCGGGGGGGGGCGGGGGGTGCGGTGCGGTGCGGGTGCTGGGCGTGCCATAATGTGTAACTGTGCCAAATGCTATGCCACTAAATAAAATGGCTACGTGCAAAGTTTCTGGCCACAGCAGAGCACAAAAGCAACACCAGAGAAGGAAAATGAACAAATGCCAACAAAAATACAAGAAACTTTCCATACTCGCACTCGAGAGAGAAGTTCTACGAGTTGTCCTCGGGTAGCCGCACAAACCAACAGCAAGGATGGGGGCATGGAGGGGGCGGAGTGATAGAGCGTGCAAAGTAAGAGATACATATTAATTGCTGTTGTGCCAGAGCAACAACTGCAACAACTGGAACAACTTTGTCTGTTTTTGTGTTGAAATGCTAAGCAGCCTGCTGGGGAGGAGATCTGTAAGCAAGCAGAACAAGACGGAGACGGAGACGGAGATGGAGCCGACAGCAGACTAGAGCCCTGGGAGCCCTGGGAGCCAGGAGCGTAGTCAAACAGAGAACTACAAGGGGCAGAGGCAAGGACATCCCTAATTTACGATCCCCAAAGTCGAAACCAGATTTGACGAGTGATCCCCGCCCTCCCCTTGCCCTGAGCTCTGCTCAGCCAAATCAAATTCAATTCGCCTCAATCAAAATCAAAAGTTATCCCAGAGCATTACTCCTCCTCCATTGGCCATGTCGCCTGCAGTTGCATCAAGGCTTCCACTATCCGCTCCCCGCCCGCCCGCCACTTCCGCTGGGGCTTCCCAATGTTGTCCCGTTGAATTATAGCCCGCTACGCACTTAATCATTTGCGTTTTCTTTGCCACATCCGAAAAGTTTTGCATGTCTTGGGCCAGCCCCCGCTTTGGGGGCCGTTGGTGTTTGTCTTTTCAAGTTTCTGGGCAAAGACCGCAAAGAGCATGGTCGCGAATATTGTCCTAGTCCTAGTCCTGGTCCTGGGCCCTGGTTATTTGTGTGCGTGCTGCGTGTCCTTGTCAAGAGTAAGCAAGTGTCGCGGTAGTTATCTCCCAGCCGAACCCCCTGCTCCTCCGTCGGTGGGTCAACATTTCACAGCCAACCACAATGAGCCACTTGAGGAGGAAAACTTTGCGAAAAGCGAAAAACTAAAACGAATTTCCCTAAGAACTTTTGACGTTTGGCGACTCCGACCACAGAAAACAGTCCCACTTTCGGGAGGAGTCTATAGATCTAGGAAAGACAAAGGGCAGGGGGATTGTAGAAGGACAATCCTGACACTTGAATGGCTACAACTCTTATGTGGAAGATTAATCTGTACTCCCTGCTTCATAGAGTCGAAAGTTTAGGAATTCCCTTTAAATTTTGGATTGAAAATTGTTCTAGGTGTAAGCCAGCCCTTCCCTCGCCTGGACCCTGGCATGATTTGTGCTGGCCATGCGGGTCGTATGATTAATATTAAAGTTTCTGCCAGAAGTGAAAATTAAGCTCGGCCAAGGGGAGCCAGGCACCATAAGTTTTTCCAGAGAGACAGGGCCAGGGGCCAGGGGCAAGGCTGGGGAGCACCAGTCAAAGACACGCAAAAGGTTGCCCCAGGATGGGGGGATGGGAAATTTCGCCGACTGTTGCCAACGTTTAAATCTGATAAACATTCCATGGGCTCCATGGGCTCCCTGGGCTCCCTGCGTGTTGCTGTTGTTATTCCAATGCTGGGTTTTTCGTTTTTGTTATGCGGGTGTGT
Organism: Drosophila lowei; assembly: GCA_008121275.1. Lineage (NCBI taxonomy): Eukaryota > Metazoa > Arthropoda > Insecta > Diptera > Drosophilidae > Drosophila > Drosophila lowei. The sequence continues at coordinate 15,826,176 of CM017779.1, read as the reverse complement.
GTGTGGGCCGAGGGGGTGTGGCAAGCTGTGCTGGTGCTGGTGTTATAAAGCTGCAGGCGGCAACTTAATTTCTTCTCATTTTTGCTGCTGGCAGAGGCACTACAGCGGCACAGCACAAAAAGCGAGGAAATCCAAAATAAATAAGACATTTGTTGTATTCATTGTTATTGCCGTTGGAGCCAGAGATGGTGTCGGTGTCGGTGCCGCTGGTGCTGCTGCCGCTTCCCCGGGAGTCCCGAACAAGTCACTTTGCCACAAGCTCGGGGGAAAAGAAACATCTGAGGGTTGTACGCGGCGTATGAGTGATTTTCGTTCGTTCTATTGGCTTGTATCCTCTGCTGAGTGAGCTTATTAATTCATAAGCTCAGCTCTCTGTTTCACCGTTTTGCCACATCAAGTGGCAGGTTCCCTGCAGATGGAAAGCTCAGACAATCCAACAGAAAGGGAGAGAAATGTGGGGAATGCGACGATTTCTGATGATGATGCGATTGTAAATTGATTGCGGCTGATTCGACTGGGGAACCCTTCTTCCCCCCTCCTCCTGCCCTCCTGTACTGCCCGGCAGTCAAAAATGTACAACTTGTTCGCTTTAAGACATTGATGTTGCTTTTTTGTTAGCTAAGCAAACGCTGTTGTTCCTAAAATTAGCTCATTTCAAGGGAATATTCAAAGGGCCTGTGGCATAGCATTTTACGAGTAAAAGTCTCGTGTTTCAGTGTCCCAAACGGCTCTACCGATTTCTATGAAATCTGTTCTGCATATTTAGTAGGTATGAGAAGTATTATTACTGCCACCCACCATTTTTCTAATCGCGATTGTAATATTTTTGTATGGAAAATATCTAAATATATAAAATGCAAACATAATCAATTATGCATTGATCTATACCGATTTGAATCAGTAAGAACAGCAATTTGGTCAATTTGTGTGCGTGCCAGCAAGACACAAGGCGGCCCAGTGGCACCGTCGAACAAATAATGCAACAAACATGCGAAATAGTAGATCGAATCCAACAAGACAACGAAAATGTGCGTGTGAGCATGTCGCAAACGCGATAAAGCAAGTAATTGTGCAACAAGTGCATCGAGCATTTACATCCCCTTCGTTTCTCCGTATCGCATTCGAGGACGAGCCAAGTATTGAATATTCCGCTCATCCGAAAGTGCTGATTTGAGCTATGGACAAAGCATATTCCCATTATTCTGTGTCAAATTGTAACACGAGTCAAAGGGTATGTGTTGTGCATCAGTAGAAAAGCAACTAAATGAAAGCAAGGCACCACCACAAAAATAGAACGATTTGCTCTTCGGCACAGATCCAGATTCAAACATGTTCCATGTTCAATTCATGCTTCCAAAGGACATCGTTCGAAGCAACATAAATAGTTCGCAATATAGCGGCAAATGGTTTGCCGGATCAGCCAGTAGTAGTATTACAAACAAAGTAAATAAGCCCACCAATCTCCAGCCTTGGCAGCAACACTTCCAAATGTAAGCTCTTAATTTTAAATCTCCTGTCGCCCCATGATTGTTGCCCTATTATTGAACATATATGTTACTTCCATTGGCTACTAAGTACGGGTATTGCCAGGAATATGCATTCGAGCACATGCCTGACAGGGCACTTTAGAGCATAAATGTGATGCTGTGGGGGCGTGGACTGGGTCGACAAGAGATGCCAGACCGGCCACTTCCCCACTCGTTGCGTTGCGTTCACTCAATTGCAAACAATATTTCAATTTTATTTTATTATCACAGGACACGCGCTGGCTCAAAAAGCGATACGGAAGCAGGCTGGGATCCGAAAGGATACGGACAGGGATATCCTTTACTTTTATTGTATTATAATGCAGCCCGATGCCAGCCAGAAAATCTCATTCTTAATCCCATTTTGCCCCATTGTTCCGCAGACAGGGCACACACGTTGCCCAGGGCTCTGTGGACGGCGCTGGGGGCAGGGGGGGCTGGTGGCTGAGATGGCTTTCCAGCCAAAAGTTATTGATAGTTATGGCACGCCCATACGCACAGATGGCCGCCCCCTTTTTTGATTTGACCAAAATTCACATTCTTCTGCTCCCCTTCCGCTCTGGCACTGACTTGGGGCTCGGGATGGGGCCTCTGGATGTGGTTTTCTCTGTTCATTTCCCATCTCGGTCACTCTTTGCAATACAAGAATTTTGCATAATTTATTAGGAATATTTAATAAAAAATGCCACAAGGCAAACACTGATGGCAAGGGGAAGGCAGGGCGGGGCGGGGCAGGGCAGCCAGCCGTTTGGCAAACTTTACGCTTCGTTAGCTTCTGTTCGCTGTATTCCCCCGCTTTTTCTCTCCCCTTTTCTCTCAGTTTTCTCTCATTTTTCTCCTTTTGTGTGTAGCTACGTTGAGCTACATTTATGCTTTGTTTCTCTCCTCAACACACAGATACTCACATACACCCACACACACACACTCGCCTGCATTTGCAATGTAGATTCACTTTTGTGAATTTATGGCGGAAAAACTCACACGCCGAGGAGAGCCAGAAGGAGCTTGGAGCGAGATACACTCCCAGAAATCGGTGAGAACTAATAAACCAATGCCATAAATCAGAGAAAGGGAAGCCCTCAGATTAACTTACGTTTTTAAAAGGAATATTCCCAGTTTAAGTGGGAATTTTCAATGACTTTCGATGGCCATATGCTCCAAGACAGGGTCAGGGTCCATCATCATTGCTGGTCTCCAAGGAAATCCAAGTGATGGCCATTTCTGATAAGCCCCAAGCCCCCAGAAAAGAGTTGCAGAAGGTCTTATCTAAACTAAAACAAAGACTAGATTAATCATAGAAATTTCTCTGAATTGTTCTCACTACCCGATAGTCGTGTTCCACCTTCCAGGCATTTGTTCCCACTGATTTTCCCTCTTTTTTCCATCATAGTTGATACGCATTCGATTTCATTGCTTTGCTCCCCCTCTCCCCACGCGTGTGTAAACCTTTTAACATAAATCATTGCCAGCGCCCATCAACCTGTATGCAGCCTGTGAGGCAGGACTGTGCGGGAAAAATCCTTTCGCCTTGATTTGATTTGAAATTGTTGAAGCATGAAGTGACAGTTGAAATATCGTTTTACATGCGCCGCCAACGATGACGACGACGCCGACGACGACGATTGAGTGGAGGTATGGCGGCTGACATGTAACTCAACGAGCGACGACAAGGCTGCGTCCCTCTCTGATTAGTCAGTCACTATGGCACCTAAATACACACACGAGTGTTGCCCCATCCCACCCCCTTCTGCAATCAACTGGCATTACATCAGTCCCCGCCACACACGCAACTCTGAACTTGACATTCCCATTCGTCCCATTCGTCCCATTCGTCCCACTCGTCCCACTCGTCGCTGCATTTTGTTTCACTTGCATTCCGAATGCCAGGCCTCACTTTCCAATTCAATTTCATTGACACCTGACAGAGGGCCGACTGGGGACCCCTGGGGACGACTCATGACAGTGCTAAATAGAGCTGTTGTGGGAAAATCATTCACTTACAGACAGTAGAATGATGGACGAGTTACAAGAGTTATTCCGCATGGGCTTGGTAGAACAATAGTCCTCATGCCCATGCAACCCATCCTCAAAGAGTATAGGGATACGATTATATTAGTTTTGAGGCGGATGTGGAAGTGACACCCAGAAGGAAGCGTTTCTAACCCCATAAACTATATATATTCTTAATCAGCTTCAATAGCCGGTCTGACTGTTCGTCCACCTCTTCGTCTGTAGATCTCAGAGACTATCAAAACAAGAGCAAACTTTCGCCCGTCTCTGCCGCCCCCATAGAGAACGAAAATCTTTGGCATCCTCAATTTTGAAGAAACGAGAAGACCGAATCCTAGAGAATGACTGAATCTACCAGACTTCCTGGATCAGTTGGAAGAAACAATATGATTTTCAGTGGCTACGCTACCCCCTTCCCCGCGCCTACTCTCTCTCTCTATCTTTTTACACTCTTCCTCGTGCAGTGTGCGCTTCCTGGCGGAGGAGAGCGAGATATAACGGCTGCTGTTGGTGTGAGTAGAGAGAGAGCGAGAGATACAGATGCAGCGGAATAAAACCAGTAGCAGCAGAAGATGGAAGCATATAAAATATTTCAAAATTATTATCCAATAAGTCATTAGGTGGAAAGGGGGTAAACGGAGTCCAAGAATTAACATTAGAGCATAGCTAGCGGTCGTGGTTACTGTTTTTCTCATCTCTGAAGAAAGTGCGATCAATATTGGAAGAGATCGTGGAGGGATCCGCGGAGATCCCCCTCGCATAAGCCAACAAATTAATTCGTTCCTTTTTCGAACAGAGATACCAAAAATAGATAGGGTTTGCGGCAGTCATCGGCTACGATACCAATTTCGGCGCAGACTGTATATCTGATAGTAAAGAAGGTAGAGCCGCGGCCCTTGCTGCGGCTCACAGCGTTCCCGCTCGTTTCTTCCCAAGTCTGTGAGTCAAGCCTTGTGGCTGCCAGCCTCCAAGGGTCACCCGTCCCCGCCGCATTCATTAACCCCTTCGTGGGAGGGTGAGCTTATCCTTTCTGGTAAATCAGCACGTTTTGTAGAGCAAATATTTTCCGCATTCAAACTGAGAATTTAAAGCATAAAGCATTTTAGGTGGCGATAAATCAAGCGTGAAAGGTATATTTTATTTTGGATTCTGTCGCTTTAAAGGTGTTTTGCATCCACATTAAAATCTCGTTTGTCTGGCTCGACTCCGTCAGGCTCTCCGCCAGTTTTGGCAGCTGCTCGGCTGGGCCTACAAATGGGCCTGGCCCATAGCTAAAGCGTGGGAGTAGGGCATCCACCCACAAATTGGGTATTGACTAAAAAGAATTGAGTGCAAAAAATGTTTGAAATTCTAATCTTTTAGTTTACGCTTGAGTACATCACAGACAGCACATGTGGGGGGCGGCTCTAGTCTCACTAGGAAAATGTACACATATCAAGAGGCACCGAAACGGTCACAAATATTGGCCAAAAACAGTAGACACTGCCTAAAGGAAACTCGAACTCAAAGTAGATCCTAATACAGGACGATATATACAAAAATTATCAGTTATCCTGCGAATAGAAGGGAATTCACGGGTAATCTCCACTGTAAAATCGCTCTATATATTGTATGTACACTCCATCCACTACAAATATCCTTTGCTGGTAGTTTTGCTGGTCGTGGACAATGTTTGTGTTTCTAGACACGTGTAAAAGCCAAATATTATGCAGTCAATATATCAAAAAATATTTCCTGCGCGTCTGCCGACTTCAGAGATGAATGAACACCGAAATAGAGTGAATAAAGGGACCCTAACATATATATATATACGTAGGGAGTCGCTTTTGGAATGGAAAAATAGACAAAGGACCGAAAAAAAATGTGCCACAACGGAGCCCATAAAAAGCACTGAAAGAATTAAAGGCGAAAACCGAAACAGGCACGTCATGGAGCGGGGTGGGGCGGAGAGGAGCAACGCCCCCTGGCACACGCCCCTCGTTCACACTTTCTGCACTGCATTTTGTTTAAAACAAATACATTTTACGCCGAGACAAACTAACAAACATTAATCAAAAGTTTGCGGCTCGGTCTGAAGGTTGCCCGAGAAAATGGCCAACACCGTGGGAGCAGATAGCCTGGCCAGATGATATTCCCTGGATGGGGATGGGGGCACGGGCACGGATGTGCTGGAAAGGAAGTGAAAGAGGAAAAGGCAAGTCCGATGGTCAGTTGGCCAGATGCTGGTCTGGTCGGCCTCGGCCTTTTCTATATTAAAGTCCCCACCGCATGACGGGGCAGCATTTGCAAGCTTTTAGATACAATGGCCAAAGGTCAAATTGTAATACGGAGCAGATAGGGGGGGGATGGTATGCTGCTGGGAACTAAAAGTAGGCCGACTGGCAGGTGTGGCAGGAGCAGGTGGAATCTGCTGCTGCTCGGCCTTCACGACAATCTGGGACCTGACCTTTGACCTCACTACTTTTTCCCTAGCATCATGCCGTTCATAAATCCTAGATACTCGTACCGTACTACTACTCAAAGATATTATTCTCTCAGGGTTTATAGCACGCCTTTAAACAATATTTGCTGATCCCGAAAAAAGGTACACATTAGATATGTTTTAGTTATACTAACTAGTAGCTATTTCCACATCAAAACGAGTATCTTTTGAGTGAAGTTTCGTTTCAAATCGATCCATCATGCTTTTAGAGACTACTCCCACAGAAATGGCAACGTGCCCCATCTAGAGTAAGGGTATTCCATTCGCTTTCTGTGTAATCAGCAGCCAGCATGCCGCAAATGCATTTGGCTCTTTTGTGCAACGCCATGCATATTTAAAAGGCGTCCCATTCCACACGTCCACGTGCAAAACTGTTTGATTGTCCTCCTGGTGGAAGCTGCTCCTGGCCTGGCCCTAATCCTGCCCCACTGCTGGGGTGAGTGCCACGTGTAATGCGAAAAGTGTCCTTGACTTTGCCTCCCTTCTCCGAGGGAGTTTTGTTTAATTGCTAGCACACACACACACACACACACACCACACACACGCACACACTCAAACGCAGTCGAATGAAATTCCTAATGAATGCAAATGAATGGCGGGCTCCAACAACAACAAACTACTGAAAGTATTTATTATGCTAAAAACAAAAATAAAAACGAAAAAAAATTAAATTTCATGACAACCTAAATGTGTTAAAAAGCACGCAGTGTGGGGCGGGGCGGTGTTGGGGTCTGGGGGGGCTATGCATTTATTCCCGTGTTTGCATATTTGCTTGTGCCGGTGTTTGTTTGTTTGTTTGTTTGTTTGCTCATTTAATTTAAATATTTAATTAAAATTTCGAGCGCGGATTGATTCAGACAATTAAAAATAGCACGCTCAGCGAAAGCTGCGCGGAGCGAAAGAGAGGGCCCCCATCTAAACCCCATCCCCACTCTGTCCCCGCGGCAATCCGTTTGATTAATCCATAAATATCATAGAACAATAAAAATATACATTTTAGGCATTTATCTATGTATTTATACCCTGTTCTGGCAGAGTCCTAGGGTGTATTGTATTTGTGAAGACGCGCGGTGGGGCCTCAGCCGAAAAGAGGTGGCAAAAGACTTTTTTGGAGTGATACGGAATTTGATTATTGAATACAATTTGATTGAGAGTTGTACAGGGCTTTCAAAAAGGGATTTTCGAGCATATAGGATTTTTGGTTTACGATATATGAGCCATTTACCCAATTTTTGTGCACAAAATGCATCTTTAAAGTAGAATAAAAAGTAAACTTTGCATCGAATGATTATCTGTTTGGTCTTTTTTCTTAAGGGGTATTCATTATTATTAATTTTCTACTCAAAAAACTGGCCTGTTGCATAGACCTCTCCAAAGAAATATATATTTTCAAACCATCTAACTTTTTGGCCTATCTTTCAACTTTGACTTCACTTTCAGAAAAGCTTCAGCAAGGTTCCCCTTATTTTATTATTTCTTAAATATTTGTTGAGCATTTCTTTAACAAAGCTTGGCAGCCCAACCTTCGATATTGTGCGATTTGGCTCCTGGAGCGATTTAAGTGTTACAGCCATAATAGCGGTGCCGCTGGTTTCATAAGAAGATGGCCAACATTTTGGCTCACTCTAACTGCTTCTACCGGTCGTTGATATTGTATTTTGTATCAAATGATGATTCCTTAATGGCATTTCTTCATTGCAAGCATGAATGAGATGTTTGGAGTTCGTTTTAAGCCTTCCATTCCGCGAGAAGGAGAATCCTTTGAAGGCAACATTTACGGCAAGGCAGGCAACATTCCAATCCATGATTCAAGACAAAATTACAGCAAAAATCAGTGGAGTGGATAATAAAATAATTCAAATTGCATTTCAATTTGAATGTTTTAAAGGAGGTGTTACTGAAAGAAAGCTTACTCCCAAGCTTCGTACATTCCGGCACCTGGTCAAATTTTAATAGAACATCAGTGCCTATGCCTACCAATTAGAGAAATGTCAGTAGAAGCCCAGGAAACAATAAACAAGGCAAAACGGGGATCTTTTCTACATATATATTGTCATCCTCTTTAGTGATGTTCGAAATGGACTGATATATGCGTGCATATACTCATATCCACCGTAATCTATCGTTAAACTTCATGAGCGGGTTTAAAAATTGTAAAAAATAAGGCAATAAAGACACGCTTATAAAAATTAGCCAATCTTATGGAAAATTGATTAATTTATCGAAAAAAATTAATTTTTCTTTTAAAAATCGCGACGGAAAAGCTCTTAAAACTAAACTGAAAAGAGGCACTGCTTTGCCAACACTTAAGACCGGCACTTTAATTGATGATAGAATCGTTAACTGATATTTAATAATACTTGTTGGACGAGCAAATGCTAGGACTTTTTTGTTAATTTTGATATAATCCAAAATGATGTACAGATATATTTTATTTAATTTATTTCAAATGTTTCAAATTGAAATCCAGATGATTAATTGTTCGACTCAATTATCCCAACATTTTTTTGTTGGCTCGAAAGGTCTGCTGTCGCTTTTTATTGCTGGGTTTAGATAATCTCCAATGGGCTTTTATTGAAATAAATTGGAGAGATTTCGTATTTTTTTTTTGGCAAACTGTTTTCCTACAATGAAATCAGATCCGTGTGTGAATGTGTTTGTGTGTGTGTGTGTGTGTGTACATTTGCTTGGCCATAAACATGATTAAAAATTGTTTGGCTCCTCTCCGGGGCTCAAATTAAACAGCCAAACCCGCAACAGCCACAACAGCAGCGGCAGCAGCGGCAGCGGCGCACAAAGCACCTTGCGGGATAGGCCTACACATACACATGCACACACACACATATACATACGAGTATGCCCGTAATTGTGTACGTGTGCGATGTGTATGCATGCGTGTGGGTGGCTGCATGCGGCTTTGAGGCTGTGTTTGCATTAGTAGGCAACCCTGACATCCCTTCCCCTCCCCCCACCCCTCCCTTCCTTTTCGTCCTGTTTCGCTTTTGTTTTATTTGCTTTGTTCTGGGCTGGCGGCAGGATTTGGTAGGAGTTTATTTGCTCTTCGGCTTTTATGCGCGCAAATTGTTTACTCTTTTTAGTGGCTTTTATTATACTAGCACAAGCGAGCACTGAGGGGGTGAGGGGGGGGGGGGATGGGAGCGCGATTCCCAAATGATCTACAGGTCGGAAAAAGGTCATCGTCATCGCCTGCGGTGGGTTGGATTGCCTCAACTACGCTCTGGAATACGTTTAGAAAACAAATTCATTGTGGATTTGAAACATTTTCCGGGAAATCAGATGCCAAAGGATAATTAACCTTTGCTTCAGTTTACACGCATTTCAGAGACAATTTAAGAGTGATAGGAAGTCCCAGCAAATATCTGGCTCATATTGCTATATCCATTATCCTATCTACCAGACTGCACAATCTGGTTGCGATCAAATCATTATTATAGCCAGAATGACAGGCCTTTACTATGCAGTCTCCCTCTCTCACTCCTTTTGTAATTCTTACACACAGTAGCTTAGCAGTTAAGGGGGATTTCTCATGTCTTTCTCATGTATTCTCTTTATAGTCTCTCTTCCCACTAGCTTTCCTAGGGAGACTCGTAGTCTGAACATATCTGAACTTCTGAGTCGCGGCACATGTCCCTATTTTACCCGTTACTCAGCTTGTGCTCATAAATAGTGAAATATACGCAAACTTATGAACTATCTACTTAATGATACCATAGCTGCTGCCACAAGGCGCTTTTCGTTGAATATATCTGTTTCTTTTTCTCTGTCCCTTCCAACCAACGAAGCACCATCCGTCCCTTATATCTCCCTCACTCCGACAGATGGCGTAAACGTGAAAATTCGAAGAGAGTGAGCGAGAGCGTACCAAGGCATTCAGTCACGGGAATTCGACTTCTAAGTTCTGGCTATAATAATGATCCGATCTGGATCTAATAATGAACTAGGCAATCTGGTAGATATGGTCAATTTTTTCGAGCTTTTACAAATTCCTTACAGGTATAGCTCATCTTCTGGGCCAACTCATAAAATAAGCTATCAGCGATCAGTGTTCCCAGTCTTTCCACCCGCATACCCTATCCCCTGTCTCATAGCCACCCCCGTAAGGAGCAAACAATGCGCTACCTCTTTCCCAGGGTACCTTTTTTCCGCTCCTCATGAGCAAAGAAAAAGCACTTAGCACTGTGTTCGCTCTCTCGCTCTTGCTCTCCCTCTGCCCTGCATAATGGCGCACACACACACACGTGTATGCTGATGGGGAATATGGGGGAGCAACACTTTCGCCTTAATGTTGCATTCGCCATCCGTCTGATGTTTGGTTAGGAAAAGCAAAAGTGCATACAAATGCGTTTCGTTTGTAGTCCCGAGTCCCCGAACTGCATTCGCTTTTTATGGTAATGCAGCAGAAGAGGACGTAAAGTGTGCGGATGGAAATGGAAAATGGAAAATGGGAAAATGGGATTGGACTGGGTCGGGTGGGGTCGGTTCGGGTCGGAATCGGATGGGATGGAATGAGATTGGCATTGGGACTTGGTTTGACTTTTATTGGCTTTTGATGGGAGCGAGCTTAGTGCGAGGAGGAAAATCTTCAAAATGAATCAAAATTAAATTCGCACTTTCGATGAGTTTATTGCGTTTCTTTGAAATATGGAAGAGCTTTTCCAAAGTGTGCCAGGGAGTACGTGGCACAACTTATGAAAAGTACATTGCACCACCCCTCTGGCGGCCTGTTTGCAGGGGGAGCAGCTGTTTCGCTCCGTCTCCTGACCTTCGCCTCTTAGGGGCATATGGCCAGCTCCTCAAATTGGCCAAAAGTTCGACCGAAACGGACGAGTGCACAAACACAAAAAGCGAAAGTGGAGCACAGCTGGCCCAGACTCCATCCCATCCCACCGCCTCCCACTTATCCCAGCACACAATCCGAATGGACACACACACACACCACTGTACATCCTACATCCTACACGTATCGATGATGGCCGGTCTGTTTTTAACTTTTGTAAGTTGTCTTTGGCATTTTTGATCCACTGACCTGAATGCCAGCAGCACACACATCTACATACGAATAGGCATATGTATGTACAGTGGTGTCATAAATGGCAGCCACAAGAACTACACCAAGAATATTAAACGAAAATCAAGAAAATTTTTATTTTACAGCTCCCATCGCACAAAGCCAAAACAGTCTATATGTCAGTGTTCTAATACAACAATAAAATTGTTAAGAAAAATATATAGTCAGGAAATAATTAAAAGGTGTGTAGAAACCATCTGTGTCCTCGCCTTTGTGCCGCCTGTGCACCGGGAAAAAAATGGTTAAAAATGCTGTATTGGCCTAGTATTCCTAGTAGATGCAGTACAAATTACTTTAATATTGAGTAGGATGACCTTTCTTCGAAAGAACAGTGGAGCAACGATTTTTATTGAATGGAAAGACGTACATGTATGAGGGGTGATTGTTCCATTCAGTGAAAAATTCGGCACAAATCCTTTTTAATTGTTGGTTTTTTTTAAAACGACTTGGTTTCTATCCATGTTTTTCTTTATACGGTATATATCGGGATCTATCAATAATGGCATTACAAAACATTGATTATCTTTGTTAAGCCACGACAGGAGATCTTCAAATGGGTATCGGGTCGTTGTCCTGATAAAGAATCCAGGAAAGTGTCAAATTTCGGCCTATTTCCAGATAAATTTTTAATCAGAATGATATGTACATTTCGGACCCATAATATCTTTGAATCTTCACCAGGGGACCTAAACCCATTGCTGTACATCAAGAATGTTAAAAGCGCCTTCAATTCGCCACAGAGCATATTCACAACGGTCATAATTTTTGAAATATGATTGTTTGATCGAAAATCCAAGTTTAATGTCTTTAGAAGTGATGGTAAACTATATGTACAAAGTCCTCCCAAGAAACAAATTAATCCAAAATACACAAAGAAGACTAAAACATGGTGGCGCTTCGATCATGGTCTGGGGTTTTGAGCGCATCGGGTTTAGGTCCCCTGGTGAAGATTCAAATATTATGAACGCCGAAATTTAGAGAGACATTCTTTTACCAATTTATCTGGAGAATAGGCCGATAAAGCCATTGTTGATATTTTATCAGACAACGACCCGATACATTGCTGCAAGATAGTCATTTCAATGGCTTAACCAAGAGGGAATCAATGTTTTGTTAATGGTATTTATTCAGAGTCCAGACCTGAATCGTATAAAGAACTTTTGGGGAATTCCAAACCAAGTCGTTGATAAAAAACCAACAATTAAAAGGATTTGTGCTCGAATTTTACAGGAAGAATGGAGGAAAATCTATTTTATCAACAGTACGCACGTCTTGTAGATTCAAACCAAATCGTTGTCTTTCATGTTCTTTAAGAAGAAAGGTCATCCTATCAATATTAAAGTAATTTTATTAAAAATGATTAGGAATACTAGGCAAATTTTGCGAACCAAACCATTTTTTCCAGGTGCAAAAAATAATATGAGCAGGACATTTTGGAGATGGTTCCAGAATTTTTAATTATAAAAATGACTATATATTTTCTTAACAATTTTATTGTTGCATTAGAACACTGACATCAAGAACTAATTTGAGACAAAAAATGGGAGCAAAAAATAAAACTTTTTTGATTTTCGTTTAAATTCTTGTTGTAGTTCTTTTTTAAGGTCTATAGCACCACTGTATGTGTGTATGGCAGTGTACTAGCATACCTATACATATTTGATGACCAAATGCTTTTCAATATCCATGCAACAACATCTGCACATCGCACAAAAGCCAACAACAATGGAGACCGGAGAGTAAGCTGTACTCCCACTCGTAGATGGGAGAAAGGGCCGGGAGGGGGGCAGGAATCCCCAGTTCCAGGTGTGTAGTCACGTGTGCATCGCCTTTGTGCCGCCTGTGCAGCGGGAAAAAGGTATTAAAAATGCTGTATTGGCTATACCACAGAAGATACAGTACAAATGGCCTATAACGAGCCCGTCGTCATAGCAGCTTATCGAAATCTAAGGGCATATACTATATTTATAAATGGAAAGAGTACATGTATGTAATATGATGTTAAAAACAGCGAAAGATATGAACAAAATTCATTGAAATAAATTTTTAAAATTTATCATTTATCTATCCATGTTTTTCTGTATTTCTATATATTTCTATATATATTTATCTATCAATAATGGCATTTATTAAGATTTATCTTTGTTTTTATTGGAGATTCAAATGGGATTGTGTAAGATATTAGATGCAGAATTATAGGGGGCAAAAATTTCAATTATTTATTTATTTTAAATTTATTTTAGTCAAAGATATGTACAAAACGGACCCAAATTCCCTTGTAGGCGAAAAACACTGTATTAATCCACGAAATCTCAACCGCGAGAGAGTCAAAATCGGCTTCCCCGCTCCCCCCCACAGTCATATGCATATTTAAATACTTTCTGCGCGAACGCTTTGTTATTCTGCATAACTAACTAGAGAGTAGAGAGTAGAGAGAGGGCAAAGGAGATTGAATGGGTACAGGTGTAAGCCCTAAAATTTATGCCAAACTAATGCGTGTCCGTGTACGTGGAAAAGGGAAATGGGTTTTGAGCCATGCCGCCCTGCCATCACAGCACTTCCAATCCATAAGGGCCATTTTCGGAAATTATTTTAACGTTATCTGGTCGCTTGTCGCCGTTAAAGCCATTGTTAACTATCTCTCAGCCTGGCAGACACCAAAAACATACCCTTGCAAATTAATCATTTTAATGGCAGCTTTATTACTATAATATTTGTCTTATATTGATAGATAATCATATTTATTCAGAGTCAGAGCTGCCAAGATCGGACCACTATATTTTTTTAGTTTTTAACGATATGGAGATACACAACTTTCCCTAAAAAAAGAACCATCTTATCCTCGCCTTATCGAAATATGAAAAATCTATTTTATGCGCAGGTACATAAATCGGCTCAAAATAATCAAATCAGATGACTAGTCTTTCATCTCCTTTACGATGGATGGATCTATGTATATCTTTCCAGGCGAATGACTAGAAAACGCGGACAAAAATGCGAACCAAAGTCAACCAAAGGCCCTAGTGCAAAAATAAAACTGATGCCCTAACTAAAGTCATGTCCAGTCAAAATATAGATATGTATAAAATAAACACATAAATACTTTAAAGATGACATCACAGGGAGAAAAAAAGATCTACGCTAAGAAAAACGTAAAAGCAAAAAAAAGGAAAAACAGTATGCAAAAAGTATAGAAAAAGAAAAAAGAAACACGCTCCTCTCTCGCTTACCTTTTTTCCATCTGCTTTCCTCGCGCGAGTTTAAACTCCATTTATCCGGCTTTTACGATCTGCTTTCTACACCCGAGTTTAATTTCTGATTTATCCAGTGTTTACAATACTCGTAGGCTTTCTGTCCGATTTGCTTTCTGCACGCGAGTTTTATTTAATTTATCCAGTTTTTACGACACCGCAACTGCAAAGAACAAGCAAATGCAAGCCTGATGAAGTCATACAAGGTGGTCTGCGAGTTCTCTTTCGGGCTCAGCACTTCTGAGAGCGCTGTGACGTCATGCTTGAAGAGAGAGATGCTGTTGTACCGAGAAAAAAGCACCGAAGAGAGAGCGCGTTGCGGGTGCGGACCACCTTTTAATATTTCATCATGAATACAAGTGAATTTCAATAAGATTTATTTTAATCTAAGGTGAGGCGCAACAAAGGAAACACTAAACATGGGAGAGAGTCAGATCACAAAGATTTGGAATGCCCCACCTCAAAAATGTGACACCTTGGGCGGAGAGCGCCGACGCTATGCGCTTTTGCTAATTCCTTTTCGAAATGCCCCACGCTAACGCTCGCTATGGCTACGTTTCACTCGCTCATCTCAGGTGTTATTTTGCCTCTCTCAACGCAAAGGGTTTTCGAAAACCATGGTGGCTGTTTCGCCAATGGGTTAAATGAGATGGAGTGGGTGCGACGTATGCGTATGCTTAGTAGTGGCGCATTCTTTCTTCGCCTCCCCTCTTCCTTTTTTCGTGCAACAGAGTAAAGGTACAGTGGGTAACTCGTCCGTTTTTTCTTGTTTTTAATGGTGCGTCGGATAAAATGCATGAAACGGTCTTTCCGTGGTCGACAAAAATTCAGCTTTTAATTCCGGGCAATTAGTCGTGGATTTTTTTTCACTTTTTTATGATTTCGGCTTCTTCGCGCATAATGACTTGTTCGGTTGTCCGGTTTGCTTAATTGATGCGATTAAAAAAATTTTTGAACCTGCGGACGATGTCACCGAATATTCAGGTATTTTCAGAATTTGGGCAAAAAAGGTCTTGCTTAATCTAAAAAAAAACGTAATTTTATATTTTTTATGATACCAAAGGATTTGTTAATGTGTTTTAGGCGTTTTTAATTTTTATGGTTTTGGGTATATTCAGCGGCCGATTTTGGCCATGAATCTTCCTCAAGTGTTTGTTTTTAACCCGGATATGGCCGATTTGGCGCTATTACACGGCGGTACAGGGTTCCACAAATTTTCAATTTCCCAAAAATGCCGGCGATTGGGGTAACGCAAATTTTGGGCTTTTTATTTTTGCCAAGATATTTTCTCTATTCGGTTTTAAAATAAAATCATTATTATATATACGTCTTGAAAAGGTAATTTTCAAGCTTTATTCCCTCATAATTTTTTTTTTTTGAAAATTTTATGCATTTTATTCGCGTTTGAAGTTGAAAAAAAAATGCCGTTTATTAAAAATTCGACGTACCATACTTTAAAGATGACATCACAGGGAGAAAAAAGATCTACGCCAAGAAAAACGTAAAGGCAAAAAGAAAACAGTATGCAAAATATATAGAAAAATAGTAAAGAAACACGCTCCTCTCTCGCTTACCTTTTTTTCCATCTGCTTTCCTCGCGCGAGTTTCATTTCCGATTTATCCGGCTTTTACGATCTGCTTTCTACACCCGAGTTTAATTTCTGATTTATCCAGTGTTTACAATACTCGTAGGCTTTCTGTCCGATCTGCTTTCTTCACGCGAGTTTTATTTATTTTAATTTATCCAGTTTTCACGACACCGCAACTGCAAAGAACAAGCAAATGCAAGCCTGATGAAGTCATACAAGGTGGTCTGCGAGTTCTCTTTCGGGCTCAGCACTTCTGAGAGCGCTGTGACGTCATGCTTGAAGAGAGAGATGCTGTTGTACCGAGAAAAAAAGCACCGAAGAGAGAGCGCGTTGCGGGTGCGGACCACCTTTTATAATTTAATCATGAATACAAGTGAATTTCAATAAGAGCACATATATTGGGTATTTTAATCTAAGGTGAGGCGCAACAAAGGAAACCCTAAACATGGGAGAGTTTGGTGATCTGGATTTGGAATGTCCCACCTCAAAAATGTGACACCTTGGGCGGAGAGCGCCGACGCTATGCGCTTTTGCTCATTCCTTTTTACGCCTCTCCCACGCTCTCTCTCGCTATGGCTACGTTTGCTCGCTCATCTCAGCTCATTGTATTTTGCCTCTCTCAACGCAAAGGGAGATCGAAAAAGTGTGGCTGTTTCGCCTATGGGTGTGAGTGAGATGGAGGGTGCAGCGTATGCGTATGTTTAGTAGTGGCGCATTCTTTCTTCTCCCCTGTTCCTTCTCTCGAGCAAAGAATAGCGTAAATAGATGCCGGCTGCGCTGCTTCTTTTCAGTAAACAACAACAATCTTATCGATGGTGTCTGTCCGTCAGAGCTTCATTCAGTCAGTCAATATTGGTTGTTGTGGTTGTTTCGAAGATTGTTCGACATTCGTAACACATTTTGATAGAGTCGCAATTGATATCTTTCCCACAATTACGCCTTTTGTTCGATTCTCTATCAGGGAGTCATGCCATACAATTTTCACCAAATTCAGACTATGGTTGATCTCCGAAGGGGAATATCCTCGATAAGGGCATAAGCCTGGCCAGATTTATGTGAGCGGTAGCCCTTCGGCTCTTTTTGCTCTTGATGGCCTGGCCTGGCCTGTCCGTGTTCTATGCAAATGTTTGCGTATTTATTAAAAATGGCAGCGATTTTGATATAATCCGCTGCATTTAATTGACTGAAACTAACAACTGAAAAACAACTGCATGTGGGTCACCCACCCGTGAGAGAGGAGAGAGAGAGAGGGAGTCCTTAACAAAAACAAAGTGGGGCGAATAAAAAAGAAGAGGCTATAAAGCCGGCTCGTGGCATTACGGGGGCCGGGCCTTTGTGGATACGGATAATAACTCATGACCGGGCGCACAATAGAGCGGGCGGGGGAAGAGGGGGGGGCCCATTGAAACGCTTTTAATGGGGGAGCCGCGGATCGGGAATCGTATTTATTTGCATTCTCTGATCCGTTACAATTTCAATTATGAGAAATGGGCCGAGATGTGTTTGCATTTCATTTCGATGAGCTCAGCGCCGGATGACAATAATAAATCGCTGCTTTTTCCATGTGAAAACAATGCCAGCGAGTGCATAGGTATTGCATTTAAATATTACAACAACAAAATAATAGAAAAATATGATCATCCAGACCCGGTTTCAGACCAAAGCACTGCCTCTGCGCGGGAAAGCACGGAAAAGCACGGAAAAGCGCTAATAAACAAAGATTTTCGCTTGGCTGATTATTTTCGTTAACCAGCGGGCCCCCCACCAGTGGGAGCCTGATATCTATCCGTTATCCTGCTATCTGCTATCTGTTGGTTTAGCTGCCACTACATGTTGTTGCAAAGTTTTCCCGAAGCAATCAACTGCGGAGGTCCTCGAGCTTCAATTGGAAAAGTCAACGGCTGGCTCCAGAGCCAGCGCCAGAGCCAGAGGCAATATTGTTCCTCATTGGATGAGAGGCGGGCCAAGACAAGGGGAAATGCACTCAACAGACGGCAGACGGCAGGCAGGTGGAAAGGAAATGCAATCAAGGCGGTTACTGTCTGAGAAAAGCTTCTTGTCATAAGAGGATTTTTCATGAGATTTTCGCAATCTTCCCAGAAGGAAGTTGGATTTGCTTGATTAAATAATTAAGGCAACGAATTTCAGATTCCTGCACAAATATTTATGTATTATGTTATTGCCCAAACTAATTGTTTATTTAACGAAATATTTACTGGGCCGACACACATTCCTCGAGCCACAGGAAAATATTGTTTGGCCTGTGAAAAGTGTCCAGGGATGGAATTCAAAACGCCGGAATTTCTTTGCAAATATTTGCAGGGCGAAACGAAAGTAAATGCCCAATGGAATTTGGCCCAAATACTGCAGCGTCTGTCACTTTCCGACCGCCGCCCGATTCAAGTGCAAATCGAATCAGCCCGGCGTGAAAATGCGTCTGCAATTCACCAAATTCACGAGCAAACGTATACGTATCCGGGAGTTATATTATTATTGAGTTTTTGTGCGCGGCATTGAAAAAGTTGAAAGTCCTTTCGGTATGCTCCAGAATGCATTTGAAAGGGCGGGGGGGGCAGGACGTTGAATGGCTTTCTATGGCTGCCACGCTCAGCTGGAAAAGCAAATCAAATTTCCGGTTCCCCGTCCCCGTCCCTTTGTTGAATCTCCGTCCTCGGCACAGACCTGAACAATTAGTTGGACTGCTCCCATTTCGTTGATTTCCCAGCTGCCTCGGCTCCAGCTTCCACTGTCGAACAATCAGCGAACACCCCGACTAAATAATCAATAACTGTCACACAAAACCAATTGAGATGTCTCCCAGGCGCCAGCAAAAGTTCTATATGTTTGGGGCAGTACTGGGGCTCAATGAAAGGGGACTGAATGGAATATTGAATAATAATCACAGCAGGTGGAACAGAGGCGAAAGTCTGCACAACTTTTAGTTGGGAAAGTAATCGGGCATTGGGTTTTCCTCCCAGAGAAGCCTTCAACTAATCTCCAACTCTAGTCTAATCCAATAACGGTTATGGCTGGCACACCTACATATCATTCAATGATACATTGCGGGTTCTGCCATGTACATATAGTAGGTCCTATCTTTCGCTTACCTTGCGGCTGTTTGGTGCTGCCACGCCCCCTGTCTACGCCCTATGTGTGGGTCCGACTGCGAGAATATGCTGATCAGCATTCGGCATTTTTGCTGCCTTTTCGGGCTGACATCTGCACATTTTATGGTCTACATTCCTGGTCGGTGGTAGGTCGGTGGTAGGTCGGTGGTTATGGCCACAATTTAATGCCAGTCGGTCGGTTGTGGCCATTGTCGTCGTCGTCGTCAATGCCATTCACATTTTCGTTTTGGGCTAATTTAATATTGTGCTTTGTATGATTTTCACATATTATCAAGAAGTTTTATTGCGGCAATTGAACACGGGAACGGGAACGGGATGGGGACGGGGATGGGGACGGGGACTCTCTGTTCGTCGTAAAATTGAAGCACCCCCCGGTTCGGGCCCCAGTATTTTTGGATATTTATGTTCGGGATATTGTAAACGTGGGCGAGTGGGGGGAGGGAGCCCTGTACCCTGGCCATGAGGGTTCGCCCAGGCTTTGTTTCGTCGGGTTGTTTACTTTTATTGGCTTTCGGTATTATTGGTTATTGTGGATATAGCGCCCCAGGAGTCGGAGTCGGGTCGGGAAAGGTGCGCCTGCCTGCCTGTCTATCCGACATACTTGCCATTTAACTTTTATTTCTCTGTTTATGGCTTAATAAGACACACGTTTTCGGTAGCCTGCTTATCGAGCACTCGAGCCAACAACTTTTTTACGGCAGTGGGGCAAGATAAACGTTTATTTAATTGCCACAAGCACACACGAAACTTTCACTGCGATGACAAAGGGCCCTTTCTCTAGCCGTTCTGGCCATAAATTTATATTTGCCTAAGATGATAATTAGCCTGGGCAGGAGCCGGTGACAAGTGATTTATCAGAGCCAATAAGCCATAAATATGGGTTTGCTCTGCTCTCCTGAAGTGACCAGCTGGCTCTGCCACTTTGTGGACTCGTGAGAATCCATAGCCCATTCAATATTCTCTTGGAGTCCTACCTGCAGGTCTATGGATTTTTTACGGGGTCGTTAGCACTGCCTTCGGCGGAGGGGAGTTAATTAAATGCCGCGGCGCTGTTTCAGCATTATTTAAGGCCCCTCTTCGACTCTGGCTAAAATCATGAACAAATGGCAGTGCAAATGTTGACAAAGGACCAGCCAGCAACAAATGTACGCAGCAAACAACAACTAGTGAAGTGGGCACTCGACAAAAATGAGAGCGCGAGCGGTTGGGGCGGGTTGGGGTCGGAAGAGCTGAAAGGATGCAGCGGAGCAAACAATGGGGGGGGCCTAGGCCTAGTCCTGGCCCCCCCCCCCCAAGGCTGTCGTGCAGCTGCAGCTGACCACAGCTCGTGGCCGATGCGAATTCCCCAGTGCCTCCGCCTCCGCCTCCGCCTGTGCCGTGCCTCTTGAGAAATACCGCTTAGCTTTCCCTTAGCTTTCCCTTGGTTTTCCCTCGCTCCTTGGCTTTCCCTTTATTTTTCAGGCATTTTGCTTGGAGTTTCCCTTTTTTTTGGTTTTTTTTTTTGTTTTTCCCTGGCAAAGTCTATTATGCTTGTGAAAATTGCTTTACAGCTGCAAAACAATGCGGCAAAAAAGGTTACACAGCACAAAAAAGAAAGCCACACAAAAAATGAATAATGACAGCGGGCTGGAGGGAATGGAATGGAAAGGAATGGACTAGAGATTACTTTTAGCCACGCTGGAGCCAGATGGAGAAGCCCCAATGCCCTTTCACAGGCACATAGATCCGATAGATTCTTTGGGCTAAGGCCATCCATCGGAGGCAGGGACTTAATGCCGATCAGACCATCTATAAGCATTAAGACTTTCAAAAGTTCATCCCATAATTATCATACAGCCCGTTAGAGTATTAAAAGGGAATTTACTATCAAAGCCTCCTTCTCGGAGGAGCAGCGAAATAATATTTGCCTCCACCTCGAGGGGCCCTGGGACTGGGCCTGGTCCTGGGGCTTGGTAGCGAAAGTGCAGCTAAAATAATTTGCACATAATGAAGCCGGAAGTGTGAATGCAAAGAATACAAGAAAACGTGGAAGAAGAAAAGAACTTCATTATCAGTGCCGGCAGAAGGAGGAGCAGGAGGAGGAGCAGCAGGAGGAGCAGGAGGAGGAGCAGGAGGGAGAGAGAGCTCTCTCCGGCTTAGTGGAAGCATTCAAGCGGAGAAAATTACACAAAAATCTTTGCTGGGATTTTCTAATTAAAGTTTCAGCAAACGAACGAAACGCGGCGGCGCCAAAGTGAAATTAATGGCGCTGCCTTTTCGGACCTGCCCCTCCCCCTCCCCATTTTCCGCTGTCTTTATGAAGTCCACGACGGCAGCACTTTGGGGCACTTACAGCCCATGGTGTCTGCTCTGGTGTGTGTAATTTATTTGCAATCAATGCCGGGCCGAAAGGACATTATTTGTACATTAAAGCAAGGGCTAGACGCGAGCCAAAGTTGGCCAAAAAGCCAACATTTGGCAGCTGTCACCGCATACTTTTCGCAGAACAAATCCCCATCCAGGACAACTTTTTCGGCCCATCATCCGTGACATGTGGGATCTCCTGAGAGCCCCATTAATGGGCGTTTCATTAGGCCGAGCAGCGGCCATTGCCTCCGCCACAGTGTCTGTTGCCTCAACAGAAAGTTTCTCGAACCCAGGACGGGCCCAGAGCCCGGGTCCGGGCACGTACGAGTATCGTGTGTCATAAGCAGGCAAGCGGCTTACGGCAGACGACTCCGATTCCGACTGCGACTGCAGCGGACGGAGACACAAATGACGCTGCAGTTGTGCAGTTGGAAATAAAATTATTAACCTCGCTGCAATGCCACATAAATAGGATTAGTGTCTGCAGTAACTGCACAAGAAGAACAAACAGAGCTTGGAGTCGAAGGAGAAGGAGACGGAGCAGCAGAAGCACAAGGAGGCCACAACAAAAGCGGAGCCAGGCACATTTGCATGTTGCATGTTGCATACTTCACGGTGGCGTGCTCACATACGAGTATGATAAACGGCAGCGACAATGCCACAACCACCACAAATACACTCGCACACTCGCACATGTGTCTGTCTGTCTGTCTGCCACCGTTTCCCTTTTGCAGTGTCTGCTGCACGTTTCGTCTGCCTCTGCCCCTGCCCCTGCCTCCGCCTTTGTTTGGCAGCGCAAAAATGCAGCCGAGTATTTTCAGTAGCATGCAAAAACTTCATTTCATTTCTGCGACTGTCGTCCAGTGTATTGACCCCTAGACGCCCTCCACCCAGCATTAGTGACCAAGCCAGCCCCCAGCCCCCACACCCCCAAATACCGACACCATCGCGGTTTTTGCAAGCATTTTGTTTGCTTTGCGGCTTCCGGTTTCTGTTGTGAATCCGTTGGTCGGGTAGATAGAACTCCCCTCCCATCTAGCCAAATAGAATTGTTCACATTCCCGAATGTTCAGAGCCCCCTGATTCGTTGGATTACCCTTTAAACAGAGGGGGCTTCTGAAACAGATCTCTTTGTCCGACTAAAGATTGGAAGAAATACAAAGAAATTGGAGGAATTTGGTGGAAAAATAAAGACTTGGTTGGTGGCAGTCAATATTTGAATAGGAATTGGTATAAATTCTGCAAAAATATTACTCAAAAGTCCCAATTGCTGTGCTCTTCTGTAGGTCTCGATTGACCACCTTTCTGGTGTCGGTATTTCATTATAATGCCAGTGGCTGGCATCGGGGAAACCTTAAGCCAACTCTGACCCTTCATTCGATATATTTTAAAGCACCTTCCGATAGATTATTACCGAAATACTCATCAAAATACACCTTTTCTCTTGGCAAAATGGGGGAGAGACACACAGCGAAGAGAATGGCTCTCTGGCTTCGCGGAAATGCCAAAATGTTGTGCATACGCCCTGTTGGCCGCATGCAAATTTCATATATTGAGCAGAGCAGCAGGGGAGGCCTGGTCGAGGGCCATAATTGCAACATGCCACACAACACACACACACAAAGGGACCGAGGGGCTGGGGGGGCTGGGGCACGTAGCCAAGTCAAACAAACCGCGGGGCATAACCGACAAAAAAAACGTCGGAAAAAACGAAGGAAAGTCAAATTTCTAGTAGGAATGTGGTGGAGCCGTGGAGGGGAGTAGAGTTGTGCTTGTGGGGGACCCTTTTGTGGGGCGTTGTTATGACTTAATGTCGCAACACCGAGTGGCAGTGGCAGTGACGGTGACGGCTATGATGGAAGTACATAGCCATAGCCATTGCGTCGCCCCCAGGAGCTTATTAAAATGTCAGCAGTCCTTGAGTTTATGACAGCCGCATTGATATTGATGTGCCCTCTGGTTTCTTGTTTCATTGCAGGCTGGGGAACGTGGTCTGATAGGAATCAGCTGAGCTTCTAGTATGCCATGGCAGCGGCAGCCGCCACACCGACGCCGGAGGAGCGAGCCAGGCCCCACGACATAGCCAGCGACAACAGCGCCCAGCACCGGACGCTGGCGACGAAGGTGCGCCGAAAAGAGTCGCGGCCCCTGCGGCGCCTGCATCCGCCCATACCGCTGGGGCAGCTCCTCTGGCTGCTGTGCTGTCTGAGCCAGCTGCGCGCCGAGTGCCCCTCGGTGTGCGAGTGCAAGTGGAAGAGCGGCAAGGAGTCCGTCTTGTGCCTTAATGCCAACCTCACACATATCCCCGAGCCGCTCGACGCCGGCACCCAGCTGCTGGACCTCAGCGGCAACGACATCCAGTCCATCCCGGACGACAGCTTCGCTGCCGCGCAGCTGCTGAACCTCCAGAAGGTCTACCTGGCCCGCTGCCGCCTGCGGCTCATCGAGCGGCACGCCTTCCGCAAGCTCATCAACCTCGTGGAGCTGGACCTGAGCCACAATCAGCTGGGGGCCATCCCCTCGCTGGCCCTCTACCACGTGTCGGAGCTAAGGGAGCTACGGCTGAGCGGCAACCCCATCCTGCGCGTCCCGGACGACGCCTTCGCCCACGTGCCGCAGCTGGTGCGCCTGGAGATGAGCGACTGCCGCCTGGTCTTCGTGGCGGTGCGAGCCTTCGCGGGCCTGGAGAGCAGTCTGGAGTGGCTGAAGCTGGACGGGAACCGGCTGAGCGAGGTGCGCAGCGGCACCATCACCTCCCTGTCCTCGCTGCACGGCCTGGAGCTGGCCGGCAACGAGTGGAACTGCAGCTGCTCCCTGCGTCCGCTTCGCGCCTGGATGCTGCAGCAGAACATACCCAGCGGGATACCGCCCACCTGCGAGTCGCCCACCCGACTGACCGGCCGCGCCTGGGACAAGCTGGACGTCGACGATTTCGCCTGCGTGCCGCAGATCGTGGCCACGGACACGACGGCCCACGGCGTGGAGGGACGCAACGTCACCATGAGCTGCTACGTCGAGGGGGTGCCCCAGCCGGCCGTGAGGTGGCTGCTCAAGAACCGGCTGATTGCCAACCTCAGTGCCGGCGGCGAGGACTCCGACGAGCCACGCACGGCGGCGGCCACGCAGGGCCGCAAGACCTACGTCGTCAACATGCTGCGGAACGCCTCCAACCTGACGATACTCACGGCGGACATGCAGGATGCCGGGATCTACACGTGCGCGGCGGAGAACAAGGCCGGCAAGGTCGAGGCCAGCGTGACTCTGGCCGTGTCCAGACGGCCCCCGGAAGCTCCGTGGGGCGTTCGGATTGTCCTGCTGGGCGTCCTGGCCGCCCTGCTGTTTGTGGTGGGCTCCTCGTTTGCGGCCATCTGCCTGTGCTCGCTGCGGAGGCGGCGGAAGCTGCGGCTCTGGAACTCCGTGCCACCCGTGAGACGCAGCGAGAGCTATGAGAAGATCGAAATGACGGCCCGGGTGCGGCCGGACCTGGGCGGAGGGGCCAGCTGTGGCGGCGGCAGCGCCAATGGGGCCGGGCTGTTCCAGGATGCCGAGGAGCAGGGCTATCTGCGAGCCGCCCACACGCCCCTCAACGACAACGATGCGGGCCAGGCGGCCATTGTGAATCCCAGTGCGGGTGGCGCCCAGCGCCGCAATGGCGACTATCTGCATGTGTCCACGCACTGCGACGACGACGAGGAGGAGGACCAGCAGCAGCAGCAGCAGAAGCAGCCATCGCGAAAGACTTCTATGGGGGGCGACTCGACAAAGCGACTGGCAGGCAATGTTGTCTCCGCATCCGCATCGGCATCCGCATCCGCATCCGCTGCGAATAATTCAGTGGCAGTGGCGCTGGCGCTGGAGGAAACGGATCTGCACATCCCGCGCCTGATTGACATCGGCGGGTAAGTTGACCTCGCACCCTCATGGCCCCAGTCGCCAACCCCAACCCCAGCCCCTGCCCCATCACAGACGAGGCCCGAGTGCTGGTGCTGCTTTTGTTTCTGCGGTTCGTTACTTCGAGTGGCAATTGTCCTATCCCTGTCCGTGTCCCTGTCAAAGAGCTGTCATGCTCGAGTGCCCGCCCGGATCTCCCCGTATTCCGTCCGTATTATGGGCAACACTTGACACTTCCACTTTGTGCTCGAGCAGCACTCGCTCCAGCCCCATTCCCATCCCCATCCCCGGATCACCCTCCTCCATCTTACACGCGCGTGCTAATGACGCGCGAAATATGCGAGGGCTGGCCCCACAGCTAACATTCAACATTCAACCTCCAACATCCAGCATCCACCATCCAGCATCCAACATCCGTGAGAAGTGCTTTATTTTGGGCACACGGAGAACTGAGAACTGAGAACTCACTCTGCCTGATTGGCGCTGGTCGTGGGAAAGGCACACGAGTGCGGTTTAATGGATGTGGGGCTGGTTATCGTCACGGACACGGACATGGACACGGACAGAGCCAGGACCCAACGAATACGGATATGGCTGTGGGAATGCTGAAGAGCTGCGCGAACAATTATGTGTGAATTGTTGAGGAGCGAGAAACTACAGTGAAAGAAAACAGGCTCTAGAATATAGAACTTCTGCGAAAGCACGGTATTCCTCAAACCTTTCCCTTTTTGCCTCTTTATTGCTTCCGAGCATTGCGAATCCTGCCAGTTTTTAAAACCGAGTGCGAGCACTCTGGATCATCGATAATCGATGCGGATTATCGATGCGGATTCGATTCGCAGTCTCTGAAATGAAATAATACGGAGTTCTTATGCACATTCGGCATTTTTTACACTGAAACAAATTTTTAACGAATATTTGTCTTTTATTTGGCGCAAAAACCTTCTCTTTATATTTTAAAATTAATTTTTTTCAGTGTAAATCCATAAATTTACCCACACAAAACAAATACATAGTTTTTAGGGCGAGGGCGAAGCAAAAAAGCCAGCGAATTCGCTCTACCAGAAAATAAAATACAGAGTGAGCGAGAAAAAACCGAAATTTTCGGATTTGACGCAGTAAAAATGACGATACCAGACCTACGTTCAGTCCGTTTCAGAGCAAGAGATTCGGGGTAATGGGAAAGCTGAGACACTGACTCTAATTGCCCTAAGCGAATACCGTAACCCACCAAATACCGATTCGTTTGCCTGTTCAGGCAGGGCTCTAGCTTGTAGCTTCTTGGGGTGCCTTGTACCGACCACCACTAACCCAAAATTGTGTGTCTCCCTACCTCTCGCAGCACTGACTCCGCCTCCAGTTCCATCTCCAGTCAAGTGGATGCCGCTGCCCGCCTGGCCGGCTATGGCGGACATGCAGTTACGTGGAAGACCACGCCCATAGCCACCACCAAGATCACTTCGCCGCACAGCAAGCCCGCGACGACGACGACGATACTAACCCAACCCACGCAGGGTGCGGCCTGCTCGGCCACGCCCTACTCCCGCTACGGCAACCACCCGGCGGATGAGATGGCCACGTCCGTGTTTTGCAGCAGCAACGGCGACGGGCCCGACAACGATCTTTTCGACAGCAACTATCCGGATCTCCTGGACATAGCCAAGTACGCGGTGGCCCAGGCACACCAGCAGCAGCAGCAGCAGCAAGGACACGGCTATGCGCAGGGGGCTCCGACGCCCAATGGGGGACTGTGCACGCTGCCCCGGAAGCTGAAGACGAGTGGCAAGTACTTCCGGAACTCCTCGGACAGCCAGTCGCCGCTGCTGGCCGACAACTCGAGCAAGTACGGCAGCAGTACCCTGGGAGACGGCAGCTTCCTCAACGAAGCCATGGGCCTGGGCAGGCGCTACTCGGCCGAGTCCAGCTATGCCAACTATTCCAGTACCACGACCTACACTGGCGGGGGCCAGCGGGCGAACAGCTTCCTCAATCTGGTCCAGAGCGGAGCGCACAAGGGGGCTCTAGGCCACCATCTCGGCCACAAGCCCAGTCTGCCCTCCAGTCCTGTGCAGCACCAGCGCTCGTTGAGCAGCGCCGCCACGCCCCTCCTGGACTTCTCGGCCCTGGCCAACAGGGCGGCGGGGGCGGCCAACTCCTCGGTGGCCGCCTACGACTATCACGCGGCCCAGCTGGAGCGGTTCCTCGAGGAGTACCGCAACCTGCAGGATCAGCTGTGCAAGATGAAGGAGACCTGCGACACCATCCGGAAGAAGGAGACGCCCCTCCGGGTGGCCGTGGGCCAGTCGGCCGCCCAGCTGGCCGATCCGGTGATGTACAGCGCAGCCACTGCCTCGCACAGCCCCAAGCCCCCGGCGGCCTCAAACCTGAAGTCGAAGACCCTGCTGCCCGGACAGCCCCCCGATCCGCCGCCCTACTGGCTGCACCGCAATGCCATGCTCAAGCGACTGAACGGCAACGACGGCAACGGGGCTACGGGTGCGGCCAGCCCCCAGCCGGGACAGGATATTTTCAAGAGCTAATCGAACCCGTGTACAGATGGGCGGTTGAATGAAGATCAAGGAAGATATTGAGGGCCCAGAGAGGGCACTCCGATTGGATAGTTAGGATTAGGTAGCCGGTTCGATGCCCCCAGCCCAGCCCCTCTGTTGTATTATAGACACACTTTTCCACTCTTTATACTCGCTAATACGCCATATTAAAGCCCCGAAGCAGCCCCAGAAGGAAGGCAACGTAAGTGTATAGTATCAAGCTCTTAGAAGGCACAAAAAAACAAACACTACCTACTATATATTTCGAAGATCCCTATCGGAAACTAGTCCTTGAACCCCTTGAACGCTCTCGTGTTAGTCTAACTAAAAGTGTTTTTGTACTCTAAGCGATCTCAATATACGAGTAGAATACGAGAAGGACAATGTAGTGGTCCCCGGATATGATATTGTAAGTTCACTTGAGTTTGGCACAGACTGGCAGGAATCGATCGATTGATTGAGGTACTCGTATTGTTTGATTGTTTGATTGTTTGACTGTTAGATGGTTCTATTTTTAGGTACACAAACCAAAATTCAAGCTAGACTTTAAACCGAAATTGTAAGCCAATTAAATCTACAAATTAAATTCAGTCCAAGGACAAATTGTAATTTAAAAACAAAAACACATTTTAGGGTGTCACCAAACTAAAAACTCAAAGCATTTCACCCAAAAAAACGAAAAAAAGCAAAAATAAATTAGTTGAGAATTGAAAGAAATAACAGAAACAAATCGAATTTTAAT
The DNA here is from genome assembly GCA_008121275.1 of Drosophila lowei. NCBI lineage: Eukaryota > Metazoa > Arthropoda > Insecta > Diptera > Drosophilidae > Drosophila > Drosophila lowei. The sequence goes on along the minus strand of CM017779.1, from coordinate 15,797,573 downwards.
GGGTGGCGTGGCATGTGGCATGTGGGGCAATCGAGAGGCGTGCAAATGTCCATTTCCGCTGGGGAAAGGCTGGAACGACTTCCGCAGGCCCAAGTCCAGGCCCAAGAAGTAATGGCCGCTTGTCGTGCAACATTCCGTTTGGTGCGGGGGCAGTGGCTAAGATTAAACAATAATTTCACAGCACAGGCGGTGGAGGGGATCCCATTCGGGGCTCCAATTGGTTCGGCGTAAATTTTTCTTTTATTCCCGCTCTCCGCATTCCGCACTCCGCATTCCGGCTGCCAAATGAAGTTGTAAAATGCAAATGAAGCCGTCGACGGAGTCACATGCGCGTTAAAGTTCATGTTCGATGTGATGTCGCCATAAAGCAGGATTAAAAGGAATTTATGAACCTTTGACACGGTAGGAGAACGAGTGCGAGTGCGAGCAGAGCAGAGCCAAGGATACGTGCAGGGAGACAAACCCACAAACGACAACGACGACATGATAGCTGTTTTCATACAGACCACACCGCTCCCCCGGCACACACACACATACAATGTGGCACGGGACATACAATGTGGCACGGGAGAGTCTTCGGGGCTGGCATTTGTTGAAAAACGTTGCCTACTTTTAAGGGCACGACCATTCGAGAGACATTGTACAAAATGGCGGTCCCAAAGGGCAACCGAATCTGAATCTGAGCCGATACTGAGGTGGCCTGAGCCATTAATAGCTCATTTGTGCCGGGGAGTAATCGTATCAAGAACATTGTATATATTTGCATATATATTTACAAGAAAAGCTTCAAGAATTCACTTTCATGGGCTTCTTAGATTAGCCGTACTTTTCCACGGGTAAGAGTAGACCCTCCTTGATATATTGGAGATTTTTTGGGTTTTAAAATATTGGCAAATCTATTAGATATATTTCAGCGAGCCATACCCACTCATTCCATTCCTATGATAATTACAGAACCAACCCATATCCCATATCCACATGAGGCCATATATTTTATCAACCAACTGCCGGCAGTGATCTCAACAACCTTCCATTCCCTTTGATTTATACCTGAATGGCATGTAATTACTACTCTCCCCTCGCCCTTCTCCCTTCTGGCTCCTGGCTTCTCCCTACTGGCTCCTGGCTTATGAATTTTGAACACGCAGACATGTCAAAGCAAAGGGCTTGCAAAAGTGACCAAAATGCTGGCATTTTAAACGAGCTACATCTGCCAAAGCAGAGCCAGAGTCGGTTAGCCAGAGTTACTTACTACGGAGCAGCCTTGGCCAGAGCCAGAACCAGAGCCAGAGCCGGATCCCAGCCGCCCAGCCGCCCAGCTCTTTGCGGTTTGTCGGCTTTAAAGAGCAAAGCCATTTACATTCCCCCAATTCCGAGCCACATCCCACATCCAACACTTCATCACCCCCGCTCTCCCGCTCCCCCGCTCCACCTGACTGCCCGCCAGCCTTCTGTCCAGCTAAAGCGAAAATAATGAGCCCGATGCTGGATCCCGGCGTGAAGCACGGTAAAGAGCAACAACGCAGAGAGCAGTCGAGTTCATGTCAAGCTGTCAGTCAAGGTCGATTTCGTTTTCCGTCCACTACTCAGCCCCCCTTCTGGCCCCCGTTCTGGAGCCTTTCTGCACTGCCATGCCGTGCCTTGCCGTGCACTTGTCAGGACCTGGCGCAGGTGCTTGTACTGGGCCAGGAGGAAGGTCGGCAAGTGCCTTTTTGTCACTGTCTTGCGGCTGCCAGTGCAATTTTATGTATGGCGAGTGCTGGGTATTAGGGCTTAACGGGTATACGCCGTGTGGCCGGACTCTGTGTGCGGATCTATGCAGCAAAGTAAGTATCATTTGGCTAAGTATCAACTAGTTGACTCCTGTGGCGGCTCCAGGGGGATGTATGCCATGTGTGTAGGGAATTTTTCCATCATTATCAGCGTCCTTGTAGCCGCTTCCACATGCCACTTAATGCCAACGCAGCAGCACTCGTTCCACTTTTGCGTGTCGTCGTCATCTTGGCGGCCTTTGTGGAGGTATCGCACAAATGCATGCCCGTGTCCGCCCACCATCCATCCATCCATCCATCCATCCATCCATCCATCCATCCAGCCAGCCATCCACCCACTCAGCAGCCATTCTTCATGCTTCCCACAACGACCATTATATTCAAGCATTTTTGTGGCATAAGTTGGCACTTTAGCGCCAGGCACCTGCTGCCTGCTGCCTGCTGCTTGCTGCTTGCAACCTGTTTCAGTTTTTTAGTTTCCCAGTTCTCCCTCTCTCCCTACCCCTCTCTGCTCCCCCTCTCTGTTCTGTTCTGGCATCCAGCAATTGTTTCCACTCTTCAGTGCCGCGCAGAATGTTTTCTGGCTGATCTTGGGGCATGTACGAGCGAGTATTGATTGCTTTCGGATCTATCTGTCATCGCGCGGATCCACAGACAGCCCCCACCCACTCATGTCTGCCGTTTCAATTGGCCAATCGATATGTTAAAGAGAGCGCGGCGGAGGGGGCATCCTGGGGTTGCCTGCAGCCCCTGCCTCCGCCTTGCCTCGCCTGCTCCTGTCGTCCATTTTAATGGATGTTGCATTACTTTGCGTGGCAGCTGGAGGAACGGAAACTTTTCCCAGAAACACCAGCGAAAATTGAAAAATAGTTGGCCAAAGTTGCGCCCAGAAAGTTAATGGCAACTGCATTTACGAGTATTGATTAGCTGAGCAGGGCTTAAAGTACATACCCGTACGTTTTAATTTAAAAACGCCTGACGGGCTTCGCAGCAGCTGGTCTCCCCTCCTCTCCCCTCTCTTCCCCTCAAGTTCAACAAGTCAACGCATCAATGTCACATAATCCTCTGCAGGGTATGGAGGACGAGGGCCATTCAGTGGCACGGACACAGCGTCGACATAAAACAAACCCAAGGAGCAGTGTCACAGTCAGCGCCTGCCCCGCCCATTAACTGCTGGTAATGAGCACTCTGATAATTCATTAAACAAAGCCCAAAGAAGCCAGAAACCAAAAAAGAAAAAGGATTGGCCGGAAATAAAATGGCACGAAAATTTCAACTTTCATTATTTTTTTTTGGCGCTGGGAGTACGAAAAGCAGGGCTAAAACTACATATTTTGAACATTTTGCTATAATTTGGAGTTTATTAATTATGACCAAAAAGGAAGGCTGCAACACACGCATTCATGGCTTACACTACGCAGCAAAATTGGGTATTTTCTGCCTCAATCCACAATTATTAAAATTTTATAAGCATTTGTAAAATAATCTACCATATTTTGGTAGGTAATACGTGTCCCCTAGTAGTAGGCATCCGCTGCCGACGATACCGCTCTTCAGGGGTTCCAAAAAATGTACAAAAATTGTAATTTATTGATTTTTCTTAGGGTCGTATGATTTTAGACCTTGCTAACGGACTAACGGCAAAAACAGAGAAAATCTATTGAGAAAAACCTGCAGTGAGAGCGAGGGAAAATTTATATATACAGTCGAACTTCCATTTGGTGAATCTCAAGGGGAATTCCCCCTGTTATACGGAAAATTCGAGATAAAGAATTCATTTTCGTAGAATATACATAGCATTTCAGTGTTCTGGAAATAAATTCGCTACACAGAAAACTTCGTTGTACGACAGTTCGTAATAGAGAAGAATATGCGTTAGCTTGTCTTTCAAGTTGAGCCGAGGCCAGACCAGCGTCAGAGATGATAAATCTATCATTTTACTAGTCATTTAGAATTTTAAAATATTTTATTTATTTTTCCTTTTCCAGTTACTGCTTTTTAATCCGCAACATCTGACTCTGTCTCCTCTTCCTCCACCAACACCAGCCGTTACATCTCGCTCGTTCTGGATGTTGCACACACATCTACACAAAACTAATATACATATCCTTCTGTGAGTTTCGGGTAAATCAAGACTCTTTCATACATATTCCTTACGTTCTCCAGAATTTTGTTGATTTCGAAAACTTTATTGCTTTAAAAGATTTTAAATAAAAACAAATGGTATTTTTCTTATATATCTCGTCTGTTTTTGCGGTTTTATTTTTGTAGTGAATCGATCTTGGTGATATTCCAAAGAAATAGTCTGAAACACAGTCTAAAAGGGTCCAAGTACTTTAAAGTAACAGCAATTTGAAGATTTGAAGATACTCAAAAAGAGATACATAGCCTAGTGTCTCTCTTGTTTTGCAGGTCATGTGAGTGCTTCCCTCAGAGTCGGCATAGATCCATTTCCAATCCAAGTCACACCTCGCATCAGCCAGCCCGAACAAGCTAAAGCTCGCAGCGTTGCCAATTCCTCAATGCCGAGCAATTAGCGAGGCCAAAAGTCGAGCAGTCGAGCAGCAGAGCTACAGAGCAGGCGACGAGCGGGAGCCACTTTAATGAAAACTTTGACTGGGCGCTTAGCGGTTTTGGAGCTGCAACTGGGACGGGGTAATAGTCCGTGTTATGGCACATTGCCACTCCTCTGCCGCAACGCAACCCAATGCCAGTGGCGCTTCACGGATGCCGAAGGTTCAAGGGGATTACGGCCCGGCGCTGCACTTGAAAACTGTTTTTGTTGTTTGGCGGAAACAGGATTATCTAGCACATCGTCTAGTGCATCGTTGGCAGCTCATTCGCTACCTTCTATGGCCAAAATCCACCAAAAATCGTAGCGCTAGCAAAGAAGACTTCCATGTGCCCTTTTTGTATTTTTGGGAATTTATTTGGGTTCTAATTAGGGAGATTTTCAGAGTAGAGGGTATTCTAGAGTCTGTACGAGGTCTGTAGCCTGTTTCTTGTCTGTTTGTCTCTCTCTTTCGCTGTTTGTTGTGCCTCGTCGCCTCTTTCGACGTTTGTTGGAGCTTTCCAAACACAAAAAAAGTCAAATTGTGGCACAAAACTTTGTGCAACTTGCTTTTGTTCCGGGCCTGACTCCGGCTCCGGCTCAGATGCGTTTTTGCGATTTTGTTTGCCGATTTGCAGACTTCTTGGAGCCCTGCCCGCGGCTTGCTGGCGCGATCCGCCAATCCAGGATCCAGAACTCCACTCAGCCGGAGGGGAAATGCAATTGTTACGCTTGAAATTCATTTGAATATTGAGGACGGTCCAGTGTGCATTTAAATTGAATTTTATGGCAAACACCCAAAAACCAGGGCTACAGAGAGGCCAGGCCACCTTTGGCCCTTCTCCGGAAGGACTCTATCCAACATTTGATGTGAGCAAATGTGTTGCGGACAGTTAGCAAATGTTGTTCGTCGAACAAGCCAGAATTGCCGGAAGCGCCACACTCGGCGCCAATAGTACGCCCACATGCAATACACGGACACGGGTATATGCAAAAATACAGCCCCCACCCACACTCCTACACGGAGACGGACACGGACACGGACACAATGCAAAGTAACCAATTCCCCAGTTGAATCGTTTAGTGAAATCACTTGAGGCGATTAAAATCAATCACAGACTATCAGCGCCAGCCAACAACAGGCACTAGAGAGAGAGAGAGGGGAGAGCGAGAGAGAGAGAGAGAGCGAGACTGGATTGAGACCCGAACGAAGGATAGAGCAGATGAAGCCTTGGACGTCCATGGACTACATTTTTCCTGCCACTTTGCGATTTTATTTAATTTGCACTTGAAGAAATGCTGAGAGTTCTCCCACTGCCTGGCCGTTGAGCAAAATTTGATTTTAAATTGGATTTGCCATCGACGAGCGAGGAGTTTGTTTGTGCCGGGCAAAAAATCACAGTGCCAGAAACCAACAAAGTCCTTTTCCACATAACCGGCAGGCCACTAGCCTGGGTCTGGCAGTGTTTGGGCCATAAAGAGCCACAGGTTATGTTTCCTTCAACGGGAAAAATAATGGCAACAGCAACACCAACAAACCAACAAAACAACAAGCACAAGCAGTGCAGTGCATAAAAAACAAACCTTTTCGGTGGAGGGGGTCGCTAAATGTCTGCTCATGGTAAATGAAACTGAGAATAATTAAGAAAAATAGTATTGAACAATAAAATTTAAGTTTGAATTAAAGTTTATAGAAAAAATTCGAAAAATTCGCTGTTAATAGGTTATTAATCATGATAGCTCATTCTTCCGGACGATCTCATCGCCCTTTGACTGAAATATTGCCTGACGAATGATCAATGGGAGCACTTGTGTCCCCTGCAGACAGAGCCGAATGATGTAAGACAATTGCATGACCAACAAATGTTGGGTTTACAAAATTTCTGGTAAAAGTGATGAAATGTTGAAATGATTGCATAATAAAGGTACATGCATCGGAGACATAAAAATAGAATAGAGATATACGGACGGAAAAAAGAAGCCACGAACATGGCTTATCAGCACGGATTTTGATGCTGATCAAGAGTATATACATGTAAGAAATTATTTAGATGATAGTTTATTGATATTATTCAATCGCGGTGGCAATAAGTTTTAACTTCACGGCTTGATCTCGGCTGATCTCTGCTGATACTGCTGATTATTATGTCTGGCTGCTGCGATTATGTTTCTAAACTTCTTCTGTTAATCCCCTCTCTGCTGTGCTCTCCCTCTCTGTTGTTCATCTGTTGTTTATATCGTTCTGCTGTTACTGCTGCTGCTCTACTTTTTGTCTGCTTATACTCTGATCTGCTGTTACTGCTGTTACTCCGCTGTTACACTGCTATTAATCTGCTGTTACTCTGCTGTTTGTCTGCTGTTACACTGCTGTCGATCTGCTGTTACTGTTATTGATCTGCTGTTCCTGCTGTTGCTCTGCTTCTTGCCTGCTGTTACTCTGATTTGCTGTTAATCAGCTGTTAATGCTGTTGTGCTGCTTTTGGTCTGCTGTTGCTCTGCTGTTTTTCTGCTGATATTCTGCTGATATTCTGCTGTTACTCTGCTGTCGATCTGCTGTTACTGTTATTGTTCTGATGTTACTGCTGTTGCTCTGCTGTTTGTTTGCTGTTACTCTGCTGTTGATCTGCTGTTCCCAGTTGTGGAGCTAGCCCCTAAAATGGGCCAGCTTGCCCACTCCTTCTTACATAAATACCACACTATACAAATGAATTCTATTCGAATGGTTATGTAAAGTCCTGTCCCCGAAGCTTCGATTCATTCTTTTATTTCTGCAGTATATGTAAAATATAAGATACTATTTATTACGGATACTTTCCATCTGTCAATCGATGCTTTTGAGAATAAATGTAATACTATATAATTGTAGATTCAATTTACCCAACGTACAACGAAATTATACTGATACCTACATATATTTTCGTCGTCCGACATTTTCTCAATTTTCCCAATTTTAATGTAAATTTAGAGTAATATATATTCTCTATTTCTCGATAAATCCTTAATTATGGCAATAGTAATGCAGCACAGATAAAAGAGAAAAGAAGAAAGAAAATAGAGTTTATTTTTTGCGGTTCCCTGGAAATATTTATATAATTTGCAATTAATCTTTTCTAATTTATTGACACAGACACAGACACACATGCAGGCGGCCTTTGAGCGGGCCTGTGTGCTGTGTGCTGTGTTGTGCTGTGCTGGCTTACCGTCGAGCTGTGCATAATTTATGCAAATTTCGCTAAATCAATTTTTAATTAAAACCTCACACAGATACACGCACACAAGTGCACACTGCACATTGACATTGCAGCCGAGAATCTACAGCTGCTTTGCGAAAACAAAATAATTGAAATGGCACTCCGAAGAGGCATATAGACAGAGGAGAGAGAGAGAGAGAGAGAGAGAGAGAGAGAGAGGGATGGCTGCTGGCAAACAAATCAATATGCAGAGCCATCAATCTATCCAGCTGTCCATTTAGGCATTTTATCCATTCCATTCCATTCCAGTCCATTCAACGGGCCAAAAGTGTCGGCCTAAACGATAATTCTATTTGCATACCACTAAACATAAAACTAATTTGTTGTCTCGCTTTAAATGCCTCAAATAAAACAGTTGTACGAACTCGTTGTGCGGAATTCGGAATTCGATTTGCCCGGCCCAAAGGTCAGCTGACAATTAATTAATCCCAATCAAAATGGTTTAGTCGTCTTAATGCAAGCTGCACTTCTAATCATCGTACTCGTCCATAAGTGTGTGCACTGTCGATCCACTGCACTCGAAATGATTGCAGTTACTTAGGCGATTTGGGTGCCAGGCGTCTTTGGAGTAGATATTTAACCCATCCGTTGACTAATAGTCAAACAAACAATAACTCGCTCAATTTCCTGCTTGAGTATTTGTTTCATTTCATTTGTACTTTCCGATTTCTTTTGTAGATCGGCTTTGTTCGGCTCAGCGCCGGCCCATGGCGGCACGAAGAGCAGGCAGTACAGAGAACAGATCTGTAAACGAAGCGCAGCGCAGCTCTGGGCTCTGTTATTGCTATGTTATGGGTGCTCTCTCTCGCTTTTACACATCGTTCGTCACCGACGAGAGCTGCGAGAGAGGCTCGTCTGCTTCATGCTGAAAGGTGGTCGAGAAGAGAGAGAGAAGAACGAAGTTTGCTGTTGTAATGAGCAGAAAAGACCCGAAAAGAGAGCGCGTTGCGGTTGCGTACCACCTTGCATGATTTCCTCATGGTCTGCATAGCAGAAAACAGCCTTAAAATCGATCGCCGGCTCCAGCAAACGTCTTCGTTGGAGGACTGCCACATAATCCGTACTGTTCCAAGCTAAATTGAAGTCGTCGTTGGGTCCGCCTGTTAGAGTTCTCGCATTTAACTGATACTAGCCTACATGCTAAGACTACGGTGAGCGACGTGTGGATCGTAAGAGCGCACAGAACCGAGAGAGCGAGAGCGCTGTTAACTGACTGTTAACTGAGCGCGGTACCCAGCAGCGTTAACAGGCTGTTAGCCTGGGGTGCTAACAGCGCGCTGGCCCTGTAACAGCTGCCGCCCTGAACACTCTGCAAACATTTAATTTTCATAACCGTGGGCTATACATAATACACCAATTATGAACATTAGTTGGCAGTAAAAATACATATAAATAATGTCCAACATATGTCTTGCTGGCAACAAACATATACACGCTTTGCGGCTCATTCATCTTACAAAAAAAGCAGAGAAAAATGTGTCTGCTCAATTGACATGTCACGCACGCTCCGCCCCCACTTCCGCTGGCACTGTGGCATATCCGTTTCCGTCTGACGCTCTGTCGTTGCCATTATGAAGTGTTTTTTTTTTCATTTAGTTGCAGCACACGGACCATTTGATGTGTCATTTAATAGGAAAGAAGAGACAGGGCACTTCACTTTCGCTTCCATTTGGCTAGTCGGCGCTTCTGGTTGGATAAATCTCAATAAAATTGAATTACATGAGCCCAGCCAGCAATCGCCTTATCAATGTGGCCTCGAGGTCTGGGCCATGTCCCTGGCAGGCTATAATTAATTTGTGCGGAAATCAGATGGCTGTCGACAATGCAATCTCGGCGGCCAATCGGTTTTCAATTAATGGCAAATTGTCGAGACCGTAAAGCCAGGTCCAGGGCAGATCTGGGGCATGCCCACTCCCAGTCCCAGATGATCTGAAAAGAAGATGTTTCCGATTGGGATTCTTTTTGCGGTCTCCAAAGAAGTTGCAGGACCGGAAATGGATTGCAAAAAATTACTTTTATGGCTAGTTTGGCCGTAAATCAAATCGAACAGGCTCTTGCAGAAATAACATGGAAAACTTTGAGGAGAAACAGCCTCCCAGCTCCAGGCAGAAGGAGAAGGGCAAAAGGAAAATGGAAAATGTCCAAATGCAAACATTGAAACTTTGGGATGGAAGGCTCGCCGGAGAATGCCATCGAGCTGGGGGACGGCAGGACATTTCGCCAGGACATAAGTAAAATACTTAAGATAAGCAAAAGTGATGGCCAAGTGGTGGGACGGCCGGCCCTGTTTGTTTGTCTGTCGGTGTCTGTCGGTGTCTGTGGGGCCATAACCATAAGCAAGGGACCAGCACACAACATTCGAGTACTCAAGGGCCCTATTATCGAAAGGGTTACGCAATTACATGTTTCCCCAGCCACCCCTCGAGTGTGTGTGTGTCTGTGTGGCAGGACAGTGCTAGCAAAACAAAGCCAGAGGACACTTCTGACCAGATTTTCAATGTGTTCGGCTCAGTTCGGTTGCTTACATAAATTGTTTACCAATCTGCTCGAAAATCGGAATTTCAAATTTTGCCAACGAAAATTTATGCGCACATTTATACAATTTACATGCGCACACACACACACACACACACACACACACACAGGGAAAAAAGGATATGCATCTACATTTCATTTCATTTGATTTCGTTTGCCAGCAAAAAGCCAACTGGCCTTCGAGGGGGCGACGGGGGCGAGGGGGAGGGGACATTATGAGGGTCCAACGCTTTTGGCGGCCACTGATACCGGATTCTGAATCCCTGGTCCGTCTGGCCTCCTCCTAGGGGGATTTTTTGGGGGCGTGGGGCCTCCAATTTAAGGAGCCAGGACGTTGCATGCACCTGAAGCTCTGATTTAAATTGCAAAACTAAACAGCAATCAGCAAGGGGCCTAGGCACACACAGGACCACCACCACCACCCACCACTCCCCCCAAGGATGCGTGTCCTACAAGCTCATGCGTAAGCATGCGATTTGCTCCTTCTGCCCCAGCCCCAGCTGCTTGTCAGCAACGGCGCTGACGGCAGAGATTAAGATGCAAATTTGGGTACCAGGACAACATCAACATCATCCTCGTCGCCGGCACTGGGCACCGGGCACTGGGCACTGGGCACTGGGCACTGGGCACTGGGCACCCGGGGCTGACTAGCAAAACACCTGTATCCCAAATCCGTAGCACAGGCAATGCGGTCGCAAAGTGCAAAGTGAATATTCATGTTGCATGTCACAGGACGTAATACAACAGTTGTGTGACATGCCGGATGAGCAGGAGGGCAGGCGGGGCAGGAGGCACCGCCAGCTGGTCACCGAGAAGATGCCGGATTGAGGCATGGCTCACAAGTCATTGATGGGAAAAACAGCTTAAGATCTGATACGAAAAGGTCAATTCAATCAATATCCAAGTCGGATCTAGGGTAAAGGACATTGTTGCACAGTCGTAAGAGCATTTCTTCAGCAGAGCTAATACTTGCAGCGGTGTGGCATGTGTGGCAGCATAGACTATAACTTATTGGAGTGCAAATGTGGTAGAAAAAAGGCTTCTCCCCATCAGACGCCGTCTGAGGCCTAATGAACTCTTCAGACAATCTAATCAAGCTAATTTCCGTTGAGGACTCCTCTCCAGGCTCCCAGGACTCCCCCAAAAGTTAAGCGAAAATTCGGTCTGCCCAGGGGGATCCTTCCATAGAATATTTTGCAATTTCCTTTGAGATGTGCGTGTTTTTGCCTATTTTTTAATTTTCTTTTGCAAAAATCAATAAAAAGGGGCAAGGATACACAGCATACGAGTATTTCCTGCCGAATGGACATCCATAATTGGCCAGATGAGGGCTGTCTGCTTTCCCTTTCAGGCATTTAAAAGTGATTTAATTGGCAGGCAGGATGACCATAAGGTAACCAAGGAACTGAAGCTGTTAATTGAAAAATAAGATTGGAATAGGGGTAATTGATCAAGAGGCTAGGATATACATATAGTATAGTATATAGTCCCCTGAAGAAGCGAAGAGGCCTGCTCTTGAAACAATCATTTCATTGCAATTAATTTAAATGACATCTAAAAGACATTTCGCCCGTTCTACCAAATCCTGCGCCCGGCCTAGGCCTCTGCTATCTGCATGAATATTTCATTATCTCACACCAGAGGGCAACCAGAGTCCTGGGAGTCCGAGGAGTCCGTGGAGGAGTCGGCGAGAAATGGCCAACTCGTGTCAACTGACTTTTAAGCCATATTTAATCCGGCTTGTAAGGGAACTGCGCCTCAGTGGCCCTTTTCCAAAGCCAACAAAACAGCAAAAATATAAATAACAATGACTGGGATGTAGGGACTAAGGGATCGACTAGAAGATGCCCTGCAAAACCTAGATATTTTGGGAAGAGGTAAGCATTTGGAGAGTCATAGTTTTCCTGATATATCTACTCGATTTGCCTCTGAGGCACTGGGGCACCCGACATCGGAGGTGACTAGCTCCTGCCATGCCCCAAGGCCCCTCTATATGTATGTATATATATATATTGTAGTACATATGTATGTGTATATGTATAAACTGTTGCGACAATGTCAACATGCGAAGTTCTTCCTACCGCAAAGATGACAGATGACCACTTCATGAACCCATGCATTTTAATCCGCAGGCTGGATTGGGCCGGAGCCAGAGCCGGAGCCGGACAGGCCGAAAAACAATACAAGTACCAGGGGCAGGGGGCAGGGGCAGGGGCTGGGGCAGGGCGGTGCAGGACAGGACAGGCGGACGATGCAGAGATGGACTCCACTCTTGTGTCTGCATCCGGTCAGGCTTCAGCTGGGATCCGATCCTGAGTGGGTGCCGCACCCCCGCACCCCGCCCTGCCCCTGGTGGATAATGATGGAAGTGCACTCGGTAAATGCAGAATATACTCGTATATTTTGCAATGCGCAAGTTAAATGTACGACACATAAATAATTTCAGTGCCATGGGCCGGTCCGGGCCGTGCATCAACAATGCACTCGCATACAGGCCCTCCCCGCCCCTCCATCATCCTGCCCGGGCACTCACCCGTCTCTATGCAAACTCTCGTGTCGAAAAGTTTCGCCTTGGACCAGGACTCCGAACAGGCGAAAGGGAGTCCTCCGGCCATGCATTACGTTTTAATTTTGCAAAAATTTATTTAAATGCGAGTATAATGTAATGTAAATTTCCATTTGGTCGGTGCGGGTGCAGGCAGGGGGGGAGGGGGCGTGGTTGGCTGGGAGGCGATATAAGTAGCTTTACATGGTTGCCGCTACTCGAATTAATGGATTTTTAATTGTCTCTTTCTCACTTACGGGCTTCAGGACGGGTCCGTGGATGTCGCCTTTTTCCGGGAAAATTACCTCGATGGGTCACCACTGGTGACCCGCAGGAGGAATGGCTTACCGACAGGGTAAAATCTGCTTTCTCCAGGATGAGCTTTAAAGGGCCATTTTTATGGGATATTTCTTAAGCCACAAGTTCTTTCGATAGCATTCGATATAAAGAAGCAACGCTTTTGATTCTGGCATTACTTTCACGCCTCTGCCTGCGCTCGTCTCTTCTCTACAGAATAATGTCTGTTAAGGGTAACAGCTGTAACAGGGCCAGCGCGCTGTTAGCACCCCAGGCTAACAGCCTGTTAAGGCTGCGGGTTATCGCGCTCAGTTAACAGCCAGTTAACAGCGCTGGCTCTCTCCGTTCTGTGCGCTCTTACGATCCACACGTCGCTCACCGTTGTCTTAGCTTGTAAGCTAGAATCGGTTACGATCCACCCCCGTTTCAACCGGCCGACATGCGACACGAATCACCAAATAAACGACAGATATACATATTGGAACCCACTTGTTTTTTCCTATTACGACGACTGCTTGGAGTGGTTCTACAGTCTCGATCCGCCCCCCTAATTGGAGAATATCTTAGTGGGAAATGATGGGTATTTCCGCTGTTATGACAAGTTTAGTTTGCTTTCTATTTGGTTTGCCACAAAATATGCATCATTTCAAAAGGGACTCCCAAGAATAAACCTCCTTCCTCTGGAACCCCGTTGACGCCTTGGCTGTCCTTGGGCTTAGCAGAACTGTCCGTCCTGTGCAAAATTTCTGTGGGAATCGAGTCGAACTGCAGAGAGGGGAGGGGAAAATTGCTAAACCTAAGCCGCCACAGCCATAAAAATATCAACGGCAGCAGCGGAATAGAGCAGATACGCCTCCCCTTTAGCCTTTTTCGTATTTCGTATTTCGTATTTTTTAATATTTTTATATACTCCCACTGCAACAACAACAACAACAACAACAGCAGCACAAAAAAGCAACATTTTATGGCGCAGAGTTTTTTTTCTTTTGCTAAAATAAATTTCCACTTAATAGATTCGTACAATAAATGGCTGGGATTGGGGCATGGGGCATGGGGCAGGGGCAGGGGCACAGCATGCTGTTTTGGGTTTGTCTACTTTATCGCCTCGTCCTGCCATTGCCACTGCCACTGCCACTGCCTGAGGCAGCAGCTTCCCTCCAGCCAGCCATTGGATTTTATGGCATATTAAAAAGGAAAGCGTGCAAAAAGCTTACGAAAACACCCCCTTTCCCCCTTTCCCTTTCTATGTGGGGGGAGAAAGCTTTACGGAATCCGTTTTAGCCCCCCTTTTAGCCCCCCTTTTCCTCTCTACAACAATTTGATTAGCGGCAATTGTGCGAAATTATAAATGACAACGTTTCAGCAGGCTTTAATTTAATCTGAAAGAGTTTCGGCTCTCCGGCTCGGCTCTCCGCCTCTCAACCTTTCAGCAGGAATCGCTTAAGTCGGAACACACAAAAATTAATTTCAACATATTTTTCACTTTCCTTAAAAACAACAGCAGCCTCTCGGCAGCCTCGCCAGCAGGAAAACTCAATCGTCAGCCCCATAGAAAGCCCCTTCCTGGCTGGCGCTGGCTCTGGCTCTGGCTCTGGGTCTGGGTCTACGCTTCGTTGGCTTTTGTTTTGTTTGAGGATCCATAGAAGTATAATATGCTGTTAATGTTATCCCCAGTCGCTCCTCCTTCGGGCCGGGCTGTTGTGGTCTGTCCCTGGGTGTGTGGGTTTTCCTGAAAAAAGGATTCGAGCAGCCGCAGTTAGCTGGAATCGTTGTCATTTATTAAGCCCGTTGTTGCTGCCTCTCTGCTTCTGCAGGAGAAGACACTGGCTTAGACTTCGCTTTGGCAATAATTAGCAAAAGATATCAAAGCAAATGACTTTATCTGCTTACAAGCCACACGCACACACACGCACACAGCATCCACGGATAGCCCCGTACTCGTATTCCCCAGAAGAACAGCCAAGGACAATGAAGATGCTTTAATGCGTTGCTGACGACATCGTTTGCACAGTGGAAGACTGCCTGTTGTGTTGGGGTATCAGCGCTTTGGGGAGCAGCCTGCCCTGACCCTGGAGATCTCGAAGATTGAGGTTAGCTAATATCTGAAGTAATACAAATACAGATACGCCCAAGTGCCCTCCTTTTTTGAAGTGTATTGAAGCTTCGTTGCTGCCCAGCCTGGCCGGCAATCGCCTGAGAGAGCTGGCTCCTCGTGTGAGTCTGTGGCTGGGGTTTTGTTTAAATTTTCAACCGCACAGCCAGCCAGCCAGCCCGGCAGCCAGCCCGGACTTATAAAATATGCCAGTCAAGAGCTCAGTGTACATCTTGAGCCTGTCTTTGCTGCTGCTGTCCTGTCGGACAGGATGTGCTTTGGCTTCGGTTGTCATTTGGAGCTTTGGCTGGGGCCAGTGCCTGGCTAATAATTTATAACTAGTTTATATTTTGGCAATTATTTCCTGCGTGAGCACCAGATTTGTGGACGAAAGACAGAGAGAGAAACCGAGACAGCTGTAATTAAAGCCATTTTGCGTACGACCCTAATGGGCTTAATATCCGAGCATAAACCGCAAGTCAGACACGACAATCAAGGCAGGGGCAAGGGGCAGGGGCAGGGGACAGGGGCACAGGCGTCGCGATAAGAGAAGTTAATTCACGGATAACAATAAGCATGCTCTGGGGGAAAGCGGCAAAGCGGCACCAGCGGCACCAGTGGCACCCGCCACACTCCAGCAACAGCCGGTACATGCATCACAACAACTCATGAATATAAATTGCCGCCTCACTTTTCGGCCAGAAAGAAGCAGTCAACTGCTCCAAGAGATTGTTCGCCGAAGTTGAAGTCGCCGCGGGTGGCAATTATAATGCCACAAATGCCACAACAAAAAAAGAAGCAGACGGCGCAGGTGAATCGGGATTTAAGGACACAAGTATTGCCAGCATTTATTAATGTTGCTCGAGGCTGAGGCTGAGGCTGAGTCTGCGCCGTTTCTCAGGGGCCCTCATATATCAAAAAGGGCCGAAGGAGCTTTGAAAATCGGTGCGGGAATGCCCTTACTTGGTTTTAAATATTCTGGAAAATTACTGAACTGTAGAAGGGATTGCTTCTTTAAAAAATTGATAAATCAGCATCTTATGGATACAATTTATAGTAATATACTAAATATAATAATTAAATAATGTATAAATATAATAATAAATAATAATTAATTAATATACAAAAATATATAATAAAATAATAAAAAATAAATAAATAAATAAATATATAATAAAATTAGATAAATAATAAATGAAATAATAAAAGAAAAAAAAAAATAATAGTAAATAAATAAAAAAAAAATAATAATAATAATAAATAAATAATAAAAAAAAAATAAATACTTAAATATTTAATTAAAATTAAATAAATAATTAAAGTGAAATAAATAATAAAAATTAAATAAATAATTAAAATTAAAACTGAACTAAAATAAATTCAAAGACAACAAATAATTACAGACTAAAAAACTTCAAACAGAAATTTCAGAAAATCTAATTTTAAAAAAAATTTTAATATTAAATAAAATTTAAAAAAATATCAGTAAATATTTGCCGATACCCTAATGAAAAAGTGTAAAAAAAAATAAAGTCTCGGAGAATAAAAGTGTCTCAATAAATCCCCAAAAGGACCCCCAAAAGGACCCTCCCGGCCGCATGGCTGGTCAAGTGTCCTCGCCATGGGTAACTGGTAATCTAGCAGCGGGTGGTCACCAGGACCCCGGCCACCGCCCATATCCTGGCACCTTCCTGAAATGTAGAACATTGCGTATACGCCCCGCCCCGCCCCGCACCGCACCGCCCCGCCCCGTGCAACTTAACTCAACGTGTAATTTAAATGCAATTAAAATAATAATTTATCTTGCTCCGGCGGCGGCTTGTCAACCGCGCCGCAGTTGAAGGGAAAAGGATCACATACGCGGGTCTGCCGGGTCCTGGTCCTGCTCTCCTCTAAGCTGTCCCCACGGAGAGGCATAAATAAATACAGAAACGAGACATTTGGCGGTGATAAATGAGTGCCAACTGACAGGCCAAATGCAGGCAGGAATGAATACCGTACCGGGTATGCCGTACCTGTAAAAACGTTCTCCAGGAATTTCAAGTGAGTCTTCAGGTGGGTCCAAGGGTCTCCAGCCCCACATCATTTGTTTGTTTAGAAGTCTGCAAATGCAGTTGGCAATTAGCTATCTTAACGATGGTGGGATTCAACAGGAAATAGAATAAAATATAGCCATTGTAGCGCCATTTGGCGTATAATAATTGTTATTAGGATCGAATTTCATGAAGTCTAGTGTAAGTTAGGCTAGGGCAAAGCGGGAGCGCAATAAAAGCTCGCTCTCTCGCTCTTGGCGAATTCGCCCCGCTTTGCCACCGTAGGTAAGATAGGCTAAGAAGAAATTGTTTGAATATATGAGAGAGGTCGAGAATAATCTGTTAAACCGAACGCACGCACTCCTTTTTTTCGTCGTCGTTAAATACAATAATTGCAGTCACCCAAGTTTTTTCGGTCTATTTCATTTAGAAAAACTATTCTAAAATTTCAGCCATCAAATCAGTCTGGTCGAACGGTGCGTGCGTGCGTGCGGTGAAATTTTTTTGCTGGTGATAAAAAATATCAAACCGAAATAAACATCTATCGCCGCTCGAATTGCGTGGAAAAGTTATTCAGCTATTCACGAAACCACTTAAAGCGTTAAAAGAGTAACATACGAAATGTCTCAAGAAGCTCAAGACATACCAACTTTTAAGTGCGTGCTGGTAGGAGATGGCGGTACTGGCAAGACTACGTTCGTCAAACGCCATATGACTGGCGAGTTTGAAAAGAAGTATGTGGCCACATTGGGCGTGGAAGTCCATCCTCTGATCTTCCACACCAACCGTGGTGCCATCCGTTTCAACGTGTGGGATACAGCAGGACAGGAGAAATTCGGCGGTCTGCGTGATGGCTACTATATTCAAGGACAGTGCGCCGTCGTTATGTTCGATGTGACCTCCCGTGTTACATACAAGAATGTGCCCAACTGGCACAGAGATTTGGTGCGTGTGTGCGAGAACATTCCGATAGTTCTCTGCGGCAACAAGGTGGACATCAAGGACCGCAAAGTCAAGGCCAAAAGCATTGTCTTTCATCGTAAAAAGAACCTTCAGTATTACGACATTTCGGCCAAGTCAAACTACAATTTCGAAAAACCATTCCTCTGGCTGGCACGCAAATTGGTTGGTGATCCCAACCTAGAGTTCGTTGCCATGCCGGCACTGCTGCCGCCAGAGGTGAAAATGGACAAGGACTGGCAGCTGCAGATCGAGCGTGACTTGCAGGAGGCCCAGGCGACCGCCTTGCCCGATGAGGATGAGGATCTTTAAGCGAGAAGCGTATTTAAAATAGTTAACTGAGAGACGGCCGGCCTACACACACAAAATATACACATACCAACCACAGCCACAACCACAACCACAACCACAATCACACACACAACCTACACACAACACACACAAAAGACGGCTGGAGTGCCAGGAAAAAAGTAAACAGCGGCTCTACCCAGTGATGCATCCACAACAGTTTTGGCAGCAGCAGTGATTCCACCACAGCAGCAACACAACAACACCAACTCAACCAGGATCCAGAACACGGGATCACCAGCAGCCTCTCCAACAGTTTTGGCAGCCACAACACAGCAGCTGCTCAGCTGCCAAACGTTTGGAGACGACACTTTTTTTTTTTTTTTGGGTTCCTCCACCAGATGAACACAACAGCCGTGCATTCTTCGCAACACCACACAACAACTACCCTGTCCCTTCCCGTTTCCCAATTAGTCGCTCCATAAAAATAAGTCGATAGTTTTTTTTTTTAACGATTAAACATTGTTTCGCCCTTGGGCGAGTAATTGAAACACACAAAAACAGAAGAAATAGCCATATATAACAAAATACGTTTTAATTGAATTATCATATAATTTATAAATGGCAAACGTACTCTACAATAAATCAAATTGCGAGCTCAGCCAAAAAATAGCTCCATGGCTGGCTGGCCCCGTAATCAGAATCCAATAAACAAATAAAATAACAATTAATTGAATTTTTAACAACCCCACTCCAGAGGGGTGTGTGTGGCAGGCATTTAAATTCATAATAAAATGTAATTTATTGCATTTGCATAAACCTTTTGGGGAGAGGAGCGTGTATCGTGTCGCTGCAATTGAATCAACGCCGAGCAGCGGCAGCAGCAAAGTAGCCAAAGAACAAAAAGTACAAAAAGTACAGAAAGGGGAGCCGATAAAGAACGGGCAACAAAGTCGACATCCATGGGCATAAAGTGGCCGCCAAACTGTTGGCAATAGCCGCCGGCGGCGTCTGCCACAATAAAAATAAAAATCCCTTTCTGATTTATACCCCATGAGGGGGGGAGGGGGGGCTTGTGTGTGTGTGGCATGAATGCAAATTAATCGCTTAATTGCTCTGCCGGCGAGGCCAAGCGAATGTTTAACACAGAAGTTGATCAAACAAATTAAGTGCATTCTCAGATCAAGGAAAAGGGCGGAATGGGGCGGTAGGGGCGGTAAGGGGAGTGTCCAAGGGGCAAGAGGTTAATCGGCTGCAGTCTTTGAGGGATTAAGCACTTTGAGAGAGGGAAAACCAGATATGAGGAGGTGTCATACAGCATTTGGAAAATAATAATATTTTTAATTAGGCATTTGACCCACTCGCAGGCGCCTCCTCCTCCTCGTCCTCCCCCCTGATGGCTAAACAAGCACCATCTGCCGCTCCCCGACCTGTGACATGGTTGTGCGTGGTTGCGTGGCCCCACCTGCCGCCCACCTGCCCCATCACCCTTAGAGCGCTGCATATAAAAACACTTGTGGCTAAGGGGGGGCTGGTGGCTGGTGGCTGGTGGATAGTGAATCATGTCAGCGCATGGCCAACGCAAATGCAATTTAAAGCAAACAATTTTTTTTGAAATGACCCACATCCGGTGCAGGACAGGCACGCACTTACTGCCGCGTCCACAGATAGCAGCCGGCAGCCAGCAACCGGCAATGGCAGTGGTGGCAGGTTTCCACCGTGTGCCGCACACAACATCATTAAAAATTAATTCACGCTCGATGTCCTGGCCCCGGATAGAAAAAGATATGGCAAGGGAGAGCCAGAGCCAGGAGCCAGGACTAAACAACAGCAGCAAATGAATGCACACGGTTTGCGGTCGCCTGGCTCTGCACTTTACCATGTAGTCCAGGCTCCAGGCTCCAGGACCCAGACCAGGTCCTGGCCCGATTTCGGTGCGGCCTCCGCCTCTGATGACTTAATGAGCATAATAAGCTCAGTGCCGAAATTACCTTTTTAAATGAACATGATGCTACCTGCTACCCGTTACCCACACGGACAACGGGCTACAAGTAGTGTCGGGTGCCCCACAATGCCCCACCTGACACTCCATCCAGCCCCCCCAGCGCCAGCGCCAGCGCAGGTGGGGAGTGTGCCAAATGGGGATTAAAAGTGGCATAGACAAGCGGTTACATATTCAAATTAAGATTTTAATGTTCACACAAAAGGCGGCCATTCCAAAATAACAGTTATGTGTGCCTGTTTGTGTGCGTGTGAGTGTGAGTGTGCGTGTGCGTGTATGTGGCGGTATGTCAGCGTACGCGTGGGCCCCAAAACGAGTGGATTACGGCGGGGGCGGGGCAGGGCGGGGCTGGTTGATGGCCCAAAAGGATGCCAAAGAAATGCAAATGCAAATTAATTAGTTGCCGTTTGATTGAGTCGCTGCTAAGTAGCTTAGCGCAATCGTTTGTTCCGATAAGGTTTTCGGAACGGATAATAGAGCCGTTAATGGCCTGGGCAGGCGGCCAAAACGGCCATCAAATGACAATAGAAATATGTAGATAGAATGGGAAATGGAAATGCATGCAAATTTGATGAGGAGCTGCCCAAATTATGGCATCGGCATAGCCACAAAAGGGACAGAAGCTGATCTCATTTCTGGAATAATGTATAATTTGGATTCATCATAATGTTTACTAGATATATATGTATCTGCCTGCTAAATATTAGATATGCAATTACTTATCTCTAGTATCCATATCTCTAAATAAGTGGCTACTATCTCTACGAACAGTGTGTAATAATTATAATGGGATCATGGAATAATGGGGATGAATAGATTTAAAGCATCTAAAAGAGTGTATAACATCGAAGTCACATATCAGTATCTTTAAGAATGTGTTTTTTATTTAGTTTTATTTTTATTTGATTTATTTTTTATCAAAAAACTTTGCATATGGGCATTTCCAAAAAGAAATTTCAAACCCCATAAAATATAAAATTCTTGAAAAGCATCAATAGCCGAGTCATAGCCTTTTCTCCCGATATTATCCGTCCGGAAACAATTGGCATATCCGTTTCATTAGCTTTAGTGCTGAAAACCTATAAAATAAGCAAAGATTTTGCTTTTTCCGTATTTTTCGGTATTTTTATAGACATGTTTTGCTTTAAAATTTTCTTCCTATAAAAAAGAAAATTCTTGCATCCAAATTTTGTTCCTCAAAACCTCTCTCAAATTGTAGAGCCAACTAAGATCTTTTTTTAAGCAAATATGAATTGATTTATCATTATTATGAGTATGAAAAACAAATTTTTTTCAAAACACATGGAAAACACGTACATTCGCTACCGGCACAATAATTCGCCTTTAAAAACACTATAAAAGCTATCAATTAATTTTGTTAATCCTGGATATCGAACCTTACAGTTTTATCAAAATTTAAAACCCCCTTAATAAACTTTCGAAAATCTGTTCCATTTCGCAGAGTTTTCCATTAGGAGAAAATTAAAAAACACAATTAAGAGAATGGCCATATCTACCTATGCCTATTTATGAATATCGGATTATTGTTAAAACTAAAAGTAACTTAACCCAATTTTATGGCTAAACATAGAGCTAACAAAACGTTCTGATCGATTTTCTGTCTCTTGGCGAACACTATTTTTTTCGTTTAATTTTCAATATATTTTTGTACATCAAAAGTGAACTACAACCCAGGGATTTTTTATTTAAACATTTCTGCAGCTAGTGCAAAAGGCCCTTAGGAAATCTCCTAAAAGTTTAGGCCAGAAGAAAGCTTTTTTTAAAAGCAATAAATATTTGTTTTTCCACTGACACAGATCTGAGAAAAATAAAATTAACCCCATAGCAGACAACGCCGACCACAATACAGTGCAGTCCACTTGAAGGAGGCCAACAAACCCGCCGTAATCGCAACTCTAGAGGACCGCGGGCAAGATGTTCAGGAACAGGGACCGACACAGGCCAGTCCACAAACAGTAGAGTCCACTTGCAGAAGGCCACTTGAGAAAAAGGACCCATAAAATAATATTCGTAGTAGGTGTCATTAGAAGGGTTGATCCTGGGAAGCAGTGCCGCTCCGCAATCCCTCCTTTTTCTGAGCAGTTCTTCAAACAGTTCGAATTTACTACTCAAAGCAGCATCTAAGAATAATTTGGGTCTTTAAGAAACGGGAAATATACTCCAATATTATAGAGTTCTCACATGGGAATTGCTTTAAAGAAGATTTAGTTAAGGTTATTCATGACTAGGGAAGCTCAATCCCGAGGGAGATATGTTGACGGGATTCCAGAAACCACCCCATCGCGAGTCGCCCCGTAGCCGCCCCAACTGCAAGTCAGCCCCAACTTTGATCAGCTTAGCGACAAAGTGCCCGAAAAAGTCAATCACGACTGCGACACGCTCATGCGTGCCCCCAATAACTTTTAACGCATTCTCAAGGAGGCAGATTGCGTATACGCAGCGTGAGCCGACAAACAACACTTTTCAACGCCATAATCAAATTAAAGCATAATTTTTTACGACGTCATAGCCATAAATATGAACGATGAGAAATTGTGGCCCCAGACATGAATCGTAAAAGGCGACTGGCAGGGACTGGGGGGGAGGGGGGCGAGGAGGAGATGCAAGTCCGGAACCGGCAACGGGGTCCTTGCAAGTGATTTCCCATATCCGCTAAGCGGCTGCCTTGGCACGCAGAATAAAATTAAATGTATAAATCATCTTTTCGGATGCCCTAAAATTGAATACGCATTCGTCAGCAATAAATCGCATCGGCCCCAGGCAGCTCCGCTCCTGCATCCACGGCTCCTTGCCCTGCTCCTCCCTGGAGTAGGTCTCCGTCTCCGTCTCGGACCCGGTCACATATGCGTTTCTGCCACTGGGGAAATTGCCACAATTCGTTTCATATTTCATGTGGCTTCGGTTAGGGGTTTCTGTTTTCCTTTTTCGCATGAGTTATTTTTGGCAAGCGCCAATACGCCGAATCCCTCAAAGATCAACGACACCGCCACACCGACACCGGAATTGTTTGCGAGCTGATTTGCATTTAGAATGCAATGCAATAGAAAAATGCTTTCCTTATTTATGGTTTGTGGTAGAATGTTTTTCCACTGCTTACTTCTGGGTGGATGGCAACAGTTTTTCCCAAAAAAGTCTGCATACTTTTTAGCTTTCATCGGGCAAAAACCGATCATAAAAATAATTGTGAAATTTCTAAGAGTCAAGATATGCGTGTGTTCTTCCCCAAGCCCCTAACAATCCATAAAACAAGACATAAACTTACTTTTTAGGCTGTAAATATTTCCAAAATATAGCCTTTGATTGGGCACTCGAATGACTCAGTTGTGGCCCATAGTGCCAGCCATTCTTGTCATTGCGTTTTTTGCACGACCATAGATCGTTCAATGCCAATTAAAGCCTGTATGATATATGGCTGGGGCAGGCCTATCGGGTGCTAGCCACTGCCCACCAATAAACGTGCGGAGTGACCAACGAAATGTCGCATTAGACTCGGATCGGCAGAGAAATTTCTGGACATATGGATGACCGACTATACGATTATTATGCGTCTTATGTAATCCAGAAGAAGGTCTAGGTAGAGCCCGACAACACCGCTCTGTATCATCTGTAAGAGGAAAAGTAGGAGGAGAAAAGGAAGGACCAGTAAGAGGAGCACCAGCTGGGACTACAACCTGGAATGGCCAGAGATGGCACTGAGAAACCCCCAAAATATGCAATGATTGCACAAGTACTTTATATTATCTATAGTTATCGATTTATACCTAGTCTATTACTACAACCCTACACATTCCTACACTCCTTCCCCCCTTATTCCGTCTGTAGTTCCATCGTTTTGTATAATTCGTATGCAAATTTTGTGGCTTTAAGTCGGACCATTCCAAGAAAACGATGCGACAGAATATACACAGATTATTGATATCTGTTCGATATCGATAAAGAGCTATTTGCTCGCCTGCAAGTGAATAAAGAACAACGATTGTTCTCGTGATCTATGAAGGCGCATTCATAACCTTATCAAAAATACACTAGTTCAAAATATATATTTCATACTAGATAACGTTTCTACGGTTCGTATTTTCGATTGAGAAACAGAGACAGGGAGTGGTTTGCTATTGTTTAGGAAGACTTTATTTTTTAGAGAATTTATTTATATTTTTTTAATTTTTTTAACTTTTTTTACTATTTTTTTAACCTTTTTTACTATTTTTTTACTTTTTTTTTTACAATTTTTTACTATTTTATTTCCTAGAGAATTTATTTCTATTTTTTACTATTTTTTAATTTTTTTCTCCTATTGTTTTTTTACTATTTTTTTACTATTTTTTTACTATTTTTTACTATTTTATTTCCTAGAGAATTTATTTCTATGTTTTTACTATTTTTTTTTCCTTTTTTTATACTTTTTTTGTAATCTTTTTTTTACTATTGTTTAAACTATTTTACCTTTTTTTAAAACCCTTTTTTACTTTTTTTTTACTATTTTTTTTTACTATTTTTTATTATTTTTTTCCTAGAGAATTTATTTTATTTTTTTAATTTTTTTTTTCTTTTTTTAC
This sequence comes from Drosophila lowei, assembly GCA_008121275.1. Lineage (NCBI taxonomy): Eukaryota > Metazoa > Arthropoda > Insecta > Diptera > Drosophilidae > Drosophila > Drosophila lowei. The sequence continues at coordinate 15,772,670 of CM017779.1, read as the reverse complement.
TATTTTTTTAATTTTTTTTTTTTCCTATTTTTTTAGTATTTTTTACTATTTTATTTCCTAGAGAACTTATTTTACTATTTTTTATTATTTTTTTAACTATTTTTTTTTTTTATTATTTTTTATTATTTTTACATTTTTTTTTTTTTTTTTACTTTTTTTTTTACTTTTTCTAGTAATAGTCGACCTACTTAATCTCATTCTTAATCTCTCCCTCCGCCTAATCTTATTCCTTCCAAACAAATTCCAAGTCTCTTCGTTGGTGGTGCAATCCGGCAGATACTGCCCAAAAAAACCTCCTCCAGGTGCTTTCCAAATCGGAATCTAAAATCTTCAACGTTCTTTCGGCATATCTCTTCCCCCAAGGGATCGAAGCTATTATGGATTATGGCATACAAATATTCCGGCTACAAAATTCTTGTTGACTTTTCCCCTTTCCTCCCGTTTAAACGTCTTTGAGTTGCAGGCATAAAACCAACAAATTAACAACTTTTAATCACAAAATGATACTAAAACCTGGAACCTAGAACGAGTATGGCCACCAATTGATTGTGGATTGTGGATTGCGGCCATTAGATCACTTTCTTTTTCGGGGGCGATCAGTTAAGCTTTGATTAAAAAAATGCTGTTCATTGGGGTAATAAAAACAGAAGGATTATAAATAGCCCTAGACCAGAGCTCCGTTGGGGTTTCGTTTGAATTGAATTTCCTTCGATTTAGTATTTTGCATTTTTGGTTTTTGGGTCCCATCTGCCTGGCATCACATCGGGCCTTGGGGCCCTCTCTTCTGGCCAATTTTCGAGCAAAACTGTGCAAAATTGTCGCCTCTCTCCGGTCTATGCTAATTTTGGCAAACATGGTCGGGCCCTGTGTCTGGGTGATGGAAGTCCTTTCTTAATTTCGAATGAAACAATGCGCACAGGAAGACATTGCCAAATGTTCGAGAAGGGGTTTCGAGGGGGGGAAAACATGTCGTCGGAACGAAAATCGAATTTATGGTCTAACAAGCGCTGTCAAAATGTGAGAATTGAGTGCCTGCTCCTGGCTCCTGGCTCCCGGCTCCTGGCTGGGTCCTAGGCCCCTGCCGAACGTACCGAACCGCTAGCCAAACATGGCGGCAGCCCCAGATGCCTCGCAGACATTTGCATCTCGCATATAAATCGCATTAGTGGCACGCAATTACGAGCCCTCGACACAGGGCCCTGCGGTTGGGCCCCAACTCGAACTCGAGGTCCAAATGGAAAGTTTGGCGGGCGGGATTTCGCACACCTGCGATAAGAAACAAGAAATAATCAGCGACGGACAGGCGGGACTATGTCATAAAGAGTTATAGCTTTAATTAAGATTTCTATAAATACAATGGCACTGACAATGACGGCGTGGATCATAAAACCGATCCAATCGCCTCAGCCGGTGAAATACATATCACAATTGACTTGGTACAGAGTCTACCCAGGGTCTACCCCATTCCGGATCACAGCAGAATGGGGCACTTGTACATGATGTTGATCTTGTCAATATCCTTGGCGCTGAGGCCCAGGCGCTGGCCTATCACGGCGCCGGGGTCCAGGGGCACAATGGTGTCCTCGCCGTTGATGGAGAAGGCGCCGGGCCGATAGTGCAGGCAGCTGTCGTAGTCGTAGCCCACGTCGAAGTCGGTCACCAGGGACTCGGAGTACTTCTGGAAGTTGAACTCCTTGCCGGGCACGATGTTGTCGTAGATCACGTCCACGTAGTCGTCGCGTAGCGCCGAGCTCTGTTCGTGGTAGAAGCCCAGGGCGTGCATGAACTCGTGCAGGATGGTCCCAGGCCGGAAGCAGCCCTGTCCGATCGGGTAGATCTCCAGGTTCATTTCCTGCGAGGCTGCGCGATATCCCACATCGGTGTAGCAGCCTCCGACCTTGGCGGTTATCGTCAGGTAAGCCGTATCCTGGTCGGTGGCCTCCCTGAACCTCACGCAGGAGTTTCCCTGCAGGGTGTCGATGCCCTTCAGTATCGCCTCCCTGTGGGTGGCATCAAAGTCCTCCGAAATGTGGTAGACCACCACATTGTTGGGCCACCTCCTGGCCGTATTCACAAGGCCATTACGTCCCTTGGGTCCATGCTGCAAGTCCGCTTGCTGCTCTTCGGTCAATACCATGTCTCCGCCGGCGAAACCACCTGCCTCCTCCGGATCGTACACTCCAGCCGGGAGTGGCATTGGCTTGCCCTGGCCAAGCTTCACGGACACAAGTAGCACAACTATTAGGCCAAGCCTCGACATCTTGCCTGCTCTGTTTCTCAGCGTAAACTAACGGCCAGGCCGCAGAGCCGCAGCACATAAGTACAATCGAAACGGCAAAGATTAGATACAAACGGGCAAAAAGTATTTCGCAAATTGATATCGACAACCAATGACGACCCATTAGATCAGGGTTTGCGGCAGTTGTCATGCCCCAGGCAGGCGCCCGGCCACTGTCCAATGGCCAATAGATACCCGCCATTAGTCATGTAAATACTGTGTCCGATACGCATCTCATACGTAATAGGTTGCCCCGTCGGTTGCGGCAATTCATTCACGCTCCAACGAATATAAATATAGACCCAAAATCAAAGGCAAAACCACCAACTGATTGAAACTTCAAGTGGCCGACAGAATCTGAAAAAATTAATTAAAACCGCCGCTTCCACGATGAGTAATTTGCCTGAATATCGTCAGCTGTGTACATACCCGTACAACATGTCCGATTACGTCCGAACAACCAATACACGGGTAATCGTTCCGCTTAACACGAGTGCCCGGTGCTTGGGTCTTATCGGGGCCGGTGGAAGAGGCTTCCTCGCTCCATTCCGTGCCATTCCGTGCCTCTCAGCATTATCAGGCAATACTAGCCAGCTCTCGTCAGCGGCATTTCCCCGAGCTATCTCGAATGCAGGCACTATCACAATTCATTCTAGTCTGTACAAATCAAAGTTGATTGTGGGATCACCCTTGGCCACAATACCACAATGCCTCAATGGCAAGAATTGTTTGAAAGCTGACCAAATGCTCGTATGGGGGTGGTGGGTGCTGTATACTTCTAGGCGGTGTTCTACTACTGATCGACTTGCCTCAAATGTTCGTGCACGGATACACGGATACGGAAGAGAAGATACAAGAAAATATTGTAGGTACCCATGGAAAGATATCTGAATTGGAAAATTTACAAATTTAACTAGTTATGGATATTGTTTGATATGCAACTACAAGAAACAATGGTACCTCTCAGATTACACAGAGAAAAACCCCTGAGCCCCGAATATGTTCGCTTAGATTTAAATATTTATACCCTTGTATGTGTCCCGAGAGTGGATATCTTGAAATGGATTTGTTTTCCTTAACATTTTGACATTAATACGAAAATATTTGATCTAAATATATTTTATATTTAAATTAGATATTTTCTTATTTAATTTAAATATTTTCTTATTTAATTTAAATATTTTCTTATTTAATTTAGATATTTTCTTATTTAAACTAAACATATTTCTTTAAAAATGTTTTAAACTAAATATTTAATATTTAATTTAAAGCGATTTATATTTAGATTTAATATTGGCCGTAATAAAAATTTATGTATTTTATTTTATTTAATTATTATTATTTTATTTAATTTATTTTATTTAATTATTTTATTTTTTAATTATTATTTATTTTATTTATATATTCTTTATAGAAATTATTTATATTTCTTTATATATTTATATATTTATTTAAATATTTATAGTTTATATTTATATAAAAGTAATTTCTATTTAATTTTACTTTGTTTATATCCAAAATTCGAATATTTTATTTAATTTGATGTGTTTTTTGTTTACTATTCCATTTTTCCCTCAAGGCAAAAGGTATATATGAGGGCGGTTCAATAAGTCAGTGACTCTATAAATCCAACACAGGTTTTGGTTTTATTTTTCAACAGTCTTTCTTTAGCCTTGTCCAACGTTTTTCCCATTTTCGTATCCCTTTCAATACAAATTATTGGTTAAAGTTCTAATAACAGCCTTTTGTTTGTCGTTGCAATCAAATCTCTTTCCGCAGAGCTATTTCTTCAATTTGGAAAAAAAAATTTTTACATTAAATCCGGAGAAAAGGGCGGATGATCACTTTTGACCGACAAATTTTAGGCCATTTTTCAGTTACAAAATTGTACAAAATTTTGCAATAGAGTAACGTTTACAAAAAATTAGCCAATCTTGTAGAAAATTGATTAATTTATCGAATGAAACTATTTTTGGTTTGAAAATCGCGATGGAAAAGCTCTTAAAACAGCAGTAAACTGAAAAGTTTTTGCTGTGCCAACACTTACGTCCGGCACTGTATGTATCAATTCGTTTGCTTTGAATCCAACAACATGAGAAAAAGAAAGAAGTTCAGATATACATATTTCATGGTTCTGTTGCTGTTAAGAATTGCAATTGCAACGCTTATACTATATATATAAGAATATTCGATCTAATACTCGATCATGAACTCTATATTGGGCCACATAGGAGCTCGAATTCCTACCAATACCACCCATAGAACCAATGTCCTTCACAGACTATTCGTTGAAGAGAGCTCTACGCAGAACGGAAGGAATAGTTTTATTGTTTGGGGAACTTAGACCAATAATAGCTTCCTCCAACGTCGTCCAGTTCCTATTACGGTTTTTTTCTGCACCCACCTGAGCAGTTGCAGCCGAACACGTTGCACCCGCGGACACCGCAATAGGCGCCTACCACCATTTGGCCGTCACCGCAGATGGGCGAGGCCGGACAGCACACGGCCGCAGCTTCCTCAAGGAGAAACAGGCCAAGGGCTAGTAGCACGTAGGTCAAATTCATGGTTTGACTGGTTGGGTGGCTGGTCGGACGACTATTGTGGCCGACTCTCCACTCGAATCTGCTCGGTCCCACTACTCCCTCTGGAAGAGGTCCGATTTGCCATGCCTTCGGCAGAGTGTGTGCCATGAAATTTTAATTCTTATGCCGTTGTACAGAGCCTGGACATTACATAACATTACATATCTCTGCTCCGAGACGGCGGTACGTGGGTCACGGCTAATCCCAATCAAATAAATACCATAAATATCGTTAGAGGCTCTTTGGAAACAGGGAAATATTGTGACAAACTGCTGAATAGAGTGGACTGTAGGGACGATTAATCCTCAAGGGTATCCCCACCTTGAGCCATCGTTATGGAACACTTGAAGTTGTATTTTCCGATTCGGTTTGTGCAGGAGGCTCTGTGGTTTCGTAGCCAGGACACTGGTACATTTTGTTCAGTTTCCGAACATCGATTTTGCTCAGACCCCGCCGCTGGCCCATTTTGAAGCCTCCCTCCTTGAGGGCCACAATCGTCGGCTGCGATGTGTCCTTGGCAAAGGCATTTGCTACGTAGTGCATCACACTGCCGTAGTCGTAGGTCTCGCCGTAGTTGTTCCAGCCGATTTCGGTCTCGTTGTTCCAGAAGTTGATTGTGTGCTCCGGATTAATGTTCTCCCACACGATCTGCACATATTCGTCGCGGTCTTGGGCCACGTGCTGGTGCTCGAAGCCCAGCACGTGCAGGAGCTCGTGTATGACGGAGCCCATTCGAAAGCAGCCCGTGTCCAAGGCGTCAAGCTGCAAATTCACTTGTATTCTTTCGTTTCTCCAGCCAATTATCTCGCAATAGCAGCCGACATCGTGCGATGTTATATTGACAAAATATCTCTGATCCCTGGACGCTTTCTCAAACTTCACGCAAGACGCTCTCTCTACTCTGCGCATGGCCTGTTCCACATACTTTAGATGGGGTTTGTCTATATAAAACTCAAATCTAACTTAGTAAATCTAGTAATTTGGCACCCTGTTTGCTCACCAAAGGTTCCCTCTTCGATAAAGTACAGTACTGTGCGGTTTGGCCAGTGATAGATCGTGTTTGTTATCACATTCCTCCGCCAGTGCAGTTTTCCGGGTCTCCTCAAGATGTCACCCTGGTAACGAGTCGGCAAGAGCTCGGGATCTTCTTGCCAGGGCCTTAGGTAGGTGCTCAAAGAGGTTCTGGCCAGCAGCAAAGTCAGCGCCAGGGCGAACGTGTTCATCGCGGAGCTAAGACTCGAACTGAAGCGAAAACCACTTCCACACCTGACACTAGCCCATCATTACTTTATTCGTCATGCTTATCGATACATTTCTCCATGCATTTTTCCCGATTTCAATTATGGTTCAACTGCAGGTCTGTAGCGGCAGACCGAAAACGACTGCAGACTGCTTCGTATGGGCCCTGGCCCTGGCCCTGGCCTGCCCTTCTTGGCTGGCTACTCGCTGGTTCTTCAACGAGTGGTCTCTCTCTCTTCTCTTCTCGATGGTCGATGGCAGTCCTAGTTTGGCAGAGGCTTAGACTGAGGCACACTTAGGCCGATGTCCTTGGGACATGCTTCGTGACCGTCGATAAAACATGGATCCCCTGGTACACACCAGAGACCAAGGAACAGTCGAAACAGTGGTCTTTACCCGGCGAATGTGATCCGCAGAAGGCGAAGACTGTCTTATAGGCCGGAAAGGTGATGGCCACCGTTTTCTGGGATTCGCAGAATGTGATCTACATCGACTACCTGGAGAAGGGGAATTATTGGACGAGTTGCAGAAAAACGGCCCCATTTGGCGAAGAAAAAAGTGCTCTTCCAGCATGACAACGCTCTGGCTCACACCTCCGCCGTCGCCACGCCCAAATTGGTCGAATTGCACTACGAACTGCTGCCCCATCCACAGTATTCTCCAGATTTGACCTCGTGCCACTTTTTTTTTAGTTCCAAACTTGAAAAAAGTTCGCTGGACAGGAAGTTGAGTCGCCGCTATGGAGGCCTCGAGAACACGTGTTTTTCAGAGGGGTTAAAAAAGTTACGAGCATCGCTGGGTCCAGTGTATCGACCTATGAGGGGACTATGTTGAGAAATAGAACGCCACTTTTTCAAAATCTTTTTCGGACCATCCGTCAAGGATGTTAGGCTTTCAAACCACGAACTAGTCTTGAATGAATGATGTCTCCAATCGACAAGAAGGAATCCGGAAGATCGGGTGGTGGCTGGAGCAGGATTTACTCTTCTACAAAGAACTATTTCCTAGAACTAGAGTTCCACTGAGAGATCAAGGACTTCCTGCTGACATACGAGTATTATTTATCAGATCTTTAATTTCTCCCAATGAGGAACCTGCTTTGGGGCCTGTCAGACCTGTCTGGGGCACTTGTACATGACATTTAGTTTGTTGATATCCGACTGGGACATTTGCAGACGCTGCCCCATCACCTCCTCGGCGCCCTCCTGCAGGGGTACGATGGTCATCTCTCCGTTCTTGGAGAAGGCATAGGCCGTGTAGTGCAGGACACTGGCATAGTCGTACGGCTCGCCGTAGTCGTCCACGGTGTCGCTGTCGTATTTGTTGAAGTTGTTCTGCGTGCCCGCGATAATGTTCTCCTCGGCAATGCGCACGTAGTCGTCGCGATTCCACGTGCTCTGCTGGTGGTAGAAGCCCATGGCATGCAGGAACTCGTGGACAATGGTGCCGAGGCGGAAGCAGCCCGTGTCCAGGGCATAGTTTTGCAGATTCAGCTGCTGGACCCTGTTCAGATGGCCCACATACGAGTAGCAGCCACCCGCCTCGGAAGTGACGTTCACGTAGTATGGCTGGTCGGTCGTGGCCTCCTTGAACACCAGGCAGGAGTTCTGCTCGATGATACGGATGCCGCGCAGGATGTGGTTCCGATGCTCGGTATCTAAATTGGAGTTCCGAAGTCTGGTTCAGTATTCTGTTGGTATTCCCCTGGGAGGCCTCACCGATATCCATATTGATGTAGTAGTAGACGATGCGATCGGGCCAGCGGTACGTCTCGTTGCGCAGTCCGTTCCTGGCCCCAGGACCGGGCACCATGTCCCCTTCAGTGTAGCCTGCGGTCAGCTCGGGATCGGTTTCCGTTCGCTCCTTGGGCGCCGGGGCAGCCAGGCAGCTGCCGGCCAGCAGAAGAAACGCTAGAGCCAGACCCTTCATATTGCTGGCTTGACGGATGCGACGAAACTGTTTTCGGTGGCCCACGATGCGGCATCGAAGTAGTCTTTATGGGTAATGGGTAATTTATGGTACGGTGTTCGATGGCATAAAGTTTTTACAGCCCACTGTATTGGCCAAGAGTGACCGCTAAGAGCTATCTAATCGTTGGATGTGGCCCGCAAAATATGGGCTTAGATACGCAATCTTGAAGGTATTTAAGGTATTTCCAATTCCATTTCAGTTGTTGTTGTTTTTTTGGGTCGATAGTCCTCGATTTTTGCAGACACATAAATGATCTTAAATGGCTCAAATGGTGGGCATACTTTTAGGTACTACCAATTTTTCGTTATTTATTTGACAAAATAATTTATTTATTTATTTAATTAGCAATTATCTGCTGTTAAGGGATTTAGATAATAAAAAAACTAACGATAAATACAGGAGAAATATTGATGTAGAAATAAATATTAAAAGCCATAATCTTTAGAGATATTTCGGGGGATAAGATATGGCAAAGTGTATTATAATGAATCGTTTTTTCTGGGCGTATTTTGACCCACAGATGGCTAAGCGGAAAGGCCGAAAAGTACGGCTAGGTCTAGAGGGAACCGCAAAGTCCATCCGACCCAAAAGAGTCTTGGGAGTCAACAATCCCGAGAAGGAGGAACAATCTGCGATGGTGCCATGAAGGCAGGTCTATAAGTTTTAGCCCAGATCGGTAGGGGGCCGGGTTCTAGCAGAGTCCCAGTCCCATTGCTGATCCAAGAACTATTTATAACACGAACACCGAGTCGTCTGTCTACCCTAGCAATCGCAGTTTTATTTCATATCTGAAGACTCTACGGGTCGTCTAAGAGGTGTGAACACACAGAAGGAAGCATTCTTCTTCCTACCAAACATTACCATAGAGTAGAATCGCTTAAGCCCCTCCGCTTGTTCCAGTTCCATGTACTGCTAGATGGATTACGTCTTCTCAGCTGTGCTGCCTTAATATCACTTTCATTCAGGCCCAAAATTACATCAGAGAACAAGTCCCAGCCCCCTGCCACCCCCTCTAATCACAATCGTTTACAGAGCTCCCTTCCCTTCCCGAAGGAAAACCATTTTCGCGCCTAAGGCAATGTCAAAACCCATGACAGCGACGTTCAGACACTTAATTGAATTTGTCAACACAATAAACAGATTGCAATTCCGTGTGGGAGGAGACGACCGACCCAGAGGTACACCATTTATCATCGTTAGCGAAATATGAAAGGAATCCAGGAATTACTGGGGAGCAGTGGGACACCTGTACATGGCGTTCAGTTTATCGATGTCCGTCTGGCTCAGCTGCAGGCGCTGGCCTATGACCTCGTGCATGCCCTCCTGCAGCGGCACTATAGTGCTCTCGTTGTTCTTGGAGAAGGCCAGAGGACCGTAGTGCATGACGCTGCCGTAGTCGTACTCCTTGTCGAAGTCGTTGACTGTCTCCGCGCTGTACTTGTCGAAGTTGAACTCCATGCCCTCGGTGATGTTCTCCTCCACGATCCGCACGTACTCGTCCCGATTGGCGGCGCTCTGCTGGTGGAAGAAGCCCAGGGCGTGCAGGAACTCGTGCACAATGGTGTAGAGTCGGAAGCAGCCGGTTCCCACTTCGTAGGGCTGCAGATTCAGCTGCTGGACGCGATTCAGGTGGCCAATATACGAGTAGCAGCCGCCCTCTTCCGACGTCACGTTCACGTAGTACTTCTGATCGGTGGTGGCCTCCCGGAAGGTGAGGCACGAAACGGACTCAATCTTCTGTATGGCACTGACTATCTGATTCCGGTGCTCTTGATCTGTGCAGGGATCGTTCTAATTAGCCATGGTATCTCCTTGAACGATCTGCATCTTACCAATGTAGCTATTGATGTGGTAGTAGACAATGCGATTGGGCCAGCGGTAGGTTTCATTTCGCCATATGTTCCTCTGCGCTCCGTTTGGCACCATATCGCCCTCAATGTATCCGCCCGTCAGCTCGGGATCGGTCTCCACGCGTGTCTCTACGGGTGCCGCCAGACAACTCCTGGCCAACAACAACACCAGGGAAAGGATTAGTGGGGCGTGCATGTCTTCCGCTGGATGTCCAAATCTACTACTGGCCTTCCGCAAGAGTCTTGGACTGGTTCTGTACACTCGTCAGGGGTTAATCTATGGCATTTATGACGGCGTGACCAAAGGTGGCTGCAAGGTCGGTATCTAATCGCTGGGTTTATCGAATACACGTGGGCTGGCGGCTTCAATTATTGCAGGCCAGACAAGAGTTCTTATCTGATGATTTACTAATGCTACTACTTGTTCGGAGGCATGACTGATAAGGTAAGCAAGGTGTAGCATGTATGCTACCCTTTGAAGAGGGTATTTTGGAATTTATGAGACATTTGCAGGGCATAGACCGAAAGCGAAAGCATACACTTTGTAAATATATAAATGGATATATTTCTGATGTATTCAGATATATGTATGGAGAATATCCATTGGAGATATATAGAGATATTTGGAGATATTGTCCTACTGTCTGTGCTACTGTTTCTCTAAAACCCAGTATCCCAGCTTCAAAGTTATCTCTGCCTCTTTCATTGAGAGGCAGATACCGTGTCCAAACATGAACACATTATTGTACAACCGATCTCTAAATTTAAGGGAAGAAATTACCTAAAGTAGACAATTTATGGCCCGTTTGGGTGGGAGCGGAGATCTGTATCCTTTCCATGGGTCTAGCGATAATAATAGAATACAAAATGGTACCCAAATGGTACCTCATTGTTAGATCCTATATAAGGCTTGGATTTTCACAAATTTCCAGACTTTTCTTTGTCAGAATCGGACGAATCAGTCTAGAGTGACCCCATTGGATCGCGATGGCCTCCCCGTGGTGTTCCCTGGTTCCCTGGGGCGTTCATCAGAGAGATCATCTTTCTATGTATTTCAAAATCTGACTTCTGCATCATATACGTACCTGCCATAGGAGCGAAACGTAAGCGAGAAAGATCTATGGGTTGTGGAACTGCAAGTGTATCCCTAAACGAAGCCTATCGGTCTTTCACACATGACTCAGAATTCAGTAGGGGTTCAATTGGGTGCCCCACGCAGGTCAATGGCCCGCCAATACTTTCTCGAGTCTTTTGGCCTCTTGCTGCGGTTATCTGTTCCTCTATTGCCTCATTCCATTCCCAATCCGTATAAAAACCCAGACGTTTGAAAGTCAGTCGCCAGTTCCGAAATGCATCTTACTTTTGGATTGCTTCTCTCGATGGGACTCCATGGAGTCCATGCTCGTCCTCCAAGCACAGTGGAGGTTGACGATGACATGAGGCTCACCCCAGAGCAGATCGAGTATCTGGATGCGAATGGAGGCGCTCGCATGGCTCTTTCCTGGTCGGGATATTACTGGAAGGGGAGCACTCTTGTCTACAGCTTCGGTGAAGGCCTGTGTATGTATCCCAGAGTATTCCGTGACAAGTCCTGTAGAACTCCTTGCTTTTATAGCTCCCCGGGACACGGCTCTAATCGAAAAAGCCATGGCGGCGATAGCCTCCCAAACCTGTGTGCGATTTCGCAGGACGTCGAATGCCAAGGAGCCGCAGGTGGTCATACAGCGGAAGGAGTCCGGCTGCTGGTCGTACGTGGGGTTCCTGGGCCGACAGCAGCAGCTCCTCAATCTCGGCGAGCGGTGCATGCCCAGCGGCACGATTCAGCACGAAATACTCCACGCCCTGGGGCTGTTTCACACGCACTGCGACCCGCGTCGCGATCAGTACGTGAAGATCCACCCGGAGAACCTGAGGCCCGGCTACGAGCACAACTTCCGACTGATCGCGGCCAGTCCAGACCAACAAGTGACGGACTTTGGACTTGGCTACGACTACGAAAGCCTTATGCACTACGGCGAGTACGCCTTCTCCAAGAACGGCCTGCCGACGATAGTGCCTCTTCGGAGAGGCGTGCGGATTGGGCAGGCAAAGGGCCTGAGCGCAAAGGATGTGCGGAAGCTAAACCGCATGTACTGCAGGGAAAACAAAGGGTAACAATGGACAGACATACCATACCGCATCCTTTCTCCAAGTAATCGCAACATTTGCAATTCCAACGAGTTGTTGCACTTGACAGGAAACAAGAATCTCCTCCCGGAATGCAGGCGCCGTTAATCCACAAAACAAAAAGAGCTCCAGAGCCAGGCTAAAGGAAGTGTTTGCCTTTGCCTTTGCCGGCAACTAAAAATTGAATATTTAGTGGTCGTAATTAAAAATTAGCGCGCTGGGCAACTAACCAGCCAGCCAGCCAGCTAGCCAGCCAGCTACAAGGCTACCCAGAGCCATGGCTCGTAATCCCAGGACCAACTATCTGCCAACTCCGTCCGCTGCTCCACACACAAGGACCCGCATATACTCGTACATATATTTGGTTTTTTAATGGCACAAATTGTAGCAAAGCCAAAGCTCCTCCCGGCCAGAGCTGGGGGCTACCTGCACACCAAACGGAAGTCGTAAACATTTAATTTATGCAGGCAATGCATTCACTTTTTTAGCTGCATCTAAAGATGGGCTAATATGGTCTGCCAGGGAACGGTTCCTGGGGCCTGGAGCGAAAGCCACCTTATCAGTGCGGCAAGTGGCAAGTAAGACTGCATTAGCGGCAAGGCTCTGGGACATTAAGCGGCCCCTGATCGAATATCTGGTTAATGCTGGTTAAAGAAAGTGAAATGGCAGTGAATGAAAGGTGCGAAAGGGCTTTAAAGGGAATAGCATCTATTTTGGGGTGTCTCTTTAGGATATTCCCTAGCAAAATAGAAGGTTTATTGTTTAATCTTGGAGTCCTTAGAGGAATCTTTAATGTAGGACCAACTAGATCTAGTAGTATTCAATCTCCTTTAAAACGTTGAAATATTTCTGCACTTCTGAAATGCTTTGGGAGTGTCCTTTCCCGCTTCAGCACTCAACGCAATTAAATCGTTTCGTATTTTAAATTTGCACTCTTGCCCAGCTTCCCGGCATCCCGGCATCCCAGTGCGATTATCACTCTTTCCAGTCTAATGTCTTGGGGATTTCTTTGGTTTTTATTTTATGAAAATATTGCTGGAATAATAAAGAGGATTTAATGGGTTAAGGCGGGCACTAGGACGCCTGGCCATCAACTTTTCGCCAAGAGCAGTAAAAAAGTCAGCTGGCTCGGCTAGCTTTTCTTTTCCTTTCCTCTTCTTTCCTTTCCTTGGTCCTTTCTTTGTGCCTTGGCCTGTCTCCTTCTCCGTCTCCCCGCCCGTCTCCCGCCCGCCCTGCTTATGATCGTTCTAATTTTATGACATTCTGTTTTCATGCATAGAAGAGCAGACGCATGTGTGTGTGTGTGTGTGTGTGGGGGGGAGTGCCTGGGCGAGTGCAGCCATAGCCATTTCATAGTCAGACATGAATGCTGCGCTTTGTTGCCCTGCTACGCCTTTGTTTGTATTGCCCTCAGGGGTAAAGTTTTTAGGATAATAACTTCCTGCGACTTTACGAGCCAAGGCAAAAGCCGAATTCCCACCAGCAGCAACAACAGCAACAGCAACAACGGGGATATGAGAATACTTAAGCAGGACTACACTGCAAGGAAGCAGGCTTAAATAAATACATACATACATATATTCCCAAATAAAGTCAATAAATATTATAAAGAATACAACGCTAATAATACACTGCTTCTAACCACTTTTACAGCTATAAAAAAAACTAAGAATTTAATTTAAAATATTTAAATTATATTTACTCACCGATGGAATTTAAATTAAATTTTTTAGTTAGAAAAGCGTAAACAATCTAAAAAATAACAGAGAACGTCAATGGTTAGTATTGCGAATTTATATTTTTTTGAATTTTATATATTTATATATTCTTCACAATATATAACCGAACATACTGTAAATAAATACTCATCCCAACATCTTTGTATGTATATATGTATAAAATCTGACCCAATTACCCTAGAGCTTAAGGCCTCAGTAGCTATAGCTCCAACTTCTGTTAATATTTAGTTTTAACTAGCTATTAGCATTATTTAATAATAATAATAATATTTATCTATTATATTGCGAATTTATATATTTTTTAATTTTATATTTATTTATATATTATTTTTATTGCTTAATATTTGTTATTAGACTATTTTATATTTATATAGCGAATCTACAGCGAAGTTGGCTTACATGAGTGTCCACATTTCACTGTCCGCCACTGTATTTATATATAAATTTATGCTCATTTGGCAGCAAATATATATGTACCTACAAATGTATGTGTGTAAGTGTCGGAGATTCAGAAATAATGTTACTATTTTGCTATGAAATAGGCAAACGATTTTCAATAAACATTATCTGGAACGAAAGCTGCTTCGATACATGTTGCCTAGACTCAATGTTGCTGAGAGTATAGTCGGAGAGGCTGAAAGCGAGAGCGCGTCTCAGATGAGCATGGCACTAGTTGTTGTTGTTGTGGAAAAAAGAAGGAAAGGGGAGTAAGAAGAAGAGAGGACTGAGAAGGAAAGCTAAGTGAGAGGGAGAAGATCACATGTCTGAAGTCTGAAATTTTGATGCAGAAAGAGAGATAACGAAACGCTTTGGACTTTCTGTGCTTTAGCGGAAATTTATGGATAAAATGGCTGAGGAAATTCAAGTGCACGATGTGCCGCCCACTATTAACCAGGCTCCTACATATAGCATCTGAATTACAGTCGAACTTCCATATAGCGAATCTCGAGGGGAATTAATTATACGAAAAATTCGTTATATAGAATTCATTTTGCAGAATAAAGTCTTTATATAGAAAACTTCGTTGTACGGAATTTCGTAAAACAGAAGTTCGACTGTATATGATCTTGAAACTTTCCTTTAAACGTGTTAAATTTAGCCAGTAGGTTGTTTATATCTTTATGTATTTATATTGTTTTAGCTAGAATTTAGCTTGGGTTTTCTGTCAGTGTGTGGGCGAAGAACTGCATACGAACGGCGCGGCGTGGCGAAGGCAAGCCCTGAAAAATATCTCAAGACCTCCACTTAAAGCAGCCAGCGAGTAAAAGCAAAAGCAAATGCCAACACATCAGCGATTCGGAGGAGGCGGCAGGGACACAGCCACAGCCACAGAAACTTTTGACGTTGTCGACAGGGGGGGGGAGGGCAAGGGATGGCGATGGCATGGGACATGCCACAGGATGAGGGCTGCGGTGCCATATTAAAGACAGACAGCTGTAGCAGAAGAAGCACCGCCATGACTGTGGGCATAATCTCAGACATAATTACACACACAACTCACAGCACGGCCCGGCTCAGACCGGGCTAAGAGACAGCGACAGGAGCTGAGCCTGAGTCGGAGCCAGAGCCAGAGCCAGGGACTGACAAATGCAGTCACACATGAATGAGCTTTCTTCCAGGTATTTTTTTGCGCCCTTTTGGTCTAGTCCATTTTCACTTTTTGCGGACAGGGAGAAAGTTGGCTTAAAGCCGTGGCACAGTGGGAGGAAACTTTTAAAGTGCATTTAAAATTAATTATGCCTACGACGGGTTCCCTGTGGAGGCGCGAAACGAATGAGTTGCAACGAAATAAAGGAAGTGTTCCTCCTTTATCTGTCAATTAACAAGTTTCTTTCTTTTTGTGTAATTGATTTAGCAAAAGCCCCCCGCCCCGTTCTGTCGAGGCATTCAAATCAAAGTTCAACCAAGTTAAAGTTCTCGGGGTGTGAAAAGCTCTTCTTCTCTTCCACGCCATTCCACCCCGTTCCATTCCATACCATTCCATTCCCCTTGTGTTGCTTCATACGCGGCTTGAAAAGTTTAGACACAATATCGCTAATGATAATTACAAGCTAAAAACTTTTCCTACATTCGCTAGCCCCTCCCCCCAACCACCTCTCTTATGCTCTCTGTTACCCCTCTCTCCCCTATCCCCTATCCAGTATCCCGTATCCGTTTGTGTATTTGCTTTTAGCTTCAGTTGGCAACACGAGCATAAATATAAAATGTTCAGCGGTTAGCTCGAAAGTTCAGCAAAGCCCGAAGGACCGATAAGGGACTGCGAGTGCAGGGTAGACGCTGTGTCTGTCGGTTCTAATTAAGCACTACAGTATCATAAAGAGCTGCCAGTCAATGCATATTAACATATCAGACCCCCAATCGAGTCTCGAAATCGCTCCAAATTCATGGGAAATCGGAAGACGGGAATGTACGGGTATCGGATTTTATTGTAGAATATACTACGTGCCAACTAAATACTAGTTTAGTAGCACTAGTTTTTTTTTACTTAAGCTTATCGTCTAGAAAATATTAAACTTTCAAATTGGTGGTATTTTGTTGGTATTTTTAAACGAAATTTAGACTTTGAAAACTCGGGAAAAGTCTAAATAAATTTATTCCTTGGGGTTTGGTATTTTCTGTTAGAGGTACATAAATTGGGCGTCGTTTGAGGTATCGCTTGTAAAAATGTATGGATAAACGATTAAGATGCAGCCGTTTGATCAAATTGGATTTAAACCCTAAAAAATAATGTCCATACAAAAATATAAAAAAATAGTCCCAAATCTTTAAAAAAAAAGTCGGTTTGGTTCACAACGGAAAAAAAAAGTTAAATTTTGTTAAATAGTGTAATTAAAGAGATTAAAAAGAATCTAGTGGCTTAAACCACAGAAATATCCCTGCTTTGAAATGACTATACTCTACTATATTATACTATATACTATCCTAGACTATTATATATATATATATATATATACTATATACTACTAGTAAAATACACCATAGACCCCCCAAAACTCCGATTTATTTACTGCTTTAATCATTCAAATCAGTTCTTCCACCCACGATGGCGGATCTGCTCAGATCTGTTCCTTAAATGATGGCCTTAGATGGCCCTTTCGCTCACATCCAGTCAAGCAAAATAAGAACTCATTAGCCATTGCCAATGACTCGGTCGGAACAACACGCCGCTAATGAAGTACAAATTGGCTAATGGGGCGGGTCGCAGCCCACCGTCGAGAGCGGAGCCCGAGTCGGAATCGGAGTCGGAGTCGGAGGCGTCGACGGAGCCTAATTATCAATGAGCGCAAGGCGACGCGACGCCTGTCGAAGTTCGACTTCCTTCTCCGATGGAGTTATGGCAAAGCGATAGAGAGAGAGAGAGAGAGAGAGAGAGAGAGAGAGAGAGAGAGCGAGGAGGGACTGAGATGCACAGTGTTTTTATGCGAAAACTTTTGTGCATTTTCATGGCGGAACTTTAATGGATTAATTTACCAAAATGTTCCTGCCAGCCAGAGGAAATTGAAACATAGTGGAGGAGCCCCCCACAGAAGTTGAAGATTTATGGCCAACGCCGAGGCTCCGACTCCGACTCCGACTCTGATTCTGGCTCTAATCCGAACTTAATGGTCGCTGATCATTTGAAGAGATGCAAAAACATGGAATGCTGAAAATTTGGGATTTTTTCTAGAGGGTATTCTAATTTCATTACCCAAAGAGGAGGCACAGGCGGAGGCACAGGCGGAGGCAAAAGTTTTATTAACTTTTTGCAAGTTTTTGCAGCACAGAAATCATGAATATTTTATTGCATGCTCCCAGGCGCCCCACACACACACAGGCACAGAACGAGCAAAAGAAGCAAAAGTCAATGATGCGTGTGAGCCAGCGCCTTTTATCAATTTAATTTAATTAAAATTAATTCACCAATAATTGACTTTTAATATGCCATCATTTGTATCGACGGACTAGAGGCGCCAGAGCCAGAGCCAGCCGGGAGCTCCATTAAAAATTGTGAATTATTTAATTGGTCATTTGTCGACGCTGCATGGAGGTGAGGAACGTGAAGTAGGAGAAGGAGGCCTGCAGTATCTACGGTGCGGAAATGGGGATAATGAAACTCGACAAATGGTGTTATGGATGGCACGCACCTTCAGGCCAGCCTGGAGGCTAACGCGAAAGTACTTCAGGCCCGTCACGTAGAAGGGCCTGCTGTTCATCTCGATGGCCAGATGGATGAGCTTCAGCAGGCGCAGGTTCTCCTGGGGATTGGTGGAGTGCTCGAGGACCTGCTCCCAGTGCGTGAGGTAGTACATGGAGCTGAGGGAGTCCGTCTGTTGGTGGATAAAAGTGCGGATCACCTAAGAGCTTAACAGTTGAATGCTCACCGTGTAGGCCAGGCTAGACCCCAGCTGGCCCAGCGACAGCAGCTCCACAGTCTTGGCCCCAAACCAAATGGCATAGATATAGTTGGCCATGGGGTTCTGTGGGGGGGAAAACCGTGTAAATTCCACATTAATCTCGTATGTGATAGGCCACCCACCGTATAGGCCTTGAAGGACAGGGCACAGAGCAGGCCCGCTGCAAAGGCGAACATGATGAATACCCTGACCGTATACTGGCTCTCCAGCTGCTCTCCAAACTGATTCAGAGCCACGTTCTGGCGCAGCGTTTCGATGATCAGCTCCTTCAACTGCCTGGCCATTTGGGAAGGCTGTCGATCCGCCAAAATCCTCTGGATGGACTCCTCCAAGTCCCTCTTGAGCAGGAGGTAGCGCCCGTTCAGGTGAACAATCAGCTCGCAGAGCAAACTCGTCTCCCCGAACATCATCGAATCGATGACGATGCCCACCCAGACGTTGCTCAGCAGCAGGGGCACGAATACGGCCAACGGCTCCGTGTCGAAGGGAAATACCATCGAGTACAGAAAGTCCTTGCGCCTGTTGATGACGGACAGAACGGGAGAGATGAGGTAGCCCGAGATGACGGCCCCGTACATGGCGGAGACCAGCCGATTGACGAGCATTTTTCCATCCACGCGACGGAACATGTCCGGCTCCTGCCGCGGATCGATGTAAATGGCGGAGTAGAAGCGCTGCAGGAACCGCTGCAGCTCCTCGAAGTGCAGCAGGACGTGGAGACTGCGGAACTGGGCCTCCACCAGTATCAGGTAGGTGGGCATGCCCGTGAGAAGCGCGTCCATGTTCAGGTTGGACGCCTCCAGCCGCAGGTACCGCAGCTCGGCATCGTTGTGCTGCACAAAGATCAGGCAGCCCACCACAGCCAGGACGCGGTCCAGATACCGCCCCCACTTCCCGGTACTGGGATCCAGGGGCCAGAATATGTGATTCAGTCGGAACAGGGCCAAGGGCCAGGCCAGCCTCACCCTCTGGCCATCGGCCAATCGCGGCACGTAACGAACCATAACGGACTGGCTGCCACCTCCAACATCTCCGGCTTATATACACCCAAACATCAAGGATTACCCCCCAACTTTTGAATGTACTCTCCCATGCGTGCAATGGCTCAATTAATGGCCATTATCCCTCGGAACATTTGAAAGTTTCACATTAATATGGCCCCGTTTACGATTTAATGGCTTGTTCTCGAATATTTGGAGGCAGGAGGCCAATTATCGGCTGTGAAACGCAGGTTTGTTGATGTCAACAAAAGCAAACAAACTCCGAAACAACTGGAAAGTTTTCTCCAAAGGAATGTTTTAGTTAAGTAATTATTATGAAATATTCATAGATCAAGAATTCATCTCTTAAACTTCCTTGGAATGGGAATTATCTAGGACTGTAATCGAATGAGTGTAGGAAAGGCATTAACGGGGGTACCACTAATGCAGAGAGAGCGAATAATCGAATGGGAAGGCAGAGTTGAGTAATGGGGAGGGAGGATCGAGGATCGAGTAATCGAAGAGAGCGCTAGTTTGAGCTACGAGAGAGAGGATCAGAACTAAAACGAAAGAAGAGGGAGTTGTAGAAACCTTAGTTGATTAAATATGACACTATTGAACGAAGTAAAGCTATGATTTAAGGCAGGCAGACCGATTTCTTCCGAAAACAAAGGATAAAACCATAGGCCACCATATAAGGGAGGTAAATTTGAAGCAATATCCTCTTCACAAGCATCCTCTTTGCTGGAACGTCTTACACTTTCCTACGACTACAATGGAAAAGACCCTGAGCTCTCAACAGATAGATATCGCCCTGGTAGGAAAATCACCCATCAATCACCAGATGGATTCTGGGAATGCTACAAACCGGGATCACATCTGTAGAGTTGGGCGGAACAATGACCTCAATTACCGCCAGTGGAGGATGCCCACAAGGAGGTGGACTCTCCTAATACAGAGAGGACTTCTCTTCAGTCTGAACCGGCAACTCGCCTGAAAGTGACACCCACGAACGACCATAATCACGAACATTCTTTGCCTGCAATAGACTTTTTGGTAGAACCTGTAATCCCAAACCAAAACTATCGAGTAGCCAATCATTCTCAACAGCAGAAGGGATTGGAACACCAGTCGGATCTTAGATGCGGTACAGGGCTGTGTCCAAATTGAACTATGGGGATACCCGGGCTGGCATTGTAGGACTCCCAGCTCAAACATACTGGAATCCTCCACATAATCATACTAGGCGGTACATTAAATCAATTAATGGTCTACTATTTACTATATACCATATATACACTATTCTATATACTATAGCCTTGAGTCTATTACCAAGCATTGAGTGCTACTTGCTAACTAATACTTTACTGAGTATAACTCATACTTTTCCTGTTCTCTTTCTTTTCTCGCAAGTACACCGGAGTCCCTTGTAATTCCCGCACTAATCACAGAGTTTATTGTAATTATCAAGCATATTTTTGCACTCTGAGAGCACCCCACACCCTGCCAGCCATGATGTAGGGTCCGACCGGCCACCTCTCCTACATCTTCCCGTCATTTACATAGCCTGTAACTCCGTTTGGGGCTTCTGGGGCATAAAAAACTCACTTAACAAATTCATAAAAATCAATTAATTCAAACGCGCAACTTTCGCAGCTTTTGCCAGGATTTCTGCCAGCGATGCGATGCCATTTGGCCATTTGTCTCTCCTCCCATCAAGTCCGGGCTCCTCTATCGCGGGCGTCTGTGGCCTGGTCTGGACTGGAGATAGTGGCAACAGTTTGTGTTATGAATATTTTAAGAGGCAGCCAGCCAGCCAAACAGCCAGCCAGCCGTCCCTCCTCTGCCCGCCTGTCTAACCGAATAGAAAAACGACAATAAGGCAGCAGAGCACACAACAGAGGAGGACCTCCGAGGACGGGCCTGGCGGGTGTAGAAACTGCAGTTTGCTCGCCACATTCATCTTAATTTCCTGTCAGGACAATGACAACGACGCTCGTCGGTGGTCGGTGGTCGGTGGTCGGTGGTCGGCTGCTTGGCGGGGTCCGTTCTGGACTTCCTGTCCAGCCAAGGGTGCGCGGAGCGTGTGGCCGACCAGGCCGAGTCCCACAACAGGAACAGCACAGGAACTTCACTGCGACTCGGCGGGCACTTGGGGCTGGGAGACGGCCAAGATGGATCGGTTTTGCTGATCGGTAAGGTCAAATCTTTGTAGAGGAAAGCTGCAGTGGTTTTCTATGGCTGATAATACCGATATAGTCCCGAATTTTGGGAGTACTAATTGGAATTGTAAGTCCCACAGAAATAGTCCCACGCAATCGATCTTTTATTGTATTTTGGAAAATTATTTTGTTTATTATACGATGTAGCTCCAGGCCAAACAAAACCACGGGTAAATACTCGACTAAATAGTCTTTTAATGTCTATAATCGAACTTCTCTATTACGAACTTCCGTACAACGAAGTTTTCTATATAAAGAATAGACCCTGATCCTATATCCTGCAAAAACGAATTCTATATTACGAATTTTCCGTATAACAGGGGGAATTCCCTTTTCTCCTGTTTTGTATTGACCCCTCCTGTACTCGTATTTGTTTTTTTCCAAGTCTGAAGAGCATAAATGCTTCGACATCGCTAAATGAATCCTTTTGGCCATTCCGCTTTCCTTGTCCTCCTCTTTGTTTTTTTTTTCTGTTTTTGAGCTTTTTAAGCCTTTGTAGCGGCTGTTGCTGCTTTAGCCTTGGCCAAGAGCCGGCATCTGTAACTGTTCTTTGTTCCACGTAGATGGAATTGTTGGCTGTCGGCTGTTGGGGCTGGGGCTGGGGCTGGGGCTGGGGCTGTGGGCTGGGGGGCTGTGCGTGGGCATCCCATGCCAAATGCCGTCAAAAAGCAGAGGGCCACAAGCGTTTTGCCCGGGCGTTTCACATAAACAAGGACTCCCCCTCCCCCTCGTCCGCCTCCCCCTCCCCCTGCCGCTTCCTGGCCACCAACTCTTTTGCCCGATGTTATCGCGTGCCACAGGATATTGCACTCTAAGCCAGTAGATGGCGTCATGTAAAGCTGGACAACATCCGATTAAAACTTTACGATGTGCGTGTATTCCTCTCTCTTCTGTCCCCCGCCCCCACCCCTCCATCTGACCAACGCATTCTCTGTCTCTGTCTCTTTGTCTGTTTGTGTTGGTAAGTGTGTGTGTGTGTGTGTGTGTGTGTGTGTGAGCACTGACAGAGGAGCCAGCAAGTGGATAAATTCTCATTTACTGCTCTTTTAAGCATGTGGTGTTTTTGCTGCTTCTTCTTAGCCTTCGCTTGTCGCTAGTTGTACCTACTAGGGGGCATTGAGTTAGTCAAGGCATGCCAGAACACGTGGGAGTGGCATTAGATTACAGAAGATATAAGGGAGTATGCAAGAGGAAGGCCATCTACGGACTTGGGAGGTTTCAAAGTTCCGGAAAATATCAAAACGAATCTAAAATTGATTTTACTAAAATATATATTTATTATTATATATTATTATATATTTATTATTATATATTATTATATATTTATTATTATATATTATTATATATTTATTATTATATATTATTATATATTTATTATTATATATTTATTATTATTATATTTATTTCTTTTTGCTTTTTCTTTATTATTTATAATTTATTTAATACTAAACTTTAACAACAGACGACATAAGAGAGAGACAGAGATAGAGATACAGAGAGAGAGAGGGATAAGAAGCGGCCTTCGATTCGAACAAAGAGTGGCGAAGAGCCACTCCAAGCCTCCGCGATCTCTCTCAAGACACACGAAAAGCCTCATTTAAAGATTGAAAGCACACTGTTTGTAGTCCCGAGCTTACCTTATATTAAACATGTGGTAGGAGACCCCTATCAGTCCCTACGCCAGCCCCATTGTAACCTACGGCCTCCCTAGTTTGTATTAATAATCCATAAGTGTACGGCCACCCTAGAAGAATACCGAACATACGGCCACTGAGAAAAGGATGGAGATCGATTGACGGTCGATCATTCTAAATGTCGCATCAAAAAAAGGAAGTTGTTTTCGAAGAAATAAAGATATAAAAGTACATCCAAGTAATAACTTCGTTTCACTCTCACAAATATTATAAAAAAGACTTGAAATTAATAATAAACCGAAGTCCTGGAGTAAATTCATCCTTTTGGAATACCTGGAACCACATACATACGAGTATATTCTAATATTTCAATATTCGGGGATCCAACGACCCTTTTTCATCTGAAATTTGTAATCTGAATCAGTTATCTTCTACTACGAGTATCAAAGTCTTGAAAGAAACAGTGCCCTAAACGCTCAAATTGTTTCCAAGTCAAAAAGCACTGAAACACCCACAGTACCACCCCAGAGACAACTATCCTGGATCATATTATAGGTGATATATATACTATATACCATAGGTTCTACAGATGTGTGAAATACCACTAGAAGAACCTATCATCTCAGTTCCTGACAGATCTAAGGAGTATCAAGGAGTCAAGACCCCGCCCTAGAGCGACCTCTGCTGCGTCGCGACGCGTTGTCGTTCGGTTTCAGCGTGTAAATTGTCCTCTCGTTATGTGGGAGGTGGGATGTGGGAGGTGGGGCCGAAAGAGTGGCAGAGTGCCAGAGTGCCAGGGTAATAGCGCGGCATGTTAAACTGACCGCAAGCATTGTTTATCATTAAGTGCGGACCAGGCCAGAACGAGATGTGGGTGACAGTCTGGGCCTGGGCCTAGGCTTGGTCCTGGACCCCGTCCTGATCCTGGACCCCGTCCTGGTCGTGTTGCGGGGCTGCCATGTGTCACATGACATATGTGTAACTGGAATGCTGTGAGCCCCAGCCTGGACGCAACATTTTTGTTGGTTTCTTTTTGCTCTCTTGACCCCCGGAACATGTGTATTGCGGCTTCGAGCCGCGCTCTGGCATAATGGAGTCGTTAGTTAGTGCCACTAAAAACCAAATGAAAAGCTCAACTTTAAGCGCTCAAACATTAAATAAGGGAAATAAAATAAACTCCAATGTTTTCTCCTTTTTTTTTTTGTATTTCGGGGCCCTCCAAGTCCTCCGTGTCCTCCGTGGCGATTGCAGCGGCGAGTGCATGCAAAACTTTTGTAATTAGGAAGCAATGTCGGTCATTAGTGCGGGCGCCCAGAGACGGGGGGCACGGGGGCAATAATGGGATAGGGACAAAGGGGCTGCGGGCTGGGGGCTGGGGAGGAGAAGATACCACAGAAAGGGCGCCAGCAGTCACAACAACAATGCAAATGTGCGACCAAAAAGCCAGAAAAGGAAAGCCAGGAATTTCTTCTGCCACTTGGGAGAAGATGGAATACCCTTCCCAGGGGAGACAGATATACCCTTCCCAGGGGAGACAGATATACCCTTCCCAGGGGAAGACAATGGGGAATCTGCCCTGAAATAATTACGAAACTTGGAAGAAAGTTTAAATCCTTTTGGACCTGGAAACCATCTTCCCCCTAAAACACCATCCAACCATCTATTTCCATTAGAGACTCGGATTATAGGGGATTATATGACCTTAAAGCACTACAGATCTGTGAAAGGTATTGCCTCCGTCTCAAATGCTTTGGAATCTTAAAATTCTGGAAACAAAGAAGCGAAAGGGAACCCCCTAGGGGACCCACGACAGTGGCAATGAAGATGGCGACCAACTAACGTTTCGGGCCAACAATTGAAATTGAAAAAATATCAAATGGCAGGGGGCTGGGGGCCGGGGGCCGGGCATCTCCAGGAGATGGCCGGGGGGCATCGAGCGTAATTTTAATAAAGTTTGAATGCAAAACTTTCTGATTTGAAATGCATATAAAAGTTAACTATTTCCGACGCTCCAGAGCTGCGAATGTGTGCGAAAAAGTTTTCATTTTCGTTTTGTTGCACATTGCGGTGATCATTCGATGGGGGGCACTTGGACTTGGATCCAAAGCCGAGAAAACAGCGGAAGTGCCAGCCACTGGGCACTGGCCACGCCCCATTGTGACTGACAGAAGGCGCCACTGCCATCGCCATCGCCATCGCCATCGTGGTCCTTGTCGCAGTTGTCTGGCCAGGGCCATAAATTAAAGCCAACAAACCGAAAGGCGGAAGCCCAGTCGCAGGCTGGCGGTGGATTCCATCCATTACATCTTGGCCCTAGGACTGCGACTGGGATTTGGCCAGTGGCAGGGCAACGGAAGCACAAGCTGGGCTGCTAAGTAGCCTCGAGTCAGCGCTGTTCTGGCTAACGATCGACTGCCGGCCAAAGGACCCGAGGCCGGACTTGGTTGCCGAGTGTTTGTGCCCCCCCACGAGTATACAACAATATTCTCAGCATCGAGGCCCCGAAAGAACTTCAGTGCCGCTAATTCTGTTAGCCCTTATCGCCAATCGAACTTTGAAGTGCCCGAATCCACTTGGTTTTAATAATTCTTTGTCCGGCGATTAGTAGAATATTAGCAGTCGATTAGTGAAGAATGTTCGCCGCTTGGATCCACTTGGCCCTGGTGGGCCTCCTCAGCGCCAGTGCCCTTGGGGCTCCGCATGGAGCAGATCCCGAGCAGACGGCTGGCTACTTCCAGGGCGACATGGACGTGGACTTTGAGCGGAATGGCCAGCTGAGCGAAACGCGTCGCTGGCCCAACGGCACAGTCCCCTACAGGATAGACGAGGCATTCGGTAAGAGAGGGCCTCCAAAGGGAACTTGTCAAAACCCCCCTTGATTGCAGCTGCTCCGGAAGTGGCCCACATTGAGCTGGGAATGAGGATCATAGAGCGATCCTCGTGCCTTCGCTTCGTGCCCGCCGACGAGGCGGAGGAGAACTATCTTTTCGTGCTTCCCTCGACGACGGGCTGCAGCTCGCAGGTGGGCTACCAGCCCGGCCAAAGGACTGTCAAGCTGAAGCCGGCCGAGCTGGACACGGGCTGCTTCAGGCTGGGCACCATCCAACACGAGCTGCTCCACACGCTGGGCTTCCACCACCAGCAGTGCTCCCCGGATCGCGACGAGTTCGTGCAGATCGTCGAGGAGAACATCTCCGAGGGCCATGCCAACAACTTTGTCAAGTACGAGGACACCTATGTCGGGGACTACGACCAGCCCTACGACTACGGCAGTATCCTGCACTACAGTTCATTGGCCTTCTCGGTCAATGGGGAGCCGACTATTGTGGCCCTGCGGCCGGAGGGACAGTCTCTGATGGGCCAGCGCCTGGCCATGAGCACAGCCGATGTTCAGCGCCTGAATACCATGTACAAGTGTCCCATTCAAGTGTAAAAATACCTGTGCTTCTGACCAAAAGGCAACATTTTGACGTTGTGCCAATAATAAACGGGCTATCAGATAGAGATATGGGTATAAATTCAATAAAACACAAATAGATTGATGGATTAGGTGCCAGATGAGATTGGTTTCGTGACGAATGAACCTCGGGCCATAAATCGGCCCAAGAACAAGTGAGGGTTTTCCCTCAGTTTGAGTTCTTCGAACGTCTCGAACTGTAAAAAAATAGTTTTCAATTCTATTACTACCTCTTTTCCCTTCACAGCACAGTGGACCATCTAGCAGGAGAAAGCCTCTTTGGGGAAATGCGGAAAATAACTTAGAATTCTTCCCAGAGATTTCGGTTTTTTTGTTGGATTTATCGCTCAAAAATTCACACATTTATCGGCTATCGAACGCAAAATATGGCTTGCTCTTTCGGCTGCACAGATTTCGAAGTGGAAGTCATATTTTTGAAGGAAAAGGAAAGGAAAAAGGGTTTTCTGTATTATCTGAGGCATGTTTTATCGAATAGTAATTATTTGTAGATGGTGATTGGCAAGGTTTTATAATAACATATAGCTTTAGAAAAGAGCTATAATCTTGTCCTGCACTCAATCTCGTTTACTCGATGTTCGTGGGGTACAGATATATGAGGGCCCATCCCAGCATATACAATTTTTCTTGGCTAGAAATTGCTTTAACCGTTTATACATCTTTCTGTAAATCCAGATCTAGGTTATATTCAATACTTTAGGAGCTAGAGGTTCACCCACTGGGCAAAGCTTAGTTCAGTCGAATAATACCCGGCTTTTGGGAGTCGTAATACTACATAGAGATCACAAAGGAAGAAAGGATTATCCACGAAGCTACAGACAAATTGGGAGGGTCCTTATACAATCATAGAACGAATCAATGATGTGGTGTGTCGCATTCAAAAGAGTCGAAGAGCCAGCCGAAGAGCCAGCCGAAGAGCCAGCCGAAGAGCCAGCCGAAGAGCCAGCCGAAGAGCCAGCCGAAGAGCCAGCCGAAGAGCCAGCCGAAGAGCGAGACTCAAAGTGATTCAACTCGAGAGACTGGCAGCACTTTGCCATGGAGGAGACTTGGGACTTATTCGAGACGAACAAGCTCAGGTGGAGGGCAGTGTAACGAATGGGAAAATCCAGTGGACCGACTATTGAGTTGTCATATTGTTTATTTTAGCACGAGGCCCGAAGTATAGCCGATCCCAAATCAGGATTGTTGATCAATAATTGGGTAACAAGATTCGGAGTACCAATGGAATTACATTCTGAGTCACATCATCACTTGGCAGTCCTGAAAACAGATCTAACGAATGGCTTAAAAGTGCTGGCTGGATTGAGGAATGCTTTGTTCCCAAGGGCTTTGGAAGGGCTGTATTTAGGTCGTGGTCAGCATTGCTGTAAATCTTATCGCTGCGATTAATGTAAGTAGATTTCGTACTGCCTCGCCTACCGCTTTTCCAATCAGTCGACAATGCCTGCCTGGTTGATGCACTTGCTCTTGCTGGGCAGTCTCTGCTCTCGGGTTTTGGAGCACCCTACACCTACAATGAAGAGACCGATCCCGAGCTGGCCGCTGGCTACTTTGAAGGCGACATGGAAGAGGAGTTTGGGCGGAATGGCCTACTAAACGAGACACAGCGGTGGCCCAATGGATCAGTGCCGTACAAGATCGATGAGGCCTTTGGTAAGACACCAAAATGCACAGAGATTCGATTGCTGTTGAGATCCGCTTGATTTGATTGCAGATGCTGCCCAAGTGGCCCACATTGAGCTGGCCATGAAGCTGATTGAGCTGTCCAGCTGCCTTCGCTTCCTCCCCGCCGATGAGCAGCAGGAGAACTACGTTTTCGTGACCACCAGAGAGAAGGGTTGCACCTCTATGGTGGGCTATAGCCCAGGCGAGCGGCTCCTACGGCTCACGCCCCACCATCCGGACGAGGGCTGCTTTCGCCTGGGAGTCCTTCAGCACGAGCTGCTGCACACCCTGGGATTTCGTCACCAGCACAACTCCCCGGATCGCGACGACTACGTGAGGATTGTGGAGGAGAACATCATCGCGGGAAGGGAGAACGCCTTTCGGAAGTACGACGACACCCAGCTGGACAACTACGATCAGCCCTACGACTACGGCAGCATTCTGCACTACGGTCCGTTCGGTTCTTCCAAAATGGAGAGCCCACTATTGTGGCCCTGGAGCCGGACAAGGCGTCCTTGATGGGCCAACGCCTGCGGATGAGTGACACGGACATCAATCGCCTGAACACCATGTACAAGTGCCCCAATCTCCAGTAAATACCTGTTATAATGCGACTTAGTAGCTTGTACTAAGGAAAGTACCAGGCGCTTGCCGAAAACCGTACGCTTTTCGATCGATTCTGACAAGTTCTCTGACAAATATATGATTCCAGTGCCCTACAACCCATTTGCCACTCCTAAAATTCTGATTCAAGGGGATCTGCTTTCGCTCATACTCGTATACATCTTGATGGTGTTTTTATACCCGATTTTCCACGTCGCAGAATCGTAGAGAGTGACCATATCTTCTAGACTGCCGAATCTGGCTCAGATCGGATTATTATTATAGCCAGAATGAGCAAATGGCTCTCCCTCACACACTCTTCGTCGTGCAATGTGCAACGATTGAGTATCGGGCATAAATTTAGAGTCGCGGTCGTAGCAGCGACTCCCAACGTTCCCCTCGTTTGAAACAGATTTCTGCGTCCATTCCCTATGCAGTGCCTCAGATATTAGTGATCTACATCGTTCTGGTGGCATATTCTTATCCGGAGAAGCAAAACCCGGAAATATGAGACTGCTGCCATCCTAGTAGTAGAATATTGAAGTTCTTCCATTGGCGGATGGCCATAAGCTGCTTTGGGCCCTCTCCTTGGGGAATCGTACGAACAAAAATTACGTAGTGTACAAATCTATATACCATATAGTACCTATTGCGAGACCCTAAAGTGAAAGTAAAACAAACACCCCTTACCAAGAGCCAAACGCAGCTATCAGTTATCAGTCACTCATTCCAGCTGCGGCTAAAGTTCTTCCATTCATTCGGCCATTCATTTTTTCTAACCAACTCGACCTACTCTTGGGCTTTGCGCTCACTCTCCGCTGCGCTCCGCTCAAAAAGACTCGAAAATAGCCGCAGATTAGATACCAACAGAGAAGCTTATCTTATCTTATCAGACTGGAAGTGTAGAGCACAGCGACAGGGCACATTGCCAGCCCAGGCAGACCAGTCGCTGAAAGAGCAGACGAACCCAAAGAGAACCCAAGCTCCCGAGCACTGGAAGGCAGCGCATCAGTTAGTCACGAATTGAGGCCGAAAGCCATTTGCTCAGTAAGCCTGCAAGTCTCAGAGCGCCAAGAATGACGAAACTGTAACCGAGGAAGGCCCCTCCCAACAGCAAAAATCACAGATATATATTATATATGGCTCTGCAATGCGTGATCAAGCCCAAGATGTGGCTGGGTCTTAAGCAGATCCTGCTCTACGTGGGCCTCCTGCTCTGCGTGCTGCTGCAGGTGTGCCGCAGCAAGACCCAGCTGCAGATGTACTGCCCCACGGTCTGCCAGTGCGATCTCCATCTCCAGCGCAATCGGGCGGTCTGCAGGTGAGTCGTCTTACCTTTTATCTATCTATTTTTCAATCGGATGTTTCCCCCGTTGGCGGCAGTGCGAGGCGACTGATAAGTGCCAATATAGAAATGCCCAAAACGGTGGAGTTGCTGGACCTGAGCTACAATGACATCACCAGCATAGACAATGACTCCTTCCAGGTGGGTCGAAGAAATTTCTAAAGTAATCGCAGTCATCTAATGCTATCCACTGACCCCCAGAGCACAGTTCACTTGGTGAACCTCTCCCTGGCCCACAATGCCATCCACACGCTGTATGTGGATGGCTTTGCGGAGCTGCGGCGTCTGCGTCACCTGGATCTGTCCTACAACCGCCTGGAGCAGATCGACGAGCACCTCCTGGAGTCCAATGCCCAGCTGATCCACCTCAATCTGGAGGGCAACAAGCTGGCCACCCTGGGCAGTGGCCCCCTGCTGCGGAGCCCTTCGCTGCGGTCCCTCAACCTCCGCAACTCGCAGATAAACCAGCTGGGGGCAGAGCTCCTCAGTGGCCTGCCCCAGCTGCGGCAGCTGGATGTGGCCCAGAATCTGCTGCTCACCCTCAGCGCGGGCGTGTTCCACGCACCCCGCTACCTCGCCTCCCTCAATCTGGAGGAGAATCCCTTCAACTGCGATCGAGCCTTGAGCAAAGTGGCTACCGGACTGCGTCAGCGGGGAGTGGCCATCTTCATGAGTGACTGCGTGGATGAGGAGCCAGCTCTGCCGCCGCCGGAGGAGGTGGAGCTGCAGGTGCCGCCGGCCATGAAGTTCGAACGCCTCGAGCACCTGGAGCCCACCACCCAAGGGCCGCAGTCGGTGCTGGCCGTGTGGCGGGAGCTGGACTCCAGCGAGGAGAACAGCAGCGACGAGGAGGAGGAGGAACTGTCTTCCCTCAGCGACGTCTGCGAGGGCAGTCGGGAGAAGCTCTGCCTGAACTACCGCACCTGCCTGGAGCGCGTGAGCCACATGCTCCTGGCCGGCGGAGGTGCCCAACTGGCAGACGAGCTCGAACGGACGCAGAAGTACGACTCGGATGACCTCAAACTGGCCTTTGTGGTGGGTGGTGCCACAGGCATCTGCATGGTCATCTTTATCATCACCTTCGCCCTGTGCCTCAAGAGCTGCTGCGAGATGCGCAAGAAGAAGTCCAGCCAGGAGTCGGCGGAGGGTGAAACGGGTAAGGCATCCCCGATCGATATCAACAGGGCAGAGCCATCACTCATTCTCTTTGCAGCGCCTCTAGATCCCTCGCAGGAGACCCTACCCACCATTCACACCTGGTCGCCGCACAGGACTCGCAATCCCCGGCGATCCAACCCCCAGCGTGCCTCGCGTGCCGTGGTCCGCCAGCCCTACGGGCCGCAGGACAGCTTTGTGAACCGCATCTTTGGGCGGCCGGCCCGCTCTCAGTACTACCGCACCATCAACCAGAACACCGCCACCCTGATCCGCCGCCTGAGCCGCAGCAACCTCTTCAGCAGTCGCGATCGGGAGACACCCGTCACACCCACCACCCCACCAGAGAGCACCTCCCGTTTCTACACGGACGAGGTGGCAGCAGCCGCGGCGCGACCTGAGACGCCGCCACCCAACTACGGGGACGTCGTGGTCATCGACAATTGTGATAACAAGTGAAGTAAACCAAAGAAAGCTAAGAAATATATGTTCTGCAAGGGAAACAGCTGTAACAGGGCAACCGCGCTGTTAGCACTCCAGGTTAACAGCCTGTTAACAGCTACCGGGTGCCGCTCTCAGTTAACAGCCTGTTACAGCGCTCTCTGACAGCGCTGTGAGAGCGGGCTCGCACTGTTATCACGATCCACACGATCCACACGGCTCTCGGGCGGCCTTAGCTTGTAAGAGAGAACTCACAGAGCAGATACGATCCCACCCCCGATGTACATACACGAAGACGAGACACACAAATACATGAAGATATACATATCTATATTGGACGAAGCTGCAACCTGACCGACCTCCTACAAACCCCCTTCTATATGCCTCATTTACGATAAAAACTTGCTATAAAAATTACTTGAAAGCATTATTCCTGTCCTATTCCAAAGGATCTCTCTATTCCGTGGAAACTTGTCGTCACACAAAAATATCAATTGGGGAATTCCAGTATTTTCATTCATTTTTGTTGCTTTTCTTTCGGGATGAGCATTACTTTTACAGGACTTCGACTTGCAGCTGCAACAAATCGCAATAAAAACTTTTGACAAAACTATCAAAGTTGGCATGGGGCTGGCTATGGGGATGGGGGATCCAACTGTGAAATTGCCACAGAAAATCCCCAAAAAAATGCAAGTAGCAAAAGTTTACACACTCAAATAAATGCTGAAGCGCGGAAGCAGAGAGCTGAGGGGCCAGACAAATCGAAAACACCACAAAAAAAGAAAAAAAAACGAAAATAAAAACCACAGACAAAAAAAATCTACAAGAATAGAACTGGAAAAACCCAACAATTTGCACTGCAAAGCGGCAAAAGTGTCTCCAAAGAAACAACCACCAAAACCAGAATCAGATACGAAAAAAAAGATACATTTATACATGTGTATGTATGTATGTATGGGAAAAGAAAGAAAGTCCAAGTTATGTTTGGGGCTGTGCAAAAAAAAGAAAGAAGAAAACTGTATGTGGCAGAAACTGTATGTTCGGCGGCTCACTGAGAGAAATGACGGAACTCGATAATGTAGCAAGGTAATAATTAGTGAGGCATTCAACTAGTATTTAAAATAGCATACAGCGCGCATTGGTATTTACCGCACCATCGATACACTCGGCGGGAAATACCAATAGTGAGATATCGGATAAGAAACATCGATAATAGAGTAAGTTCACTTTGTAAATGGCGGTCGTGAGAGACAGACGCGCAGCTAATAAAAAAAGAGTTATATCAAATCGCCGGGCTTGTGTTTTTATACCCAGACAGTTCACCCACACACCGATATTGGTCACTACGATTCCCGGGTTAGACGGCCTACAATTTCAGAAGTGGGATAGGATCAACCGCCGCCAGTGAAAAATAGCGAAAATTTTTCTTTTCTCGTCCGTCGAAGACGCCATCGCTGAAAAAAACATGTCGGACTTGGTCGGCACGGAGGAGTTCTCGGCCGCCCAGCTGCGCGGATGGCTGGAGTCCCTCAATCTACCAAAAGGTGGAAGCAAAGCCGCCATGGCAGCGAGACTTAACGAAATACCAGTAGAGCTGCGGGGACAGGGACCACCGGCAGCCGAAACAAGCGAGAACGAGAGGGAAGATGAGGCAGCCGCAGATCAAGACTCGACGAAGAGCGAACGCAAAGAGAAGAACGAAAAAGCACCGCAAGCGCCTGGGCACAACAACAACCACGGCGAATATCGAGCAGAGGTTGAAATGTTACAATTGCAAAATCGAGCTGCTGAAGCTGCAGAGCGAGAGGGAGAAGGAAGGGAGAGGAGAGAACACAACACCAGCCGCCAACAATGACGCTGGCGTCATGTTGCTAAATGCCGCGCAAAGACATGTTGCCAACATATCATGGCAACATTTCTGGAAACAACGATGACGTCACAACTTGATCGCGCAGTTTAAGGCCATCGCAAAAGTGAACAAACTGAAGGATGAGAAGCTACTAATGCTGCTAATGTCGAAGCTTAAGGACAAAGCATTGGTGTGGCTGCATTCGAGTCCGGAGCACATGTCGTTGCCAATCGATCAGTTGTTGAACGTCATGGAAGACACTTTCCATCCCAAGGAAAGCAAACTGTTGCTCCGTCGCAAGTTCGAGTCCCGTTCATGGGCACGTGACGAGGAGTTCTCAATGTACTTCAACGCCAAAGTGTCGCTGGCATCCCGCATAGTCATTGACGACGAGGAGTTTATTGACGGAGTCATCGAAGGTATCCCAGATGTAGGCCTGCGTAGGCAAGCCCACATGCAGTGCTTTTGCGCTCCATATCAACTACTCAAGGCGTTCGAGAAGATCATGCTGCCAAAGAGGTACGGTTCAACTGAAGGCGCAAACACTGGAGCCTCGCCAACACCCATTCGCTGCTACAACTGCAACTCTTTGGGCCACGTGGCAGGGGAGTGCCGCAAGCCCAAGCGCGAAAGAGGAGCGTGCTACGGATGCGGCAGCATGAGTCACCAGGTGTCACACTGTGACGAAAAGAAGAACAAGGTACATAACGATTACATATACAAATTTAATATATACATTAGCAATTACAATAACAAATGCTTGTCCTTAGATTGCCTCATCGACTCAGGGAGCCCAATAAGTTTTATAAAGTTATCATGTCTAGAGCACCAGTCGGAAAATAAACAAAATAAAGCGGAAGAGCGCTCACGATTAAGTTCGAATGAAATCAAAGAAGATGATTTAAGTTTATATAAGTTTAACAAAGACAAGAAAAACAGAGAAATTGAATTTATTTTGAATAAAAATGCGGATTACGCTTATGTTGGACTAAACAATAGCAAACTTAACATCTTTGGTAAAATACCCAGTTTTGTAATTATTAACAAAAATCGAATCAACTTTGAATTACTAGTAGTGGCAGACGAGTCGATGGGCTATGAGGCTGTGTTAGGTAGGGATTTTATGAATTTATGCAAATTTAAAATTGTAAGTGACATTTGTAAGGAGAAGGAGAGTGGGACAAAAAACAAGTGCGAAATAGAAAATAATTGTATAGAAAGGAGCAAGCGTGAAACAGATAACGAAAAAGTAATAAAAATTGAGTGTTTAGGGGAAAATGAGTGTGAAATAAAAAATGAGTGTTTAGGAGAAAATGAGTGTTTAGAAGAAAATGAGTGTGAAATAAAAATGAGTGCTTAGGAGAAAATGAGTGTTTAGAAGAAAGTGAGCGTGACATAAAAAATGAGTGTTTAGAAGAAAATGAGTGTGGAATAGAGAATGAGTGTTTAGGAGAATATGAGTGTGAAGTAAAAGATGAGGGTGGTAAAGAGAACGAGCATGAAGTAGAAAGTGAAGGCAAGGTAGAAAATGAGTGTTCTGCAATGGTTGAGTGTCTGGAAGACAGCGATACCTGCGAGACCGTAAAAGCCAATTTCAACGAACTACCAAGCCAGTATCCAGACAAAGAAAAACGATTGGGAGTTGAAAGTAGGGACAGATTGTAGCCAAGAACTCGCAGGACGACTTAAATACATGTTTAGACAGCGTATGTAAACGCAGAAAGACCAAACTTACCACAAAACCAAGTGGGAAATGAAGTTGAATTTCGAACACGAAAACCGTTTCATTGCCCACCTAGAAGACTGTCGTATAGCGAAAAAGCCCAAGTACAGAAAAATGATAGACGATTACACAGAAAAAGGTTACATCAGAACCAGTGAGTCAGAATACGTTTCGCCTATAGTACTGGTAAAAAGAATTCGGGAGAGTTGAGATTGTGCGTCGATTATCGCACACTTAATAAAGGAATGATAAAGGACAATTACCCAACACCTCTTATAGACGACCTACTAGATAAAATGTCAGGGAAAAGACTTTTCACCAAGTTAGACCTGAAGAATGGATACTTCCACGTATTTATGCATAAAGATTCAGTTAAATACACATCGTTCACGACCCCATGGGACAATACGAATGGTTGAGGATGCCGTTCGGGTTACGAAATGCATCTGCGGTGTTTCAAAGATTCACAAACAAAATTTTTGCAGACATGGTAAAGGAAGACAAAGTTATAATATACATGGACGATATTATGGTAGCAACAAAAGATAGTGATAGTCACATGGAAATTTTACAAGAAGTGATGAGACGATTGGTAGAGAATAAACTTGAATTAAGGATTGATAAATGCGAATTTTACAGTCAGAAGTAAAGTACCTGGGCTATTCCATATCGGGTAACGGAATTAAACCAGATACGAAGGGATTACAGGCAGTAAAGGGTTCCCAGTCCCTAATGAAAACGAACGAAGTGCAGAGTTTCTTAGGGTTATGTTCTTACTTTAGACGGTTCGTAAAAGATTTTTCTACGAAAGCTAAGCCCCTTTATGATTTGGTCAAAAAAGACAGGAAGTTTGAATTCGGTATCATAGAACTAGAATGTTTCGAACAACTCAAAAGTAATTTGTTGGAAGCACCGATCTTGGCACTTTACAATCCCAGAGATCCGACAGAATTACATTGCGATGCAAGTTCGTTAGGTTTCGGGTCAATTCTAATGCAGAAGAAGGGTGATGGCAGAATGCACCCAGTGTTCTATTTCTCCAAGCGGACAACAATTACCGAAGCAAAATACCACAGCTTTGAACTGGAGACACTAGCGATAATTTATGCACTACAACGGTTTAGAGTATACGTGCAAGGCATACCCTTCAAAATAGTGACAGACTGCAACGCGCTAACTATGACTCTAAACAAAAAAGAACTCAATCCACGCATTGCCCGCTGGGCGTTAGAGTTAAAAATTATGACTACAAGTTAGAACACAGGTCAGGAAGCAGAATGCAACACGTAGATGCGCTAAGCAGAGCCATTCAGATACTCACGGTAGACACAAACACCTTTGAAGAAAATTTAATTATATGCCAAAACAGAGATAACAAACTGATGGAGCTGAGAGAAACGTTACAGAAATCAGAACACAAACATTATGAGATGAGAAACGGAATAATATACAGGAAAAAGATAACAATACTATCCCATTCTGCGTACCCGAGGAAATGGAAGGCCACGTACTCTATAAGTACCATGATGAACTAGGGCACGTCGGTATAGACAAGATGACCGACGCTATATCGAAAAGCTACTGGATCTCAAACGTAAGGTATAAAGCCAAGCGACACATAGAAAACTGTCTAAAAATGCATAGCGTACTCAGTAAAACACGGAAAAGAGGAAGGGTTTTTACACAACATACCAAAAGGGTCAGGACCATTCGAGGTAGTACATATCGACCATTTCGGGCCAGTCGACAAAGGCAGGGCCAACAAACATGTTTTAGTAGTAATAGACGCGTTCACCAAATTCGTAAGACTTTATACGACCAAAACCACTAGCACAAAGGAAGCAGTAATTGCAATGAAAGATTATTTCCGAGCTTACAGTAGACCCAGATGCATTGTGTCAGACAGAGGAAGCTGTTTCACGTCAAAAGAGTTTGAAGAGTTCTTAGAACAGAGCAATGTTAAACACATAAAGATAGCAACAGGGTCGCCACAGGCCAACGGGC
This sequence comes from Drosophila lowei, assembly GCA_008121275.1. Lineage (NCBI taxonomy): Eukaryota > Metazoa > Arthropoda > Insecta > Diptera > Drosophilidae > Drosophila > Drosophila lowei. The sequence continues at coordinate 15,735,355 of CM017779.1, read as the reverse complement.
AGGTAGAAAGGGTGAACAGAAGTTTGGGACCCATGATTGCAAAGCTTGTTGACCCGGAAAAAGGATTACATTGGGATATGGTAGTAGAAACAGTAGAACACGCGATGAACAACACAATTCAAAGAACAATTAATGAACACCCGAGTAGAATGTTGTTTGGGGTCGTACAAAAGGAAAGGTTTCAGATTTACTAAAAGATCATCTAGACGAACTAACCGGAACAACGGGCAACAAGGATCTAGAAAAGATTAGAGCAGTAGCAGGCACTCATCAGGAAAAAATACAGTCTTATAACAAACAAGCAGCAGATTCAAAGCGAAGGGAGCCACACGTGTACGTAGATAATGATCTAGTTATGGTGAGAAATTTCGACACTCATATAGGGTGTCTAAAAAGCTTATCCCGAAGTTCAAAGGACCTTATAAGATATCAAAGGTGTTAAAAAATGATAGGTATTTGCTAGAAGATGTAGAGGGGTTTCAACAATCAAGGATCCCGTATAAAGGAGTTTGGGCGGTGGCGAATATGAAGCCGTGGATTGAAAATGGTAATAATGCAAATGTCACAGGGAATCAAAATGATAATTTAAATTAATTACCAATAGTGAGAAGGATAAGAAACATCGATAATAGAGTAAGTTCACTTTGTAAATGGCGGTCGTGAGAGACAGACGCGCAGCTAATAAAAAAGAGCAGGCGTTGGCGATGGGGTTAGACGGCCTACAATAATAAATTAATTGAAAGGCACGAAGGAGAAGCGATGGCGATGGGGGACTACTTTAAGGAGGGCCTGGAAATACAGACTTTTGGAGGAGACTTCCAGACCAATGAAATGATCCTTGTCCAGATCCAGATCACATATGCTCCTATATATACATACAGTGCCGGGCTGAAGTATTGGCACAGCTATAAATCTTCAGTTTACTGCTGTTTTAGGAGCCTTTTCATCGCGATTTTCCAAAGAGAACTAATTTTATCCCATGAATTAATCAATTTTCTATAAGATTGTTTAATTTTTATAAGCGCGACTTTCTGACATTATTTTATGCAATTTTTTAAACGAAAAATGGTCTAAATATATGTATATGTTGAAAGATATGTGTATCAATTCCGATATATATCTCCATTTAGCTTTACTACACCCACCACCCTCTGAAAAAAAAAACTATAAAAAGTTGCATGGAACGCAGACAATTTCTTGAAGTCTTCCGTTTTAATCCACTCTTTGTTTGGCTTTTCGGATTTGGGGAAGGCAAATTCGCTTTGTGGCATCTTCATGGGCTCTGTTGTTAAGTGTTTGTCTAGCTGTCTATCCATCCATCCAAACGTATCTGTGTTTTGCGGTGGTGCCAACTTTCATTGCAATGCGCTCGGTGCTCGGTGCACGCTGTGCGGCACTGCGGTGCGTGGCAGTGCGGTGCGGCATGGTGCACAAAAGTTACCGTATCCTGGGACCAAAGTTGCGTTGTCAACAACCAGAACGCAGGAAAAAAGCCAAAAGCCAAAGAGAATAGTCGAATAGGGAAAAACGAAAAGAGGAAACTGTGCGAAAAAATGGGCACCGGGAAAGCTCAGCGGGACCAGGACCAGGACCAGGACCCGGGAAGAGGAAGGAGGAGAGGAAAAGCAGTTACAGAGCGTGAAAAAATATCTAAATCCTACATTAATGAAAAACTTTTTGCATAATCTACGATGAAGCTGTTGGGGCAAGGGGACAGGGAAGGTGCAGCCACCAAAATCAAACCAAATGCCAGACACTCCCCAACCCCCAACCGCCAACCGCCAACCCCCAACCCTATCCATGCGCTCGAAATGCACCCAAGCGAAATCCTTTGCGGGATGGCAACTCCCCATCGAGTGAATAAAAAACGCAATAGAAGAGGGCCAGGGCCAGGACAAAGCAACAGCTTTTTTCGGGAGACGCAGAGGACGGGGGACGGGGACGGGGCCTCGGGGTATCGAAGGACAGGCCAAGCGGCTTAAAAGGTGTTGAAGGTTACCGCCCAAGAAGAGAGTGATGAGATGGCTTAGTCTTTGTGGTCCGGGGCTGAGAAAGTTGTACTAAATCGAAGCCGTTGCTGGGAAAATGGGAAAACGGCAGGAGCACTTTGAATGGGAATCGCAGCAGGGCAAAACTGAATGTGAAAAATGGCTGAGAATAGATCAAACGGACAGGAACTTAGCGATGCATATTGAGGTTTTTCTTTTGAAGGGAGCTTAAGACATGGCAACAAGGTTTCTTTCTAAACTTGGGCCAATGCAGATGTGGCTTTAATGTGCTTTAAATTAGCCATTTTCCCTGGCATTTTACTTGTTCATTTTTTCGGCCTGTTTTAACTAATGAAACGAGAATATACCAAAGACAAGCTCCTGTTTTCGGAGTGGCAGCCTCTAATAGCTGCTAAAGACATAATTTTCGATAATCTCTTCTAAGAAAGTCTACCCGAATGCTCTTAAATGATCTGCTATTCACGGCCACGCCCTCTAACTTTGTACATTCAACCATCGAACAATAAACCCCTTAACTAAAATCTAACAATGGAGGAATCTTATTCGTAAATGTGGAATCAGAGTTGCCGAAAAAGCTTAGAAGCCTCTATCATGATGTGATACTCGTAAGGAGTGAGGAAGTGCCCTACAAATGGGCTCATTATTGGCTCATTATTGTCTCCACATCGGTAGAGTTTCATATACTATGCATGAAGGCTACAAAATAAGGGGTTCTAGGTTCCAGCAGGTGTACTAAAAATTACCTGAATCCTCATTTGACACTCGGTGCATCACAGGTTAGTTTTCAAATGCCATACTTTATGGCATTTATTTTTTATTTTTATTTAAAAAGCACTAATAAGATTTTGGATTGGCTCAGAGCCCCTTTTCAACTTAGGGAATCAGTATTAATATATACGTATACAGTATTGTATAGTCTTTGGTTGCACACAGCGCACCCATTCCACAGTGTTTAAAGTAAGATCGAAACTTTGTTGTCCAACGAATAGTACGCAAGAGAGGTCAGGGTGCAGTGGTTCCAATATATATTCAGCTTCATATACTTTTCTGGAGATATAAATGTACAAAGACATAAGAAATCGTAACTAAATCTAGCTTACATGCTACGAAACGGTGAGCGCCGTGTGGATCGTAAGAGCGCAGAAAAGAGAGCGAGAGCGAGTTGGCAACAGAGCGCTGTTAACAGCTTAACAGTAAAGGGGCAGCGCTGTTAACAGCTTAACAGTGATCACGGGTCTTGAAAAACAACGGGTCTTTTTCAGGTTTTCATGTTCTATCCAATATGCATTAATAGACAGCAAGTAACGGGCTAACACTTGTGGTTATACATATCTAGAGTCCCTGGTAAACTATTACCAACAGAATAAGAAGAAACCCTTCGTGCATCAGAGATGACCCACATCTGGTCAGTGGATCAAAACGTGTCTCTTCTAGAGACAATCATAATAATTTATCAAATGTACCGTTCAGATCCTGCCAAATCTGCATAAGATACGGGCTCCCGGCAACGGATTGGTTACCTTTCATAAGTTTCACTTACGGTTGATTTGTTTGCCGAGTGCTAAACGCTACATGGCCATTAGCCAGCACTTGGCCTGCTGCAGAGTAAATAAATTAAATTCTTATTTGCTGGCTGCAGCATCGGGAAGTTGCCTCCGGCTTTGGTTAGCCCTAACGTAACGGTAAAACTTTCAGCAGGTGCCAGGACGAGGTCGCCGTGTCGTCTCCGATGTTGTGCCGGCTTCTGGCCGTGTGTTGCAATAGCAAACTCATGCTAATTGCTTTGCTAACAACTCGCAGTAACAACAGCAACGACAACGACAACGGCAACTTGGAGTTGCACTGACAATAAGAGAGAGCAGAAAGCGCAGCAACGACAATAAATATCAGTAACAGCAACGAAGGAAGGAGCTGGCTACAAGTCCTGGCTGCCTTTAATTACGGTTTGCAGGACATCGGACCGACCGACCGACCACACACTCACATGCGAGTACGAGTACTCGTAGTACTCGTAGTGCTCGTGGTGCTCGTTTACCCAACTAGTTGCACATGGCGGGTTGCGGGTTGCGGATGCGGATACAGATACTCGTACACTCATGACACGATTGACCTTTTGGCTTCAGGACGTTGCAGGTGGCAGCACCTCGACGCTTCTGGCAGGGAGACAGCTCTCTCCCTTCCGGTTGTCCTGCTCTGCTGCTGTCCTGCTGCCCTGCGTCCTGGTATCCTTCTTCAGTTTATAAAATTTGCACACGAACTTGCGATAATTGCTGGGAAATGAAATAAAAATGCAATTAAAGCAGGCGACGCTAGAGAGCCGGAGCGTAGCTTGTTGAAATGAGCATTCAATTAAGAAGCAGCCAACGAGCTGCGAGAGCGTGTCCCGAACCAGGGACCAGGGACCAGCGACCAGGGACTAGGAGTGACCGTCCACCGTCCTCTTTTCTGTGTCTGTCAGGGCCATGCTCACTTGACGGCATCACCATCGCCAGTACCGGCGACGCCATTTATAAAATGATTTTTATCTTTATCAAATTAGAAAACGACAACAGCAAACGGGCAGCAAGCCCAAGCCCAAGCCCAAGGACTCTATCCAGCCCTGACCTAACCTGAGCCAGCCCCATCCCATCCCAATCCCAATCCTCCTTCCTCCCATTATCCAGTCAGCCGTGTCTTGGCAGTGTCATAGCAATTAAAACTCGACCAGGACATTGTGTAGATTACATCGCCAGGCGGACCGAGTCGGGGGCGTTCTTGGTCACTGAGCAAATGTTAAATGCTTTGAAGTTTATTTCTAGATTTGCACGACTGCCCTCGATGAATATATGAATGAAAATGAATACTCCGAATGGAAAAGGGGTGTATCTTTAAGAGCATATCTGAAGAGCTAGTCGTCTGTGGTAAACTGATTAGGTGCCTTGAACAAGCCACAACCGAGTCAGTGGCGGATGGAATTGGAAAGTCTGCGAGAGGCACAGGTACAGGTTTGGTAAACATGGGTAACATATATAATATTCCTTTGTTTATTTGGAATATTTTTGTTTTCAGAAGGATCTATTAACAAAGGTCCCCAAGCCGCCGCCCATTCTGCCATAAAAAAAAAAATAATAATTCTAATAAAATATAGAGCTAAAAATATGATGTGGTGTGTGGTGCAGACTCACCTTTCATTTTAATCGACAAACTTCTGACCATTCTGCTTCGCTCTAACTCTCGCAGAAAAAAAAGCAAGAAAAAACTCAAGCTTAAAGGTGACGTCATGGCATGGTGCCATGTATTTCGCTCAAATGTTTTCTCGCGCCATTTCCACATTTGCTGCGATCTTTTTCTTTATTCTTCCCACACCTTTGGCTCTCCACACACATGGCCTTGCATTTGCCTGCTTTATCTTCAACTTTTCATCACTTTTTCGGCTTTTTTCAGCACTTTTCCAGCTTTTTAGAAGAATTTTCTGGCATATTTTCATTGTATGCACGCTCTACACTTGTCACACGGGATTTAAAATAATTTTCCGATCATTTTAGGCTATTTTTCAAGATCTTTTACTCCGCGGAACGGAAAAGCGTGCGTCGGCGCTCCGAGCTCAAAACTTCTACTTGGAACGAGAGCACTCATTCCCTTTTGATTCTCTTCTTCATAGCATCCCACTACTACGAGCAATGGGAGTGGGAAAGGGACAAAAGTTGACGAATTTTCAAGCACGCATTGCTGGAACTCACGTGATCAAACGAAAAACCCAAAAAAAATTATGCAAAAATAAGATGTTTATGTTTTAAACACCTGCGCGACAATTTACCCGTTGGATTTTTCACCATTTTCCCGATTTTCACGGATAGAAACGCGGAGCTGACTGACAAAACGCACGCTTGGGCCGGGTGAAAAAAATGAGTGAGAGCGGCGCAAATGCGTTCATTCTTTGATCTCCTGCTCCTCTTCCTATTTGCTCTCTCTCGAACTCTCTCTTCAGCTACTTTTGCGAAAACCAACGACGAAATGAAAAAAAGGGGAGACAACAGAACATTTTTTTATTTTTACACATGAAAAAACAGAATTTATGCAAAAAAAATAGTGTTTATCTGCATATATATCAAATATATATAGACATATCACAAATTTCTGCACTTTTCCTTCGTAGATCTGCATTTGTTTCGCCATTTTGCCTTTTCTGCGCCCCCGCCCTTGACCAAACACATTTTCTTGCATTAAAACACCTTTTTTTGCATTTCTATTTAATCATTGCACTAAACTTCACTTCACACACCTGTGCGACATTTTACCCGTTGGATTTTTCACCATTTTCCGAATTTTCACGGAATAAAACGCGGAGCTGACTTACGCACGTACGCTTGGGCCGGGTGAAAAAATGAAAGTGAGAGCGGCGCAAATGCGTTCATTCTATGATCTTCTGCTCCTCTTCCTATTTGTCCTCTCTCACACTCAAATTTGACACAGCATTCGGTCATTTGTAGGTGAACGAAACGTAATAGGTGAGAGCAGCTCTCTTTTTGCTTTTGCAATGTGTGTGCGTGTGTGTAGTTGCTTTAGCTTATGCTCTAGACGGGTGGGGAGATGGGCTGTGCATTGATGAGATCATCAGTAAAGAAAAGGTTTATTAATTTGAAGACCTGAAGCGGGGGCTAACAGCTAATAATGCCTTGTAATATCGCACCTTCGCTGAGAGGATCTAAAACCGGCAATATTTCCATCGCGTTTCCTCTCATCTCTTATTTTTAACAGTGCAATGACTCGAAGCTGAAAAAAAGTGAAGAGCGTCTTTGCTTTTGCAAAGAAGAAGAACGAAGTAACTGTTGTACTAAGCAAAAAGGAACCGTAAAGAGAGCGCCTTGTACAATTTCGTCATGCTCCTTGTCTTCTTCCTCTGTTACTGCAAAGAGAGATCAAAAGCGGGTGGGTTAAGGGCACCTTTGTGAGATGGAGATGGAGAGACTGGTGAGAGAGTTTTACGCTCAGACTTGAGAGTGAGAGCGGTGTAGGTGCAGCGCATGGTAAAATTACTCAATTGAATTAAATTGATTAATCTCTGTTTGCAGTAGCAGAGGCCGAAGACCAGGAGTAGAGACAAGCCCAAGTAAAAGTAGCTGAAGAGAGCGTGGGTGAGAGAACAATTAGAAAGAGTAGAAGGAGAGCATAGAATGCAAGCATTTGCACCGCTCTGACTTTCATTTTTTCCACTGTGATAATGTATGTGTATGTGTATATATTTTGATGTATATGTAGATAAACATATTATTTTTGCATAAGTTCTTCGTCAAGTTCTGTCCCTTTCCCACTCCATTACTCGAGAGTAGAAGTGGGATGCAGTGAAGAAGAGAATCAAAAAGGAATGAGTGCTCTCGTTCCAAGTGAAGTTCATGATAGGGTGAGGCATTCCTATGCCCAAAATGTCTGCTCTTATTGGAAATCATTTCTTGCGTTTTGTGTGCGTAAAGTAACATACCATTTATGTAAGTCCATAAAAATATATAATATGACAAATAGTACAGTCCTTTGAGTACATATGCTGTAACAGAAGTTCAATTCTCCTTTTAATTCCTAGATCAGTGGATACGAGTGGATACGGGAACATCTTGAATTGATTTTTTCCAGATTGAAACTCGTGCGTCACTCATTTATGAGCCACCTTTTGCGAGTCTGTCCCACGAAGATCCTTCATTTAAGCAACAATTATTGCCTGTTGCCTGTCGCGTCGTTCGACAATTTATCCCTGGCGACAGTTAATTTTTAATTTAATGTACATTTCCTCGCCAGCACGGCCATGCACACACACACACCCACAGACAGCCAGAGCAGAGCAGAGCAGCCAGAGCAGAGCCTTCATTGCCTCATTCGCCTTCTTAATGCCGTTTGGTGACTGTTTTCAATTTACATGAACACGGCTCGGAAGGACACACCGGCAGGCAGGGATGAAGGACACTCTGCTCGGGTCAGCACTGCCGCTGGCGGCGTTTTACACGTGACAGGTGAGTGGAGGCGGAGGCGGGGGCGGAGCTCGCCCCCGTTTTCTCGTTGTGCCAAATGCGCCCTGGGGACACTTTTTCTGCCCAACTTTTTTCCGTAACTCTCCTAAACTTCCACTAAACATTTGCCTTCAATTTTGTTGTTGCCGTTGCCGGAGCGGACGCCTTTTTTTACACTTTTTGCCCTTCGAACTTGTTTGGCAGTTTGTTGCTGTTGCCGTTTCTGGGGGCTGGGGCTGGAGCTGTGGAGCTGTGGCTGTCTCTGCCACAGTCAATGTACTAAACATTTTTTAATGGCTTGTTTTGTGGCTCAAAGTTGTTGACTGCCTGACTGCCTGGCTGGCTGACTGGCCAGAAACCTTTTAATGAGTTTGTTTCCTTCAAGAATGCCGAGTTGTCCCATAAAGGCAGAGCCGTTTTTAGACCTGCTACTCGTAGAAAACAAAGGTATATTGTATTCATGGAACAGTAGAGAACAGTCAGTCTCCATAGCAGTGTGGAACCCCCTCCATCAGGCTGGAAACGGGGAAAGTCAGAGCTGCAGCAAACCGAAAGTATCTATAAATCTAGGGATACTCGTGAGATACTATGATGGTACTATGAGATACTACGATCGTGAATTTTCTCATTGTCAGTAAGTAGCCACTGGGACACTTATTAAAGGGTATCTTATCTTCCATTTCTGGTATTTTCATATAATATTCATTTTCTTATCAATATTTTTTTATGCCAGCTCCCCAATCAGTCATTCCTGCTGCAGGCTGTAGAGGGTTAAGGCGTGCACAGGAGCGCGCTCGAGCGGTGGCTTTCAGAGCTGCGTATTAACCCCTGAGTGGGTCTCGGCTCATTAGCTCCCATTTACAGTACGAGTATTCCGCAATTTTGTTTGCTCAATTTCATAAGCAATTGTGCACTGCATTGCCCGGGATTTCTTCTTTGTCCGCGCCTAAATGTATGCAGCCGCACACACGGCACAAGAGATGCTAATGTATGCCTCGCACACACGCACACGCACACATGCACTCGCTCCCGTCCACTCACACATTGCTGAATTTCAAATGGGCGCAAACGAAGTTGCAGCAGCACAAAAGCAAGCAAAGTTGCATCTGCTCGGCCTCCAGCTCCACCTCCAGCTCCGGATTTTTCCCTTACTTTTTACAAGGCTGTGTGTGTGCCTGTGTGTGCCTCTGAGTGTGTGAAGAAAGTTTGTGTGCCACTACGATTTTTTCTCTTTCTGAACGCATAGCAAAGGGGGACCGGTTTTTCTTGTGCCCGCTGAGAGTTCTAGGAATAAGCGGGTATATCGACAGGAGGCAGCGCTTCAGACCGCAAAATACCACCGAGCAATCCTCAAAAGAGATCCTTGGCCAGAAGATCCTGTATAAATGGTATGTGCATATTTTTTGGGTTTTTTTTCTATTTTTGGACGTTGGTGGCCCGTGTGACACCAGCAGAAGGCTGTTGCTCGCGGATCCCAGGCAAAATGCAGCCCTCCTCCCGCCCAACCGACCGAGGGGCGCTGCCGCATGACGCGCGGCATGATTATTGGTATATTTAAAGAAAAATACAGCTCCTTTATAGCCGAATTCGTTTGCAGTCTTGTAGGAAATCATAACAGAAATACGTGTACCCGATTATACGAGAGGATGCTTGTGGTTCTGGTAGACAGGACTAGTATAAACCCCCTGATTTCTGATTCACCAGTCAAGAACCAGATCCATCTGCTATCTGCGCTCTTTGTGGAAATACAAACATGAGCTTTACTGCTCTTTTAATTTTATTTCAGTATTTTTCAAGAATTTTTAAGCGAAAAAGGGTCCAAAATTAGTCGATCTTCCAAGCCGAAGGCCTTAGAAACCAGTGCTTCAGTCATAAGTATTAGTATTAGTAAGTAAGTATAATTATTATTAGTAAGTATTAGTAATTATTAGTATAAGAATTAATTTCAATTATGTCCACCTTTAGAAAATAAATAAATAATCGATCTTTTTGCAGAAAAGTCTTCGACCTTGGTTTTAATTCAGTAGATCCTACCACAAAGTGCATTCGATGATCGCAAAATCGGTGGCATTTAGAAGAAGAAACCCCAGCCTCTCCGAGGAAAATCATTCCGCCTTTGAAGAACGAACGCAAATCAGGGCCCTGCCCATGCCCCTGCCCACGCAAGCCCCGTAAGAGCCTCCTCGCCCCAGGCATTCCGAAGCCGAATCATTGTAAAAGTTTGAACTGAAGTTGAACTCCAATGAATTGCAGTTGTGCTGGCAAAGCTCCCCTGTGAGAAGGGGGGCCTTGGCTGAAATGTGTGTGAAGTTTTCGAGTGGCTGCAGGTTTGTTTGCTGTGCATCGCCTCATAAATCCATTTGGGGCAGGGCCCAGGGCTGGGCTTGGGTCAAGTGGACAAGTGGCTGATTAGCCTTTAATTTGAGTCCTTTTGTTAATTTAGATCCGGTGATCCGGCCGGGTCATTGGAGATGGACAGCCGCTGCCGCACTAAAAGCAATGGGCCTGTCCCACTTCTGGGACGAAAGTAATTATACGGTTAGGGTTTGTCCCCCCCCACCCACAAGTCCATTCAATTTGCGCCCCCCATGAGGGCGTGGCTGTTGTGTGCTAATTTCCGGTGCTCATATTTGGCAGACAGTCACGCCCACTTACACAGCAGCACCACATCCTGCCACGACGACGACGATGAGGATGGCCAGGCGAAGGGTGAAAAGCAATTCAATTGCAGTCTCCACGATGCAACAACCACAGGCCCAGACCATGAGAAACAACAACCAGTGGCTGACAGCTTTGTAAATGCCAGGCATAACATACTAAATCTATTATCCCCTCAAATTGACAAACTCGATTCTTTATTTGCCCCCAGACCCCCCACCACACTCATTGCTGCCACATTAAGGGTATTCACGCAAATGGTCCACGTGCCGCGACTGGTTTCGACTGGTTTTATTGGACGACCCTTAACAGTTAATAAATGAATGATTTTGGTTTGTATTTTGTAATAAAACTATTCAAATCGGGTAAAAATGTACACAGAAACGTTCCTCTTCAGAAACATCCATATATTTTCCCGCCTAGCCACTCATGAGTAACCCCAGTGAAAAGAGAACACCCATCAAATGCTCATTCGATGCGCGGCATTGTCCTCCCAGGGGCCTGCTTCCTGCCTGGCCGTCTGGCTGTCTGGCCGCTGCGTGTTGTCCAGTCAACCGACGTGTGTTTCTGCCCCTTTCCCCATCGCATAAGTGTTTGCAGCAATCAGTTATGACCCTTTCGAGGCAGGGCCAGCAACAATGCACGATCCATGGCCATCCTTGCATTTTGCTTGCCCACTTCCTGTGGCGATTGTCAACAGACCAGACCAGAACAGACCAGACCACCGTTGGTTGGCTGTTTCCTTTTTGCTTTTGTTGGCTACTCCCAGGACGATGACGTTGGCAGCCTCTATAAATCTGCACAAATTGGCAACACTGTGGCTGCATTAAAAAATATTTTATAAAAGAGTAAAGCAAAAGTAAATAAATACAGCGAGAAAAGCGAAAAAACGAAGGCCGTGTCCGTGTCCGCCGAGTCCCAGTCCGCGTCCGAGCACATGTTGCCGGTCAGTTCTTTATGGGTTTTCCCCCGAAACATCTGTTGGTTTATTTATGCTGGCAACGTTTATAAATCGCTTGCCCAAAAAAGCCACCGACAAGAGGAAGCTCCGAGCACAGGCACAAAGCAAATCTGTGACTGGCCAGGCGACACATCCTTGCCTTGCCCCCAAAAGGTAGCTGCGAACAACGTGGCGTATGCTCGATGTCCTCAATTGAGTTGTCATGCCTGGCTGGTTCCCCGCTGTGTCCTGTGGCCCTGTGGCCCTCTATGCTGACCACACAACTTCATAAATCAGTCGACAAAACCGCATCGAACGTTGGCGTTTTGATGACCTTATTACTTGTCATCCAGCAGTCGCAATTCCAGGAGCTAAGCAATGGTAAATATTTAAACGATGCACCGTGGTGCACAAATGGTGTTTTTGGGGAAGAAATTTCGGGGTAATTCCTAGATTAATTGGAATTTATCAATTGGAATAATCTAGTATTTATCGATGAAACTTTGGTATCACTAGATGAATGTATCGATGTGTGCAACTATCGATTAGAACGTAAGATTGGATGGAAAACACCATGAAGACATTACACGTAGAATCTATTTTCTATCCTGAATAATTTTCAGAAAAACATGCTCCGATGCCATTTCATTGAAACTTTCTGAAGGAATTTAGCCTTCAACAATATTTACTATAGTTTGGGCAGTAGTTCTGTCAAGATTTATATGATTTAATACCATTGAAAGTATAGAGCACATTTCAGTAGAGCTTTTAAAATCTTAAATACCTTTTGCTTTATGAATTTTTACTTTTAAGAACGTCCCTAAACGAACCTCCCTGATGTCCCTGTCATAGTCAAGTAAAGAAATCCATATCTAACCAGATCTATCAGGCACGCGCTTCTCCCTCTAATCTAAAAGACGAAAAAACCATCCAAAAAGATACAATTTTAAGTTCTTATTGTAACTCCCTGCCTTTCAGATATATTAAGACCTTTCACTGCAGCACGAAATACCCCTTGAACCACTGTGCCTCTCTGCCACCCAGGTGCAGTGGCTGGCTGGCTGGTCCTTGATTTGGTTTGCTTCGAGCGGAAGCAGTGGAGCGGAGCTCACCTGGTTGCGTTTGGCTCCAGAATCGAATCACGCGCCTTCCGCATCGCAAATATTTGCCCACTGGCGATATTTCATTTGCCTGGCCCCGACTCCGAGGCGGACAACTCATAAATCTTTGCGGGGACCACCCAATCGATGGGCAAACGAATGTAATCGGGGGAAAGTTTCTCTTTTTCATTGGGGGGCACGGGCACACGGGCCCTCTAGGTAACCATTGAAGCAATCGTTAGACTGACAAACAGACATCAACATCGCATCGAGCGTGGCCAGTAGCCAGTAGCCAGTAGTGGAAGGAGGAGAAAGGAGGGAAAGCGGAAGTGAATGGAAATCAATATTTTCATCAGAATGAAAAATGACCTGGACAGGGGGGCTGCATAAACCACTCGAAGACGCCTTAAGCCAAGGGGCCACGCTCCCTCGCTTACGGGGCACTACCTCTGAGGGGCCCGGCTTATGTTTATTGTAATCCAGTGATTAGCGAAAATAACTCGAGAAGCTCCGTGAATATGCAAACGTCGCATAATTGATTAAACACGCCAAACGAACGACTTAATCAAGGGAGCGTGCAACGTGGCGTATACGCAATGTGAGCACAACATTTTTACGAGCATCTTCGAGGGGATGCCAATGAAGCCTGAGATGATGTGATGAGCAGGGGCGTCGGATACACAACAGCAAAAAAAAACACAAAGACACCAATCAGCAGACAAAAACAATGAAGGCCATGAAATCGGGAGGCGGGCAAAGCCAGAGACCTTAATAGAGGCGGAAGCTAAGCTCCGCAGGAAGGTACATGGATTCGGGGAGGAGGTTTGTGGCTACCAGGTTCCAGTCGATGCTTACTTCTAGGACTACTGATTCGAGTGGGCTTGCAGGACCATCCTATTGGACCCTATTCTGGCTATCCATCTATCTTTTAGTGTATCCGAGATTTGTCATATCGACTGTATCCGCTTCTGTATTGTCTTGAGCACACACTTTGGTTGCTCTTGCTTTGTTGTTGCGGCGGGTGTTGCGACTCGTATTGTTCTTCTTGTGTGTGGCACACTCTGCTACGTGACACTGACATGGATTTTCAAGTTGTTTGTCGTTGCCTGCCTGCGGATGTCCTTAGGGGCAGGCACCCCGCACACACCTTCCCCCCTGCCGTTCGTTCATTTGGCGTGTTCGTGCCCCAAGACCTACTTGCACTTTGTCAATTCGCAAATCTTTTTAGACGCCATTCTTTAGCCGCCGTCTCCCGTGCCATCATCAAAGGCCGAGCACACACAAAGTTTGCAGAACTAAACTCGAACAAATGCTGGATCCGCCACCCAGAGGGGCTTCAGGCTGTGGCAGTGGCAGTGGCAGTGCTTCCATTCCAACCAGTTAACAATTGTGCGAGTTAACTTTGATGAATTCAATTATTCGAGCACAACATACTACCCGTCTCTGTCGGGCATATGGCTGTCTCCCTCACCGCGCACGTGTCCCCTCGATGTGGAAGGCCCACACGTCTCGCTCCTCCAGAGACGTCTCAATCTGTAAAGTGGATTTATTTCGGCGAAATCGAAAGTTGATTTCCCCCCCCCCCCTCCCCACCCCACACCCCACCCTTCGCCCTTTACTAGGTCTCCTGTGTTACGGGGAAACATTAAAGGATTTATCAATTTGCGCAATGGAACTTTCGGAAGTCAAACAGGTTCCAGATTTCTGTTGTTCAGATTCGCAGCCCCCAGTGATTGATTAAATTGTTTCTTGGCTTTGGTGGTCCTCCAGGCATTCGGCTGGAGGGAGTGGAAAAGTTTGACAGCCAAGACCTCAAAGGGTTTCCAAATCAATTAGACAATAACCAAATCTATCAGTATCTGTATCCATATCAGTATCTGTATTACTCGGATTGAAGCGTTTTAACTTTAACCCGTTCCCAAGCTCTAAAGCCCCTTAAAAGCCCCCTAATTCCGCCCGCTCCATTTCACCAAGGACTCAGGACTCGTCAAGCCCCCAGTAACCGAAATGGCCATAAACAAGCGCAATGCGAAATGCAAATTGCTTTCTGTGGTTGGGGAAAACAGAACGGCAGTCGAGGACCGGTCTCCATGGCCCAGACTGTGGCAGTTCTCTGGTCAACATATTACGCTTTATTAACAACGAAATTCGTAAAATTCGTAAATGAAAATGCTGCTCGGCTTACGATTATGATCGGGGGGGAGGACAGGACAGCATTCAAGCCGTTCAAATGAGGAAAGAAATGCAAATGGCAGAATGGCAGAACAACAGAATGGCTGAATGCAATTGCAAATTGGTGGCAAACAATGCAAATATTAAAAGCCAAATCAGAAATCAGAAAAGAAAAACCCCTGAATTGCAATTAAACGATTGCCTCGTACACTCGTATATGGAAATGGAAATGGAAATGCAAATGCAAATGCATTGCATAATGCTCAATTGCCGGAATCCGCGGATCCGTGGATCCATGAGGAATGAAATTACAAAATGTAACCATCAACAGCAACAGAAACAGATCCAGCAACAGCAACAGCAACAATGGCAGTGGCAGTGGCAGTGGCAGTGGCCGTAACAATAAAAACTGCCAAACCACTCGGCCAGGCCATAACAACAACTATTAAATTAATGTTGAAAACTGAAATCAATTTATTTGTAGAAAATCATGACGCATGAGGGAGCAGGCCTGGGTCCCTGGTCCTCGCCGCACATTATTTAATGAATAAATCACACTGGGCCCCCGATGGCCCTGTAGCGGCCAAAATAACCAAATAACCACGACAAATAACCAAAATCACACAAATTTCAATTGCAGCCACACAACCCACAAAAAAACTGACCAACCAGACCATCAAGATCAAGTTTTGAGCTGTTCCTCAAATCGCATGCCCATTCAATTCGATTCAAGTGCAGTCTGGCCCAATTCTGGAGTGGCAATTCGATTTGTATCACTTTTTTTGCTAGCATATTTAATCGAGCGACGAGTATTCAACTAGAGCTGTGGCAGAGTTATCGGTTTAATTGGTGGAAAAGCATTGGAAACGTCTATATACGAGTCCTGTGCCTGTCCTGATATTGATCTCTTGATTTGTTTACTCTGCGGCTACAGTGGGCTTCTATAGCTTCATAGCTTTCGAAGGCCAGGTGTTCAAACAGAGCATCAATTGGAGTCCCAGGCGAATGGGAGGATCTACGAAAAGGTGGCCTGCTTGATGGTTCCATTAATGCTTATCGTGGATTGATAGATGTATGTATGCCTATCCATCTGCCTATACAATCTCAAAACGTTTTCCTATTGCCATTATTTTGCTTTTATAAACGTGTTAGCTTCAAGAAACGCTCCTTTGAATGAATAAGGATAATGTTTTTCGCTGTGGAGCGAATTAAAACTTTTAAAGAGACCGAAAAAACGCCACTTTTACTTTTTAAAGTACTTTTATTTTTAGTAATTAATTTCTTTGGAATATTATAGGTATTCTTTATATTCCAAAGACTGCATGATCTACAACACAGTCCAAAAACCAAGGTATCATACCTAACATTACGGAACGAATCCATATATGTAAAGGACACCTTATCCCCCTGAACTATTTAAACAAGATTAACACTATATTTAAAATCCCCTAAACCTTAAACAAAATTTAAAATTAAGTTTTTCCTCAAATCTCCTGTATTTATGATATTGACGCAGAAAGTCCACGGATGTTTTTGTCCTTTTTAAGATTTTATTTTACTTTATTCTTCTCCAACCTCTCCGTCTTATCGATACCGCAAAAGTGTTCCATTGAACCCGCTCCGATTATTAACAGATCATTTTAAATTAGTTAAATACATAGAGAAAAGATAGACCTTAGAATACCTTCTGAATATGAATATAAATAATATAAATTGAACAATAAAAAAATTGCAAAAATCGTACAAATCAAGTAACTTAAGAGAGAATATTTGAATCCTGTTCGATCCTGTAGGGACATTGAATTTGAAATTAAATATGCCATGTTTTGTAAATATGCAATGTTATTAGTTGTAATTAATGTATTGTACATACCCGTAGAAGAAACTTCAAAAATTGCACAAGTCCTGACTTCCAGCCGTTTTGCTTCCAAGGCCTCACGCATTTGCAATCTTCACTGAAAAGCGTCTATCTTTTAGCTGAAATAAAGTATTGTATTGCTTTAAATAAAGGCAAGTAGGAGTCAATCAAATCAGTCAGACGCCATCCAGTCTAGGACGGGCAGCGGGTCCCAGGAGCCTTCTAGTTGGCCAATTAAATTCAAATACATAATTGATAAGCGGGTAGGCTAATTTAACGGCCCGACGCACAGCAGGAACAACAATCACAAGAATAATGACAGGAATAACAATATGCACGGAGGTTCGAATTAATGACAAGTAACAGGATAACCATTTCAGCACGAACCCAAACACAGCAGGAGCAGGAGCAGGAACAGGGAATATCAATTCCTTTGGCCAGGGCTCAAGCCGAAGCTTCGATGTGTCCCAGTCCCACGGACATTTATAGTTTATTTGATTTGAATTCTGTTGACAGAACGCCAATGTCCTGCTCATAAAATGTAAATATTGTGCATAGATGTACAACTATTTTGTGCACGCGTGTCCGAGTGTCCTGCCATTTTGTTGGGCAAAAAGTTTTGGCCTGCAAATGCGTCCGGTGCAGTTCGGTTTGTGTTTGGTTTATAAATAAGTTGAATAATTTTGGGAAATTTATTTGATTACCCAATTTATAATTGAGGCTTATCCTTCGGGGAGGATCACGTGCCGGCCAGACATGATTTTCATATCACAATTTGGGCTTTCGGCTCTTGATTTGTGTTTGCCATGCGTAATTGCGCACCGGAAGTGCAGAGTGGCCATTAATGATGCTGGCCGTGCATTTTGATTTTGTTTAGATGTTTAGTCTGTGGACTGTGGGCTTTGGACTGTGGACTGTGGGCTCTGGACGTGGACTGTGGACTGTGGGCGGTTTGTTGCGCTCTGGCTCCCCCTGCACAGCCATTGGCGGTACCATCGAAGCTTTCGCGGCAAAAGCTCAGCGACTAAACTTTATTCAGCCGCTTTTGCCGCCTAAGCTCATTTGTAGCGAGTGAGCTTATCATTTCCTTTGCTCCTCAGTCAACCCCCTACGACCCTTGTAATGTCCTTGCCGGGCCGTGCCGAAACCTGTATAATATGGTCATTGACAAATTTCCATGCCAGTACGCATGCACTGTAGAGCGTAGAGTCCCCACGCGCAGGTTTTGAGGCTTTTGCGGGAGCTTTTGCCGTAACATGTGGCCGCCTGTCAGATGTTCAGCGAAGGACGAGGACGAGAGGGCTTTTGCGTGGGCTTAGGCAGAACTAGTAGCTATGCAAAAAATAACAAATACCATATTCTAAATACCGTATTCTCAACAAAGGAAGAATGCGTTAGGATATTCCTTTTCGGATTTTTTTATTTATAAAAAAGGAATCTGGTAAAATATAGCCGATTGATCAAACTCCATAGAAGAGTATTCGTTAATTTCATTAGACCAAAAATAAAGTCCGACTGCAAGGGATCTAAGACAAATACCTTGCCCAAACTTTCTCCTCCAAAGTCTCCACTCGCCAAAAGTTCTGCTCCCGCCACAGAGCCCCGACCACCCGCTGGCCGAGCACCCAAAATCGATGCCCAACCGGTTCGCTCTCTCTCTCTCTGTCTGTCTCTCCGGCTTGGCTGGTGGCCCGATGGCCAGCAGCTTTTTCCTCGCTGTTCCTTGAACGTGTGGGCCAAAACGCGAATGAACATCGACCGTGGAAGTTGGCTGCAGCAGTACAAAGCGCTAGGCTGAAGGTGAATGAGAACAGGAAAATTCTACAGGGGAAACGCTTACAAAATCCGACCGATAATTCGAAATAAATGATGAAATAATCAAGTCAAATCTATGGAATAATTGGTAAAAAGCTAACAAAAACCCTGACAAGTGATTCTCGACGGTTATGTAAAAGGAAATTCCATCGAAAGCCCCGAAAAGTGTCTGTGCGCGTGTGTGTGTGTGCGTGGCTGTGTGCCTGTGTGTGTGTGTTTGCACGCGCTGACGAAAAAGGAGAACATTTTTTGTGTATCAGAATTTTTCGGTGCCACCAGCAAACGGACGAGACACAAAATAATGTAGGAGCCGTCTAAAGGAGATTCTAATTGAAAAATCCAATGTGCAATGCAAAAACTTAGGAGAAATAGAGAAATACAGAATGGGGCATCATTGAAAGTGAAAACGCATGTGAGCCACTGGCTGGGTTATTGATTTTTCCACATGATTTCTGTGGCAGTGTGGTCTGAGTTCAAAAAGAGATGACACTAAATACAAAAAGTAATCGCTTTTAGTGGAAAGCGTTTTCGAGTATAATATAAATACAAATTATTAAATAAACTAAGGAAACGAAAGGAAGGAAAGGAAAAGAAAAGGAAGAGCGTTCTTTATCCATTTCAAGTGTGTGTGTGTGTGTGTGTGACTGTGCGAGAGAAAAGGAAAAGAGGAAAGCTCAGGCGTTACGGCTCTAAGAAAATCTCTATCCTGAATTTGCTTTCAACGTCGTCTTTGAAGGAAAAGCGTATTTGCCAACTTAACCTCTCTCTCTCTCGCTCTCTCTTTACCCCTACATGCACACGCACCCACACACATAACCTTTTGAGCAAAGAGACAAAATACACACCCGCCCACACACACACACACACACGCATACGAGATTCGCTCTATCAATATTTACGCATACCATTGTATTTTGATATTACGTATTCGCTCCGTTACTCTCCCGCACTCGTACTTACTTTGTCTCTCTTTTCTCTCTCTCTCTCTCTCTCTCTATTTCTCCCTTATCTCGCTCTCGCTCACTGTTCGGTCGGTGTTCGGTGCTCTCGCAATGTTTGGTGCAAAATACACGAAATTCTCATAAATTAACAAAATAAACTCGCAACAAATTCAATGCAAATCGTGATAAATACAAATCAGACTTATACAAAATTCATGTGAGACTAGCGAGCCGCGGCCTCTAGCCAAAGCTAGCCACGTACCAAGGAGCAGCAGCAGAACACACTCACACACACACACCGAAGGACCCGCATCATCATCTCTCCTGCCCAGTCGTCGCCACTGCTGCCGCCCTTGCCCCGGAGTCACACTTCGTTAGACGCTGCTCAAAACCCATCATCTAACCAGTAAAACTGACTATAAACAGGCACATTAAGTCCAAGGAGAAGCCAAGGGACGTCCAGACTCTGATTGGGGAGAGGCATCATCGGAAAGAGCGGCAACATTGTCTGACTAGGAGGTAGGTCAAATAGCTTTATGTTTTGGAAAGGATTGGGTAAGAGCCAATAAAGAGTGGGCTGCTATGTGGCTACTGCAGGTCTAAGGAATGGTAGAATGCAACTCACAAGAGAGTAAGGACTGCAATTACATATATCCCTAGGGGCAATTCCTGTTTAACATGAAGTTAGACCAAGAAAATGTACATTCATGATGGATTTATTGTATTATCTTGAATTTGATTAGGCTTTGTGGAAGATTAGCCTAGGATTTGTATGAAAAAAACAAGGCTAGATATTAGTGGTTAATATAATAGTAAGACCACATTCCGCATAAATTCGAATGAATAAGTTTCCTTCTTGTACTTGGCTTTGGGAATTTTCCATTGAAGATTCATTCCCCTGCCAGGCCAGACCCAAACACCACCTCTCAGATCCTCTGCCCACATTTAAGCCCGCACAAGATACTCGTATCTTATTCATTATGTTCCTCTTATCTCTGTCTAATGCCAGCTAAACTTGATTAAGCATCTCTTTGGCTAATTAGCTTTGACAGACAGACAGAGGAGAGATATGTAGATGGAGGAGGGACCATGAGGGATACAAATGCTCCAGCGAAGTATGGAAACCGCACATAATAGCCAATAATCAAGTTGGGCCCCCAGACACAGTGGGAGACGTACCAGTCTTTTGACCCTTTGCATAGATATTCCCCCGTGAGTGCAAGGAGTACTGTTTTTGATATTCTTGGAATATGATTGCAAGGCGCGTGTTTTTGGTCAATCAATGGAAAGGCGATTGTTCAATGAAAGCGAAAAGCATAATGATGCGGAAAATTGGTTTTTCTCCTCGGGCATTCTTCATGTCTCAGCCACAGTCTTCTCCTTCGTCTCCGTCTCCGTCTCGTTGCCATTTTCCCCTATTTTTTGTGCAGAGTTTTTATTTTGTTGCCTTCTCTGGGTTATGTGCGCAGTAGAGGGCGAAGAGAGACAGAGAAAGCGGCAGAGAGAGAGCTCTCTCTACGCGCTCTGGCTCGCCAAAAAAGTTTAACCGATTCCTGCTCCGAAGCTCGTCCAAACGACTGCGAGGGGAGCTTGGGCCGTGGGCCTCCTTCCGTTTGATTCTGGTTCATTTTGGCCTTTGGTGCGTGTGTTCCACAGATGTTACCCGTAGATCTGAATCCTTTTTCCATGTCGGTGGGGGGGTCGTCCCTGTTTTTGTTTATCCATTGCAGGTAATGGCTGGCCTGTCAGTGCTCTCTAATTTGTTTTGACAGCTTGATTGTCAGCTCTTGGCATTTACGTATGTCCTGTACGTATCTCTCTCTTTCCGTGTTCTGACCTGATGGGCTTTTGGCCTCGTTTATCGACTGAATGTTTGATGATGCAAAAATTATCTTATCGTTAAGCGAATTTGTCCCTAATCTACTCGTAAATGAGCAGCCAATTGTTGATATTTCCTTTTTTCACTGCCACAACCCTACCTGCCTCCCCCCCACACATCTATCATGTGTCTGTTGCACCCACTATCGGTGGAGCAGACAGCTATTCTATTTATAGACCGCCGCGAAAGGTCAAAGCGCAGAAATTATTATGCATAGTAATAGAAAAAAATCTATATAATAATTGGCAGGGATAAAGACATATAATCTGGCTATACAAGTTGGATGCAATGAAAGTTACGATTGGTTAACATTTTCTGGACTGACTCTGCGGAAAGAATTAGCAAAAAATATGCCCTTAATGGCTTCTTTACCTCCTGGAATCGTCAAATTTGGATAGAAATTTATAAAAAATGTATAACCAATCGATTTAAAACCGCATTGAACCCCTTGATTGAACTATGGCTTGAGATGGAGCTCCTCTGCAGGCAAATCCTCGTCTCCTACCTCTGGGAACATCCCCAAGTCCCCATCATCTTTAAGATATGTACTACATACTCGTATGTAAAAGAATTCCCTATTCCTACTGCACATTTAATGGTTGGCTTTGATGACCCAATTTCGAACTGGGAAATGTTTGCCCATCAGTTTTGTGCTCAGCAATGAACTCAGTGAACATTTAAGCTCTTTACAGGTCCTCATAACGAGGACTTACAATGCCATCAAAGAGCGAGAGGCAGCTGTTGGGGCCCCAAAAGAGCCTCTCGTACGAGCCTGGCGCTTGGACTGCGTAGTTTTCCGCTTGGGCCCCAGACAAATTGGCACCAAAAAATAATACATACTCATATACTATGCACCTATTTGACCTGTGGGCAGCGAGTGGAACGAGAACTGGCAGACTGACAGAATTTGTTGCCTGTTCCGCAGAGCTGGTTCCGAGATGGTGGAGACGCTTCTGGCCCTTATTAACCTGCCACTTCCGTCGGGTAAATGTGGGTTTATGGCAGGACCTTCTTTAGCTTGAGATTTTTGGTGCACCGGCTTTCACTTTTCAGGGTTTTCCAAGAACAAAACGCCATTCAGTGAATCTAAAGTCCATTTCTTGGGGCGATGTTCCGACACCGTGCCACCTTCTAGTCTCCCAGCTTTCATTCCATCCTCTTGTTTGATTTCCTTCTGGCCACAAAGTGATTTCCAGTTTTTAAGCTGCTTTTAAATGTATTGATTTGTGGAAAAGCGAACAGCTTGAAGGCGTGGTCAGGATCTCTGTCGAGCAGCCTGCTTGGGGCCCCCTTCAGACAACATTTTCATAAATTATATAAGAAGCGCAAACAACATAATTTCGCATATTTTCTATGCAAATTGCGTTTAGTCGCGCCCATTTGGGCGCCTTCGAGGGCAGTTCTTGTTAAATAAACACAACTTTTCGACCCGTGGTTGAATTTTAAGCATATTTATGGGGTCGGATGAGCAAAGATGTCCTCGGGCCTTTCCATTTAAGCAGCTCTCTCGGAGTTCTTCCCCTCTCGTATAGTACGTGCAGCTGTCGGTGTGTGTGGGACGGTCGAGCTGCCAGGACTTTAGCAAGGGTATACTCGTATATGTGTGTCCTTTGACGTCATTTGCCAAGTAAACAATGGTCGGGCAACGGCAGCAGGCAGCAGCTCACGCGGTTGCCAGCAATTTGAAGTCACTTTGCTCCTAAATTGCTCTTATCCCAGTTTGTTGTTGGTTGTTGGCTTCCCCTTTTATTCTCCTAGTGGGGGGCTAAGTGGGTGGCCATTATAATCTATCTTGTGCGCAGGAAGCTGCTTTTCCTAGAAAATAAAATATGTAGGTGCAGTGGTCGCAGCAGCCTCTAACAGTGCCTATTATAATTCATCTCGAGTGCTTGTGATTTTTATAAAATACTGCAGCGTCTTTTGATGGAAAAAGTGCAGCATCGGTTCTAGCTACGGGTTCTAGCTAATACGTAGTAGTAGGAGTTGGACCACCCGCTGCAGAAACGTTTCTACTTTTCCTACTATACTTTTCCATATTATCGGCAACGTCTTAGCCACTCGAAAAACGCGCTATCGGAGCCCTTCTTTAATTAGTTTAAGTTCTAATTATTTTTGACAGACAGCAACTCTCTATTTGATGTATTATTTGTCTTAAGTTTAACCTTTGATGGATCTAAACCTTATCCAGTTCCTTGAAACATAGTTTAGCGTATTGATAATCATATTATATCGTTAGTTAGTTAGTGAGTTTAAATATTGATGCATGTACTAGCGGAAGCCTTCAGATAAACCCTAGAGTGATAATAAAACACAGATAGTTCAAATTTCTATATGATTTTATCTGAATGGGTCATTTCGGATAGCAAGTGAACGTGATAAATGAGTCCAGATGTCTTCCAAGAGCTACATTAGTAGCTAGAAGAATGGTCAAACAACCGATGATTGCGGCGTTTCCTTTAATCACGCAAGGGGATGTACTCGTCTAATCGTAACTTCGACTGATTTGACCTTTACGTGCATGTCGCCGCAGTACTGTTGAATCAACCGGCACGCATTGAACTGACCTTCTTTTTCGTTTGACTGTCTCCTGAAATATGTACTCGAACTTAGTTGTAGAATGAAAAAGAAGTGATGACTTTCGTTGGTTTGGGTATCCTTATATCGAACTGACAGCCCCCTTCTCCACGACAGACCATCAATGAGTATTGAAGTGCATCATATGACCGATGAGTCTCGTGCACACCTGGCAATTGTCCACCATCCTAAGGCCCTAGAACAGTATCCCGTGATTCCACATTCTCGCCCACAATTACCAGTGCCACTGTCCTCCAGCGGGTCTTTTGTCTGCTCTGACAATGATTTTGCCTTGCATCCAATATTCATAATGCTCATGCAGAAGATTCTGCAAATGTTCTATCATTTCACATTTAGTCGCAGTAAAAATTGCACATCTTTTATCTAGTTCAATTGCCGAATCACCAACAAAACAGATCTGAAGGAACTTATGATCTTCGTTCGTCCGCTCGATGGTGAATTTGCCCTTGAATCTGAATGTTTGAAGGCAATTACCTTATAACTTCGATTGTAGCCTGTAGCCTGGCTGATCAACAAGTTCGGCTTCAAATGCTTTGATTGGATTGTATTTCCATAGAGAAACGAATGGAATGGCTCTGGAGGATGAGTCAAAACAGGCAAAGGGTTTCCGATTGGCATACGACAGATCTTTGTAAGCGATTTCGGAATTGTATTCGAAAGCATTCAAGTCTTCATTTACGACTGGTCTGCTGTGCAAGATGGGCACGTCTCCTTTTATATTCCTCCTACGTTCGATTACAATGGAAATTCGGACTATTTATTGCATGACGTGCACGTCGTCCAAGGTTTGATCGTCTAATAGCAGGCATTAATCAAGCAAATAACTCAATCGATTGTCTCTCGAGAGTGGAATTGATCCGCGACTATGGCAATTGCCCCTTCGCCCACTATTATACGGCTGAGATTTGTTTCCATAAAAGAAACAAATAAAATTCCCAAAATTTTCCAAATCTGCCCAGCCGTTCTTAAGTGATGTAATTCTATACATTTTTCTCTCTTCAGTTATGTATATATATAGATAGATTTAATATCCGTCGCTTATTTATACTACGCGTAACTTTTCTCCAGCTCGAAGGCCCAGTGTAACTTCTCCATTCCATCACTGCCATACGTACATATATCTTCTATCATATCGATCCTAATCCTGAACCCTAGCTATTCGAATATCTTTTTCCTTTACGTACATTCATAATTCTTCATTTTATGAAGAAAAAACCATTCTAAAAGCTCAAAGTTCGGGCTTGCATACATTTTTAATGGGGTTCATCAAACCCCCGAGGCCCAGGACGGGTGTCATTCAACTTGCGAGTACGAGGGGTCACCAAAAGTTTCAATTTCGCGCAGCCAGAGCGGCGACAGCTTACTGTCAATCAAGAAAATATGGGTATATTTTTTAATAAGTAGAAACACAAATTCCCGAGGGTCCGAGGCTGAGCTCCCTAACAATGGCAGTTCAGGGTCAAAGGACGTCAGACAACAATAGCAAAGGACCCGACTCAAGCAGATTCGCTTTATCCATAAGTAGGCTCAAATTGTTAAAGTAAATGAAAGGCCAAAAGGAGCAAAGAACCAAGGAATAAAATGTGAAAAAATTCAAAACGAAGGACTACAAAGCAGATTAATATTAATGAATTCAATTAGAAAAGAAGGCGGCAAAATTAGAAAGGAACAAGGAAAAGAAAAGTGAATAAGGACCCCCGCGAGTGTAAGCTTTTTATGTGGGTGTATATATATGTATATACATTTATCGTTGTGTGTGACAGAGTGCGTGCCCTTGGCATGCTGAGGATAAGCACTTTGGCTGGGTGCCCCACCCCACCCCACCGCACCGCACCGCACCGCGTAGACGCCGTCAGCGCATTTCTAGTGTTTCAAGGACACCGCCAGTGTAGGAAAAGTTTTTAATGACTTTTGTGGGATTTCTTTATCGTTCCCGGCTATTTTTAAAACGGATGCTCGTACAATATGGAAATTGACCGCACATTAAACAACAAATTGTTAAAGTGGGAAGAATTTAAATGAAAATAATCTAAAAATACGAACCTGACAATATAGGCTCCTTAAGTAAGGGTAATTATATAATTAGCAGCAGGAGCGAAGAGTCTAAGTGTTGTTTGAGGCATCTCTTAAGCAAAACATATATGTATTTACCAGTTAGATTATTGTAGGTATTATATTGTCTTGTTTGTGGTATTTCCAGCAACATCACAACACAACAAAATGCCGCCAAATGCAAAATCGGAAGCGGACGCCAAGCCGGACGCCGAGCCAGCGCCCGAAACGGCAACAGAACTAGATTCCGTGGACCAGAAGCTGGAAGAAACACATCACTCCAGGTTCCGCGAACTGGAGAAGCAGGAACAGGAGTCGGCCGCCGACGAGGCAGCGGCAGCGGCCGCCGAAAGTCAACGAATCGCACAGGTGGAGACAACAACAAGGAGCGCAACCACAGAGGCTCAGGGTGAGTACTATAGAAGCTAAAGGATTCAGAGATATATATGGACTGTGTTTTGGGGTTGCAGAATCAACTACCACCTCCTTGCCGGTCATCAAAAAGATTGAGCATGCCGGCGAAGTGGTCACCGAGGCGATTGCGGAGCGCACGGGCCTGCCGACATGGGGCGTGGTGGCCATCATAATACTCGTATTCCTGGTCGTCTTTGGTATTATATTCTTCTGTGTGCGGAGGTTCCTGAAGAAGCGAAGAACCAAAGATGGTAAGGGTAAGAAGGGTGTCGATATGAAATCGGTACAGTTGTTGGGATCGGCCTACAAGGAGAAAGTAAGTATCTGAGCCGCCATCAAATATTAGTAGTTATTGGGTTCTGGTATGCCATAGGTTCAGCCTGATATGGAGGAACTCGCCGAAAATGCCGAAGAGGACGAGGAGGACAAGCAGAGCGAACAGAAGCTGGGGCGTCTCAACTTCAAGGTGGGTCCCACCGATCATTCCCCCAGAGCACACCACTCTTAACTAATCCCAAAGAATACAAAACTAACCAAAGCCAAGCTCAGATAGGTGTAAGATGTGTGCACAGGGAAACACACACACAAAGAACAAGGACCACTACTCACTCTTATAACTCTTGCTTCCCACAAGTATACCCTTCTGTTTCAATCACACTCGAACTCACCCACTGAACAGCATTAGATTAGACCAAAATTAGTTAGTTGTTGGCACCGACTAGATGTATTTCCGATCAGAGCGGGATATATCTCTCGGTGCGAACAAGCCCAAATCTGAAACTGAAACTGCACATACTCGTATGAAATATGTAAACACGAAATGCCAATATTTTGAACTAACATAATCTCGTTCTTCCTCTCTCAAAATCCGAATATCCCCTGTTGTGGCCCCCTTTCTTCGATTTTGTATCTTGCAGCTGGAATACGACTTCAATTCGAATAGCTTGGCCGTTACGGTCATACAGGCCGAAGAGCTGCCCGCCCTGGACATGGGCGGCACTTCGGATCCCTACGTCAAGGTCTACCTGCTGCCGGACAAGAAGAAGAAGTTCGAGACCAAAGTGCATCGCAAAACGCTGAGTCCGGTCTTCAACGAGACGTTCACCTTTAAGGTAAGGGGAGAACACCCATTCTTGGCTATGATGTTTAATGGTTGATTCCAGAGTTTACCCTACGCCGATGCCATGAACAAAACGCTCGTGTTTGCCATTTTCGACTTCGATCGCTTCTCCAAGCACGACCAGATCGGCGAGGTGAAGGTCCCCCTCTGCACGATCGATCTGGCGCAGACCATCGAGGAGTGGCGCGACCTCATCAGCGTTGAGGGTGAAGGCGGACAGGTATGTAGAGCTGGGCCCGCCCCAGGTCCGGGCAGTCGAGGTCGAGGGGCTCGTACATCTGTCCGGAATATCTGTAACTCTCTCTCTCTCTGTCTATGTGTAACACTCGGTGTGCCTCTAAGTTTTTTTTTGTTGTCCAACCAAAGAACGATGTTATCTGTTATCTGTTATCCGTTATCTGTGTCTTATGATTTATTGGGTCTGTTATTTGTTTCTCTAAGTTGTGCAAGTCCTCTCCAAACCGACGACTGAGCAAGCAGTGCAGTCGTGTGATATTTAAGACGATTGTGTTTTGTGTGTATACGTATTTGCATTGCAATTTCAATCGGAAGTCGATAAATCGATAAATGAAAAGCATTTGTGATAGCCACTCGCTCCCAGACGATCCAAGTACTTCCAACCCGACCCGCCCTCGTTAAAGTACATGGAACAAAAACAATTACAAAGAAAACTCTCCAGAACAGAAACAATATCAACAAAACAATGAAAACTGAGCAAAAGTTGATCGAATCTCCTATGAAACTCCCATGAAAAACACACCCAGTTCAAAATGCAAATATAAAAACATGAAACATTGAAACATGAATAAAAAACGAATAATATAACGATGCAACAACAAAAAATCCACAGAAAACAGACGGGGAGAATCCAATTCGGAAATCAGAACTGAATTTGCTCCTCCCCTCACCACCCCCCCCCCCCACTCTCTGACAGCATTATGATTTCCCTCTCTACTCTGTACTCTACTCTGTACTCTACTCTGTACTCTACCTTTTTACGTCAACACAACTACAGCAAAAAATAAAACTCTAAATTTCTCTTTCTCCAATCCCCCCTCCAAAACAAAACAAAAAAACAAAAAACTGTTTTCGAAACATATAATCTCTTGTTTTCTTGAACTTTTGTAGAAGGTAAATACGAAACATACAATAATTACAAATCTAACAACAAACCAAAGAGAACTCTGTTACACTTTTGCATACTTATCATTTGTACCCTCTAACCTCTAACCTCTAACCCTCTAACCTCTGTATAACCTGCTCTCTGTCTCTCTGAACTGTCGCTCTTGTACATGAAATCTGTCTATAATAATCATTGTATCGAAGCAAACTAATAATACTACTGCATATCTTCCAAACTTCTTTGTCTGATCAACCTAATCAATCACTTTGGTCTTGAGCGATTGTTCTCCTACTCTCTCTCTCTCTCTCTCTCTATCTCTCTCTATATATATACATACAATACATACTTATATATCCTGATATATTGTTATGTCTGCATTCTTTCTCGCATCATTAATATTGTAGTTGAATTTTTGTATTGATATAAGCAATTTTGTCTATGTTTGAGCTGTCTTGTTTGCAACGAAATACTAACGAATAGAAAGGCATTTTCTGATAAATGTTTTCACCTTTCCATATATGCAAATAATCACACTGCAATATTATTTTGCTGAGAAAATCTGTGGCATAAGAAAAACAACGCAAAAATCAGCGTGGATTCTTTCCACCAAAAACCCCCTCAAACTTCCTTCATTGCCCTTTGTCGGGGCCCATGGCCACGCTGAAACTATCTGAAAAAGTATCTCCGAAACACTAATCACACACTAATTTTTGTTTGCACTTTGATTGGAACAATTTAACGCCGAAAATACTGGAAACTTTTGCATATCTTTCTTAAAGTAGTACCAACTATTGCACCCCCCGTTCTTTGCATACAGTCCGTCAAACTTTTATTACATAGATACATACACACACTCAGACACCCTCTATTTCTCCATCTAACACGCAGACACAGCCACAGACACGCACAAAAGAATCTTCGAAATAAATAATTAAATTAAAATGTTGTAAAATATTTGCATTGATTTCATTGAATTGGTATAGTGATGATATGAATGCTTTGACAAGATCGGACACAGATACACTCCCACACAAACACACGCCGAGAACACAAATGCAAATACAGATACATAACACACACACACACACACGCAAACACAGACACAGATACAGTTTCAGCAAAAGCTTAAAGTTTTCGCCTGTGAATGCCAGACTGGAAAATGAAATTAACAAGAAAACGAAGATAGCCGACATGCCTATACTCTTACTGGATTGCTCCTTAGCTCTTAAGCTATGGAAACCATCTTAATCTTGTCCGAATATGTTTTAAAAATCCAGCAAGTGTATAAAAAACTGTCGAATAAAGTCGATTCTCGGTGCAAGGAAAACAATCCCCAGCTTTACTGGCCAACTTTTTCTCCATATATCTAATAAAATATAAAACAGTACAACAATAGTTTAGCAACACTGCAAAATACCTATTGAACCATTTACTACCCTACTGCATGTTTTCCTTTTGCTTACGACTAAATACTAAATACTAAATACTTATATACTATATGAAACACACTAAGTATTAGAATCGAATACTCCACACAGACACACACACACAGCCAGAACACGGACACGCGACCAGCAATTGGTTACAGAAAATACGAAAAAAAACATTTACTTTTATACCACAAGAAATACTACTCGTACTTATCAAAATTGTGATGGATATGGAATTCAAAAATTTTTAATATGCTCTTCATTTTTCTCTTTAATTATTTTTGAACGTATCGCTAAAAAACCAAACAAACCAAAAACAAAACCAAATCAAAAAATCACAAAATTCGATTCGAAATTACTTGAAAATTTCCAAACTGTACTCGAACTCGAAATCGAACTCGAACTCGAAATTTTTGACTCATGCCATGGACAAATCAATCCGAAACCTGAATCGGCCTGAAACATGTAAGTATACGAATGGAGAGAAGAAAACTCATTATTATCGTTATTTGCTTTGGTTGTTGTCGTCATAAATGTGTTCCCAGTTCTGTTCGTTGTGTTTGTGTTACAATTCTGTTCGACTCGACCAGCAAAATCGAAATCAGGATCCTGAATGCTGAAGAAGGACATAAATATGCCTATAATACGCTTCTTTGAACCTTAAACTCTTGTGCTTAGCTCTCTGTCACTGTCTCGCCCGATATGTGTATAATGTAATTATTATTAAACGAAATTATCTTTTCGGTTGCATACTCGTATTGACTTGTTTGTGTGCTGTAATGTTTAAGCAGAGCTTCGATCTTCGACAGTCAAATACCTCAACAACAAATGCTCGACAATGTTTTTCCAGTTGTATCTTTTTGGTTTCTTTCAATTATGATTACATACGTATTTTCGTTTCCATTGAACATTCACCCAACAGTCAACAATTAAACCACTCGTATCTCGTATTTGGAGAAAGTGCCAGATACCAAAGCAAATCAAATCAGATCAAGTCAAAAAGTAAACAAAATCAAGACTCAAACTATTTAAAACAGTTGCGGTAAGTGACTCCGATCTAAAATCTATAACTTCACAATAACGCTCGCTCGCTCGCTCTCTGTCTGTCTCGCTCGCTCGCTCTCTGTTTCTGTCTCTGTCTTGAAACTTTTTTAAATAAAACACACAACCACATATACTACCGTATAGCTTAAAACAACAACAAAACAAATACCTAATATAGTCCAGCAACTAGAATTTTGATTGCCCGGGCTAGTTGGGCCCTTGGAGAGGTGTACGAGGAATTGGCAGATCGGATTGGCATTGGCATTGGCTTGTGTTTCGAAAGTCCAAATTATGAATACTATGAACCACTACTGCAAGCGGCTCGAACCAGCCTAGGGTCCTACATACTATGTTTGTATACTCGTAGAACTCTGAATCTAATCTAGCTAGAACTTTCATTTGTAAGATATGCGAGTATGGTATGCCCCTTCATGTACATAAGAATCCACATCTCTATTTCTCTATATACATACAATATATACATATCTATATATTTACACTTTTTTTGGATATGCCTCCGAAACGGGTCCATTAGAACCCCTCGAATTAGTTTCTATTGTACATACAAGATCGGTTCAACTATGCTTGACTTCAACTATTTTATCTTCTCTATCTATCTTCTCCTAATCTAATATCAATAATGTCTAAGAAACCATTTTTGAAACCAAATATTTTTGCATTTTGTGCAGTCGGTTTTGAGCTGGGTGTTATTAAACGAATACCGAAAACGAGACCAACGACATACGAAACTCAAGAACTCAAGAACCTCAAGATTAGATCTTGACTAGACTATAACTCAAAGTAAAGCTGTAAGTTTTGGTATGGTTATGAATATACAATACAATACACTCGGAATAACGCAGAATACAGTTTATACAATTAGTTTTCTTTCAGTTGAATCATTTTCCTTGGTTCCTTAACTCTTCCTTTGGATATACAATACAATACAATACTCGATACTCGATACTCTTCTCTCGATACCCCTGTATACTCGTACACGCGTGTATATAGATATATGTTTGCGTTTACACTTACCAGAATCGAAGCTCTATGACTATGACGTGCAGTAAATGTTTTAAATGTAATTTTTTGTGGCGTTTTCGTTTTGTGTCGATATAACCATGAACTATCCGTAAACCTTACGTACAAATTGCTTACCAATCAATCAAATAAATATGATATAATATAATATAATATACTGTACTGTACTGTTCACCCCGCCCCCCCAAATCCACATCGTATACGAAGTGTGTGTTGATTTATCCTGATTTTCTTGTTTATGAACTGTCTTAATGTTTTGTACCTGATATCCTTGGTTGTTATTACATATATAAACTTGATATTGTGTAACTGTATAAATCGATTTTATATTTGTTGGTATACGCTGAAGTGTATATGTCAACAGTCTCAATGCTGCCTATATTCCTTGGGTATACCTAAATACCCAAGTATTACGATCCTAAACGGATCCGAAATGAGTTTAATCTTTAAAGTGCATAAGACCTGCAGTACCCTCTGTTTGAACCCTGCCATAGTGCCGACCCAAACGAATATAGAAACGCATATATAACTTATATATATACTATACTTTTATGTGGATATGTATTTAACTGTACCTCTAGTCTTTATGTGACATGTTGCTTGTTGCAAACCGTATCGGCCCCGTGGCGAAACCTACTAATCACAACCAACTCTCGTTTCTCCTAACTCTTCTCCGGATCTCGCCAAACAGGAAAAGCTGGGAGATATCTGCTTCTCGCTGCGCTACGTCCCGACTGCTGGCAAGCTGACCGTCGTCATACTGGAGGCCAAGAACCTGAAGAAGATGGACGTGGGCGGACTGTCTGGTAATATGGAGTGCTACCGATGCGCTGTCAGGACTGGGGCCAGGGCCAAAGATGTTTTTGTTGGGCTCCCGGCGGTTCTGGCAGCGTTTTTGTTGTTATCTGTTTGTGTAATTACTTAGATGTGTGTGGAGTTGTACCTCGTTTGATTTTCCTTTTGTGTTCAATCATTTTCCTTTGATTTTCAAACGTCCAAGGCAAGGCAAACGCCAAGGCAACGTTTGCTCGCAGAAAAAAAAAAAAAAAAAAAAAAAAAAAAAAAAAGTGCTCTGAGAGCCGAGTCCAACCAATTTTATTCCAATCCAACTAATATTTTGTCAACTTTTCAACTATCAAATAGCGCCAACTTTCTCGACTTGCATATTTTCCCGTATTTGTCTTGAATCGCGTACGCTAAAATTCAACTAAATTCATTTACTCTCAAATCAATACAAAACAACCAATACAAATGGATATATTTTCGCCCGGCAACGTTTCCATACCGAAATCTCGCACAGTTTTTACTTACTTGTATGCCTGGCAAACCGAAATAGAACCCAAAATCGAATCAACTAAAGCTCTTTCCGAATCGACAAAATCTCGCTTGCTTCTAGCTTCACTTTTGCATGTAATCCAACAATTTGAATTCAATATTTTCAACTTAACACTCGACACCGTTTCGGGCCACTCGGACCGACTCCGAGTGGTTCCAGACCGGAGAAACAAAACGTTGCCGCTGAATATATCCAAACAATTAAAGTTCTTCTAGGCTTTTACAAACAACAGAACATTTTCCAGTATGTTTTCAAATGCTCGAACATTATTCGGATTCCAAACAAAATTCTTAGTGACAAAATTTTCCAAAGAGCAGATATTCTTTTTATATAATTTACAATTAAACACATTTGTATGCCTTGAGTTCCAAGAGTTACTGTTTCGAAAACCAGTAAACAGTATACAGTATACCGTATGTAAATGATTTTAAATTTGTGAATTAATTTCCAAAGAGAACGAACCAAAGGGAAAACTATTATTCTTCCACTACTATAATTGCAATCCAACGAGACGAGCAATTATCGTTGATGAAATCTGAATAGCGTACGGGTTTTTACTTTGGTTCATGCCTCTCGTACGAGTACGTATTATCGTTTTAGTTTTCGTTTGTTTTGTGTTTGCAAAGTAAAAATTTGCCAAAAACCTATTCTATATATAACACGTATATAATTATAATTAACCCAAGTTTTTGCGTAAATTTCTTATATGTGTGTGTAAAGCAAAAAAAAAAAAACCAAAAAGAAATCAAGAAAATGTGTTCCTCAAATTGTTGCAAAAATTTTACTTTGTTATAAAAACGAAAAAATGTTTTCTTTTTCTTTCTTTCAATTCTTTCCTATATTATAGATCCATATGTGAAAATTGCAATCATGCAAAATGGCAAACGTTTGAAAAAGAAGAAGACAAGTATCAAAAAATGCACCCTCAACCCTTACTATAATGAGTCGTTCTCATTTGAAGTACCATTTGAACAAATACAAGTATGCGAGAATGTATTATACTATCCTATAAAAAACCACAACTACTACTACTACTACTACTACTACTCTACTACTACTACCTATACAAACTTACCTACTACTACTACTACTACTACTACTACTACTGTTACTGCTGTCCTCTTCTGAACTATCTATCATACAAACCAAACCAACCGAGTTTTGAGTACCCAACCTCCCTCTCAACACACACTAGCCTCTTACGTGCAATCGTTGTTGTTACCTATACTATATATACTATATATATATACGATATATCCATATATTGAATACTTGTATTCCAAAACGACAACAACACCAACTCTAAACAAACAAACCGAACACGTTTAGTGCCAATTCTTTCGTATTACCCATAAAGATATCTATAAACTCCCCCCAAAACAAACTTAACCAAACCAAACCAAACCAAACCTTGTGTTCTATAAGACCTATCAAAAACGTACTCAATGTTCAATGTTGTAATTTAAAATTTAAACCAAAATTAACTAAGCTTTTTTATTTTTTAAACGCTTTTCTTACGGTTGTAAATATTACAAAAACAAAAAAACCAAAAAAAAAAAACAAATTATTATCAATTCAAAAAAAATAGAAGAAGCCGGTTGAAAATTTGTTGTTATGCTTTAATTTGAGTAGTTTGGTAAAATGATTTAAAAAAAAAAGCAACTTTTTTGTTAGATTTGTATCAGCCTCGATATGTGCTTAGACCAGCCGATTGGGTTTCTGTTTTAGTTGATAAATGTGTATTTGAAAGACAATCTGGTAAAGGATAATGATAATAGCAAACAAAATACAATACAGGCATGCCCTAGGTCTAGGTCTGTTCCAAAACAAGCATTATAGACGCCCAGCCCAACTCGTACACACAGTCCTAGACACACAGTCCAGTTGAATGGAGAGCAAGCAGTAGTGTGCCCGCTTCGCTCTCACGAGCCAAGCCGCCGAGCCTTCCAAGCAGTAAAGCATTCCAAGCAGTCAAGCATTCAAGCAGTTAAGCATTCAAGCAGTAAAGCAGTCAAGCAGCCAAGCAAGAATGTGCACGTGCCCACCCACACACTACGCTCACTCCAAGAACAACAAGAAAACAAGAAACAAGAATACTTACTTAAACTACTCTTTCCATAATACAAACTATCGCAAACTCCCTAACTCAGCGGCGTCAATAATGCACCACGAAAACACGAAGCGAAGTGGGTACATTATTTTGACACTGTCTTCTGATTTGAATATCGAATACCAATCGCACCACAACAGCTACAGTACAAATACAGAATACACAATAAATACCAAATGCCACCACAGAGAAGTATAGCGTATCCATCACCATAAAAAAACCAAAAAACATAATAAGAACCACCATAAACCACATCTTGCCAAACAATTTGGAACGATCGAACCGCAAAGTCAAGAGGGAGAACTCTGTTTCGGTTACGTGTGCTTGTGCCCCTCTATAAGTAGGACCCCCCATGCTGACAAAAGAATAACTACGACGAATGGGATTGAATATTATACATTTTCGTTTACACGTATTTAATGAACATTTTTCTTTTTGCCACAGCTTTAATGAAATGCTATCGAGTTTCAAGAAAAGTAATTTGTTCATTAGTCCCCGCCGAGGTTTAAGAAAAGAGAAAAGATATATACTCTTATCTGCCAACAGATATCATCATCGACAAAACAACCGATTCATTTGCTTCTCACCTTACGCTGATCAAAAGCTTTTAGGAATTAGTTTTGAGTTTTCAAATTGTTTGTTGTTTTATGCTGCTCATCCTTAGCTTTAGACATTTGCATGTTCTGCTTGATACCTCACCATCCCACCGAAATACCATACAAGAAAATATACAAAAAATACTCGTATATACTCCACAGCAAACATTTCCGTTTCAAGGAGCTTTTTGTAATGCTTGAAAGCCTTTAGATGTGTTTACAAACCAAATAACAAAATAACCAAAGAACCCAAAGCTTGTGCAAGCCAAAGGTCATCGAAGAAGATCGCATCGCCCACCGAATGATCTCAACGATCCCAACAGAACTTCAAGTCTGAAGTAGCCTGCACCATATCTTATATATACAATATACAGCACTCCACCGCCAAGCAATATCCACGTAGATACGACCTTTGTCTATAACTTCTATAGCTTCCCGAAACAGCATTTGTAGTGTCTGCCTGTTAACCAAACAACAGTTCCCACTGCTCCCCAGTCCAGCCCAGCCCCAACCAACCAAAACCAAACAGAACACGTATATCGAAAATAACAAAAAGTTCTTCTAATCAAAAGCGAAAACCCCACCCCACTCAGAAAAAGAGACCGTTGAAGCAGCTCAAAGCCAGTTACTCAATACTAATGCCTACACTTTCCCCTTGAACACTTTCCGCTAACACTTGAATATAGAAAATCTGTCTCGTTGTGACCGTTGTGGACTACGATCGTATTGGTACCTCTGAGCCCATCGGACGCTGCATACTCGGCTGTATGGGAACCGGAACTGAGCTGCGCCACTGGTCGGACATGTTGGCCTCCCCGCGTCGACCCATTGCCCAGTGGCACACACTCAAGGACCCCGAGGAGACCGACGAGATACTGAAGAACATGAAGTAAAGCGCTACATGGCCATGGCTGACAAATGCAGGTGGGCTTGTACACAACGCCTAAAGGGACTGCCAATCCCATAAAGTATTTACTCTTGATCAGAATCAACAGCTACTTTTTCCAATTAAAGACTTACAGCACATCTATCAAACGTATGAAAATAACCAAAGAACACATAAGAAAGCCGTCAAGCATAGAAATCGATGCATCATCAGCTCTAACTGATCTAACAGATCCTCCTGATCCTCACCCGGAACGACAAACAACAATCAAATGAAATATCGTAGTTAAAGCAAATTGTTCATCTATGCAGTTAACCCACACATACCCAAAAAAAAAACCACAGACACACAGGAATCAAAGCCGATTTAATGATAACTCTAGGAATATAAGGTATATCTCATTGGTTGAACAGGAAAATGAAATGAAAACATACAAATAATGAAATGTTTCCAGTAACCGAAATGATTTGGCTTGGACACAGTTATATATTCATGCGAGTGTTCATTTCCAGGTCTGCTACTCGCATGACTTTATTGTTGTCACTGATTGCGATTTTTCCAAATAAATTAAAGCTAAAATGAATACAGAAACGATCTACATACTCAGCGTATGGACGTATGGATAAATTAATTAAACAAAATGGAAGTTGTGGGGTATGATTTTAAAAGTTAAGTTTCATTCGATTTTAAATTAGTCCAGCGACAAAGTGTCGGAATCTAACCAGTTTTCACTTTGCTTTTCAACTGTTGAAGGATTACTAGCGAATAATATTACTAATGAACATAAACAAACGCATCACAACTGTTATGTAAATTATTTATTATGTTTAAATTATGAGAATGTACTTAACTGTGTAAGTATAAATCAACATATATGGATAATAGACAAAGAAGCAAAGCATGACAGACATATGAACCAGAAAGCAGAAACCATAAGAAAGGAAGGAAAGCAGAATCATAAATTATATATATTATACATATATAAATATTATGTAACCCTTGCATAGACTAATGTTATGTATGTATACACAGATCTGAGTTTTGAAGACCTAACAAAATCAGACGTATATTCGTAAGTAGAGAGGAAGCCCCAAAACCAAAAGCAAATAACAAAAGTTAAACTTTAAAGCGTGATTTCAATGGAATATATCATCAGTTTAATCTTTACAAAATATCGAACATTTTGCACCGTGGATCAGATTGCAATCTTTGTGTTTATTATTTATCTTAAAGAATGTTAGGTAAGAAGAAATATTACGGCTCGGTTTTGTTAGCGGAAAACTCATTTGTTAACACGAACTTTTACCCTTCTTTATTTGTGGATCTCCTTATTAAAATCCTCATTTATTTTCGACTAGAATCTATCCCTTTTGTTGCTTCTTCGACTCAAGTCTTGAGGTTTCTCCAGCTGTTTTCGTTTTGGACTCTACCACACTCAATAATTTAGAAATCATATTAGGACCTAATGAAAATATACATACTAACTAAATGATTATGGCAAAATGTTAAAACAGAAAAAGAAATATTAAGAACAATAATAGTTATTACTATTTATATTATATTCAAGTATATATATACGACATCTAAACAATATACATTTATATATACTTATATAACATAGTGCTCTTGCTGCACAAGCCTACTAAGAAATCGGATCTTTTAATATGGCCCGCAAAAAGAACTTCTATCTTCCTATAGAAACAGTCTCAGAGTTGAATAGGAGGCAAGGGCAGCGCGTTTCCAGGGGAAAATCGGGTAAAAAGAGAATTGGGTGAGAATAGGATGAGCCATAATTTTCTGATTTTTTCCATATTGAAAGTAATGAAATTCCACTAATAAATTAGATGTTTTTTGTCCTGTAAATGGTATATTATGTAATGGTAATGATAATGCGTAGTTAGGGATCGGTGTATCCCCTGTACACACACCTACACAGTTGTAGTTATGTTCACCGAAACAGCCAGAGATGCATACAAAATATGACTGCACACAAGATGCAAATGCAAATAACAAATATTTATGTAATATAATTCATCTAAATTTAAAAAAAACAAGTCGAAAAAAACTCGAAATGGGGGACAAAGCTCGATGGAAGACAGGAAAACCAGATATATAAGAAATTACGAGTATTCTTCAATAAAAAAAATAACAAAATAAAGTACTTTGCTTTTCCAAATAGTTACTGTAAATTATCTCAAAACCCAAGAACAAAGACACAAGGACACGAAATAAATCTTAAATAACAACAAATAAACATAAACTAATCACAAGAACAAAGACAAAAACAACAACAACAACAAAGAGAAACAAACTATATATACTTGCGTATTTAAACAAATTATATGAAATTATATGAAATGATGTTGATTATTGATTTAAATTTAAACTGAGAAAGTGAATAAAACAAATTATAT
The DNA here is from genome assembly GCA_008121275.1 of Drosophila lowei. Taxonomy (NCBI): domain Eukaryota; kingdom Metazoa; phylum Arthropoda; class Insecta; order Diptera; family Drosophilidae; genus Drosophila; species Drosophila lowei. The sequence continues at coordinate 15,695,844 of CM017779.1, read as the reverse complement.
ATACACCTATATATATATATACATACATATATATAATATTAAACCAGACAAAAGCAGAAAATTTCATTTGTGTTTTCCTTCAGTTTCAGTATCTTTAGTTAAACAGCGTTACACTGGGCCACACATAGAACAGAACCCCCTTGTGAGAAGAATGTAAGTGTGAGCCTCTCTAAAATCCGGATGTACATACATACATACACAGACGCAAACACAGATACACACACAGACACACAGTAAAAGTGACCACACGAACTGACCAAAAAGCAAGTCGTACACTTAAATGTATTATAAAGTTAGTTATACAACAATATCTGTATCTGTATATGTATATGTACTTGTACTATTATTTCCTAAAGTCGAAGGCAGAGAGATTCGAAAGATACGTTTTCAAAGCAGCATTCAAAAGCAGCGCAAAGCCATCACGAAAAGCACAAATCAGTAGGAAAGGCGACATGACGCCAAACAAAAAATACAAAAAACCAAACAAAACAAAACAAAAATAATATAAAATAGGTAACAATAACATAAAGAAGAAGAAACCATAAAGATAATGTAGCAGTCCATGTATGTATCTTTATTTTATAGATATGTATGTATGTAATTTCTATCGATAAATCAGGCATAAATGCATTTAGAAACCAGAGAAGAGCATCCGAGCAACCGATCTACGAGTATAGCAGTGCAAGATTTGATTCGGAAACCTGAACAAATTTTGATTGGAAGAGATCGATGTCATCACAAAGGGTATTCACTATAGTGTTATACATACGTATACATGTGTATATGTATGTGTGTAGGGCGCACGGGAGAGAACGATCGAGAGGGTCTGTCGAGGACAGTCGGTGTCTAGGTCTGTGTAGAGAAATGAATAGCGACAAATACAAGATATAGAAATATGCGTTAAAGGTACAAGCCACCTAAAATATAGGACAATGTTTGATGTTGATATGAGTTAATCTGGCCACATAGCGTGCGCATTATATGCATATACGAGTATACATACATATACATACATACATACGTACATACAACTCGAGTACAATCCCAGGAGCAGAATCATTTTATATGCCAGGTATGCCGGGTATGCCAGGTATCCTAGGTGAGGAGGGAAGTACCCTAGACATTTATACATAACCATCAAGAGCACCGCATAGTATGAAGATACCATACGATATATAAATAATTACATAAATAAACGATAAACATACATACGAACGGCATCCATACTCCATCTGGGAGTAGAGATGGAGTAGCCATCTCTCAGTTCAGAACCTACAATACCTACACTCACTCAGCACCACACCACTCGCGGATATCATTTTATGACTCTTTCCGGAGTTTTGTTGTTTATGATAAACTGTTTATAGATGTTTTTGAATTTTAAATAAATTATATTTACTATATGGCAAAGGCAAATAATACCTAATACCTAAACAAAAACAAAAACATATGCGTGCGAAACCATATATGATAGTAATGTATGTATGTATGTTTTAAATGCTAATACAAACGAATCTTGAATTGAGGCTTTGCGGGAAGCGTCAAACGAATGAATATTACTGAATAAACTGCATATATAAACATACGATAATGCAACTGTATTGCAAGACAAGTATATCATTTTATTTCAAAGGCAAATGAATTTAACACTGGCCAACACGCCCCCAGACACACCCCCTATAGATACACACACACACCTATATAGGGTAAGCGGTAACCGGTAAGCGGCAGATCGACTGATCGATCACACACGGTTCCAGCAGTCGCGCCGTGTCACGATCCATTGCAAATACCAATGTAACCCACACACACGAAACTCAAGAACTAACATATGTGAAATGAAACGAGGAATGTTTATAAACAATAAACAAATGTTTGAAAACTATTAACAGTGGCCTTTAATTCCACTTCGTTTCACTAGCCCTTCCCAGCTCTTCGGTATCGTATCTGGTTGCATTCCCGATCTTGCAGTCTTTTTTGCTGACACATTAGATATAAAACGCGTCGCTCTGGACAGCTGTACATTGGGGCCTCGATTCTGGGAGTCAGTGCATGGGCTTAAGCCATAGGGATCGGTCATAGAGCGAGAAAATCAAGCCAACAAAATCTTCGGGAAATATATTGCAGCTTCATTTTTGGCTTATCAAATCGATGCTTCGGTACACCTAATACGTTTAGTTAAGGGATTAGGATTACTATAACTAATCGCTCCTCTTATCGACAAAGCTTGTATTGTAAAACCAGAGCTGCTGGGCTGCCCCTCAAAACCAAATCCTTATTATCTATACGGCTTATGCTGACGATGATAACACTTATTAGAAGTTGTCTGTGTGCTACCCGGAATGTGTGTCTTTGATAAACAGAGCCCTTGCATCTCGTATATTATAGTAATGAGATTCGGCTTTCTGAAGTTACAAGTCCATTTGAAGTCAAAGTCATCGGTCACACGAACGGCGAGCCCTCGACCCCACTAAAATACTAAACAGTGGTCTGTATGAACTTGTAAAATACAGGACCCTGCCTCGTAGCTGATTAAAAAGTGCAAATATCAAACATGTTTTTCTAATTGTTTCAAATTACGCCCTTTGTTGTTTCATAAATATATTCCTCGTGCAGTGTGCGTCCTCTGGAGGAGGGGAGCGGGATAGCAACACACCCACTGACTGTGTATCGGGTATAAATGTAAAGCCTCGGTTTTACACAACGTTCCTGCTCGCTTATTATTGTATACAAAAAAACTAAAAACTAATTGTTTTTCTTTAATTTAATTTGTTTAATGTTGTTTGAAGTGGGCTTCCACATTAACATCTTAGTGGAATCCCTTTCATTCGCGAATATGCATATGTACGTTCATAAGCATTCAGGCTATGATCTTAATTGAAAATTTGTTTCATCAAAACAATAAAAGTTTTGCCTACTGCCAAGCTAACAAATTAGAACTAACATTCAGTATTCAGTGAAGTGTCATTTTGAAAAATGCATTGGCTAATTGTAATCGAAGTAGGTCAGGGCACTATTTAATTCCTGGTCGACACTTCAGATCCATATATTCACGACACAATTACAGTTCGTGCTAAAACAAAAAAAAAACTGGACTACAATGACACACTTCCAGCACTGGGAGCAGGAATTGCAACGGCTTGAGGCGGAAGTGCGCACGGTCCGCATTTTGATACTGGGTGACCCAGGTGAGAGTCTTTATGCAATAGTCGATGAACAGTAGCTTTACACTTAAACAAATCTGTAGGTGTTGGAAAGTCATGTTTGACCAACTTACTGGCTAAAAGCGCGATCACGCCAACACGCTCCTCCAGAACCGTTGCCAACAGCGAATGGACCGTTCAAGCGCGTCTGCACGAGTACCCCATCGCGGGACATCTGCCGCTCTCTCCCGAATGGACGTCGCCCTCCTCATCGGAGCGGTCAAACCAATGGATGTTCCCGAGAGAACCGCCACCCGCTTCTAACGTGATATATTTCGTGGAGTTCTACGATAAGAACAGCTCAATGAGCAAGAGTCGAGTGGACAGACATCCCTTGTACAAGAATATGGACGGAATCGTCTTGGTTTATAATATGAAAGACATGCAATCGCAGGATCATTTGCACGACTGGATATATGGCCCACTGCTCGAGATAAGCCAGCACCGGCACAACAAACGCAAAAGTATATTAGGCCGTCATCATGTGCCCATCTTAGTCGTGGGCACCATGTTGGATACGTTGCGCACGCGCCCGCTACGACGCTTTGGAACCATTGCTCATCAATTGGGGGCTGAGGAGATATTCCTCAATTGCCTGGATCCAGACTTAATGGCTGAAAAAACCCGCAATTACGGAAAAGTGTGCGATTTCTTGAACAGAGCCGTCGACTTTAAGATGTGTAGCTCCAAATGAATACTTTACATCAAATACATATGCCATAATATATATATATATTTGGTAGATTTTATCGCCTATGGGGAGAGGTTCTTAGCCAGGGGGCCACTGCATTTGACGACCGCCGAGGAAATGCAAGTGCAAATGGTACACCGACTGCGCTCCATGTTGGCCATTATTGATGACCACGCGATAGCCCTTCTCCAGGCCCAGTTCGTTGGCTACCTTGCGGCCCACGAGCATGAGGTGACCAAGCAGTTCGCCATCGCCATCTTCTGCCAGGGAGAGCTGGGCAATTGGTTTTCTTGGAATCACAAGAAAATGAGTGGGAGCCTGGGGAGCCACATCATGGAAGGCCACGCACTAGGGACGTACGTATGAATGCCGGTTACTATTTATTTAAAAAGAATAGGAATAGGTCTGCACTTTGTCCCCAAACTTACCTTGTCATCCTCGTGGATAAATTTGCATGGTATCTCCTTGCGTAAAATCTTGCCAAAAATTGTGTCTTCGCTTGGCGCAGCCGTTTGCGCCTTATCTACCTCACTCGCCATTCTAGCGAAAGTTGTAGCAAAAGAGCGAGAACTGCAAAAGGAAATGATTAATTATTTAATTGGAATGCAAAATGCGAATTTACCTTAAAACACGAACCAAATTCATCAAAGGCGGACTGCCAACTGGTGGAAATTACGAACGCACTAGGGATTTTTGTGCATTGTTTTGCTCACAAAAGCGTGAGCATAATTTATTACATTAAATTATTCAATTTAGATATATATTATAGTACAACTCTCCGCTTAATGCTTGAATAATAAACTAAACAAAGTACTGGGGCTTCCGCATGGTTATGCCGTGATCAGCCAGAGCTGGAACCAAATCTTCCATGGCTAATGTGTATTTGCGATCCTTGGGGTTCTTCTTGTCCTTGCTGGAGCTGTGTCCACTAGAGTGCTGAATGTTGGTGGTGCGGGTCTTGCAGTGCTGCAGTGCATCATTGGCGATATCCGATATGAACTTTTGCGCCGATACAGACACCAAACGCACAATCTGTGGATCCACCTTTGAGAACCCAGCCTGCAGTCACAAAAATAGGGTCAAGAAATAGTATAGTGCACCCTTCATTCAATACGCACAGATTTGAGTATGTTGACCGTTAGGGCGTCGGGTAGCGTGGGCGTGTAATCCTCTAGCTGTCGGAGAAGTTCATCCACATCAGCATCTTCGGACGAGGCTGGCGCCTCCTCCACTTCCAAGTCTTCCTCATCCGTTTCCTGGTCGGAGTGCTGCTGAGGGCTTGACGGGTGCTCCTCATCCTCCGTGTCGGTCGCCAGAGACTCTGTAGGCGTTAGATTCACATCCTCTCCATCTGAAGCCATAATTATTGAATTGCTATTTTTTGTTTGTAACAATAACAGCTGCTGCTGGAACAAGTGAGTAGAAAAAGCGAGTGAAGCAGCGACGCCCGCAGCGCTGCCATCCGTGACTGCGTTGACATTCCTCGATTTTGATATTCGGCAGAGAACTACTAGCTAGCTAGAATCTTCCGCACTGATCATATAATTTTATTCGATGAATTATTCAACTTTCTACAAGATTTGATAGTTTTAAATACTCCCTTTTATATGATTGTTTAAAAAACAAGGTTTAACCAAAAAAGGTCATCAAAAATTAAACAAAATTCTTTTTTACATGGTAACTGTTTGATAACTACACATTTGCTACATTTGCCATAAACGGAGGAGAACGATTAACCCATTGTCAGCCAAGTCGCTGAACTGTTTAAATAGAGGGGGCTTAAGTGGGCTAAGTTCGTTTTTTCATCGGTATATTTTGAAAATGAGACGGTATGTTTCGGTATATTTCTATAGCGTCAGCACTAACCATACAGTATATAGATGTGACAATTCATACAAAGAATGCGTCACACACTGGCTAGCGCGCACAGTACCCCAGAGAGAACCCAAAGAGAACATCTTTGCATGTGTTAGTACACACGCAATATGTTTCGACAAAAATATGTGATTGTATGCTTTTTTCAGATTTTTTGAACTCTCTCAAGTCTTGTTCTGTTTTTTCTCCAGCATGTTTTAGTGTATGGGTGCACATGCATTCTCACGTACTTTGCGTGTGTGTGTTTAGTATTGCTAGCCGCTAGAACTGAAATTTGAGTTTTGTTCTTCTTTTGGGTCTTTTGATGAACTGACCTACCGCCACAAACTAAATGAAGAATGGGCAGGGGGTGGGGGTATGGAACACTAGGGCGCGGGAAATAATATAAAAGCTGTTATTTGTTTGATTTATACTAAAAATATAAAATATTACATTAATATATGTAATTACACATTTATTTCCTTATTTTAAACAGGTTGATTATAAATTTTAAAATTATGTAAACGCCGTCGGTTCTCGACTTTATTACAACTAAAATAATGTATCCAAATATACGATATAAGACAAAATATATATACATATACTAAAATAAATATGCATTCATATATGTATATGGAATTGGTTTTACATATATTTCGAAGCAATTGTCAATCGCGCGCTTGCCGACGGGAATCTGCAAAGCAAAAATTTAGATGCCGGTCGCACCTTGAATACTCTCATGGACAATACCCATAAATTTTCTAATTCAATTATGAAATATCTTATGTACATACATATGTACATAAATATATCACTTTATTACATTCGTATATTGCATGAGGGTATTCAAAATTACAGTTGTCTTGATGTCTTGGTGACAAGCTTCTTTAAAAAGTGTGAATACCCTAAAATACTGTAGGTCAAAGCAACGAACCAGAGCAAAATTCGAATTATGTTCATGTCTTTCTCACAAGATTCCGTGATTGCGCGCCCTTTAAGAGTATTCACACTTTTCTAAGAAGCTTGTCACCAAACATCAAGAGAACAGTAATTTTGAATATCCTGATGAAATATACGAATGTAATAAAGTGATATATTTATGTACATATGTATGTACATAAGATATTTCATAATTGAATTAGAAAATGTATGGGTATTGTCCATGAGAGTATTCAAGGTGCGACCGGCATCTAAATTTTGCTTTGCAGATTCCGTCGGCAAGCGCGCGATTGACAATTGCTTCGAAATATATGTAAAACCAATTCCATATACATATATGAATGCATATTTATTTTAGTATATGTATATATATTTTGTCTTATATCGTATATTTGGATACATTATTTTAGTTGTAATAAAGTCGAGAACCGACGGCGTTTACATAATTTTTAAAATTTATAATCAACCTGTTTAAAATAAGGAAATAAATGTGTAATTACATATATTAATGTAATATTTTATATTTTTTTTAGTATAAATCAAACAAATAACAGCTTTTATATTATTTCCCGCGCCCTAGTGTTCCATACCCCCCACCCCCGCCCATTCTTCATTTAGTTTGTGGCGGTAGGTCAGTTCATCAAAAGACCCAAAAGAAGAACAAAACTCAAATTTCAGTTCTAGCGGCCAGCAATACTAAACACACACACGCAAAGTACGTGAGAATGCATGCACCCATACACTAAAACATGCTGGAGAAAAAACAGAACAAGACTTGAGAGAGTTCAAAAAATCTGAAAAAAGCATACAATCACATATTTTTGTCGAAACATCCCAGTGGACCAAAGAGCGATAGTAAAACGGAACTATCATAAAATGTCCGGAAACGGACTTAGAAATGATAAAAATCGGGGAGCGATGAGTGAAGTCTCGCAAAATGCTCGCAGACGGACTTAGAAAAGAGCATTTACCGGACGAAAACCGTGCGACGACCAAAGTCTCGCAAAACTATCACAAACGGACTTAAAAACGGGCACGATACGCAAGAAACGGCGGATCACGTAATAGAACATGAACGAACATGTCAAACTACGGCCCGGCACAACGCCGCCGTTTTTTCGTTTTGTGTTATTTTGTGATTGAAAACCGCAGCAGAAGGACGTAAACGGGTGTAAAATCGTAAAAATAGTGAAAAAAGGAAAATCGGTAAGTCAATTATTATTTATTTAATAGTATAGTATAGTGCACAAAATATAATTCTGTACAGATCGCAGAGTTAATGATGTCGGGCGAAAAAGCATTCGATAAATGGATTCGGAGTTCTTGGCGTTCCATTGTATCCGACGAGGTCGCACGACAGTGCTCTTGACGGGGCACAGAGGCGAAAAAGTGCATTAGGGGCTTGCGGGTTACTCTAGCCATCCGTAGTAAGTATTATTTTCAAATTAATATGTATATTGTAATATAATAAACATGATTATTTTTTTACAGCGGGAGTTAATGAAAGATTTTCGTTAGAGTACGCCGATTTCGACCGAATCACACAAAAATTCTTCCAGTACGCCCAGGACAGAGTGTCGAAGGAGAAAAACAAATTAAATTTAATTCACTAATATAATTTTTTAATCTATTTATGTACCACCAAAATTAAAAATTAAAATTATTTAAAATTAAATTAAAAATTATAAAAAACAAAAAAAAATTGTGCGTCCCTTTTCGGCTCGCAAAAGATATCATAAAGGGCTCGCAAACGATATTGCAAAAGGCTCGCAAACGATATTCCAAAAGGCTCGCAAAAGATATCATAAACGGCTCGCAAAAAGTCTCGCAAAAGATATCATAAACGGCTCGCAAAAGTCTCGCAAAGATATCATAAACGGCTCGCAAAGTCTCGCAAAAGATATCATAAAAAGGCTCGCAAAGATCCGTTTTTGAGCTACCGAAAATGAAACTTTCACTGCCACAAACTGAGCGACTAGTGATTCATTTTCTTATCGTTTTCGGATCTTAATTCGATAGTTTTACACGGCTGAGTTTCGCTTAACTCTCGTTTGCGATATCGTTTACGAAGTTTTGGTCCACTGGGATATTGCGTGTGTACTAACACATGCAAAGATGTTCTCTTTGGGTTCTCTCTGGGGTACTGTGCGCGCTAGCCAGTGTGTGACGCATTCTTTGTATGAATTGTCACATCTATATACTGTATGGTTAGTGGCGTCAGTCACACTGTTTTTTTGTGTTTTTGCATATTTTTCTCGATAATGGTCGGATCTAATTTTGGTATAATCTACGGCCTTACGGGCCCGTCAAACCAAGGAGCCTCTTCAGCTGGACAGGGCGGAGCAGGCATGGCTGCTGGTGGAGGAACCGCAGACCGCGACCGCCTTACTACCGCGGCCCATCTCAGCGACTTCATGTTGCAGCTGGAAGACTACACGCCGTTGATTCCCGATGCCGTGACAGCGCATTACCTGAATTTAGGTGGATTCCAAGCGGATGACAAACGGATTGTGCGTCTCATTAGCATTGCAGCCCAGAAATACATGTCGGAGATCATGGACGATGCTCTGCAGCACTCCAAAGCGCGTACGCACTTGCAAACCACCAACACACCCGGAGGATCAAAGGTAACGGATGCAATTTTCTAACGATTTTAGTTTTTAAAGCATATCCGTCCCTTACAGGCCAAGGATCGCAAGTTTACATTGACCATGGAAGACCTGCAACCAGCGCTGGCCGACTACGGAATCAATGTGCGCAAAATGGACTATAGCCAGTAGATCTCTGCACACTATAAATTCTCTCACATAGTTTTTAGTTTATTCGAAAGTCGGGCAAACGATTATTGTTCAATTATAAATATCCAGACACTAACATCTAAGTGGTTAATACTAAAAGTTTGTTCATTGGCATGTTACGAATTTCTTGAAACTGCGCGATGTTCCGCCAGCCACTCGGAATGCCAGAAGACCCGTGAGAATGGTGATGATATAGTTGGTCAGCAAAGTAGCCGTGTATAACTCACTGGCATTGAGGAGGGTCAGGAGAGATACGAACAGATGGCTGCCTACTACGTAGGCAATGTGCAGATAGTTGTTCGTGTCGCAGGCGTTGAAAAAGATCACGCTCCAGAACGTGTGCAGCAGTATGATGGACAGTGCCTGAGCTGCTGAGGTGACAAAGAATAGCTCAGTGCCACTCTGGAGGCCCATGGTTCCGGGTCCACTCTGTTCAAATATATGTTCATTAGCAAACTAAAGCCACCGTCTCTTGGGCAAACCTCAGTCACACTCACCATATCAGCCAGAACATTGACCAGGGCAAACATGCCGGATATGATTCCGAATCCTAGGCCGGAGACATACGACAGAATATGCTTGTTGTCCGTCACTCTGGTGTCCTCGGCCACGGCTTGCAAGCCCTGTTCCGTGCTGCGTAAAATGCGATAAATGATATACCGGAAGCATTCCTGAAAGACCACCGAGAAGAACACCCCGAATGCCAGGACATCGCGCAGCGGAATCATGGCAAACCACAGCAGCGACGAGAGCAACAGGGACAGCAGCCAGAAAAATGCCGCTGCAATAAGTATGATGATGCGCACCGGATCATTGGCGATGGTGAAGACGAACAGCGCAAACGGAGGACCAAATGCAATAAAAGTGCAGCCGAAGAACTCGGGCAGAGTCATCTTTTCTGATTTACTTTACTTGTGTGTATTGAATATTTTTCTCCCCGTCTGTGGGTGTTTTGGTTTTTGGTAGCAAGAGGAAGCAGAGAGACAATTCCCAAGCGTTGCCAGAGGGCTAGACTGCGTCCAAGGTTGCCGGACTTCTGCCTGTAATATTATCATACCCTATACAATGACGGTTGATACGACTCAAGATGTTTGGGAGAAGATGTTTGGGAATCATCCTAAGTAATGATTGATGATGATGTATCATTAAGCAATGCCTGCAACTATATGCAGCTCATTCGGTGCGCTTTATAAACAGAAGATCTGACCTAAGCTCGTTCAGACCAAACCTCCCACGCCCTAGAGTGTGTTCGTAGTCGACTATGAGCGTTTCTCTGGCACTAAGACAAAGGCGGCCCACTTTCCGCTCCGCTCTCAGACAGCAATTTTGTTTGGGGCGGGATTAGTCATTGCAATATTGAGTCAATCATCGCAGCTGCATTCTCCCGCACACACTATGCAGTCTAAGTAATATTCCATAACCAGAAGCGATTCGCACCAGCACAGCTGCGGGCAATACTCTTCTGTTCCCATTTCTGAGAGTAAGCAAACCTCCAATTGACAGACAACTGTAGCAGACGAGAGCTCACCTTTGATTTCTTTCTTCAGTGCATGCTGTGATGGCGAAACGTCTTCTCCCCCATGAACCCTCGTTCGAGGGGCCTGGTCCCGATGAGCTGGACAGCCCAGCTATAGAGGCGGCAGCTTTAGACATACCGTCGCAAGTAACAGATAGGGCACTTCAAAAAGGTTTGACGCGAATTGGTGCACACTAAGCAGTGGGTCTGGTCTGACTAATGCAGTTTTCCGCAGGTTTTTGGGAGCGTCCCACATCGACCACCACGTATGAGCCACCCAGCGAAGGAACTGTGCTGCGGTTTGACATTCTGCTCGCCCACATCATGCCCCCGGACGGGGAGGATGTGAAAATCAAGCGTTATGTGGTCTACGAGGTCACCGTGCGCCAAGACGGCACCGAAGAAGACGCCCAGCCAGCCAAGATCGAGCGTCGCTATACGGATTTTCGTGAGCTGTATCTTGGCCTGAAGCGCCAGCACCCCGCTGATATGGCTAACATGTACTTCCCCAACAAAGTACTCATGGGCAATTTCAAGTCCGAGTTGATTGGCGAGCGCAGCGCTGCCTTTGAGCAGGTCCTTACGTTCGTGGCCAGCCACTCCAAACTGCGCGATTCGGACGCCTTTCTGCACTTTCTGCAGAACGACGAGCTGTCCCGTGCATGCCAGTTCTTGGACGAGCGTCGCCACGAGAACGCCATTCCCATACTCGAGAACTGTTTTCGTCTGCTGAACAAAATCTACATGAATCGCGCTCGCCCTGTACTTCTGATACTCTGCCGCCTGGTGGCAGCCTGCACGTCTTCTCCAGTGCCCCACCACTCCGCCGAGCGCTGGGCTCTATTGGCCCTAGGTCGCTTTGAGACTGTAAGCGACATTGATCTACTGCCGCTCTATATTCCCCTGCTCCACACCTGTGCTCATCTGTGGTAAGTGGCAGATGCTTCGAAACCATATGCCCCACTCTAGACTGTACTTCTCGTTGCAGGTGGCAGCGCGGTCAGGACCAAAAACCCATCACCGATCGACTAACGGACATGTCCAAGCAGGGCATCAACACGGCCCAAACCGCCAGCCTCATGCAGGCTATACACAAGATCGATCCACGCACCGAAACCATTTAAATCTCCACTAGATTATGCCCATATTATGATCGGCATCCCGTAGCGTATCTGCTAAGCGAAAAGTGCAATTAGACAACTTGTGCAATTAGTATTAAGCGTAAAATGATTCGCTAAGCCGTAGTTTTCGCACGTCAATGTCTTATATACGTACATATGTATCTGTGTATTCATCTTTGTTGTTTTGTCCCAAGTGTAGTTGTGTTTCATGTCCGTTTAACCACTAGATTGAAATTGTAATGGCGTCCAAGGAGAAGGAGAAGAAGGAGACATTTCCAGTCTGGTGGCTTCGTATCAGAATATCACGTTCGTATCACCTCATACGAACGATTACAATATCATATCTATGTATGTATGTCATTTAAAGCACAGCTCCCATAACTATTTGTTTGTTTGTGGCGTTGGCCTAGCCTTAATGTATTGTGAATAAATACCATACTCAATCGTTTTGAGAATTTACATATAGTCGTACACGCTTGTTCAGCACTTTTGTCATTGAACTTTGCTTGGTTTATATTTTAAGGTTGGCTTTTCTTTGTTTTTAGAGTTTTAGAGTCATTGGGGGCTGAAATTTAATTCTAAGAGTGCACTAATTAGTAATATACTTATTTCTAGGGGTTGTGAGGATCTCGTGACCGCACTCAGAATTACAAAATATTGTTTTATATTTTATAAATTATAACTTAAGACGTCAAACAATTGATTCAACTATAATAAAATAGAAGGGTAAGTGCGTTTTCAACAAATTGTTTGCAGCAGTTGACACTGCGCTACCGCCCATCCTAATATACATACATCATTTGAAATGTACACTTCATTACCATCATTGCCATTGCTTTCCTACAGCCCGGATCCCATTTTGGATTCGTTTCTGGGTTCGTTTCAACGAAAGAGTCGTGTAAATGTTTTCAGCGCTTGGGAGATGGCCTTTGTGGTGTCCGCCCTTTGAGAGAATATATTTTAGAACTGGTTTTGAGAATCGATGGAAGAGGACTCACCTCAGGACCGTGTTGCTGAACTCATCCAATTGCTGTTGCGTGACCGTCACATAGCCGCCACTGTTCTTCTTGGGTAAAGCTTCCAGGGCGTTGGCCAGGAACGGCTGCATCTGCTCGTTGGTGACCACCTGTTTCAGCTCATTGAGCACCTCGGCGACATCGGCCAGCATGTACGAATGGAGCTGGAAGACGGAAGCCTGGATGAGGTTCATGACCAGGGCGCCACCGTGTTGGCTGGCCAGATCAATGACCAGAGGTCGACACTCCGCATGCCTGCTGTGTGTGGTGCGTCCCCAGATGAGTAGATTGATGAAAAACTTCATCACTGAGGAGTTCGCCTCGCGGTGGTCCAGGGAGCAGGCGATCAGGGCGCATTGGAAGATCGGGGTGATGAGATTGCTTTGTATGAGCTGCAGCGGGCAGCAGTCGAGGTAGCGCGAGGCCAGACGGAAGAAGTCGTCTACAGTGTCGGGATTATTGCGCAGTCCATTCTCCATCTGCAGCAGACCAAAGGTGGGCTCGATGAAAGCCTGCAGCATCTCCAACAAGCCAGTAATGCACTCACTGGACTTGGCAAACTCATCGACTAGTATGGAGCCTACGTAAAGGAAACAGCTGTGGTGTTGTACAGCATAGAGGACAACCATTTGCTTGATTAGCGGCTCCACCAGCTGCATAGCCTGCTTTCTGACCATCCTGATGCCATAGCGGATTAGCCGACAGGTTCTCTCCATGATGCGCAAGTCATTTTGAAACTTGTTCATCACCTGCGATATCAGCGGCCAGGCATCGTTGAGTATGGCCACCGTCGGGTGCTCCACATTGTCAGGGACATCGGGGTTTGTGTGCCGTATGATGGCACAGGCTCTGTCTATCCAATACACTGGATCCTCACGCTCTCCCTTCTGCACGCTTCCGGTGCTGGACTCCAGCAGCTGTGCGAGCGGCTGCAGCTGAAAGCCCACAATCTCCCTCAGTGCAGATTGGAGCTGTTCCCGCGTCAGCCGCGTCAAGATCAATGAAATACCCTTAAGCAGTCCAATGGCCACATCGTTGTTGATCTGAAAGCTGTCCAAGCTGCGAGCAATCTCCACCAATCCACTGATGTGGCACACCATCTTCTGCTTGCAGGCGGTACAGATCGAGGTCAAAGCTATAGCCGCCGCTGGTGCCAAGCCATTCTTCTGCTGCAGCGCGTAAAGCAAAAAGTTGAGTACTGCCTCCAGGGATTCCGAATGATTCTCAATCCAGTCGCAGAGTTCTCCAATCAGGAGGATGGCTGTGAAACGCACTGCTATATGCGTTTGTTCCGACATAGTGAGGATTGCTTCCACCACCTTGGGTATTACATCGTTCTCGTCTCTGCAATAGGAGTTTATCAAATGATAATTGGGCACAATACGAGTTTAAAGAGAGTTCAAATTTACGGTAATATGTTTTTGGCCACATTCAGCATGACGAAAAGCGCCGCCTCTGTAGACTCCCAAGTCGTTTCTGGCGCTTGGAGGATCATAAACATTTGCTTGAAGCACGCTCCTGAACCAACTATAAAAGCCACATCCTTGATCAGGTCTGAAACCTTCCGCCGAAAGTCCTGGAATAAATAAAAAATAGTCATTGATATTTGAACAGTATAAGCGAATAAGGAATGCTTCGTTAAGCTCACATAGAAATTATTGTTCTCTTCGATGAGCCCTTCGTGGTCACTTTCCATCTGCGAATGGCGGTAGAGAGCGCTGATCAGTCGCTCGATGTGCGGCCTGAATTTCGCAGTCAACTTGTCATCGTAGCGCTGAAAAAGGTCCTCGCTAAGCTTGTACCACAAATGAAAGGTGATCTCCGCCACCTCGTAGTCGAAATGTCCGACACATAGCAGCACCAGATCTAAGCCTTTCATGGAGTAGTGCGGCGCCTGCTGGTCCGACAGCATCTTATAGAAGAAGGCATCGCAGAGTGAAGTGAAGATGCGACAGAAGTTAATAGTTTTGTCCGTGTCCTCGTGCGCCACACTCAGGTGATAGGGGGTCTCCAACATGCACACGGCACTGAAGACTTGAGCCTCCACGGGCGCGTCGTTTGCGTTGTCGCTATCATGGCGCGTGGTTATGCAGGAGAGCAGGGCACAAACGCACTCCGTGGCGTTGTCGTGGAGCTTGCCAGCCGTCTCGGGCTGGTTGAGCAGTCGAAAGGCAAGCTGGGTAAGAGTGTTATTGCAGATGTGGGAGACGGGGAAGACGTGAATCACCATCCAGGCACTGTAGGTCCGCAGAGCTGCATTCCATACGCGCTGCTGGTCTAGGTCGTCTCGTTGCAGGCACATGCACAAAAACTTTAGAACACACTCAGCACTGGCATCTAGCTGTTTGTGGACTTCCTCCCGGCGGTTGGCGCCCAGGCGCAGATAGCGTGAGTCGATCTCCTCGGGCAGCACCTTGAGTACCTCCAAGAGTGGCCATATGGCCGCCGGATGCGGGGCCAATGTCTTTAGTAGATCGTTTATCGGCTCCTGCCAGGAGGCCATCAGCAGGGCCAGGTCGGCCACAGCCAGACTCAGCTGCGTCACAATTACAATATCCGTCTGCGCGTCGATCTGTCCGATGTGTGTGATCAGCGAGTCCCGCAGGGACTCGTGTGTGTGCGGAGGCAATTCACTGAAGGAGTTCTGTATCTTGTTTCGCATCGTCTGGGCCGCGAAGTAGTTGGCATGCAGGTCCCGCTTCTGGTGCAGCAACTCGTCTGCAATCGTCCACGAGTATATCTTCACAGGGAAATACCAGATCAATTAAACGCATTGGGCACGGTCACTATCGGGGCTCAGCCCGACACTCACCGACTTCTGGAACTCCTGCAGCCATTTGTTGGCCTTCTCCTGCTCCTTGGGGTTATTGCCTTGAAAGAGTGCACTGATTGCTTGATATACTACGTCCACTGAGTATGTATCCATTTCACCGGCTGTTGTAATCGGTGCTATTTTGCTATTATTATAATTTATTAGAGATGGATTGCTGGGATGCACCCATATATCGAAACGACATCGCTGGCTAGAGATGTGCATGAGTCCTGTCTGTTCTAAGTTAAGTCTAATTTATGACTGGTCTAGTGTTACTATTTTCTGTATTTAGATTGAATTTTATTTCCAAGCTGATAAAACAAAAATATTACTGTTGATATTAGCTAATGTATTTTACTGCTATTGACTACTTGATTCTTGTCCGTGTAGATTTCAACCCTACAAGAGGCCTTTGACGTTTTGCAACACTGCACCAGATCTGCCCAGTGCAAGACTTTCCTGTTTAACTCGATTAGATTTTGCCATGGACAAAGACTCTGATAGCACTGTCACATCTTTGGACGAGAACACAGAAAACTTCTGCACAAATCCCACTCGCGACATCTTGGCCGAGGGCATCACCAACCTCTTTAAGCCCACCATCGAGAAGTTGGACGAACGCGTTGCTTCCACCATACAACTGCAGACGGAGCTGCGTGGCCAGTTGGACGCCCTCGCCGCCCAACTGCGGGACATCGAGAAGGCCCAGCATCAAATTCCCGAGTTTGCAGACAAGGTGAAGGAGCTGCTCAACGTAAAGCACAAGGTGACCATCATCAGCAACGTGCTGAGCACGAGCCAAGAGCGGCTGACGGGGCTGCACAAGCTCATAGAGAAGGAGCAGCGGAGGCGTCAGGCCCTTCTAGACTCGGCGCTTAGTACCAACATATCGTAGGCAAGACATGGAAACGCCACACTTCGACCATCTTACCACGCAGGACTACGAGCACGTCTACGAGCCGGCCGAAGATTCGTTTTTGCTGCTCGACGCCTTGGAAGCCGATTTGCCGTTCTTGGATGGGCTGCAACCACGTCTTTGCGTTGAAATTGGATCAGGCTCGGGGATCATCATTACTGCTCTTTCCAAGCAGCTCGCCAACACCTCCCTTTGCCTGGCCACGGACATAAATCCGAAGGCCTGTGACGCCACCAGACGCACTGCAAGGCACAATGGAGCACGCGTTGACAGCCTAAACTGCAATTTGGCCGATGTTCTTCGCAAGCGTTCAGTGGACGTGCTGCTTTTCAATCCTCCCTACGTTGTGACCAGCGACGATGAGTTGCAGTGTCAGATGTTCGTGCCTGGGTCGGCAGGAGAAAGCAACCTTTCGACGGAGCGCAATCTAGTTTACTCGTGGGCCGGCGGCAAGGATGGCCGTCGCGTTACCGACTCTCTACTACAGCAACTCGATGACATTCTCTCGCCGCTTGGCGTCCTCTATTTGCTGCTGCTGCGGGAGAACAAACCGAACGAAATTATCAAACGATTGGATAGTCTACGTTTTAAGGCTGTTAAGTTCATGGAACGACGCATTCCCGGCGAATATCTGTACATACTGAAAGTAACCAGGTTGCCATCATGACTTTAGCAATAAACGTTTTTTCTCGTTCTTCAAAGGTTTGCATTTTCGTTCTGTTTTTATTGAGAATCATTTATGGTGTAGCCTTACAAGATACGATTTCCAATTTCCACATTTGTATAGAATTAAGGACATTTTATCCACGAAATACGAAATATAGGACTAAATGATCCTGGTATGATTCAGATTCTATGAAATCTTTTCTGCAAAATGTAATGGTATCTAAAGGCGATTTCTCTGGAATGGCTGTGGGGACCAGACTGAACGGAAATCCAATGTTAAGACAATTGATAGACACAGCCGCGCTTAGTTTTACCACTCTCAAAGCGTATAGTTGTAGCAAGTGTCAGGAATCATATGTACCTGGTGACCTCAGTCCTAGTTCTCATGGCCCGCCCCAAACAAAGAACAGGTGAATTTTAAATGGGCGAGTTCCTATGGGTGGTTCATGGGTGGCGTGCTCACTGAGTAACCATGAATTTTTATGATTACTGAAGTCATGAGTGAATACATTTTTCTATTATAACATTTAAATTTTATTTTATTTTAATATATGTACCTTTCTGGCTCTTGAATTTTTTTTTATACTATTATTTTTAACATTTTGTATTGCCTTTCGGAGAGCCTTTTTGGGGCAGTCGCCGGGGCTCTTCATCCGCGTCGCCACTACAATTAAATATATGGATTAATTTATTAATCCTTTTTTGTGTTTTAGCTTAGACTTACTTTCCAAGACACTGTAAAACCTGTTATATCCCTTTAGGGCCATCTTGCCCGCTGTTCCGTCCAAATTAAAAACAAAAATCAGTCCCTCGTCCATCACGTTTTTTATACTTTTTGATAATGGGCCAGTTGCAATCAAGCTCCATATCTTTCTGATCTGCAAATATATAAGTCGCTCAGTTGAAAAGAAATATACATACAACTTTCACAATATTCTTATTTTTTACCAACGCAGATCAAGCTTAGAAACCGTACGGATCGGACTTATATATAAAATGACTTCAGGGAGTTATCAAAGTTAGCTTCCATTCTTGTTTGGTTACCACTTACATACATATCCGACAGCTCTGCAGTTGTTATTATGGAGTCAAGGTTCTCCAGCTCCATCACTGATTTTAATGGGAATTTTATATCATCCGTCTCATTTGGAACCTGGGTCTTTATTAAAGCGGTCGCCTCCGCCAGTTTGTCCGCCATCACATCGAGCTTTTTAGACAGGACCTCAACTTGCTCTCGTAGTTCTTTATTTTCATCGGAAATTTCTACATCAATATATTAGTAAGGAATAAGATTTGTAAGCTATAAAATATTTATGATAACCTACCTTTAAGAACATTAATAATCCGTTCTTCAGACGAGTCTGTAATAAAAACATATTTTTATCAACAGCGCAGTTACTCATAAGAAATGCTTATACTTACGCGATATTAATGGGTCCGCCTGCTGGAATTCTGTAAAAAATACTCTTAATAAGATTCGAATTTCTCATATATACATTAATACACAAGTATTATACTTACCATCCTCTTCTTCAAACTTTATGCATCCGATTTTATAAGGCGGTTCTTCGTCAGCCATCGCCTGGTCTCGCCTACAAATATATTCTTTACGTTCAGATCTTACATTTTGCTTACGCTCAATTTATTTTCCGGATATTTTACCCTTTAGAACGTGCCCTGATTTCACTTTATTTAAACCATTTAAAGCACTTACCTGCAAAGAACAATTGTAATTAATTATTAGAACACGAAATATAAACAAAGCGCACCTTTCCTCCTTACAAGCGTCAACAATATTGTGCATTTTTTTCACTTGGTTCTGCCGACGTCGGCGTCACGACAGCTGAGTCATGAGTTTAGTCATGAAAAGTGTCACAAGTGAATTCTGGAAATTCACCATATTTACATACATACATACAATGTATGCTTTATCTATCTATCTCGCTTACCCATCATGTGTTTACAAATTATTCGAGACCGGTTGCGCCAAAAATTAGAAGGTATTCGACTAGACTTCACTGAAAATCTACGCTTAAGAGAGATGCAACGATAAATTAGTGTTGGTAGCCGACTCCGATAATTCAATCGAACAGCTGTGTAATTTTCGGGCGCGATAAATTTATATTTGCTTTCTGTTTATAAAAAAAAAAAGAAAGCGGCTTTACTGTTTCCAATCAAATTCGAAGCAAAACTTAGCTTGCTGCACTGCCATGTTTATTCATAGCTTAGCAAAAGTGTATTCAAATCGGACGAACTATTCATATAACACTGTCATCCAAACGATACGTTTTTAATGGATCAATGACTTAGTCTACCGAAGCATCCTTTCCGAACTAAAAGTTTGAGTTTTACCATCATCGAAGGTGTTTAGGCAAGACGACCCGTACTAGGTAAGCAAGGACTTAACAATTATGTGATGTTATCTGCGAAGATTGCAAACTAGTTATCCGAAATAAATACCGCTGCGCCACTTGCACTCAGGTGCTCGCGTGTAACCTTCCAAGTTAATGAAAGATCGGAATGCGAAAATTATCCAGCGCTTCCGCAATGGCTTTGGCACCAATTACATTCTTTACCCACATAAGCCCACAATCAAGAAAGTGATACCTTATGTCCTTTATGAGGTGGGCACATCTGCAAACACGAAAACGTTCATATTTGATTGAACTGGGTGCGGGAACCACGACTTCTCTAAAAGAAGAAAGGAAACATCAGTACAAGCGTCTTTTTATCTTATCTTTTTTGCTCTGACCACAAATTATTTGATTTTTGGTCCTACTTCACACTTCGATTCGTGTACTGAAGCTACTTTCATCTTGTCAATGGAGAGGACGCAAATTGTATCCTTATCATATATGTCCACAGAATTGGACAAAAGGTTAAGCACAAAATCCAATGTACCATGCTGAATTTTCACTGTCTGCGAACAGTTTCTTAAGGTGCGCTCGTGTGGGAACGGAAATCCCTTCTTGCAGAGTTGGCGAGGCAATGTCTTCCTTTTATCGTCGTTCTGTAGCTGCCTGAGTTTCGAAGTCGTGAATAGTTCATCATTGTACGCATTTGCTGAACCTCCTGAGTGAGTCGTTTTTCCCAGAAACCCGCGCTTACTCTGTCTCCGAACTGACATCTGTAGCAGTGGACGCCGAAGAGTTGAACTTTTGTCTTTATCTCCTTCTGGCTTCTGGCCTTCATCCAAATTTAAAGTGGGATTCGCTTGCCTTCTTACTTTTTTGGCCCCCAAACATTCGCTAGAAAATTGATTTACGCATATGAAGAACATTCTTGTATCCTCCAGCGAAAGACCACATTTCCCGTGCCAAATTTGACCAAAATAACTATCTGCCGGAGGAAATTGAAACATTCTTAATTTCGGATCGATGACTTGTTACATCTCCCCACACAGCTTTGAGGTCCGGATCCCTCATGTTTCTTTATTCCTGCTCATTATTTGAATAAATATTTAATGTTTACATCTGGAGCTAGAGCTGGAAGAAAACAGATGCTGTGGTCTTTAGCTCCGGTCACGCCACCTTGCAATTTGCGCCTCTTGTATCGATAAGCTGATAGCGATTAATTGTAGATGAACTTTGTAGAATTCATGTAAAAATCATGTAATTTTCCACTCCATTCAATGGATGCTAATTTTAACTCTTAAAAGGGTTTCTTTTCGGACAATTAAAATGATTTTAACATGACACTTGATCTCACATATATGAGCTCACTTAAAAAAAGTAATAAACATACAAATTCGCAATCAATTGGATTTAATTTCATTCAATTCAATTTTTAAATAATTGTATTCTTAAAAATGTTATTTTCAGAGGTAAGCTTGAGTTTTTCGTATAATCACACATTGTTTTGAAGAAACAAGCTCCTGAAGAGCTACTTTATAGCCTAAGCTTACCGTCTGGGAAATATTAGGCATTCAAATGTAAAACTTGTTGCGTGTGAACGCTTGTTTTTATAAAGAGGCTCTAGTAAGCCTTAGAGAACCGGAACAAAATGATAATATGAATAATTATGAATATCATGATTACACACTCGATGGAATTTGGAGCCCAACTTAAAGCAATTTTATCCTTGTTGTCCTCACCTTATATAAGTACACCGTGCGCTTGATACAAATAGCACGAGAGAAAGAGAGTGTATCACAAGCTCCCCACCTTGTACAAGCACTCCTTGTGTAAAGCATTCCAAGAGAGCGCTCTCGGAATAGCTGCATATTCGCTTTTGAAACTTTGCTTGTTGATATGACATGAGACTTGGTTAATTTTGCTGAAAAGTGATAGCATAAGAGACAAAACGCAAAGTTAGTGTTGGGATCTGTAGATCCTTCTCCCAGATATCATATGAAACGCTGAGCCACTATTTGTGAATACATTTTTGTTCTCATCTGAAAAGTAAACAATCGATAATCTGCCGCCTGCGATGCTCCCTGTGCAACTGGAAAACAGAGATAGCTCTGTTTTTGCAGTTAGTTTGCAAATTCTTAACACCATACTAAGTGCAGAAGTATGTGCAGAAGCGCGCACCTAAAAAAAGTAATACATATGCACATGCGTATTCGCAAGGTGTATTTATACAGGGTGCGGCACGGGACGTTGGTAGACTTTCCTTATATAAATACACCACTTTGATTGTGATATTTGGTTTTTTTTACCATTTTCATTCTTGTTTATTTTTTTAGACTACTGAAAAATGTCAGGCTACTGCGGGATCTGTCGAACCAAGACGAACAAAAAATTTTTAAATTGCCAAAAAATGAAACCAAACGTAAACAATGGACACAATCTCTTGGAGTTGTACTATCTGATTCATCAAGGATCTGCGAAAAGCATTTCAAAGACAGTGACTTTCATTATCCCAGTGAAAGTGACAACGGCAATAAACGTGTCCGGTTGAATGCCAAAGCCATTCCAGAAAAATTTGTTGGCATATACACGGAGCACATAAACTCTTCTTCGGCATCCAATGCTACAGATTTCAGTTCTCAGACAGAGTAAGTACGGTTCATAATACTGGGAATAACTGGCTTACCGTTAAAAAATCCATTAATTTGTAGGAAAGAAGTCATAGAATCCGGCATCATGCTAGAAAATTTACGGCTGAAATTGCAAGTGACAGAATTGCAGCGGGAAAACAAACGACTCACTCAAGAGGTACATCAAATGCATACAATGATGAAGTCCCTCGATAAACTATTCACGACTTCGCAACTCAGGCAGCTTCGGAACGATGGTAAGCGAGTCTGTTGGAACCCGGAAGACATTGCCTACGCCGTTTGCCTCCACACAGTGGGACCTCGTGCATATCGCCACCTCTGCAAGAAGGGATTTCCGTTCCCCACGAGCGCACTTTAAGAAACTGTTCGCAGAGTGTGAAAATTCAGCCTGGTACATTGGATTTTGTGCTTAACCTTCTGTCCAATTCTGTGGATATAGATGATAAGGATAAACTTTGCGTCCTCTCTTATGACAAGATGAAAGTTGCTTCAGAGCACGAGTCGACGTCGACAGAAAGATCTGTTCCGCCTCCAGAAAACTATGTCCAAGTGGCGATGGTACAGGGCCTGAAAAAATCATGGAAGCAACCAATCTACTTTGATTACAATACGTCCATGACCGCTGAAATGATAAATGACCTCATCCGAAAGATATACACTGCAGGATACACTGTAGTGGCATTGGTGTGTGACGTGGGACCAAAAAACTGTAAGTTGTGGTCAGAGCTTAAGATCTCTCCTGGTAAGATTACAAAATAAGATATGTGTGACACTTGTACTGATGTTTCCTTTCTTCTTTTAGAGAAGTCGTGGTTCCCGCATCCAGTTCAATCAGACATAAACGTTTTCGTGTTTGCAGATGTGCCCCACCTCATAAAGGACATAAGGTATCACTTTCTCGATTGTGGGCTTATGTGGGGCGAGAAAGTAATTAGTGCCATAGCCATTGAGGAAACGCTGGATCATTTTTCTCATTCGGATCTTTCATTAACTTGGAAGGTGGCACGGGAGCACCTGAGTGTCGGCGGCCCAGAAAGGAAGAATGTTGAATTGGCCACACAGCTTCTGTCCAACTCCACTGCTGTTGTAATCACGCGCTGCTTAGAACTTGGCCTACATGTGAGTAACGGCGAGGAAACAGCAGAGTTTGTTACGATGGTGGAAAGCTGGTTCGATCTCTTCAACTCAAAATTGACCACCTCAAGCTGGATGCTGTGTAGTGTTCTACAGCAAATGTCGGCTTGGATGGCCACCCCTATTAAACCTGGGTCGAAAGAAGAGCGTTGGCCCTTTCAAGAGGGCATTTTGATTAGCAATTCGTCGCTAGATTTTTTGAGATGTTATGTGGCAGAAAAGTATGACATGGAATACGTGATAACTAGCAGGTTGTCGCTGGACCATCTGGAACATTTTTTCTGCACAATGCGTTCTCAGCCAAAACATTCTCCTACGCCTCAGGAATTTGAAAGTCGGATTCGCAAATACATTCTAGGTAAGGAATCAAGAGTTTCATAATATTGGCTTTTAACAATTTTGCAATAATCGTAGATAACGTAATAGATTTATGTACGTGATGTCCGAAACAAACGTTGGTGAAAAAGCACGGAAACGAAAATTGATTTAGCTAAAATAAAAATCTCATATGAACTTGGAAAAGATCTACATACAAATGTATTTTTAGTTTAATTATTACCAATTATTAAAACTGGCTTAGCGAGATACTTTTAATAGCTATAGATAAACTTGTAGAACTACTGTATGTTGAGTTTTAAACGTAACTGAAAGGCCTCACCTTACATATGTACATCTGTAAGTACACCGTGTTAAGGCTGGCACCTAAAATATCTGTTACATGGAAACAGCGGAAATTTGTTTCCCTTGCATATATCACCGCCACCGTAAGAGGAAAGGGTTTAATAGCCAGTATTGTCAACCCTCTGTATGCAATCCAGGGAAATGAGAGGAATGAGAATCATCATCAGTCGCACATGTGCACCAGGAGAGAGTAAAGAAAGAATCAATGAATTATGTACCCATGAGCGGTCCCTACCCAAACGACCCCTACACATACCAGTTAGGGGTTCTTTTCCCCACACAAACAGGGGGTTCTTTTCCATCCGCCTGCCCAATTGAAACAAACTTTTTATTGGCATCTGAGAAATGCCAATAGAGGGATGTACAGGCATGAATATGGTTTTCGCTTTTACGTAATTACAATAATTTATTTCATCGTTCAAAAATGCTTTATATTCTTCTTTTCTTACTTTTTGAGTGGTTCTGTTGCCTGCCTTTCACTACTACTGGTTGCTTGTTGATTTTATTCTTGATGTTCGCTTTTTCAGATCTAATGCAGATACATAGGTATGTCTTTATGTAGGTATATAATAAGTATTTACAAAAACGCTTGATTCTTCAACATTCATTGTCTGTGGTATCGGTATCGGTATCAAATTGGTATCGGTATTGTATTCAGCGGCATATGTTTGATTCCTCTGTATATTCAATTCAACTGTTGTACGCAACTTAAGCTTAAAGCCCTCAAATACCTCTCGCCGTGGGATTTGGGTCAGTGGGTGTCTGTGTCGGTTGTATTAGGGGAAAGTGGGTGTGGGTAGGTTGCAAGTTAGGTATGTTGGGGGTCGAATCGTATTGGCGGCATAGAAGTACGAGTGCATACTGTGATTGACCAACTCTGTGCGCACTGCTTTGTCAAATATCAGTCGTTATATTTTCAGAACTTGGTATTATTGCATGTATATATTGTATCTTGGGTAGGCGCTGGCCTACCTCACTAATTGATATACGTACGAGTATATGTAACATTAAAAGTTTATTCTTGTCCATATTTCGATTCTCGAGTTTGTTTATACAATTTACAAATGAATTGGGTTTATCGTTATTATTCGATTTGCTCAACAAAATGTAAACCCTCGTTTAATACTGACATAAATACTTAAGATTAGTCATGGCTTAGAGCTAAATGCTGAAACGAAACAAAAGAAGCCTCTCCGAGGCTCCCTTGGTTGGGGACCCCGAACAGAACTCAATCTTCCCGTTGCTCGAACGCGCCCTAGAACGAAAAACCCACACAGTCGAGTCGAGTCGCGTCGCGTCACTCCCCTTTTGGGTGGGGGGCTGCGTCGATGTCGGTGTAAGTGTGGATGATGTAGGGGCCACAGAGGGCGCAAAAATTTTGAAACCATACGTAAAACTTGAGTGTCGAAGTGTGTCGAAATATGCTTTCAATAGTGCCTCGATTTATTCAAATACAATTTTTATGTTTATTTGTTTTGTATTTAATTGCATTTGCTGTCTCTTCAATTTTGTATTTTTGTCTCTTTCATTCTTTCATAAATGTAACGTCTAATTTTAATAATGAGTTTTTTTATTATGTGGTTTTTGTTTGTTTGTGTGTGGGTGTGTATGTGTCTGTATAGATTTACGCTTCTTCATGCTCAATCTTTGTATATTTGTTTTAAGCATAAACTTCTATAAATTAGGACTTATACATAAAGGAAAGAAAGATTTTGGTTTAGTTTTTTTTGTGGATTTTGTGTCGTATTTGTATATAGTGGGGATGATTACGTTTCATTTCGTTCTTTTCGTATAGATCGACATATACGAACCTTTCTCAATTACAATTTTTGTGGTTTTGTATTTTTTTATAAAAAAAGTACACATAAAATACAATTAAAATAAAGTAAGAAATAAAAATTATTCCTTAAACATAAAAATTATATACTTTTGCAATTTTTTTGTGTTTTTCTTTTGTTGGTTGTTGTTGTTTATTTTCTGGTTGCTTTCTTATTTGTTTTTGTTTTTGCTTGTAACTTTTATTTATTATTAATTTAAATTGTTTGTTTGTTTTGTTGTATTTTTGACTACATTATTATTACGCCTGATCGTCCGAGCCGGAGCCATCGTCGTTATCATCATCATCGTCTGTTCGAAAAGAAATTTAAGATTAGTTCGAATATTAGGAGGGAAATCCCGTCTATATATACACCTACCATCACATTCAATGTCATCCTCCTCGCCATCATAGGGTATGTCGTATTCGTCGCTCTCGATTTCACTGTCGCCCTCGATAATTTCTTCCAGAGCTTCCTCCTCGTCGGAATCGCCGTCGGCGGCCTTCTTGGCCTTCTTTGATTCGGCGGATTTGGCCTGGAAAAATAGAGAGAAATGAGCATAACGTTTCTGAATCGGATTCTGGTCCTGTGCGCCCAACTCAAACCCACACATCTCCTTGATCAAGGGCAAAGCAAAAGCTCCATCAAATTCCCCCTTCACACACTATACATGGCCATAAAAAGTATATTTTCAGCCCACAAAACGGGAAACCTCTTCGCTCCCCTTCTCATTTTTGTAGTCTTCTGGCAGAGCAGCGGGAAAATCGTTATTTTCGCCGTAAAAAAACATTTGAAAAATGCGCGCGCCAATGTAATTCGCTGCAAGCACGCACACGGCAAAGCAAGTTATATATAGAGAGAGAGAGAGAGAGAGAGGGAGAGAGAGACAGAGAAACGAGTAAAAGAGCATGAAATTACAAGTGCACTCTCTTTTACATACTCGTATGTATCTTCCTCCTCTCTTTGTGGTGTGCGTACGAGTGTAATACATAAAAAAACAATAAGGCAATAAGCATATGTATCCATATCCGTGGGATACGACAGCCAAGCCAAGCGTGTGCTCGACACACAGCAGCTGTGAGGGACAGAAAGAGAGGGGGAGAGAGAGAGCGAGCGAGAGACAGAGAGAGAGCGAGGGAGAGAAAGACCGCCAGAGAGAGCGAGAGTGAGAAAGACCGCCAGAGAGAGCGCTGACGAGACAGAACTGTACCTGAGAACGCGTCACGACATAGTTGCATGAATGAATGTCTCTCGTACACACACACACCCACAGCTGCTGAAGAAGAGTGCGCTAGCGTCGCCGCCTGCGTCTGCGTCTCTGTCAGCGTCGTATGCGTGGGTTCACGTTTGTTAAGCAGCAGCCAACCAACAACAAGCCCCCGTACATAAGAGGTACCCATCTCAAAAAAAAACCCGTAGTATATATATTTACTAGGCGAAGCCGACTGTTACATGTGAAAAACAAGATAGCTGCGGAAAACTGTGCAAAATTTGTGCCCCCCCACTCTTGAGAGGACAACATACATAAGTCACGAGACTGAGCTCTTGAGAAATGTGCAATACAAAAGAAATAAAAAATAAATAGATAAAATGTGATAAAACAGGGTCATCAAGGATATAAGTAGAGGGGGTAGTTTCGAAGGGATTTGGTGGGAAATTAGTTTTCACACTGACTGTTGATAGTGTTTATTGACAGTTTCTACCTGTATAGTTTTCCATTCTCGTGTCTAATATTTTCTTTCAAAAACAAAACAATTCACTCTAATCTGTATTTAGGTATTCTATGTAAGCCCCAAATGCAATTGTTGATACCCTGTAATTACTAATAACTAATCTAAAAAAGTATTACCCAGCAAAGACCAAACCTCAGAGGAAACCAACAAACACCCTGTACATCCATTACATAACCTCAAAAGGGCAGTTTGACACCCTGTACAGGCCTTGTTTTATGTACGCATCGCCATGTACCAAAATAAATACGCATAAAAGGGAGAGGGGAAAAAAGTGAAAGATAAATGTAAGCGCAAACACAAACATCCTACACATGGGAGTGTATGTGTGTATACATAACCAATTACGAGAGAGAGGTGGATAGAGAGAGAGACGCATAAACGGTGAGAGAGCGAGAGAGAACCCGTTACTGTACATTTTCGTTTCGAGTTCGAGTCAAATCGTTTCATTTGCCAATTTATAGTTCTCACTAGCGTGCTACCTCATGGCTTTTATTTTTATCAGAAATGTGCTTTTCGATTATGGCCCCAAATGGGGGGAATGACAGAATGGAATGTGACAGACGATACAAAAGAAGTTTAAATACCGCGCGCACCCAGTCGCCGGCCGGCAATGTTTTTGCTGAGAGAGAGACAGAGAGAGTACTGTTATTGTTGTTGCGGCGTTGCCAATATTTTTTGCAAACGCAATAGTAAAATGCACTGTCCCCGATGATAAATAAGGCCAAGTGTGCAAATAATGAAGTGTTATTGCATCTATTGTTCTGAATCCAACACAGAAACACTCACAGGCAGTGTAGGTGTTGCAAGGCCGCTTACAAGCTATCTATGTACACATCTCTTTTACTCTATGTATCTTTGTTCCGCTCTCTTTCTCGGTTAAGCTTTTTGCGTCTTTCCTTTGCCCACGTCAATGTTAATGACCTGTTCTAGTATTCATCTGATTTGGTTAAGTTTATTAAAAATACATTAGCGCACGCTCTCGCTCGGGAGCGGGACCTCTCTATCTGAGCCAGAACAGAACTGTACCGCAACTGCATCATCAATAGCGTTGTCGAGCGGTGTGGATGGGCCCTCTAACCTCGATTTGAACCCAACAACAATAATTCTTGATTACCGACCGACAATCATCTTGGTTAATCGTAAACAACTCTCTCTCTCTCTCTCTATATATTTATATGTATTCTCTCCCTTGTTGGTATATAAGCGCCTGAGAACAAGCTCTCTGAGCGTAACAATCCCGCTCTCAGAAGCAGCGTTTGAAATCGGAAAACGTGTGTATATCTATTTCCAGAATTTTTCGTCGTTTTGTAATATTCGAAAAGTGGAACTCACGAATTCGAATGAATCACTTGGTACCGAGAAATTCGAGCGCGTAAACAAAAATCACATAAATCGATAAGGCGATCGATAGCGATAGCGACAGGAGGGGAGAAGTGTTGGGAAACGCACAAACCAAAAACGTGAAACTGTACAATGAAGATGATCTCCTCTCTTCCCTCCGCAACTGGAGCGCACTGGTGGACAGGGGTACTTACTTCTGCTGGCCTCTTGGTGCCTTTCACTGATTCCTTAGCGGGCGCGGCAGGGGCATCGGCAGCATCCTCGCCGTCCTTTGCCGTACCGTTATCGGCGACCGCGTCGCCAGCGGCATCTGCTGCTGCCTTATCCTCGCTGGCTGCCTTGGCTTTGAGATCGTCCTTCACCGCGGCGACGTCGTCCTTGACGGCCACCTTCTCGACGGCAACATCACCGTTATTCTGTTGTTCTGTGGCTGCAGACATTTTGTTTCTGGATTTTTGTAGTTTTTTTTAAACTTATTTGTTTAATTTATATAACGCTTAACGGTTATATGGGCTTTAGCTGGATGATTTGAATGATTGATGCTCCTTGTATGTATACTCCGTTTATTTCTTTTTATTGCTGTATTCGGAAAATGTGGGTTGTTGACAAAAATTAGCGCAAAATAGTCAGGGGAGAAAACGAGAACCGCACCGCACGAGAACACAAACACAGTGTTTGGATTTGTGGTACGTCCAGTGTATTTAAGCAGCGGAAGAGAAGCGTTGACACGACACAGATACAAATCGCACACGCACACACACACACTTAGGCACTCTCGCTCTCGTTTTCTCTAGTCCTCTCTCGCTTGCTTTCTTTCTGGCCGGCTTATCACACGGTCGGTTGGTGTTGCCTCTCTCCCTCGGAATACACTGAAGAAAAACCTCTGCGGCATCTGTACAGCCGCAGTCGGCAGCAAAGTAGAGAGAAGGCAACAACAACAGAGTTTGCGTCCAAGCAATCGAGAGATTTTTCAAATATTTTGCAATAATTTTGGATCAAGTATTATATAGAGTATCTGCAGTGCAGGAGGAATCAGTCAGAGGCACTGCGAAAAACAGATAGTATTCATCTTGCATGGAAGAAGGATACTACTGCTAACTGCTAGGTATTTTCTGTTTTGCTGACCACGATATGTACCCGTTGAAGGCTCGAACAAGAATGAACATGCTTGCGCGGCAGCGTTTACAAATTGCCGCCAGCTTCTTCTTCACAAAAGTTGCGCCCCGATATTTTCGCCCATTTCTCAGATACCTTTATTCAGATCGGATCCGAAACAGATCGAGGGGGTCCCGCTAATGGTCCCCTTAATTTTGGTATTTTTTCGAAGTCGATACGATCAAAACTATATCCGGAATTGACAAAATGAGTGGGTTTCTTGATTAATTCCATACAAAATCTGCTTGGGTTCCGTGAGTACAGTCGCCGGCACGTTTGGCGCTAAATTTGAAAATTTGCCGGCCGATGTAGTTGGCGAACTCTAGGGCGGCATGGATTGGGGGTGTGGTGCAGTCGTTCCGTTGCTTCGACGGTCTGTTGGAATCGCCAGTCGACGCGTGCGTGAGCCCGACCGTTCGTCCGTCGCTCCCCTTTCTTGTTGTTGCTCATGGGAAGTGTTGCTGCAGTGCTGTTGATGCAGATGTGTGTAGAGCGCCTTCTACTGGGCGGATAGCAGTGCTTGTATTTATAGAGTGGACCAGCGTGGGCCGGAATATGCTCGCGTATTGGGGTCAATTGATTAGCAATGTGAGTGGGGAAGAAGGTGCTCAGGCAGACGTCTATTTTTTGGGCCTATTAATTCGTACACCTCAGAGTATACCCACGACTTGGCTAGAGAAGAGTCTGGGATCGTTATACAGCGGGTAGTGGGATAACCGCAATAACTTTCTAGGTTCAAATGGCAATATTGAACTTATCATCGCTTATCAGCTTATGTTCGAACATGGTCCACCCTTAGTTTGTTCTTATGTGCCATTTCTCCCGTTGATCCCGCATTTGTGGTTCGACAATTTGCTGGCTCTGTTCGTTACACGAACCATGTTGGTTCAGGAATTGGCTGATGAGCTATTGGCATTGTAGTCGTTCTTATTTCGGTCCGTACGATTTGCCGTGTCTCAGCCATTACACCTGGTATCCAAACAAAACAAGGGTATATTGCGTTTGTTTAGATACATACATATATGTACATACATACATACATATGTATGTATATGGGCATTCAAGACAAAGGCACACATAAGTACATCAATTTGTACGAGTATGTGAGTGTTTCTGTTAATTTAAGTATTAAGTAAGTATTAATTCAAAAGATTTAAGCTATTTTCCATTCAATTAAAACACAATTTGTAATGGTGTAATGGTGCAAAATGTAATCAATTCTCTGCTGGATTACTTTTAAAAACGTATACTGGGTATCAGATAGTCGGGGCTCTCGCTTGAAACATTCTTGTTTGTCAGCTATTTTCGTGCATAAGCAACAATAAATACATATGTATGTATGCATGTATGTAGCTATAGTTCGTAATCTGAATAATACGGGAGACGGCGGAGCAGCCGTCCGTCAGCTCGCTAATTAAAAGCGGCGAACCTGTTCGCCCGCTCACGTTGAAGGCATTCGTGGTAAACACCTGTAATCGTGGGACATTCATTGAGTTATCATATTTGAGCAGCAGCGCCGCCAGCTCTGACTCTTGGTTGCCTTTGGGACTGAAATGCTGACGATAAGCCGATTTGCGTCTTCGTTTTGCAAGCCGCCACGCGGTGCGGTGCGGTTAGGCTTCCTTCTCTCCTCGGCCTAAACTCTTACGAGTAGTCCCCATTGGAGTGGCACGGCATGGCGTTCGTGGAGCATTCGCGCATTGTTACGATATGAGTCGGTAGTTCCCATCAGCCGCGATGGGGCCTTTGACGGAGTCTTTGGACAATAGCGGGCCGCATTCGTACATGCGGTCAACAAGCTGTTGTATCTAGATTCAAGAGGATCCCGTAAAGATACGGGCACTGTTTGACCGGTAATATGCCAAGGTTAGTCCGTGATTCAAAATGGAGGATCGTTCGCGATAACACAGGTGCTAATCGCGGATAGAAAGGCTGGCAGGAAGTTGAGTATAGACCTTTCTAGAAGGGTCCTATTTCCAGGAATGCCAACATCTGCCATTCGGTGTTCGTCATAAAAAATCCCGTTGCCTCAAAGTTCGTCCATAACCTAACCCAAGATTCCTGCTTAGTTCAGAATCTCCTTCATTAAAAATATGTACATACACATGCGTCATAAAGTTTTCGTAGCAAAGAGGTGTGAACAAATCTTAATGCAAACAATCGATACCCGACCACTCATGTGTATCTAGATACATATGTACATGCATACGTACTCGTACATGCTGGTACACCAGTGACCCCCTAGAATGTACCATGGCACTAAGTTTTCTTTTCAACTTGCGCTGCTAATAGTCAGTAATAGATCCAAGATACCAAGATACTTACTAGAATCCATATATTGGTATACTCGTGCGTGCGTTTGAACCTGAATCATATCATACTTGTAGGTCATACTGTACCGCATAGCGATTGCCGTTCTAGTCTCTAGAGCCATGAACGTTCACTTTAGGTAACTGAAATCGTTCTGGAGAACAGCATGGAACAGGTTTACAACTCGCTTTGAGCGGCTGTTAGAATGATAGATAGCCGATTCGCTTGGCCGAGTGGCTCGAGCCGGGTCTGGAAGACATTCATCTCCGGTCTCGGGTCGCGTTTGGCTGGCGTGTGCTAATGTTTCCACACGAGTGCGGCGATTAGTCCGATACCCAGCTGTCCTACGTCAACGGGCACTTCACACGCAATTATTAAAATTAAATTTACCAGTGCCATTGTCTTCGATTTGCAATATTGCTCGTACTCGTACCTGAGGATGGGGCTGGAGCTGGACGGGAATTGTCGGGGACGCACTGCCCATTGTGAGAGTGTCCTCTGTGGTGGGCTTGCACTTATGACGTTTTTATGGGTTGATGGGGAAACAAGAGGATATACCATCCCGTCGTGCACATTCTTCCACCGATGGTGCAGTGCTGTGGTTGAAATGCTTTGAATAGGCCCACGCCATGCTTTCCTCTGCTCTCCTCCCCTCTTTATCTCATCCACTCTCTTACCCCAACGCAGTTGTTGCCATCTGCGTCATGCATTTTGCTGCACTGGGTATGTTCGGTGGGTGTTGGTGGTGGTCTTGCAGGAGGCGGTGGGTGATGTGATGTCTCGTGGTGGTTGTTGCTTGAACTGTCCGCCGAAGAGACCGGCGGCAGAGAGTGTCAGCGAGTGAGCGGCGCATGAATGAATCATTTGGGGAAGAGCCATGTTGGAATCATTGGCAGATTGTGCGAGTGTGTAGCGTGCCTGTGTGCGCCGGGGCATCTGTTTGTATATGGCTGTGGTCTCTGAACAGCCCAAATAAAACTGTATGGCCAATCGCCCAGAGCAGAAAGTCCATTCATTTATGTATGAATGTACATACAATACACTCTCATGGATGCTCGAACTCGTTATTTGGCTTGGGTGAAAATCATTTATTTATTCTATAATTACATATGTACGCTCATCTTTGTGGGACATATTGGTATTCCCAACCAAGTCATAATGAGATTATAAAATTCAGCGATGAATATTTTACTACTTTTCACAATATGGTCATAAAATCGACCTTACAATTTGTAATTTAACTTGGAAGATTATACAAAAATAGACTTTAGCTTCTTTCAAATTAAGCCGCTAAGACCTATGGTGTTCCTCAGCACTGTGCAGCCAAGCGGCAGAGTTGCATTGGCATACATGGTCACAGATATATGTACATATGCACGTATTATGATCTGCATTAGCAGCTGCAGTAAATATACACAGTCCTTTATAATGTATTTAGATTTAGATTAGCTCCCCAATGGCTTTATTTCTACTAACCATACATTTGTTGAAAAGAGCTCACTTACAGCACTGGTTAGAAACCATTTTGCAGCACTAATTGGCGCCACTTGTCAGAGCTGCATTTCAGTACGAATTTGTTTTATTTATTCAGATACAACATAGTCTAACAAGAATGTAGGAATTGACCGTTCTGATTAGCGTATCTGTATCTTTGCCATGCGCAGCCTTTGTTGCGGCGCAAAGCTGACTGATATGGAGCCGTTACAGGCACAACATGCAACCCTAATCAACCGACCCACTAATGACCTTGCTCTGACATTGCCGCACAGCAGCTGTGAATGAAGAGAGCGAACATTCGCCAGACTTTTTAATAAGTTTAAAAAAAAGTATCCAGGAGTTGTTTGCACGCACCATAAAAATTATTAAAATGGCATTCAATAAGCTGAGCATTGAGAACCTGGACTTGGCGGGCAAGCGGGTGTTGATGCGGTAATTGTGGAGCTATGGTGTTGTGTCTGGGTTGCATAAACCTCCGTTTCGTTCTCTTCCCCTGCAGAGTGGACTTCAATGTGCCCATCAAGGATGGAAAGATCACGAGCAACCAGCGCATTGTGGCTGCTCTGGACAGCATAAAGCTGGCCCTGTCCAAGAAGGCCAAGTCCGTGGTGCTGATGTCCCACCTGGGTCGTCCCGATGGCAACAAGAACATCAAGTACACGCTGGCCCCGTGGCCGACGAGCTGAAGAAGCTGCTCGGGCAGGATGTTAAGTTCCTCAGCGACTGTGTGGGCAGTGAGGTGGAGGCCGCTTGCAAGGACCCCGCGCCGGGTTCTGTCATTCTGCTCGAGAACGTGCGCTTCTACGTGGAGGAGGAGGGCAAGGGCCTGGACGCTAGCGGCGGCAAGGTAAAGGCCGATCCCGCTAAGGTCAAGGAGTTCCGTAGCAGCCTGGCCAAGCTGGGCGATGTCTACGTCAACGATGCCTTCGGCACTGCCCATCGTGCCCATAGCTCCATGATGGGCGATGGCTTCGAAAAGCGTGCTGCTGGCTTGCTGCTCAACAAGGAGCTCAAGTACTTTTCTCAGGCCCTGGACAATCCCCCAAATCCTTTCCTGGCTATCCTAGGTGGCGCCAAGGTTGCCGACAAGATCCAGCTGATCGAGAACTTGCTCGACAAGGTCAATGAGATGATCATTGGCGGCGGAATGGCCTTTACCTTCCTCAAGGTCCTCAACAACATGAAGATCGGCGGCTCCCTGTTCGACGAGGAGGGCTCCAAGATAGTCCAGAACCTAGTGGAGAAGGCCAAGAAGAACAACGTCAAGCTGCACTTGCCCGTGGACTTTGTCTGTGGTGACAAGTTCGCTGAGAACGCAGTCGTTAGTGAGGCCACCGTTGAGAGTGGCATTCCCGATGGACACATGGGTCTGGATGTGGGACCCAAGACCCGTGAGCTCTTTGCGGCACCTGTGGCACGCGCCAAGCTGATTGTCTGGAACGGGTAAGTGTTTCTGTTCTCGTGTCAATTCTCAATTCCAATTTAATTTCGTATAACTTAAATCTGTTAAACAGACCTCCCGGCGTGTTCGAGTTCCCCAACTTCGCCAATGGCACCAAGGGCATCATGGATGGTGTTGTGGCGGCCACTAAGAACGGCACGATTTCCATCATTGGTGGCGGCGACACAGCCTCGTGCTGCGCCAAATGGAACACTGAAGCTCTCGTCTCGCACGTCTCCACCGGTGGCGGTGCCTCCCTGGAGCTGCTGGAGGGCAAGACACTGCCCGGCGTTGCCGCTCTCTCCAACGCCTAAACTCAAATGGAACACACTCTCCGAAATATGTATGTTAATCGCGTCGTTTATCTTGTAAGCCCCACAGACACAAAGTTGAATCATTTTGTTGCAGAACTCTATGCACATGAAATAAAGGAATACTATTTAGCTTACGGCCGTGGCATCTACTTTCGTGCAAAGTTCGTATCCATGGCGGAGGAGGTGCGCTGTATGTTGTTGAGATTGGCCCGTATGCGATCGCCAATCGAGTTGTGATTAGAAATGGCCTTCTTCACCTCCTTGTTGATGAACTCCTTATCAAAGTCACGCTCCCTGTTCTGCGCTTCTTCCCGGGCATATGCCTCGCGGTGCTTCTTCACGGCTTGGGTGCGGTCTGCCTCTCGCCATGTGGCGTTGTCCATCATCTCTCGCAGACGAGCCTCGCGGTCGGCTTCGCTGAGCTTGGGCTTGCCGGCGTTGCGCTTAGGGGGTGACGGTCGTTTTGGCGGCGGGCTGGGGCTGCGGCGGCGACGGATTGGACTTCGGTCCCTGCTGCGTTCTCTTCGACCTGTGTGATCCCTGCTGCGATCTCTTCGACCTGTGTGATTCCTGCTGCGATCAGTGCGCCCTCTGCTGCGGTCACTTTGATCTCGTTCCCTACGCGGAGGCCCTCTTTCCGGGCTTCTTCGACGTTCTGTCTGCTGCTGTCGTCGTGAACTGTGGCTGCTGCTGCCACCACGATGTGCTCTCGGTTCCTCTGGACTGTTGCCTCTGCGGTTTTCCCTGAGCCTTGAGCTCCCGTTGCGGTCATCTCTTCTCCTGTGTTCAGACTCCCTTCTTCGGGCCCGCTCATCGGTGCTGCTTTCGTTGCTACTGTCGCTGCTTTTGCGTCTTGACTTTTTGTTCTTCTTCCTCTTGGATGCAATGTCAAGCTGCTTGGATATGGTCCGATATTTTGCGTCCAATAGCTTGTCTAGTTTCAAGTCCTCATTTCCAGCGTCTCCCTTCAGCTTGCTGACTTGACGTGCCAGCTTTCTGTCCAGGTCCTCGTCACTTTCGCTGCTGCTCGATTCATTGCTGGACCTCTTGCTATTTTTCTTTTTTTTGGATTTTTTACTCTTTTTGGATTTCTTTTCTTTAGCGGCTTTCAGATCCTGCTCCGTCTTAAGAATGCGATGGATTTCCTTCAGTTTGACTGGATTCTCCAAAAGCTTTCGTCGCGATTCCATTTCGCGCTGCTTGATGAGCATCAGAGGGTCCTCCATGGTCTTGCGCTGCATGTCCACTTGCTCCGTGGACTGCAGGTTGCGGTACGCCCGTATGGAGAAGGGAACACACTCGTGCTCGACATGATTGATCGACTGTTTGACGCCCACAGTGCCGTGTTCCTGCCGACGCTCCTCAGCTTGCAGCGTCTCAAAGGATTTGTCGATCTTGCGGCCCAGCAGGTACTCTTCACGGTTGATTAGCTCCGTGCTGTCTGTAACGTTTTATAGGGCTATAAATGATGGTACTTTTCATGTGACAGCAACGCAAACTCACTTTTATACATCCATTCTAGCTTTGCCTCGCCGGCGGCTCCTCCACTGCTGGCCAGCACACCAGAACTCTCGCCCAAGCGCCTAAGATCTTCCCGATCCCGCTCCTCGTGGATTTCCTTCCGGAGGTCTTGTAACTTCCTCTCTTCCATCTTGGCCTGCTCCTCTGCTTTCCAAACCCGCTCCTGGTTTTTCATCGTGTGCGGATGCCATGATTTCTTCAAGTTCTGTGCGAGAATTCCGATGATTCTTGATGGTTCCATACAGAGGGGCACTACTTACCAGATCACCACCACCCATTTTTTAAAATATCTGTGTTTTTACTGCAAAAAATAATTTAGCTATTGTTGTGTTTCCCTCTGTTTCTTGTTTGCATTAGGCTGGGAAAAATATCGATAGCGCTATCGATATTATCGATGGTTGAAAACTTAGCCGAACATCGATTGTTTCTGTGCGGAAGAATTTAACATTGAAATTGTGGAAATATTTCGTATCTTTGAATTGCGTTGCGGCGCTACTGCTATATTCAAACACGCCCTCAAATATTTTGCTGACATAACTTGGGCAAAGCGGCTGCAGAAGCCGACTGCCAAGATAAACCATGAGAATCTAAAGCGCTCCACGCTTGGATCGGGGCGACCCTGAGTGGACCGCCTGTCTGTATTCCATTCCACTTCTATACCACTTTGGAGATGCTCGGCTCCTTTACTGTCAAGTAAGTCAATAGAATACTTTTCGTTTTATTTCAAAGTACATTAACAAGAAAATGTTTGGTTTTGGGCGTCAGGTTAGAGCCGCCAGTCTTCTTAAATTTGCATCTGGTCGACTTTTTAGCAGCAAACAAAAATGCGGAGACGCTGGAAAACCTCCAAAGAAGTTGAGCCTGAAGAACGTTGATGTGGCAGGCAAACGTGTCTTCATGAGGTAAGGGTTCTAAAGAGTAAATGCCCATATTCATGACTCTTTTACAGGGTGGACTTTAATGTTCCAATGAAGGATGGCAAAATAACCAACAATCAGCGCATAGTCGCGGCTCTGCCCAGCATCAAATATGCCCTGGACAACAAGTGCAAGTCTCTGGTAAGTAGATCTCAATCTACGCACTCATGTGCACGTCCATTAGAGTTTGCAATTACCTAAATTAGGTATTGGCTTCGCATTTGGGTAGACCGGATGGGAAAAAGAACAAAAAATTCACACTCGAGCCGGTGGCCAAGGAGCTGCAGAAGGTGTTGGAAAGGCCGGTTTGCTTTCTCGATGACTGCGTGGGGGAGAGTACACTAGATGCGGTGAAGAATCCTCCTGAGGGTAGCGTCCTGCTGCTGGAGAATCTTCGCTTCTACGCCGAAGAGACGGGCAGCAGTAAGGATAAGAACAAAAAGAAGATTAAGACTGATCCCGAGAAGGTTAGGCAGTTTCGGACCAAGTTGGCGAAGCTGGGCGAGATCTATGTCAACGATGCGTTCGGCACGGCTCACCGGGCTCATAGTTCCATGATGGGCGAGGGCTACAAAGTGCGAGCCGCCGGGTTTCTGATGGACAAGGAGCTAGAATACTTTGCCAAGGCGCTTCAAGAACCAGTCAAGCCGTTCCTGGCCATTCTAGGGGGAGCAAAGATCGCCGACAAAATCCCCCTAATAACCAACCTTCTGAATAATGTTTCTGTCATGATTGTGGCAGGTGGCATGTCCTTTACATTTCTCAAAGTCCTCAACTCCATGGAGATTGGCAAATCGTTGTTCGACGAGAAAGGTGCCGCCATGGTGCCTGAAATAATGGCAAAAGCGAAGGAAAAAAAGGTCAATATAATCCTACCCGTGGACTTTGTGTGCGCCAACAAAATCGACAAGAACCCGGAGAGAGTCGAGTCCGTTGATGCGAAGCAAGGGATTCCCAAGGAGCTGATGGGTCTTGATGTTGGCAAGATATCCATTGAAATATTTGCCGGAGCCATTTGCGCTTCCAAGACGATTGTTTGGAACGGTCCACCGGGCCTATTTGAGAACGAACGCTTCGCCAATGGCACCAGAGCCATGTTGGAGGCGGTCATCGGGGCCACGGCACGGGGAGCCACCACCATCGTCGGCGGCGGGGATACGGCCACGGCCTGCAAGCAGTTCGGTGGGGCCGACAAAGTGTCCCACGTCTCCACGGGCGGTGGTGCTTCCCTGGAGCTGCTCGAGGGAAAGGTTCTTCCTGGCGTGGCAGCCCTCTCCGATGCCTAAAATGCAGGACAGATGCTACGACCAGTAATAACAGACTCGATCTATCTTTGACCTGCCTGTTCGGCATTTGATATTCTTCTTTCCTTTGTTTTTTCTATCCCCCAGTGAAGTTTTTCTGTGGAATTCGTATTCGATTTCCAATTCTTTTGTTGTTAAAGTCGGATTTGCATAGACTGAGAGACAACTGGCTGCTACAATACAGTGCGGTTTATTTTGGAATAACATGAGTGGGTTAAAATTAGGTAAATGAGTTTTTCATCTCGTATAGGATTGCCTACCAGTATTCATAAACTTGTCGTCAGAGGACGTGAAACTGGCATTTTTGGACCAGTATTCAATCGGTTTAGGATCCATATGGTGTATATTTCGTTCAACTCTGGAGGTTAATACAAAACGATAAGCATTCCCGTTTTAGTCGAAGCTAATCAGCTCTGCTGTGGCTGGCTCGTCTGCTTTGGCAGGCTTCGGCTCAGTCTGTGGTGGAGCTGGTGCAGCAGCAATGGCCTGAACTTGTTTGTTGCCGATCTCGGTGACTGGTGGTGCTTGGGGAAGTGGCTGGGAAGGTGCTTGATGTTGTGCCTGGGGAGGTGCTTGGGGAAGTGCCTGTGGCGGTGCTTGATGTTGTGCCTGGGGCGGTGCTTGGGGTAGTACCTGGGGCGGAGCCTGATTGGCCAGCGGTGGGTGGGACTGAACTAGTTGTTGCTGCTGGAGCATCACGTGACCAATTTGAGGCTGTTGAGGCTGAGGTTGGGGGGCCGGATGGTGGAGCTGGGCATTGGCTGGCTGTGGCTGATGCATCGCCTGCTGCAGATGCGGAGGCATCATCATTCCTGGGGCTGCATTTGTCGGTGGCTGGGCGATGGCCGGGTTGTACATGCCCGGCGGAATGCCCTGGAACTGTCCGTGGCCATTGGGTGCGGGAGCTGGATAGCCAGGAGCAGCAGTTACATACGGATTATAGACGCTGTTCGGTTGATGCGATGGTGAGCCATGCGCTGCTACGCCGGAGGGAGGGAGGTAGGGGAATGGGGCCGATTGTCCCATGAGATACTGGGCCTTTTGCTGTTCTTGTCGCAGCTGCATCTCGCGCTCCTGCTCCTGAATGCGTTGGAGTGCCAACTGGCGTTGGTACTGAAGGTATTCTTGCTTCTTCTTGCGCATAATCTCCAGCTTCTGGGCCATTTGCATCTGACGCTGGCGCTCCTGCTCTTCGGCGATGCGGCGAAGCTTCTCCACGTGCTCCTGGCGCAGCACGTCCAAGGCGGCACGCGAGTCCTTGATCTGAGCCAGCTTATCCTGCAGCTGCTCGTACCACATGCGCTTGTCGTCCTTCTCCTTGATGTACGACAGCTGCTGGGAGTGCAGCGAGGTCAGCGTCATGAACAGCGTCTGCACAGAGGAGTCGTTCGAAATGCTGCGACCACGGCTCGAGTTCGACTTCATGCGGTTTACGAAGATCTCCACCTGGGTGCGCATATTGGCGGCAAACTCATCGATCTGCACCTCATCGGCGGTCTTGGGCTGCACGGGCAAAGTCTGCTGTGGTTGTGGCGTGGGGGGCATGGGACTGGGAGCTGATGGGCTGGCCATGGAGGAGGACTCGCTGATTTTACGCTGCTCCCAGTAACTCCGGTTTAAGTATTTGGCCAATTCCGGGTTTGTCGCCTCCTCCTGTTGGTACTCCTTGGGGGCCGGCGGCGCCTCTGGACTGGGCGAGCGTTGTTGCATTCGGTAAGCGGCTGCCGCTGATGTCAGGGTCGTTTGCTGCG
This sequence comes from Drosophila lowei, assembly GCA_008121275.1. Taxonomy (NCBI): domain Eukaryota; kingdom Metazoa; phylum Arthropoda; class Insecta; order Diptera; family Drosophilidae; genus Drosophila; species Drosophila lowei. The sequence continues at coordinate 15,654,394 of CM017779.1, read as the reverse complement.
GTTTCGGCTTCTGTTGCTCGGCCTCGGACTGGCTGAGGGCCAGGGCCAGTTGCAGCTCCTCCTCCTCCTTGAGCTCCTGTTCGGTTTTGCGAGCAGGCGTCTGGAAAAAAAAGGCTATTTCATGAATATTTTGTGTGCAATTTGTTTGATTGACAAACCTGCACCTGCTGCGACAAGGAACTGTTCAAGTACTCCGCCGGCAAATCGCTATCCGCTGGACGTGCCCCAGGCTTGCTGCTACCAGTGACGCCAACACCACCACTGCCGCTGCCAGCCGGGCGCAGGAGTGCGGCAAAGCAGCCATCGCACACACGAACCTCCTTCTCAATGCCGTACTTCGGCAGGGGGCACTGCTTGGCCGTGCACTGGCCACAAAATACCTGGCCGCAGTTACGGCAGTGGTGCTTGCGGTTGGTGAAGGTAAACTCCACGCGGCATCGGTGGCAGACCTTGCCGTCGGACCAGTTGGGCGCCGTGTCGGCCGTGAACATGGCATCGGCTTCCTTCATCTCGGGAAACGTGTGGCCCTTGGCCTTTAGGATGGTCATAGTGTCCTGCAAGGTCAGAATTATTATTGGCGAGGGATTCAACTGCTCAAGAGCCTACTACGGATTCTTCTTCCAAGCTAAGTTCCTCCTCGGAGCTCATTTTGAATTGACAGACGAGTTTGCACTGCGTTTAAGCAATAGCAAACAGAGGCTATTCACTAATTAAATTATAAGAATCGGACAAAGGGAGAGTCTTGCAAGTCGACGTTTCGATACTCTTGTGGGTTGGTTTTCGCATATATAAGCAAATCAAGTGAACGGATAAGATAAGATATGAGTCATCCGAATAACTGAGCAATCGTTTGTGGACGCGGTCGTACCTTGATGGATTGATATTTGTCCGACGAGCGGAAGGCATTGGCCCAGGTCTGCACCAGCTCCAGCATTTTCTGGCGCACGTTCTCGTGGGGCGTGGTCTCCAGGAAGCTGCTAAACATCTCGCAGTTCTCCTTGGTGAACACCTCCTCGTGCACGGGGGCGCCACAGTTCTTCACAATGCTCTCCAACACCAGGAGCGAATAGCAGGCCGAGTGCGGATTGGGAGAGTTCATTTTCTTCTTGATCGCGGCGAAGGCATTTTTCGGTCTGCAGGAGGAGAAATCTCAGTTAAGACTAGATATAGAGCTAAATAACAATGGTAGTCTCAACATACGTGACATCTTTCTGGTTGATTTCATCGCAGATGAGGAGGATGGAGGGCCAGTCTGGCTCCAAGCGCAGATGACTCGTGGCACTCTCTGCAACATAAAAAGAAATATCAGGCGTTGCGCACTTAGCAGCACAATCGTCACAATTGAAATGCGCTGCAGGGTCATTCCCTTTTGTTGTTAATTTTGTTTCTTTTCTTGCTTTTCTGATGAGTCATTTTTGCTGTTTTTATTTAACTCGTTTTCTGCTTTTATTTTCCCTTTTACCTAGATTCTTGTCAAAGCTCGATCGAAACATGATTTTCGTTCTTTATCTTATTTTTCTTGTCGATGTTTTCCTATTATTTAATGTCTCGATCTTTATTTTTTTTTTATATATTTTGTTGTTGACAGTGGATACGGTCTATATATACGGTCTGACCCTCAGAAATATACCGAAATATACCGTCTTATTTTCAAAATATACCGATAAAAAAACGAACTTAGCCCACTTAAACCCCTCTTCTTAAACAAGTTCTAAATTTTCTCTTTACTTAAAAAACCCCATGATATCTTTCTACTCAGCTGCGCTAAAGTTCTTCAAGATTTATAATTTTCGTGGAGAGTATTTTGATACCCACTTGTCTACAATGGGTTAATAGTTCTGTTTCCGAAATAAGAAATCTTATTCCTCGACAAGGATATGAATGCAATCCTGTGAAATAAATGATGCAGGGAAGGACGAATTGAAAGAGTGAAATCCTATGTTCTTTAATATACCTATTATCTGTGTTTTTTCCACTATTAGACATTTAGTGAAGCTATATATCATATTGTCCCATCAGTCAGCTCATTCACAATATTCAAAGTAAATCTAATGTAACATCGATATTTTAACTCAGCTGGCCGCAAACTAAGTCTAATGAAATTGGAATTTAAATCTGAAACGTTTTTTTGAATGTACCGAAAATGTAATTATTTTTCTATATGAAAAAAAAACCATATGAAAAAAAAAACTTTTTGTTGGTCTCTATCAACTACTATGGTCCCCAAAGCAATCATATAACAATTTCATGCAAATTTTATGAGCCGTTTAGGAATGGGTTAAGAAAGCGCGCGTATTTTTAAAATTATTGTGCTCACCCACCTCCTGATGCTCGGCGCGACATCGGAAGAGTCGCCCACTTAAAATAAGTCTGTAAAATGTACGGAATCCCAAAAATGCAGAGAATTTCAATGATAGAATGAAACAAAATATAGTTTTCTTTTTTAAAGTGGCAACTATACAAATTTGATACTAAGCCTACGCAGATTTCAAGTAATTTATGGATGGAATGTTTTTAATATACCTTTAAAAATTGAATTTAATAGTTTGATGAAACTGATTAAATATACCATTCTATACCGATTTACCGTAAATTTACCTTCAACTCGATTTCGACGTCAAAATATACAGTACAGTATATAATACACCGTAAATGGCAGCATTGTTTGTTGGTGTATGTATGGCAGCATATAAATATATATTGATATATCAATATATTGGTATATACTTTTTTTTGTATTGATATTTATATACTATATTAGACTAGACTGGAAAATATTTAATTGGGTATTTCCATTTCATTTGTATGGTTAAATTCAAATAGAAATTATATATAAAATTAAAAAAAAAGAATTATAAAGACGTACTGACGCCACGTCATATAAGAACATCAAAAAATGTATAACAATTTAATTTCAAAGAAAAAAAAATTTGATGGTTTTCCACCTGTCGATAATGTGAATATCGAAAAATCGATATGCGCAATTTGCGGCAGATTCAAAATCTTTGTCACGAAAGGCACTCTGCAGCAATTTTATGGCTGCCACATTTTATTTTAATTTGAATTTTCAATTTTAACTGCTCTTACAAGCTCTCACATTGAACATTGAAAGGCTACTTAGGACTAAGAGACTACAGACTTACAGCCGAATCGAGCGATTTATTTTTTATTTTATGTTTTATGTTTACATTTCGTATGAGCAAAAATTAATCTCTGAAATTCCATTAAAAAATAACCATGTCTGACCGCCAAATAGTTTCTGCACGCAAGTTCTTGATAAATCGCGGTCCACCATCAGATTTTTGTTGTTTTTTCTTTTGGAGAATATGCCCGTATATTGAACCAATTTCAGAATATAGAAACAATATATTTTTCCGTAGTTTGATCCCAGACAACAAGTAGATGGCAAAGCAAAGCAAAGTGAAAAAGATTAAGCCTTTGCTATTTAAATAAGTGAACTTTGGGAGAGGAGAGGAATCGTTTTCGTACAATATATTTCGTTTGTTCACACAGGTCTCGCTTAAATCTAGGTTAACTAGACAGATAATTACATTTACATAAAGATAGATGCATACATACAGATGTGGTTAAGCCATACATAAACAGTATAAAAACTACGCTTCGCTATGATTAGGGGGTTTGCAGCAACAGTTAGCATTAGCATTGCAATGGGTTCGTTGCATTTGTTAAAGTATCACACGCCGATATAAGATAGTTGGTTGGGTTTACTTGCAACTAAGCGATAAGTAACGTAAAATCACATTCGATTCATATTCAGCCCAATACTACAAGCATACATTAGTTCCTAGTTCAAATCCTTCAAATCCTTTTGATTTTGTGCTTCAGCGTGAAGTAGGCCAACACCTTGAACAGCGTTATTTGGCCAAGAATCATCATTATGTTGTAGCCAAAGTCGCCCTGCTCCATTCCAAACTGGCGCAGCACAGTCACGGCGTTTCTGAAGGGAGAAGATTACATTGAAATTTGATAAACATATAAATTTATGTTATTTCGACATACTTGAAGTGGCAGTAGAACTCCGTGGGTGGACAGATCAACTGTTCCCGATGGTTGCCATAAAGGGAGATGACCATATTCTCCAAGGCATACCGTAGCGGCGATAGTGAAGCGACGATCCGCATCGCGGCCGGAATGTGGTTCAGCAGAATGAGGAAACCGGAGAACATCAGCATAAAGCACGTCGACACGGCACCCACGAAGGTTCCATTCTGGAAAACATTGAAAAATCCCCATTGAAAAGAGTGACTCGTGCCTCAAAGATTCGATCCCCAACTTACAACTGGATTCAGAACCGTGCCCAGGAACACGCCCAAGCCATCGGCGCAAATGGTAACCACCACGGCTGAGAGCAGATATTTCACAAATCGATCCATCTCAACGGGCTGTTCTGTCATGAGGTATCCTATCGTGATATATACCGTCGAAAAGATAATCTAAAAACAAAAAATATTTGTAAATTGGAACCAAGAACGTATAATATCTTATCTGAAAACTTACATGAACTGGAGTGGAAGTGATAATGGTGGCCAGGTAATAGGTTCGCAGTTTGTACCAGTTATTAAAAGTTTCCTTCTTGATGATCTCTATCTCGGATGGATCTGGAGGGTTTTGCCGAATCGGTTAGCCGAATATTGATCGTACTTTGAGTCTACTTACATCTCAATATGCCCGGCATAATGGTGGTGTACCAGAGATAGACGCAGTGGATCATAATCATGCCCACATTCGAGATTTGCTTAGTGGCATTGCTGCCAGAGTCGCCGAAGAATAAGCCGATCAATACGGCGCATATTATGTGCACCCCAAGTTTCAGATAGGTGAGAGTCTGGAAGAAGAGAAGATACCTTGATAGAACTTGTTGGCTCAAGAGCTCTCTTCGAAGTGTGAACTTACCCAATCCCTGAAGAACTGCAGATGGCAGCGTCCAATGAGCAGCCACAGCCGCATCCACTCCGCGGGCGGGTATGTGTGGCGCGTGAGCTCCTTGGAGGAGTCCATGCTATGTATCTCTACCTTCTGCACATGCCCGGGCGACTGTGACTCATTGAACTTGGCCAGTTGGGACTCGCTGGGCGGCTCTGATGACTCGCCCTGCATGAGCTGCTGATCGTAGCGCCAACGGGTGTCCTTGGCGCTTTCCGCCAGAGCCTCGGTGTGATCATCGTAGTCTCCATTGACGCATTCCAGCACTGGAATATCACAAAATGAATGAGTTGTGCTAATTGGTGAAAGGGGAACTGGGAATGGCCACTCACGGAAGTCGGCGGGATTGTGGTAGGGCGGGCACTCCAGTCCGACGCTGCTCAGAAACATGACGGTGTTCTGGGGCGTGCCCTGGTAGGTGCATCGACCGGCGCTGAGCACGTAGATCAGGTTGAACAGATTGTAGATGTTCGTCGAAGGCTGGTGGATCGTGCACACAATGGTGCGCCCCTCGTTCGCCAGGCCTCGCAGCAGTTGGATCGTGTCGAAGGACGATGAACTATCCAGGCCGCTGTGGGATGGTTCAAGGTTTTGGAATGTCAGTCAGCAACTGGTTTAGCTCTCTGGTTTCTCTTCTCTTCTCGACTGCATCGCTGATGCTGCCTCTGGTCTGGTCCTCTCACTCGATCGATACTTACGTTGTGGGCTCGTCTAAAAATAGAACAGCTGGATTGTCTATAAGCTCCAGGGCAATTGATAGACGCTTCTTCTGGCCGCCACTCAGATTGGAGCACTTTGTTTGCCTCGTTTTTGTCAGTTTCAGCGAGTTTAGCAAATAATCAATCTGCAGATCAACGGATGATTAGTCAATGGTTCAATTCCCACTCGATGGTCGTTCCACTCACCAGTGTACGCTTCTCCTTCATACTGACGCATTTGTTAGAGATTTTAAGTGTGGCCGCCATGAGCATCGTCTCCTCCACGGTGAAGTAGGGAAAGAAGTGATCATCCTGCATTATGTAGCCGCACAGCTTCCGGGCCTTGCCGATCTCTATCTTCCCACTGACGCCGGACTTTGTTAGGCCCGTCAGGATGTTCATTAGACTAGATTTGCCGGCTCCCGAGGGACCCATGATGGCTGTCAGCTCGCCAGATTTGAATGTACCTGTTATGCCCTTCAGGACAGACTTCTTTTCTGCAAATTCAAATGTGTAGACAGACACGGAATTATTATTAGTTCAGAGTTGTAGCATTCGAAGACGAATCATACATATACACAATTAAATGAAAACTAAACTAAAGGGAACCCTTTTGGATCTAGCTAAACGGCAAAAAGGTATTTAATCATTTCACTCATCTTATAAAGAGAAGCTCTTGAGTAGTTTACACCTGTAGGTCATAAAACTCGGAGTTCCACTGCCTATATTTCTTAAGACTTGTTTTCTTGACTCATCAGATCCACTGACCCACGTTACTCCGTTCATTCTCCGTTAGACCTTTGTACCTAAGTATAACCAAAATTAGCATACGTTCGTTTCCCCATCTGGACCTTTAAACTTTTACTCCACAACAAAGCTACGCATTCCGCGGCTAAACTTCTTCAAACTGTTGAACTTTGCGTAAGATCGTTTTAACCATTCTTGCATATTTTATGTAAATGAATCTCGTTTAAGCCGAGTAATATTCATTCATAATTAAGTAAGTCAAGTATGCTATGTGTTTCGAGGTCAGCAGGCTAGAAGTTACGAAAAGTGAAAAAATAAAAACTTAAACACATGGAAACACATATAACGCGCAGTTATCATTAACTCAATTAAATGACACCATAGCTAAGCACATGCTTATAATAAAGCAGGAATCCTACACAATCACCGAAGTGATCGCAGGGCGGCACTTATATTCGTAGTAAGGCAATCTTGAATACGACACGCACAGCTGCGAATAATAAAACAAAAGGCTCCATTTGACTCCGCACCTGCTGCGACACCTGTGGCTCCCAGGAGGGCAGGGCCTTCCGGCACAATGCGAATTCCAATTGACTGCGTTTTCGGAGGAGCATGCTTACCGTGCTGTCTGGGTACGTTGACCTGGTAGACGAGATCTTCGAAGCGAATGTCGATGCCGTAGACGTTCTTCAACAATTTGCTGCTATCCATTTTGAATGTTTTACTTTATACTGCTTACTGTTGACGAACGTTCCTTGTTGATTTGCTCAGATTATAGACTTGTTTTGTGCCAGATTTGGCTCATCATTTGCTCGTATCAAACCCAGAAGAGAGCTTCAAATAGCTGTGTGATATGGGAAAAAGATATTCATTAAGACTTTACGACGAGGGTCTGCACTTAGTTCACATGTGAGTGATTACAAAAATATCATTTCAAACAGGGGTTCGGCTTAGATTTGTATAAGCGCCTGGGGTCAGGAGCGTAATTTGTGTTTTCAAGGCGAATAGTTAAATGTTTAATTGGAAGGGGTATTAAAATTAAAATGACTTTAATCACAGCACTCCATGGGATTGCAAAAGTCACAATTAGAGCGCGTCTTGAACCGAAGCGAACCGAACCGAACCGAACCGAGATGAGCTTCTTGCACAAGAAATCGAGTTGCGAATGCAAAGCCCGAAACGGAACTGCGCGACGAAGCTGAAAGCAAAACAGAACTGCGCCACTGAAACGGCACTACATACTACTTCTCGCCTTCGTTTCACTGGAGTATTCTGCGGTCCCTTTTATTTTCATTCTATAGAAGATGTGCGAGCATTTCTTGTTAGTCACATGACGTTATGGTCGGGTCCTGTTTTCAACTTGCAAATTTGCAAATTAGCCAATGCGCTTGCGCCGACGCTCGCCTAAGCCGCCGACCGATGACTGCGGAAGAATCCGCAGGCGGCCGCTTGGTTCTGGCTAAGTAGACAAACGAGCGGTGGCGTCGCAGCGGCGTCGATGGCACACACACAAATATAATGAATTATATTGAGAAGCAACAACAGAAATCATACGCATTCGCATAGCAAATACTCGTAAAATTTGGCAATGTACGTCGTTTCGGAGTCAACACTCGGGCTGACCGACCGACCAATCAATGGACCGACCGACGGAGCGGCGTTCGAGTTCAAGTTTAAGTCACGCTAATTAATTGTGGTCTCCGAAGGTGCTATTAAACGGTACGTTTTCTACCGATGGTAATTCAATGTTGTTTCCCATTCACACAGAACACTGTCCTGTCCCACCTTCATTCGGTATCGTCTTGAAACCAAACAAATATTTAAAAGACATTGTTTTGTGTTCATTTACCCACGGTAAAGGAACCCGCTAAAGCGTCACCAAGAACCGTCGGTAATAAACGTATTGTGCAACAGAGCCTTGTTTTGGGTCAGCCAATCAAATATTTCGAATAGTGACTCACCGGAAAATAACAAAGAATTGATAGCTAAATAATTGTTAAATAAAAGCCATAAAGTGTGCGACCCATATGCGTTGAGGAACAACGACCTTGACCATATCGAGGACAGCAAAGACAAAACAAACATCAAAATAATGGAAGAAAATGTTTACGATTATCGTGATCGAGCGAAGAATACCTATCATTCGTCCCGATTCCGCTGTACATTGTCCATGGTTCAATATCTCCCCCATTTCTAAGTAATTTGAGTTTTTCCTATTAAGTTTTAGAGAACTTCCATTAGTCATTTCTACGGAAAACAGTTGCACAGGTGATGCTCAATTTCCTCAGTTGGTAACACATTTGTGGCTGAGTAGAATGTAATTATCTCGGTTATTCTTGGGGAAATTTGTTGAATAAGTAACATAAATATTAGTATGCCTAGTCACCCTCAAAAGTATACGCAAAGTCATCTTTAAACATTCACCCACTAATTAGTATTCTGCCATAAAGCAATCTTTAAAATTACAGAACTAATAAATATTTCAGCGTGTTTATCGTTTGTATCGTCAATATCGTATGTGTCTCAATGTTAGTTCTTGGAATGATGGGATCGTTTCTTGCCTTCAAGCTGATTCGAATGTAAATCAAATGAGTAAACAGGGAAATTCGTAGGGAAATTTTGTAATTATTAGTATGCACATAATGTTAGACTGAAATATATACGCACGTCATTTGCCCTTTCCACAAATTTTGTATTCATCCATGGACCAGTAATTCCCTAGCCAGGCTGATTCATCAAACACTCCCGCCCAATCAGCCCCCTACACTTTCCAAGAGTACGCGAGGGGATCAAATCTGCATACTTCAATAAATCTACAGAACAAAAAGTTGTACGAGATTGAGAACAGACCGTATGCCGAAAAGACGGTATCCGCTGGGGGGAAAATATTGCAACATACCAATTGCAACATAGAAAAACAGCTGAAAACGGCAAAAAAAGAGAACGTTCGGGCGGTCACTGTATAGAACCAACGTAAACAAGAACCATTACAGTCAAAATTCACAAAGTCGAACCTCACTTGACCACTCATTCAACCAAATCTATTTGTTCAATACAAGAACTTTCTATTATAATAAGATATATGTAAACGTAAGAATATTTCTTAAGATGGCTCTGAAAGTTCTTTTAAAAGTCAATACGGAAGGAATAGATCACTAGAATTTCGAAATTGGGCTCAAACATATATTCGTAACATCTTTGAAAAGGCAAGGTGGATTTTTGTAGGATTTAGAGAGGATCCACTGTACTGCAGCTGCGTAAACAGCGCTCAACGGCGCTTAATGAGAGTCGGTCGCGGCCGTCACCATCGCGCTGGCATCGGCTTTGGCAGCGGCAGCAGCAAAAAGCGAATCTGAATAGAGTGTCGAAGAGGAGTGCGGAGGAGGGGGGAGGGAGAGTGGATAGCTTCTGCTGGACAGAATGGGCAGAGCGGCAATGCATTTACTTCTCTTTTCTGTATTTTTAATTCTCTCATTACACGTCGCTTGCGCTTCCCGAGACAGAGGCCGGCTCAGGCTCAGGCTCCCCCAACTACGCGACTGAATGGGCTTTATAATTCGAGTAGGATTACTTGAATTAAGGGCTTAAGATTTTCGTATGGAAGTTGGCTGTACGACCATCCGACTATACTATACTGGAGGAGTGGAATGTATGGAATGATATAATGCTATTAGGCATGGCCTTAGATACAAGAGACATCAGAGAGCTGATCTAGGGGCCTCAAAACCCTCTCTGAAAGATCTATTCTGCACAGAAAAATGTCCAAAGAATAGTAGCTTCTATAGAAAAAACACACTTTCTATGATTGAAAGGGTATTGGAAACAGCGAACAAATATTTCATACACATTCCATTCAGTTCTATGACCGAGGTTATCATTATAACGATATGCTGCCGGCCAGTGAGCGGCTTGTCAAAGTTCCCACAGCTATCTTTCGCCGCTTTGTAAATAATGTCAATTAAGTCTGCGGCTACCTTTACACAGAGAGCCAAAGAGCCAAAGACCCACAAAGCCTGACCTGCGGGTTCGACGATGAATTACAAATGCAACCGACTATCCAACAAACAGCAATAACAAATACCAAATACTCGTACCAGGCAACAGCCACAACAACAACAACAACAACAACAACATTCTGAAGTGTTTTTGTATCTTGGGAAAGCAAGCACTTGTGCTCGGAACTCAGAACTCTGGAATGCCACTTGCTATCAATTAAAATAAATTGTAATAGCATTGCCTTTGACTTTTCCCCATCTGAATCGAGTCACTTCTCTTGACGAATCTCTTTCTGGGGTATACTTTTTGAACAAATTTTTGAATATTTGTATAAACATTTGTGCATGTATTTGCCGAGTTACGTCACAAGTTGTTCCCTTGAAGAAGCAGGTGCGCGCAGTGGCCCACTTTTCGTCAGTATCAAGAATAAATATATTCCATTCTGTAGAACCTATGGGATGACACCATGGCGTAGAATGGTTCACGCTCAGAGTCTCAACACATAATTCGTTGCGATTTCGGTTCCACGAGGAATGGATGAGTAATGTACTAGTACGTCTGATAATCCCAATACATACATATGTATGTACATTATAATTTAATTAAAAACAGAATATTCAACTGATAAGACACGCTCTCAACCGTATACGGGTAAGTAATGCAAGACTCGACAACCTGACTGATTTAATCTTTAAAGGAAATTACTGGAAATGTGTGTCATTAGGTAATGATAATCTAACACATTCAATTATGTTAATCACTGTCAAGGTTTCCCTACGTCGGACGTTTTATAGATACATATGTGTACGTACACGTGAGGTTTGGATCCTACAATAAACTTCTTGCAGTCCTTGAAGGAAAGCTGTTTTTAGAACCACATTTCGAAAGTCATATCTAGCACAATAAACATACTACAGCTTGCGTTTTAGGAGGAGTAAACAAATTCCGTTCTAATCTTGCATAAACAATACGAATCGTATAAACAAACTCGCTCTAACACATGTTTATACATTTCTAGCAGAAGAAATGTATAGCTCGTCAATCGCTTTATAGCCTAAGGGAATGCAATTGAACGTTTTACGAGCAGATAGGAAAAAGTTCCTGAACCCGATGCACGTGTACGCGATCAATTGTGCAATATTGTTGGGGCACTGCAGTGGGCACTGGACGCTGTAAACAGACATAATTAATCGCATAGGTCTGATGCCATAACCGTGCACAAATTTATCCATCAACCCCTTAGTGATTTAGCATCCAAGATTTGCATTCCATTAGCAGGTTGCATAACATAGCCGTGTATGTATGTGTATTAGCTCATTCATCCAACGGTCTTGACACGACGTTGGACGTTTACATTAAGAAGACGCTAAGGCACTGCAATTATCACCTGTCAAAGCGTCAGGAAGTGTCAGGTTCTCTCCGATTCTGTCAGCATAAAGTAATATCCGACTCTTTTTCTTCTTTAGTTTTTTGAAAGCTTGCTAAATTGCCGGGAGTATGGGCAATGAACCCTTCACAATCTTGCTGCAGGCAGCAAAATACATGTAGTATGTAGATCGCTGTGGGAACACGTGGGGCTTTTTCTGAAACTGTCAGGGTATTTGAGCCATCGGTCCCACAGACGTTTTCCCCTGCCTAGCTGCTTGTTGACGTACATTTAAGCTGAAATAACAAGTTCTTAAAATGGATTTACGAATCGCTTCCTGAAAGTATGTAAATGTGGAGTGTGAACATAAGATAATTATGGCTGGAGCAGCAGTACAGTGCGGGAATTCTCGAAACAAATTTCGGAATTCGGAATTCGGAATAGGCAATAATATTAGTAGGAGTATGCATAGTAACTGAAATATTCGACAGCAATGTGTTTTCTCACAAGGCAATAAATCTCTGACGAAAACAATTAATTTGTGGGATGATGAATGTAATAAATGCTTATTTACGATGTAATGATAGCTAAGTCCAGAAATTTAGTGCGTCAGAAAAGTTTCTACAATCTACAATCGTCGGAGTCCTAAGTACATCAATAAAAACTTTTCCACAGTTAATCCAGATCGAAAAAAATTTCACATTTGTCACCATACACAAAGGGAAGGCGTAAATAGACAAAGCGGGTCACACTCTGATAAGTCTTTTGAAAAAGAAAACTTTTATTTCCGAGACCAGATAGAACGGCGAATTCGTATGCAATTCTAGACAATTGTCCGTTTCTGAGTGACACTCATTCATGCTTTTATGGTCCGCAAATAGAATTCTCCTCTTGCCGAACTAAAGATATCAAAACGTGTGCCCCCCCCTTTCCCCACTCCCCCGCCAACACAGTCGCTGCCGCTCAGTCGCCGACGAGAGATATCATGATGGGTAAAGTGGAGGCAAGGTCGGACGGAATCAAATTATGTTTCGAGCTCGCTCGTGACTCGTGATTCGTGATCATCTATGTCACTGATTAGAATATTCGGAGCTCAAGGCCGAACGAACCGAAAACTGAGACGATAGCGTGTTCGTCTCATGTAAATTTAGGGTTCTAATGCACTCCCGTTCCCCCAGCGATTGTAATGGGTCCGATAAGTCATTTGTATGCCCCAGTAGATGATAAGGCGGGTCAGACTGGAGCTTTGGCCCAGCCGCACCCAGTCGTCCCGGGCTGGTACTGGCACTGGCACTGTCACTGGTACTGGCTTCGTTTGTATTTGCCTTAGATTGGGCCGCGGAGGGTATTGCATTACAAATGGTTACTTTTGCACACCCACTTCGAGGGCCAGGGCCAAGTGGTCCGAGTTCTGGCCCCGTTCTGGCCATCAGAGTGACAATGACAGTGGTGGTCCCCGCTGGTGGGCGGTGATGGGTGATATCATCACAATTTGGCAAGGCATAATCGCTGACTAATAAAATGTAAATAAATACTCCAGTTTATTTGATCACGGCGCCAAGGAAAAGTCCACGAACACCATTCCAAACATGTGGCAAATATTTGCCTTCCGCGATAGTCCATCTCGGAGTACACAGGCCGTATGCGCAATGCGGAAAATTTCGTGTATTCGCGGTGAGATTTTCCATATATCCCGTACAGATACTCGCAAGAGCATCAGCCACCAAAATAATCTTCAACCGAACTTTGATCTATAAGACTCTGCCGAGAATAAATTGTGTTCTTCTGAATTTGTTAATGTACTCGTACCCCCGCCATACAATACAACACATGTCTGCGGCAGTGTGTGCGTGCTCTATTTTCTGTATGATTTCATTACAATAAACACAGACCAGAGCCAGAAACTGGCCCCGAAAAACAGAGCAGAGCAGAGTCAGGGAACGTGCCAAAAAACACACAGGGGGAAAATAGAACACAGCTGGAAATTAAATCAAACTTATATCAAAGTTCAGTTCAGTTCGGTTCAGTTTGCATTTTGCATTTTGCATTCGGTGTCGACTTCTGTAATGGTTTCGATTAGATTGGTTTCTTGCTTCGACTCGATTCAATTCGATTCGATTCGCCTCGATTGCAATTGCGATTGCGATTTGTGGTTAATTTTTCTCCGCTTTTTCCGCTGACTCACACAACTTGCACTTGATCGTGAATAAAACCGAATTCAGCAATCTTTTATTTGAAGAATTTTCGTTTTGTTTTGTTTTGTTTTCAAGATTTCCACACTCCCAGAACACAGACAACGGAACGCACAGTTGGCACTTGATTGTTTCCCACAAAAAAACTCAGATTTATTTATAATTTCTGGGAATATGCACAATTTTTGATTTGCAACACGCGCGTCTGTGAACCAAATTTATACATTTGTTTCTGATTTTATATACGGCTATGCATGTGTTCGCATATATTGTATATTTCTTTTGCTTGGACGTGGGGAAAACGCTTCCGAATCGCTCGAATTGCGACGCGAGACTGAGGCGACTTTCAGACAGCGACTGGCTAAGTACAGCGCAGAGCGCTCGAATAGTTTATTTTTTGAAAAGCATTTGTGCCAGCCCCACCGTAGATATATCGCATTGGAGAGCGACCGACGACTACGGAACGGGAAACGGCCCCGACAAGCGACGCGACCGAGAACGACACCGAGACCGAGACCGAGCGACCGCTCGTAGGGCCCACTGTATCTAATTTTATTAATAAAATCAGTCTCCGAGAAGCCGAGAGGGTCTTCGAGCAGACAGATGTATCCATTGTTTATGGTATACCAAATAACTATTGTGGAAAATTATATTCCATCGACGCCGTTTTGCGGTTTCGCCTGGATGATGTCGATGTCCGCCTCAGGAGTGTTCCCGAAAGGACAAGGGAGCGACTGGTACTGAAAACTTTGGCTGGAAGCTGTCTCCCAAAATAACTTTCACTGTACTGCACATTTTCTCTGTTTAGATTTTGCTGTTTCGTACTTTGCTGACTTGTATTTTGATTTAATATTGCCAGTCATCAGTGCCATCCATCTTTAAAGCGGCCGCTATATCCGGGTGCTTCTTTAGACTGCGCCCTACCCAGGAGATGAATATGTATATTGAGATTGGAATCGGATCGGGAATTCATTCTGGTTTGTTGATTCCCGCAATACAACCCTCACTGGAAGCTTGTAAAGCCAAAGGTGATCAGAGGACTGTGCCTGTGCGTATATTGGCGAGGGAGTACCCGGAAAACCCAGAGAGCCCTATCACAATTAGTCAAAATATATGCGCTTATCTACGTGCATATATAGATAACGTAGAAAATCCATTAAATTGATATAGTTTTCCCCGACAGTTGCTTAGGTGACAAACGTATTGCGACAGTAGAATCCCATTTTTATTATAATAAGCTCTGGCCTGAGATTGCTAATCTCTATGCAAATATAGCTGGGTGGGTAAGGGTCAGTTCTCTGTCGAATCATGCACAGCTATAGCTTTATTTGTTTGATAACAGAAATAATGCCCTACAGTGCCCGTAGTGCGCTGAGGATCGTGTTTGCGCATCGGGAGGAAATCTTTCTAAATATTTGAATGATAATTAGTTTTTAACTGTTTTGTGGGGCGGATTGGGAGAAGGTTTTCCATCAATGAACACACACTCCTCAAATAACTCGATACAAATGATTTCTCACCTCTCAATCTCAGCATTAATAGCAGCTAATAATTGATAATCTAATAGTTTGCTAATTGATTCAGTCAGCAATTGACTGTATCTGTCATCGACGTCACATTTTTGAGCCGCTCTTCCTTGGGGCACGTGGAGTCTGCTAATAGGTGTGGGAATAGCATCATTTGGAGTACCGGAACCACTTAAAGGAGCAACTTGAAGACGATTCAATTGCAATAACACGATATTCTACAAATGTGTTTCTTTACTCTTTTCATTGGTATCCATTATCAGACTGGAAATCCTACGTCGTCTGTATTATTAATCTGTACCTACTAATCATGATAAATATAGTGTTTACTTTTACGATTTTGCACTTCAATAACGTTGCAACTTAATCATTGTTCAGCTAAATCAGTATACATATAGTTCTGAAACGCACTGCATTCCATATTGAAAGTAATGTGGATTGTTTTGCACGTCAGCTGATAACTGATAGTCTTATCAAAATCAATTTGTGGCTTCTGTAAATAAAAACATTATTGAATACTTAGTGTGCAACTGGACAAATAATGATTATTGAAATACAGATTTCTGAAAACTGTTCACTATGGTGAATAATTTTTACGAACCTATTAAAATGGATTGATAATTACACGCAAAGAACGTTTGCGATGAACTTTTTGAGCAGGAGTGAAGCGAGTAAAGCGAGTGAGCAGGGGGCTTGGCCCCTAGTAATCTATTATTTTAGTTGGTAGATCTATAGTGTTGATTATCTCAAGTCAGCTCTACCCATTGTAGATCTTTTCTAGAACCTTGGGCCTTAGAAAATTCAGTTGCAGAACTACTCAAACATTTTCCTGGAGATCTAATCACTCTACCTGTTTTTGCAATTATCAATTTAAAGCCGTTAAATAATAAATGCAGCTAAAGAATTAATGGAAATGCATTTCCATAAAGCAATCCGAGGAATTTCACACTTTTAACAGACGTAACATTTTTAATTTATTTTCTATCCATTAATTGTATTGTGACACATTTAATAATTACTTGTCTGATCGGTGGGACTCTTGATTGATTGACCAATTTACATTACATCATTGACGGGTTTCCTCATCACAATCCTCTAAGACTATTACAATAATTCTCGGGATAGGCAATCATCTGTAGCTATTGTATTATGAGATCTCAATGGAGATGCTTTCCTACTTCTTGATGGATTTGTATATTTACGAGGTTTCTCGATTCGCATCCATACAAGCATGGATGTATTTTTGGGTCTTTTATGCATTTCTTGTATTCAGAAAATCGAAACTCGAAAAATATAGAATCTGAAGTTCTGTCTTCCCAGCGATCGCTATAAATCTCGATTCCCTATTCAAATCTATTATTTTTTTTCTAAATTGTGCTTAATTAATTTTGTTTGCATTGGATATGGATTTTTAAAACCCAAACGAAACCAGTTGATAATTGAAGTCAAAAAAACAAATCAAGTTGCCAGAGTCTTTTGTGTCACTCCAGACTCGAGACTATAGGTAGACGATGCACATGGCTTCTATTCCTCCTTGCTTATGTATATATTTACTTATACATATGTGCATGTGTAAGTATGGGTTATCGAATAGTAGAGACAACCACAAGCCGCCAGCGGCGTCGGCTGCTCCGCTGCGTGCTTCGATCCGACATGCGATCGTGATCGCGTTTGACATTGACATTGAAACCGAACATCGTAAGCCGTGGATGCCGCCGCATACAAACACGCTATGAACACAGAAACAACGATGAAAAAACAATCAAAATACTACTGTAAGAAGTCTTGTCTTGTCTCTTCCCCCTTCCCAAAACTATGGAAACGACCCGCCGGCGACAACCGGCTGGCCTTCTTAGCCTACTAAATCTGAATAAACCGAGTCTAGTGGCAGCGACATCCAACAGCCACTCGCATAGCGGAGCATAAAAAACTGACCACCTGAAAACGCTCATTGGGAATGCCGACCCCGCCAAGATCCCCCTCCCGGCAGCTACTACTGTATGCGTGTGTGTGTCTCACCCCCTCAAACACCTTTTCTATTATGGGGCGTTCGATGACGCCTGGTGCGGCCTTTGGGGGGACTGCGATTGTGACTGTGACTGTGCCGGGTTGGGCTGGGACATGTGAGCACGTCACGGTTGACTGAACTCGACTAAATCGAACATTCGCGCACCTTAGACGAAAATTTCATTGAACTGCATCGTATAAAAACGAACGGGCCTTACGATTCGAAAGATACGGCAACGGTTAAAAAACAATAAGTTCATTTCGGCATAAATGGCAGGTATCAAGGCGAACCAGATCTACAGCACTTCCATCTGAACCAAATCTGCTTTATAGTCCAAGGAAAACAAACACACTCAATTCATCAAAATAGCACCTACACCTACACCTACATAATGTTGTGTCATTTGGTTGTTGAATGTCTGCATTTTACACTTTGATTCTCAGATCAGAAACAATGAGTAAACAATGTAATGTTGATTGTTTTAAAACTTCCTTGTACCCTCTTCGCACGAGTACAACGTACGCACAGGTGCACACGAGTACCTTTGTACGCTGAAAGTACCGGGTACAAAAATATTAAAACGAGGCTTACGATTAACTATTAAAAGCAGAATACTTAAATAAGAATTAGAATTAATGTAAGTGAATTGTAATAGAGGTTCCAAGACTTCGATAAGGAAATGGAAGTGTTGTTGAGCTCATAAAGTTGGACTGTTTTAAAGATGTGACGTAGTGATTAGACATACGATTAGACAGAGACTTTGTTCCCAACCGGTTTTCCACTGATTCAACTTTTGATTTGTGTGCTAGTTTTCTGGTTCTCATTTTGTTTGATTTATTTTCTTTTAATCGAACGAACTTTAAAGTGTTTGTAAATGGGAGCTAGTACCCTTTTCAAAAGGTACATGAACTCTGATAACCCCTTTTAAAACCCATTATACCTGAAACCTAAACATACAACAAACATATTTATTGATAATTGATTTGGTCAATTGCTCACTTTTCCTTTTAACGATAATCGCCATTAAGTCAAACATACTCAATTGCCATTCAACAAAATCAATTGTGATTGGAGCCGATCAAATTGATTGTAGAATATGGTAAGTGCATTACGTGTAAGTAATTGTGATTCGAATGCAATCGAAGACAGCTGAAACTGCAAGTCAGGCAACATGGTCTGACAAGTGTTCTAGACCTGGGTGACTGATTTTCAATAGTTACAACCATTCAATTCGTATGGCAGTCACGTATGCAAATAGTCGGCTGAAACCAGCCACTATTAGCCACTATTTCTGAATGAACTGAACTGTTCGATCACACACGCATACTAACAGCAGAGCACTCAATTTTTGAAAATAACAGCTGTGCTTGAAACGAACCTTTGTTTTTGCCCGACTCTGGTCGATAGTATAGATCCTTGAAGTGGATGGTGATGGGGCTGATGGGGTCCGCCAGTTCCTGCGCGTTAAAGTAATTGTTTTAATTTTTGCATTATAATTTAAAATAAGTTTGATTGTTCGGCCATGCCTGACAATTATCTTAATGCTATCAACCTTAAGCTAATAATTAAAAACCTTGAGATACGGGAGTTATTAAAATGTGAAACAAGCATTTCAGCTGTTAACCCATAAAGACTTAACTACAGATCTCGTTATTACGGGGTGTAACCCACTGGCTTAATGTCTGTTCTTAAGTAGAACTCCAATTAAATCTGTTCCACGAGGTACAACTGTGTCACTGCCAGAATTTCGCTCTGGGGAAAAAAACATTCTGAATCTGGGTACATTCAATTGATAGGCGAAGATTGTAAATTATAGTCTGATGCGATGCATTAGACTTAGCCGGATATGGGAACAAACATGTAGTTAGGTGCACACAATATAATCACGTGTATTGTATTTCAGGTTTAAAGGCTAGTCGTGACTTGGCGTACAAATTATGATAACAATATTCCTCAAGAAGATGTAAGCGGAGAACATTGCCTATAGCCACGAAACATCACCCCCATACATTTCTTGCCTTTATTTTTTGTTGTAATAGATTTCGCAATCAATCAGCTACTTCCTAAAGCTGGGGGATATTTCTTTTCTGCTGGGAAAGTTCATTTATTAGTTTGCAAGAGTATTTCGTTTTACACTGTAAATGCTACCAAATGGGTATGCCCTAGTTTATGTAAAAGTAAATATATTTAAACATAAAGATACCCAGTTCTCGGATAGTAAAAGCGTCAATGCTTGACGGTAGTTTCCCTCTTGCTTTAGTCAGAAACTTGGAATATCTGTGGGTTAGCAATCCCGCTAAGCTGGATTTACCTAACTTCATGATAATATCTGAACATAGTATGCATATAGATTGGTGGTTAACAAGTAATACGAAATGAGCGCAGAGGAATCGATTGTATTAAAAGACGGAATCTATTAAGGGTCTTATAATACAACTATGGTACTTTGAATGGGAAGATTTCCACGTTTTTAGAGATTAAACTAAGAACTCTTTCCGCATTAGAATCACATGCAGCTTACCTCATTCATAATCAATAGATATCGTTAGTTCTGACCGTTCGATCTGACGTGCGACACGAGACTAGTGTGATACAAACAGTGTTTGCGAAAAAGCTTTTATCAAAATGAATGATGTCGAATTAACTGTATTTAATTACGGGCTGCTCTTGAGACTGGCAGTCTGAACATTAAAGGCAGCCTCGCGGTTCCGCCAGACCCGCCTAACAAGCTGGTCAGGCTGGTCAGGTTCTCCAGACAGTTCAAGTACGACTAAAATATATATAACTGGGAATAATAGATCGTTTTTCAACTAACTTTTATAGATGTTGGGCCTGGTTATGTCCAGGTTTGACTTACTAATAAATATGAAGCCCAGCTAGAAAGCAATTTGTCTTGGAAATTAGAGGTGTACACTATTAATCTAATGCCAGAAAATTCAGTATAATTTACAGCATCAGTTACTGTAGCAATCTGACAAATTATTAATAACTGATCGGATATAGATCATGTTGGAGGACGCCTTGTTGGGTATTGCACAATTTAAGTTCCTGAAATTCCGGAAGGTAACGCTTCCTCTGTAAAGCCGATAATAGTATCAGAATTCGCGGAAAAATACATGAGTGATTTATAGAGATATGTCGATTGGGTTTTAGGTGTAGTTCTACTCTAAGGGCTTATCAATTATCAGTATTAGCCATAGTGTTAATGGCTTGATGATCCATTAGCCCATTTCCCGAGTGGAATTTTTTCATTAAAATAGTGGTTCCGATGAACGATGAGTACGATGAGTGTAAGCACTTAATGGGGGCTTACCCTTTCAACCGGCTTTAATCCGATTTAATCATGAACCAAAGAAAAGTGGCATTCAAGCAAGGGATATTTTCACGCCTATTTAGGCTCTGGGGACTGAGGTGTGAACGAAACGTGATCGTACAACTCGTCTTGATCTAACTCAATAGACTTTATGTTTGATCGGTAGACATTCAGGAAGCCATTTGAATTAATTAGCCAGCTACAATTACAAGTCCAAATCGCATTCAATTGTATTTCATTCAATACAATTGTTGGTGGGGAAAACGCTAATGAGGCTTGTTGAAAAGTCTTTTAAGCACAAGGTTATTCATGCGGGTAAAATTCAATCTGCTGGACCAGCTTGAGCGAATGACAGGGACTTCTGACACCTAATTTGCTAAACATATACTAGTATATGATCCAATTAAATGATTACACGGCAAGAACCAAAAACCAGTCGGATCTAGCGCTAATCTTTGATTCTGGATTGAATATCGGCAATTCATTTCCCCCTTTTCTAGTTCCAATAATATCTGTATCGGTATTATTATATCCACATTAGGTATAACTAATGTGGAACCCATCCGTCTGATGCTAGTCTGTCGTCTGTCTGTCAATACGAGAATAAATACCTGAATTTCACGTGATTGTACGATGCAGAGCATTTACATTTTGAGGTTCAGACATTCATGATGAGTGGGCAGATCGAGTTTTTTTGAATACACCTTGATCTGCCACGAAAATAAATTAAATTTGGAAAGAACCTATAATTTTAAAAAAGCTTTCAAAGTCGTATAAAGTTCTTTTGTCTAAAACCAAAACAAACGACATTTTAAAAGAACCATTCGGTTCGAATTTCTACATTCATCGTTGTCATTTATTTATTATGAATATAGTCTAGTGCATATATACAATATTGGTTTCTTTTTCAATGTATGTATGCATATAATTTTATTATTTATGTTTGAATGTCTTAATTATTGAAAAACAACAAAAGCTAATAGCGATTCTTTCTATCTTTTAGCTTTCAAGACCGAATTTTCTTATAAACAGATATATAGTATGTACAATGTACATGTTTGTTTTATATTTTACTCTCGGCCTCGAAAAAAAAGGGAAATTAGGATATAATTTGGGAAAAACGTACTTAGTATGTACATATGTACATACAAAATGTTTACAATATTTTTTTAAAAAGATGCTAGCAATGGTGTATCGAATAGTTGAAAAGCCGAGAAGGAATCTGGATAAATATTTGTACATAATGAAAGTCAAAGAGATTCAAAGATAGACAGTATTTTAGTCCCCTCCTGTAAATTGCAACCTTTCATTGCAGCTTCAGCTGAGGGTTTTTGAGAATGTATTTCCAATTGCTCTCAAACCAGTGCTCTTATCAGCGCAGATTCGCGCGCGCTATTTTTGAAATTTTTGGTTAATTTCGTTTTTCAACACTGAAATTTTCAAACTGCCTCCCTCATTTTTACAGATGAGCTTTCAGTAAATATAGACTACACTTACATCTACGTCTCAAAGTAAAATGTGGTTGTTTTTCTGTAAGTTCTGTCCGTCAAAAAAGTGTAGAATGTAGAAAGCGTGTAAAATGGAACACTTCCACTTTTCGACGGTGGTCGTGAGGTGTCGCCAGTGAGACATGTAGTTGTGCTGCAGATAAGTTATAGATAATGCTTGGCGTCAGATCTGAGGCCCTGACCTTATTGTGTTTATAAATAAACTACTTAAATATCCATATGCTATGTCTACCCATTTTTACCACCCTACCCATACGTACTTGCAGGACCTGTTTTTGAATGGACAAATGCGTGCGCGCTCTTTTTGAACCGGCCCCCTCAGGCGGGCTTTCCCGTTTGGGTGTTGCCGTGATCCCCTCCTCTTATAGCGCCAGGTAAAGTTATTAAGTTATTATTTTTTTCATTTACTTTATTTAACTCTTCCTTTCATTTTAGCAGGTCTCCTCCGTTCTCCCCCTCCTCAACCTCTTTCGTGCCCGTGGACACCGATATGCCGACCATCGTTTACCAGAGGCTTCACCCTTCTGCTCTTCCGGTTCATCTGAGCGAGTGTGCGCTCGATGACGGCTGTCCACTCCAGGCGCCTGACCGGCTGACATCGCGAACTCCCCGCCGGATTCTACGCGCGGGGCCACGATGCCATGATGCCACGATGCTCCTCTCGGGACATGATTCCTGCGCGCGATGCTGTAGCCTTTGGCCTGGGCGACCTTTAAGTCCAGGCCAGGTCCTCTTCCTTGCGTCCCACGGTACCTACTCCGCGGGTGATTCCTCTGAATCTTCTCGTCCTCTCGGGAGTTCCAAGGGATGTGATCCTGGCTGGACTGCGGCAGCCACTGGCTTTTCTGCTGCGGGATATAGCCATAATGCCCCTGCTGTATCGCTGAGTCGACAATGTGGCATCCCATCCGCTGCCGCAGGGACTAGTGATCGATGGCTGGTTGGTGCACGCCCACGGGAAATAATGTCAGCAATCCCCCCATCCATACGCCGCCGAATCAAACGCTGGGCTTCAGCTTCGAGACGCGTAAGTGAATCAGTATATAATTGTATATATATTTTAAAATATATCTTCCTTCACAGAGGACTTATGGATCCTCCGCTTTGCCACAAACCGAGTCGTATCCCGAACCGAACAAGCCGCCGTCATCTTTCAACCTGGCCATCGACAACTATCTCAAGGACTTTGACCATGGCAACCAAGGAGGAGCTGCGCGGTCTATTAGACTCTAGATAGGCCTCGTTGTTGTTAGGTTTAAGGATACACACGTCTATACATTTAGATAGTAGATATAAATGTAATCAACTTGTTTATTTATTTATACTAAGTTAAGTTATGATGAATAAAACTATAGAAAAATCATCCTTGCTGTATCCTGTATCGAGGAAACTATCCCGACGACAAAAAGGCGTGCCACGCCCAGATCGGTGCACAAATAGCGGAGAAAACTAAATATTTTTGATTGGGAAAAATGATCCTTTAAGGACTCCATCAAATCAGGGACATTTTTCCGATAAGCCGTCGCACGTCTCGATCGGGCCACAAAAAGCCGGGAATTTTATGTATCACAGGAGTCCTTTCCGAAGGATCAAGGACATTTTTCGATCCGGGGATCATGGGCCCCGATCGGGCCTCAAATAACGGAGAAAACAAGATATATATGTCTGGAGAAAATATCCTTGATCCTTGGTGCTTTATAAGGACTCCATAAAATCAGGGACTTTTTTCCGATCACAGGAAGCCGTCGCATGTCCCGATCGGGCCTCAAATAACGGAGAAAACAAAACTGGCTTATAACTGGTTTTAAAAATGTAGTTCAAGAAATCGCCGATAGGGGCGCCACCGTACAAAAAAAAAAAAGTGTCGTCAAATGGCCAAAATCTGGATGGGATACCAGGCGAACAGAAATCAGCAAAAATCAGAAGGTCGATGAATTGCAAAAAAAGCAGCCCCCTGTATGCTGCGAAATGAAATTTGCTAAAGTTGTTTGCTGCTGATTTCTGTTCGCCTGGTATCCCATACATTTGACGGGGTACGGTGGCGCCACCTATCGGCGATTTCTTGAACTACTAAAATGTTTTAAAAAAAATTGATCGACCTTCTGATTTTTGCTGATTTCCGTTATTTGGCGATCGGGGTATCCCATCCTGATTTTGGAGTCCTTTGACCAAGGACAGATATTTTTCCAGACATATAAATCTTTTTTGTATTTGTGGCCCGATATCGTGCCATGATCTCGTGATCAGAAAAATGTCCTTGATTTTCGGAAAGGACTCCAACAATACAGTTTTAGTTTTCTCCTTTTTTTGTGGCCCGATCGGGACATGCGACGGCTTCCTGTGATCGGAAAAATGTCCCTGATTTTATGGAGTCCTTATCAAGGATCAAGGACATTTTCCCCAATTAAAAATATTTAGTTTTCTCCGCTATTTGTGCACCGATCTGGGCGTGGCACGCCTTTTTGTCGTCGGGATAGTTTCCTCGATACAGGATACAGCAAGGATGATTTTTCAATAGTTTTATTCATCATAGCTTAGCTTAGTATAAATAAATAAACAAGTTGATTACATTTATATCTACTATCTAAATGTATAGACGTGTGTATCCTTAAACCTAACAACAACGAGGTCTATCTAGAGTCTAGTAGACCGCGCAGCTCCTCCTTGGTTGCCATAGTCAAAGTCCTTGAGATAGTTCTCGATGGCCAGGTCGAAAGATGGCGGCGGCTTGCTAGGTTCGAGCTCTTGTAAAGGATACGACTCGGTTTGTGGCAAAGCGTAGGGTACATAAGTCCTCTGTGAAGGAAGATATATTTTAAAATATATATACAATTATATACTGATTCACTTACGCGTCTCGAAGCTGAAGCCCAGCGTTTGATTCGGCGGCGTATGGATGGGGGGATTGCTGACATTATTTCCCGTGGGCGTGCACCAACCAGCCATCGATCACTAGTCCCTGCTGCAGCGGATGGGATGCCACATTGTCGACTCAGCGATACAGCAGGGGCATCATGGCTATATCCCGCAGCAAGAAAGCCAGTGTCTGCCGCAGTCCAGCCAGGATCACATCCCTTGGAACTCCCGAGAGGACGAGGAGCTTCGGAAGAATCACCCGCGGAGTGGGTACCGTGGGACGCCACAGCCTCATCGTGGCATCATGGCATCGTGGCCCCGCACGCAGAATCCGGCGGGGAGTTCGCGATGTCAGCCGATCAGGCGCCTGGAGTGGACAGCCGTCATCAAGCGCACACTCGCTCAGATGAACCGGAAGAGCAGAAGGGTGAAGCCTGTGGTAAACGGGCACGTTTACAGCCTCCGCGGGCACGCAAGAGGTATTCCGAGGCCCCGGACGGGGGAGACCTGCTAAAATGAAAGGAGTTAAAGAAGAAATGAAAAGTTAAATAAAGTAAATGACTAAATAATAACTTAATAACTTTACCTGGGGCTATAAGAGGATGGGAACACGGCATAGCAGTTTGTGGCCAGAGAGGATCTCGGCCAAGAGAGCTGGAGGGAATAAAAATATAAAAGAACAAGAACCAAAAAAAATAGTCAATGGAAAAGATTAAAAGGGGGAAAACAAGGAAAACTTACCCGGTCAAAGCCGATGAGGTATAGCATGGTGTCACATAATAATAATGCTGTATTAAATTACGGCAAGGAGTATAACAATTTTCCCATGCTCCTCCCAGTGGGTTTTAATTGGAACTTCCTATAACAAATCTCTTGAAACCATTAAATGATCAGGGAAGGCATAATCTATGAAAACTATTACTATTCCAATATTTACCGCGTTCATGGCACTTCAATTCCAATTATAGTGGCCCGCACAATTGCGAGTATCTCTCCGAATCAACAGTCAGACTCGAGTCCGTCCGGCAAAGCGGATAAACCCAGCTGAAGTGGGTCTCATAATTGGAATTTCGCAAATCAAAATATCGGCCACAGTGTGGAGGATGAATTATTGAGAGAAGGTGGTCCGGTGCGACCACCCCTCGCTCGCTCAGTCATTATCGGATTCTATGGAAACATTTCGCTATTTGTCGCCCATTTCTGAGGGATGTCTCTGACTTAGTTTGTCTTTTCCTTCTCTCTCTCTCTCTCTGTGTGATTTTTTCAATCAAAATTTCAAAGCCAACTTAAGCTGAGAAGGATTTGGAGGATGTGTTTGCCATTGGCAGTGGGGTGGTCCCTGGGTTCTGGGGTCCTTGGGTTCCATGAATTTGGTATCCAAGAATCGCGAACGGTCCTCGTTTCGTTCTCTTCTGGGATATTTGTGTGTGCTTTGTCTTATTTTCATTTCGTTTTGCTGGTTTTTATTTGTTGTCTGTTATCTATTTGTGTTTACTTTCCTTTTGCCATAAGGCGACAATCGTTCCCATCATCATCATCGTCTTGGGCTCTGGCATCCGCATCATCAGGGGAGGGACTGGCAGTCGCTCGTTTGCGTTCACTGCGTGGTAATCCAAGGATGATGATATTCCCTAAACTAAACTAAATCAAAACCGAAATCGAATCGAATTTATTGTCATCTTCATTTTGCGCCTCAGATTATGCCACAGATTCCGCCCGGGTTTCAATTTCGGTGTGAACTTTCGCTTTTGGGTTCACGGCATCTCGGCATCTCGGCATCTCGTCATCCCGGCATCCTGGAGTTGTATTTCCGTAGGGGCTGGTGCTAGTGGAGTGGCAGAGGGAGGCAGAGGGAGGTTTGGATGGTTATGCCTCGCCCGAAGCTACAGGTTATGATGATTGCTCTGTGCTCTGTCCTCTGCCCTCTGTTTTGGCATTTTGTTTTGTTTTTGCTTCGCCCCCGCAATTTTTGCTGATTGCTGTGTTTTGGAGCAGCTGCAATCAAAAATACATCACTGATGTGATGATGCTTTGTCCTTGGACCCCCGACCCACCGACCCACCGACCCCCCTATGACTACCAATATCCATGCCGTAAGAGCGTTCGTGTCCCCATTGTCTGTTACTGATGCTGACATCGCGGCTTACCCCAAAATACTTCACTTTCACCCCGAAGTTTGGTTGCATGTTGCATGCAACGTCTGGCATGAAACCATCGAGAGAATTTAATTTCTAACTAATTGCTTGCCGAGTTAAGTACGGCAGGCGTTGCTATCAGGAGGCGTTCGTGCAGTTGGCAGAACTCCTGCTCCTGCACTGCCTGCTCCTTCTTGCTCCAGAGAGAGCGCCTCTCCTTGCGGCCTTGACAGCGGCCCAAACCCTGTGCGTGAGGAAGGGAGTGTTTGTGTGTTTTGTGTGTGTGTGTGAGTGTATGTGGCACGTATAAGCCGCGACTGCCACTGCCATCTAGCTGGTTGGTCGGCCTCTGTCGCTGGGGTTGGCGTTAGCGTTGGATCAGACAATTGCTGCAACTGACGGCAGCGGTGTGCGGCTTTTCTCTGTCTCACTCTGCCACCGTCTCCCTGTGTCTATGCCCGCCCTTTGCCCCCTGCAGTGCGTGTGTGCATTGCATTGATTTTGATGGGCTCCCGCATTATGAAGAGACATTTTTGTGTTTGTTGCGTTCTCTGATTGCGGCTTACGATGCGTCTGATGCAATCATTTTGTTGCATGCCTGATTGTGGTTAGCCGCAGCTCACAGCAGACGCAGACGCAGACGCCTGCAGGGCTGTGTGTCTCGAAAAGACCTATTAGGAGCGGGTCGATTACTGAATCGACCCCAAACATAATTATTTAAATGTATATTTAAGTCGGAAAATGTTTAAGTTGGGTTACGCAGCCCGATATTAGCCTTAATCCATATAGCCTAGTCAGTGGTGCATCAGTAGAGTTAAATCCCATCATTATTTGTTACTTGCTCTGCCCACTGTACTACACTATTACATATATATTACATACAGGCGTTCTCTTGCGTCTTCCGTTCTGTCACGCTCCCGCTTGCATTGGGGCACTCACTTCTTGCACCTCGTCTATCGTCTTAGAATAGATCTTCAATCCGACACAGTATTGAGCAGACCCCGCCCGTCTTTAATCGATACCCTCTTGATCTAATCCTTTATCGCTAATAACTCTATGGCTATCACATCCGCACACCTTTGTTAATAAACTTCGCCTATATTCCGAACAATCATGGAACTATCATTGAATAGATCGCAAACAATGCTGCTGAAAGAGCTCAGTACTTCAATAGTTTAAATAAAAAAATAAATGGAACAAATTAGTCGGTTAGACCGAGAGACTGATCAATCGCTCAGATAGCTTTACAACTGAGAAACAGGCTGGTGCGGATGATCATGATTTACTATGTGGTTAAACACACCTGTTTCTGTGGCTCTGAATTATAGTACCCCCCATAGGGTATAAAGAGTTGTGTAGTTAGAGGGTAATCTAGTGCCTTTCCTAGTCCATTCTGAAGGGCACCTGGCCTGGAGCACCTCTTAATTTAGGAATATGCATTTTCATATCTCTTTTGTTTTGTGCTTGCATATGTTTTGCGAGCAAATTCCACAAATTAAGTTGGCAATTGTCTTTCCATGTCGCACTCTCGTGCTGCTTTGGCCCCCTCAATGCTGCCACGTCTGCCGCCACATATTTGACTCGATTTGTGACAAAAACGGGAGATGGGCAATACAAAATAATAGGAGAACAAAGAAGGGCAAATTTGTTTTTGATAGAAAGTCATGTCAAAAACAATGTCCCAACTATTGTGTGTCATCCTTTTTTTGGCCAGGCTTGGGTGCACGGGTGCCTGGGTGCCTGGGTGCTTGGGAGCGGAGGCCACTTGAAAATTGCGCCACAGACCCGTTGAGTTTGAGCTGACCCTCATCAAAAGCTAACTAAAAACTTTTCTTTTTCCTTTAGTTTTTATTCCAGTCCTCCCCCGTGCGCTGTCTCCATCTGTTTCCTCTCTTTCTGCCCCGCACGGGGATGTCCTACGTACTCGGATCTCCGTGTGTGTATGATTTTGTTGTTTTTGTCTTTTGGCCAAAGTGGAAAATAAATGGTTCCACAGGATGACCATTTGCGTGATGTGCATGTACGGGTATATCGCATATGTGTGTGTGGGGCCTCTTCTTCCGTGTCCGTATCCGGTCAAAAAGTTGAAAGCCGAACGTCACTTTTTGCACAATCCGTATCCGAATCCGAAACAAGAACAACAGCAACAGCATCTGTGGCCAAAACAAAAGTCAAACGGAAAGTCAAAACAAAAAATCCAATAGAAATTTAAACAGTTTGACGCATTAAATACTCATTGGGCAACTTGCCGACTCGGATTTAGCCACTGAGAGTGGCAGAGTGGGACACTGGGGATGTGGCAGGGACGTTGAGGTGTGGTGTGGTTCTCTTTGGATTCATTTAACCCACTAACGACTAACGACCACATATGTAGGTCATACCAGAAGGGTACCTTTTTAATTTATAGACGGAATACGACTTATAATTCAATAACAGGATGATATGCTGTACTTACATATTCACCTGATTGATTGATTGGCTCAAATGAGCTTAATTTCGACGACAGTTGGGCAACAGAGGATCGTTAGATATGTCGAATAGTACTCGTACTAGTGTACCGACGTTTTCTTTGAAATGCACCTCATAAGCTTAGTAAAAGATCATTAAAGATGCCTAATGAACATGTTCAAAACTCTATTCTAAGTAATAGGCCTCCAGCACACCATGTGCCATGGGGTTAAGCCAACACATGGCTTTGAGCTAACTAATACGCACTAATCTGCTGAATGTCAGGGCAGGGAGGGGCAGGGGCAGGGGCAGGGACTCTGTTGCGCCACTCAAATCTCTCAAATTCATACTTGATTATGGAATCCCAGGCCTTCGTCCAGTTCAACCTTTGCTCCACTGACTGCTTAAACTTAATTAAGATTCCGTGCTTAACGTGATCATAGTCATCGTCGCCGTCACCGTCACCGTCACTATCGTCGTGATTATCATTATAATTCAGGCTCCATTCGGGAGGGGCTGTGTCAGAAGTGCCACTTCATCAGTCAGTATCGACGCAGAAGCCCCGCCGGCAGCTGTCCGCACCTCCTGTTGCCACCTATCCGGACCTGTCCTGGCTGGGCCTCTCCTGCCACTGGAGGCAACGGGAACCCAAGTGTCCTGGCCCACTCGCTTATCTTTCTGGGTCCCCGTGTGTGGGGGTGTGTGTGTGTTCTGGGGCTACTCCCTTTTGTTTGCACTCTCGACCGGACAGGCGTAGGCCCCAAAGGCGTTTCACAGATTTCGTTGGACGTTGGACGTGCGGCGTCTAGGGCGGCCGTCTGCCGTGTGGTTTTTGGTGGATTTACTCGAGGGCATCTGCTCGGCTTAGCGCTAAAATGTGTGTCTACACCCACACACCCATTCACCTGTCATATGTGTGTGTGTCTCTGCATCTGTATCTGTATCTGTGTGTTTTCGCTCCATCTCGGTGTGCTGCTGATGGAATTTTAATTAAATACTCGGGTGTCTATGTTAATTTATATGCGCATATGCTTAGCCAGCCCAACAGCCAGCCCAACAGCCAGCGTGGCTGGCAGACATCCAGTCGGGCTGGCAGCCGTGACTGCTCCTCAGTTTGGGCAATTCCATTCTCCGCATTGATATGACGAGGACGAGGACTCACCTTTGAAGTGGCTGCGCATGTTTGTGATTAAGAGCTTTTTGGGATCTCTCGCGCGGCCTTCCCCAAGTCCCCCGAACGCCCCAGCCCCAGCCCTTGTCCTTGGCTCCGTTTCATTGTTTAAAATTTAATTATAATTTAATGCTTAGTAAGCACTATTTCTCGCATGAAGTTGTCTGAATCCCAGACTTGTCCCCCCATCCCATTTCCCCTTCCAGTCCCCTGCACACCTCTGTCTGTTGCTGCGGTTTCCCTGTGGGGTCCTGTGGGTCCGTTGCCAAAGCCACTTGATATTATCACGTCTGTTTCTGTCTCTGGCTTTGTCTATCGTCCTGGCACTGCGTTTGTCGCCTTTTCTTTGCTTTCAGCCGTTCGTCTACGTTTTGGTCGCCACCTGGTCCTGCTTCGAGATGGCCCTTGATATGGAAATATTTCGTTGTGCTTGTGCCACAGATTGGCTCGGCTACGCCCATTTTGGTGAGGCAGAAAACACGCACATTGGAATATTTCTTTATTTCAAAAATATATGGGACTTCCAGCTTAGTCCAGTCCCTTAATTAATCTCGAGTTCAGTTCCTTCAATTGCTATCTACAATTATTTGCCCACAGTCCCAGCAAGTAAAGCTCTGCCTCTGCTACGTGTTGGTGTCCAGGGCCGCCTTCATCCGCGCCAGATTGGCCCGACTGGTGGCGTGTCCTGGCTGCAGTTGCAGGGCCCTGCGGTAGCTATCGACGGCCTCCTGCCTGCTGCCCCGCATCTGCAGAATGGCCCCCAGATTGGCGTGCGCGTGGGCCGCCAGCGGCTGGAGGGCGACCGCCTTGCGATACCACAGCTCCGCCTCGACCAGGCGGTTCAGCAGACGCAGTGCATCTGCCACGGCCGAGTGGAGGGCGTAGTCTTTGGGCGCCAAGGCGGCAGCCCTCAGACGGAGGCTGAGTGCCTCCTGGTAACGATCTTGTTGCTCCAGGAAATCAGCTGCGATGAATAAGTGAATAGCCATTCATAATAGGACTCCCCGTAGAGTACTTACCATAGTAATGGTGGGAGCTGGGCTCCAGGGGGGCTGTCTGGAGTGCCCGCCTGAACCAGAGCTCCGCCTCTGCATGGCGACTGTTCTGTAGGATTGGGGCAAAGGTCAGTCAAGTCGGTCTCTGTGGCCTGTGGGCTTATCTGTACTCACATTCCTGGCCAGCGTCTGGCCAAAGGTCACATAGGCAGCTCCGTGCTGGGGCTGCAGTTGCATGGCCAATCGCTGCTGCCGCTCAGCCTCCTCCCAATGCTGCATCTCCGCATAGATCTCGCCCAAGCGAAAGTGTAGCGTCGCTCGCTGCTCCTGTCGTGGCCGTAAGAGGGCTTCCAAGGCTTCTGTCAGCACGGCCCCTGACTCTTGCAGCCTGTTCCTAGAGCGGTACAGGGAGCTCAGTTGCAGGTAGCAGGCATAGCGCGCCTCCTCGTGGGCCACGCGATCTCGTACTCCATGCCCCTCCAGACGCGCTCCAGACCGGAATACTGAGTCGGCTTCCCCGTGCTGACTGTCCAGGGACAGCAGGGATGTGCCCAGGTTCAGGAATGCCACGGCCAGCTGGGGACGCAGTCCGATGGCCCGCCGGTAGCTGGAGACTGCGGAACTGAAGTTGAGCTGCTTCTGATGTACCACGCCCCTGAAAATAGATAGCATATTGTCTCAGAGAATAGATAGATGCAAAAGGATCCCCGAAAATGTTCTGGCCACTAAAGCTAATTTAAGCCCTTTCTCCTGCTCCTTTGAGGAACGCCAAATTGTTTTCCCTGCCAACAATGCAGCTAAATTTCCGAAGAAATCCACTTTGGGAACACGCTCCACAGTTCTTCTCTCAGTGCCCTCTCTGCCCCTTCTCTCTGGCGACTCGCGTGGCATCATAAAGCAAAATTTGTTAAAAATTCAGAAAAGGCAGGGCGGAGAGGGGAGGAAAGAGAGCAGAAGATAGAAAGTAAAGTTACTTAACTTGGGGATTGCAGCGACTAATAGTGTTGGGAGTAAATTAACTCTGCCTCTGCCTCTGTCTCTGCCTCTCTTTCTGCCCCTGCTTCTGCCTCTGCCTCTGCTTCTGCTTTGTGCGGTTTCCACTGCTAATTGCAGCGAGTCCTTCGAGTGCTGGAAAATTCTGAATGTTGACCTTCAAGTGGATTTTCCCGGGCTTCCTTTAATTAACATAGCTGCCTCTGAGTGGGTGGTCCCATCCCCTACCCAATGCCCAGAGTAGTTTGGATACTCGCCCATCTCCCCCTGGTTATTCATACATGCCAGGATATCTGGATATTTGGCCATTCCAATATACATATGTACCTATGTGTACACTAAGTTTCGCCTGCCCGTATGCATGGATAAGTGGTTTTAAATAAAGGCCGCATTTTATTCCAAAACAGTGCCAAATAAACCGAAGCACAGATTGCTCCTGCACAGGAGCAATATCCAAATATCAGCATCCAGAAAAAAACAACAAAAAAGTAGAAACCAACAAAGTTGTGCAAACAAACGGCGCGCTCTGAAATCTGTGTTGAGTTGCGACAAGGCTATAAAATCAACAAGAGGGCAGATTGAAGAGACTTTGGATTTTGACAAAAAGCAGCTTACATCATGTGTTTCATGTACATATACTGTGTACATACATATATGTATATTGTGTGTAGGCAGCAGGCCCTTTGTAGGGAGATTTGCGCACATTTTGGAGCTCTTTGCTGCAGTATAAATATGAATTGCAGCTTATTAAAAATCCCTTCAAATGTTGTAGGTTCTATGAAGAACTAAAAGTTCTCTAAAATGTATCTTTCATATCTTTATATTTGCACATCAAAGCCCCCCTCGGAGTCACAGATAAGTCTCGGGATATCGATGGGGCTGGCATGCCAACTATTCAATAAACACTCGCACATGTCGCAGTAGCCGGAGTTGAATTTGTTTAAATTTTATTCTCGGCTTTCTCTGTGAAAAGTCCTCGTTGGCCACAATCTCGTCTCCCCCCTGGACGGTCCACAGAACTCGCAGGAGTAACGCAACCAAAATGGAGCCAAGTGAATGCATACGAATGGCAGACGGACAACGGAGGGATTTGCTCAACTGAATATTGAGTATTCTATTCCATACCATTCTATTCTATTCTATAGTATTCTATTCCATTCCGGTCGGATCTGCGCACATATATACATATGTATGTGTGTACATATGTGGGGAAAAGAAAAACAAGCCATGTTGTTCTATTTATTTTGAAGTTTTTTTTTTTTCAGGTAGGAAAACACAGCAGCAAAATAAGTGCAAAACTCAAAAATCACAGAAAAGGGGAAAGGAGGGAAAAGAGGGAAAAAGAGGGAAAAAGAGGGAAAAAGAGTGAAAAAGAGGGAAAAGAGGGAAAAAAGAGTGAAAAAGAGAAATCGAATTATACAGCTCAGTGATTTTTTGGTTTTGGTGTTTGGTTGCCTGTTACTTTGACTTCCGCCCAACCACCGGCGGCACCCCCGGACCTGCCACCACCCACCACTCAACTTATCCTTTGCTGTGGCATTTTGCAGCTAAAAATCAGAGCAGCATCAGCACAGAGCACAATAAATCCATGACAGTTGACTGGCGCTCGACTAGACGGGGAGCAGAGGCAGAGCCAGAGCCAGAGCCAGACAGGATGGTGGATGCTTCACGTGGCTGAAGGCACGTGGCAGGCACTGAAAATTTGTAGCCGCAGGTATCGGGCGCAAGGTGCACAGCCAGAGATATCCGGGCTATTGATGGCTTACGAGTAAATAATGTACAAACAGCTGCTTATCCGCGACGCACTCGCCCCGCCCCCGTTCCAGCCCCCCCGCTGGGCGGTTGAAGGGCGCCTGACATTGATTTTCGATTAGGAATCGGAAGATGCTGTCCTCTTCCGACAATGAAAACTTCACAGCTCGGCAATCTCTTAAAGCCTTCATAATGTAAATGTTTCAATCTCCTCTGCCGACTTTCAGATTAGCTGGAGAATGGGAGAAGACAAGGGCAGGGTAAGGTGGGGTAGTGTGGGGTCCACTGTTGCATTCTGCAAGTGGAGAAGGCAAAAATTCAATCAGAC
Organism: Drosophila lowei; assembly: GCA_008121275.1. Taxonomy (NCBI): domain Eukaryota; kingdom Metazoa; phylum Arthropoda; class Insecta; order Diptera; family Drosophilidae; genus Drosophila; species Drosophila lowei. The sequence continues at coordinate 15,619,418 of CM017779.1, read as the reverse complement.
AACTTTTCGATAAGCTGCAAAGGCAACACCGACGAGAGGCAGGCGGATAACGAACAGTCCAGAGAGACGGAGATTGAAGAAGGCCAGGCCAGAGTGGGAGAGAAAAGCGCTTTAAACTTTTACGGCCCTCGAAATGAATTCTTTGCCTTGGCTTCCCCAAGGCCTGGACATCTTTACTATTGTACCGCGGGCCGAACGTCTCGTGTATCGTTTTGAGCCCAGTTAATAACCTCCAGGCGTGAAGCCCTAGCAGTTATGAAGTTCGCGCTTTGCCTATATGTCATTGGCCTTATTTGAAATTTCCTCTAAGCCGTTAAAAGATATATGTACATATACACGAGTATGTTCCCTTCTTTGGACTGTTTTTCTAGTCTTCTTTATTTTCCTGTTTTTCCAGAGGATTGTACAAGATTTTAAAAGGCTGGGAATGCTGGGAAATCCCAGGAACTTCTCACAAAAATTGTATTTATTAAGTGTATTCATAAATTATTATTTTAATTTTTTAGGAACTAATATTCTGAATCATTTCCCCAACCCGTAGATTTTTTTTAGAGAATTATATTTAAAAAACTTATTTAAGCCACAAAATAAAGGTTTTACTCTCGAAACTTTTATTTCCACATTTTATTCAAAAAAATAAATGAAATGTTTTTTTAAAAACAATTCAAAACAAACTCGATTTTCAAATAAAATACGAGCATTAATGTCCATGTTTTCCATAAGCGGATAATCCCATTGTATATAAATATGCACACACACACACACACACACACAAATACGAAAATGCAGTGCAAAGAAGCTTTTGGGAGCCATTGAGAGTAGAACAAAACATTCTGGTTAAGTATTTATTTAAATAGGGAAACGAAGAATACCCTTATTCGTAGGGCTTCCATGGAAACAAAGCGCTTAATACACTCACACACACACACACACACACACACACACACAATCAGTGCATTAAAGGTTTCGCCATAGTTTTAGTATTCGCTTTTCCGCAACGAAGGCGAACGGAATCGTGTATGATTACGCCTTTCATGAGTGCGGGGGGGAGCTGTGCCATTGTCCACAGCTCTCGGGAGTTCTGTGCAATTATTTGTATTGGACGCACATCGCTGTCGCTGTCCCCCCGTCCCCATCCCGGAGCAGCTTCTCCCAAGAAAGAAGCAGTGGGAAAAGACTTGGCAGCGAACAGGGGATTTACCTACAATTTGCCCAAGGACCAAAGCGTACGGATTTCTCGTGTACGTCTTTTACTCTCCTTTTTTGGAGCGTAAAGCCTATTATGTCAAACACAATAATCAACGACAACGACAACGACAAGAAGCCGGGCGACGGCACCAGCAACGGCTACAAGAGGAACAACGGCAGAAATGCCAGCAACAATAATGACAACACCAACACGGCGTATGAGCCTCGACTGCGCATCTGTGTGTGTGAGGCAGAGAGAGAGGGCCCAGAGCAGCGACCAGCATTGAAAATGACGTTCTGCATATTCAAAGGAAGTGGAGAATTGGCATGCCCAGGCCACAGTGGATGCGCCCAGGAAAATTGTGGAGAAAAACACCAACTAGTAATGGCTCCTTGACTAAAATTTGTACCTTTTTTTTAAGGGAATACACCACGAATAATTTCTAGAATTAAAACCAAAAAGGAAGACCTGTTGGCGATATTTGGATCTCCCCAAACTTTTGACAAATCATTTGCCATCTCTAGCCCAGGCTCCCCTTCGATGTGGCACCGAGTGCGATGCGTTAAGCGTTGGCATGTTGGCGCTTCTCTCGTAATGCACAGCCCTCCCCCAAATCTCCGTGGAGGGGCGCCAAGAGGCAGTGTTGGCGGTCGAGGCAGCGAGTACATTGCAATACGACTAGGAGTATCCAGAGCTGCACTGCTGGGGAGGAGGAGTGTGTGTGGAATAGTCTGTTTCCCATATGTCCAAAGTCGAGTGTCATTGGCCCCACCAGAAATGGGTGGCGTGGCGTGGCGTGGCGTGGAGTGAGTGCGGGATAAGCAGGATGCCAGCGTCATGCGTCAGCAGTTTTCCTTTCTCATATTGTTGCATCAAGTGCAGCTTGTAAGCAGAAATGCCAATTTCTCCATTGTTGTTACAATTTTTCTATTCCAATCCCTATTACGGTTCCCAGAGATGTTATTGTTGTTCCTGTTCCAAGCAGGACGTAATATATGTCGGAGCTTTCGTATATTTATTGTACAATACTCGTATAAGACAAGGGGAATGGCTCTTGGAATGCCGAATGAATGCAATCGAAGCAGCTGATGCATTAAGCATTGATGTACGACGGCTGTACGTGCATACACACACCGAATACTCGTATATTTATTGTCTTAGGAGTGCAAAGACATGGGCCAAAGTGGAATTTCATTCTAAAATCTCAAAGAATATTATCTGTGTTGCAAGATAATTCAATTCATTGCATTATAGCTCATCCCTGCTAATTTTGTGATCGATTTAAGTGAAGTCCAATGATAGATAATCGTATAAGCCGTACTCTAAAGCTAAGTAAACCGATACAAGTGCTGCATTTATATCTCAAATACTACATGAATCCGAATCCAAGCACTCATTGCTCATTGCTCAGCAATCAAATCAGGATGTCCCCCTTGCCCTGCCGATTTGCTCCTCATTTAGATGGAGCATGTGCCTCGAATGTGCAAACAGAACTCCCTGTGCAAACAGTTCCAGCTGCAAGTATATCTCGGGAATCTAGGGCCTGGCGCAGCCCCATTCACTTTTGGCCTAATTAACAGCGTATCTAGAGGGGATTAGGGCGGAAAAGGCTTCTTGCATTCATTTGAGCCATATTGTTTCGAACGTTTCGCTCCTCTTTCAAAGGTACAAAGCTCGACAACGACCAAACAGAGCCCGGTGGGGCTGCGGGTGGGGGTGCGGGTGGTTCTGGGTAGAAAAAAAGTGCATCCAGCAGCTATTTGCAGTTGATGGCTGCCGAGTGCATGCAAATTGCCATCCAAAAGATGCAAAACATGCACCCCTCCGCCGGAGCTCCGCGCAGGAGCTCAAGATCTGACCGGGTTGATTTGTATGCGCGATGCGTCGGGGCAGTCTTCGGTCTGCTCTGCCCTCTTCTGCGACTTTTTCGCTTTTTTTCTCAGATGTTGTCCGAACGTTTTTGCCATGAACAGCACAGAGAGAACGGAACAGAACAGCACAAAACAGAAGCCGAAGCCGAAGCAGCTGCCATTTGGCATTAGGAGCAGCCATGCAGTGCCCCAGCCGCTCCCTAATCCACCCACCTCGAAACGCCCAAGGTCGCGACAGCCATTCACTTTGAGCTTTTGAATTTTGAAAAGGCTTCCAGCAAAAACCGACATCATTTTGTGGATTCAGGTTTCGTGCCGCAGAAAGGGGCAGCGGCAGGGGCGGGGGCGGGGGCAGGTGCAGGCGCGAACTTCGCTTAAATTTGCAAAAGGGTTGCGGGCGTGACTGGATACGGAGCGTTTACTCACAGATTAAAGTGCGCATCCGCCATGTGGGGCCGGTGTGCGATGGCCGCCGTCAGAGCCACTTTCGCCTCCTCAAAGCGTCCGTGGGCACTCAGGACGCTGCCCAGATTGGCCAGAGCTGCAGGAGAAGCGAATATACATACATATACGTCTATATTGTATAATGGAGTGTACAGAATGACAGTAATGGTGCAGCTTACCCTTGGGCGGATTCACGGGAATGGCGCTGCGGTAGAGCTGCTCCTCGTCCCGCCAGTCGAGGTTGCGGCGCACGGTGCGGAGGCTGAAGGCGCCCAGCAGCACGCCCAGGCAGCAGAGGAGCAGCATCCTGGAGCCCTTGGAGCGCTGCCAGAGCTTGCCGAAGCCGTAGCCGAAAAGGAGGCAGTAGCCCACGCTGGGAAGGTATAGAACGCGCTCGGCCAGCACGAATCCCACGTGGAACAGCAAATTGCTGGCGGGCAGGAACGGCAGCACCAGGAAGGCAACACCCATCAGGGGAACCGACGACGAGGAACCGTTGGATGCAGTGCCTCCAGTCGAATGCTGACTTTCCACGGATCGGGGCTCCTCCTTTAGTTGATGATGGCAGTTGCAGGCCAGGCCCAGCCAGGTGTGGCAGCTGTTGCTCCCAATGCGCCGCAGCAGCGGCAGCGAAATACTTGCCACAGCCGCATAGTCCACGGGGGAGCAGGAGCGCAAACGGGCGCCCCGCCAGGCCACGGCCAGCAGAGATCCGTAAAATCCGGCACTCAGTAGGTTCCGCGCCTCCCACAGCGTCCTGATCCGCGGCACGGCCTCCATGCCCCAGTCGAAGCTGAGGACCTGGGGCCACAGCAGCAGCCGGAAGTTCGCCGCTGGCAGGTACAGGAATGTCAGAGTCCGCGTCCACCAGCAAGCCTCGTGGGCCGTCGGATTGTCTGCGGCCGCAAAGGGCGTGGCAGGGCGGGGCAGCAGGCTCAAGCGGCAGTACAGGGCACAGAACAGGAAGACGCTCAGAATGCACAGCGAGCGAAGGCGGTACTGAAAGGATGTTTGAGAAATTAGCATCATGGAAAGCAGTTAGGCAATTGATAGCGATATAGTCGGAACAGAAGCTGTGTTGGATCAAGGTTGGATCAGAAAGTGAGAAGGAGTTAAGGAGATAGAACCAAAGAGCATTCCGCTGGCATTACTGGAAACGGAGCTTAAATATCAGTTGTGTTAAGTATATGTCGACTCCCAGCATAATTCTCAGTGTATTTTGGTCTCTGCTGTCCAATAATTCACTACGAGATTGTTCGCAGTGATATCTTCCGATTTACCGTTTGTTATTGTCCACTGCCTGTCCGATTGCTGTGTAGGTGGGAGTGAGAGAGTGCGTAGGGAGAGAGGCGACTCGCTCAGAGAGGATCAAAAGCGATAAGAAGAAGAGAGCGCGCGTAGAGCGTGTTCCTCTGCAGGAATGTGTGTGGGTTAAAAAGAGAAGGAGCGACATGGTAATTGCGTCGCAGAAAATGAGTGTCTTAGAGGGATGCCTTGGCAATACTCAGAGAGTGTTGCGAAAAAATGAGTCGGGAGAGCGCTGAATCCACACCGTTGCCCCGCGGAGTAATTCGCTGTTTGTCGTGTTGCAATGGAAACAGATCCGGACTCAAATAGAAACCCGATATGTATAGCCTTAAAAAAATTGCAATCAAAAATATATATACCTAACCCCACGACGATTAATGGGTACAACTGAGATAAAAGTAGGACACTCACCTTATCGGACTGTTCCAGGCCCCGCAGCACGTCGCAGAGTCCGCAGAGCAGGACGGCCGTGATGGCCGTCTCCTTGCAGAGCAGCGCGGCCAGAGCGAGCAGGAGGGTGAGGGCCAGGGAGCTCCACTCCCGGCTCCGCATGTGCCGCTGATAGGTCAGGTACGTGAGCAGATAGCAGACGCAGGCCGCCAGATCGGCACGGCCGACCAGGCCGGCAACAGCCTCCGTGTGTGCGGGATGGGCGGCGAAGAGTGCGCCAGCGGCCAGGATTCCGGCTCGGGTGGGGAGCAGGGTACGCCCCACCAGCACCACCAGCCATGTTGCCAGGCAGTGGAGCAGCACGTTGATCACGTGGTAGCCAGTGGCCGCCAGGCCACCCGCCAGGAAGTTCAGACGGAAACTGAGCACGCACAACGGGCGCCAGGAGCCGTGGGAGCCGCTGTCCGCCAGCGGAGTGCCCCAATAATCGTTCTTCCAAATCCCCGCCAATGTTCGCGCTCCTGTCACGTCTCCGTTGGCCAAGATGGCACGCCTGCAAGGAGACACAGAGAGAGAGAGAGATATAGATAGAGACAGACATTCAGATGTAGGTGGCTGTGAATGGGGAGGGAAAGGCTCACATTACTCGACTCGACTCGACAACAACAACCTGTGGCACACCTGTCCTATTAATTAAAATGATTAATTGTCCGGCCTGGCCCAGAGCGAAATGAAGTCTGACGCTGCTCGGTCTCCTCCCCCTTCCCCTTCGGTCCAGTGTCTTTCCCTATCCCAACTGAACCCCACTCGACTCCATTCGCCTCCACTCGCCTGGTACATGAAACTGGAGCGCCTCGAACTCCCAGGACCGCTTGTGTCTGTGCGCCTCTTCGTCTCTTTGTTATCCTTTTACTTAAAAGGACACATAGATTGATCAGGAGTATATTGGTTGGGCTATGGGCTATGCCCCACTGATGAGATGGTGGTTCAATTGATTAAATCGATCCATTCTAACCAGATCTATCATCATTCAGTGCCTAAAGCTAGTTTTCATTAGAAACATCTGTATTTATAGGGTATCCCAAGTTGGATACAGCCACCCTTGGCATTTGCATACCCTGTCTGCTGTATTGTCCTTTTGTTTTGCCACTCGGCATAAATATTGTTAAAGTGCCAAGCGACAGTTGACTCGACTTCTCCTTTTGCTGCCCTTCTACTCCTTATCCTTATCCTTTTCCGCCGGCTCCAGCTCCTGCTCCTGCTCCAGCTCTTGCCCCTGTTCCGCCCCTACTATGCAGTTGCGGCTTGATTAATTGCCGATTTGTTGGCGTATTTTGTGCCGTTGTTATAGAACAACGCGCATACACACACAGCCCTCGTGTACATATACACCCCCATTGTCCTTGTGTTGTCGAGGGGTCTCTGGTAATTGCCTCACCGTTGTAGCGCTCCTTGTTGTTCTAATCGATTTGCCCGGCACACTGGCTCTGGGTCAGGTGGACGTACGTACTCGTATAATCAGGGTTAGTTTGTTATCGGTGTTGTTCTTGTTGTTCTTGTTGTTCGTGCTTGTGCGATTGCTGCACAGTTTGTGAAAATTTATAGTGGGCTTGCAATAATACCTTGGCCATTTTATGCATAATTAGTTTTTAGATGTTCCAGTAAATGTCATTAATTAACTTTCTAACTTTGCACAGAGGCCGGAGGACGCCACGAGCACTGTGGCTCGCAGGGAGCTGGGGGAATGCATCAATATATCCATCAATGTCCACTTTGTAGATGGTTCAGATACATTCGATTGGTATGGCTACAAATGTCCACAGCTTCGTTCCCCAGATTCTACAGAGATATGTATAGACATGGCCGGGAAAACCTGGAGAATGTTTTCGGGGATTGTCTCGCCATCCAAGAGACTTGGTGCTTGGCATAGGCGGAGGGCAGTGCAACGCATGGGCTGATAAAGTAGGCCAAAGTGTGCTCAGAGCGGAACCCAAATTCGCTCTAAAACAAAGTCTGTCATAATTTTAAAAGTAACTTTCTCCTTCCGGAATTCCGCAACACAATACATACGGCAAATATTGGCCTAATTCAATGTTTGATTCCTAAACTCCTAAAACATTACAAATATTGTAATACATACGAGCAGATCAGAGCATTTAATTGTGTTTTAATTCACTTGTGTATTTAAATAGATTTATCTTCTATTGGCATATTCCGGTGTTTGCGGATTCCGCTCGCTTTAATCCGGATTGCAAGCAAATTACAATTTTTACCTTTTTACCTTTTTATTATCTAAATTGAAAATGTAATTTACTTTCGTTAGATACGGATGGTATTTGCACAGATATTTACTTAATGTTTGAGCCGGCCTCGAGGTGTAGTTTTAGGGTCTTTGGGTACACAAAAGTTCAAAGGTTAAGCAAACACATACGCATCCGCTGAAGCCCGGGGCCAAATGGGGCGATTGGGTGGTTGGATTGGGGGGATTGGGATTGGGGAAAACTCCAAAGAAAAGTCATGTGCAAACACATAAGTTTGAAAGCATTTTGAATAAAAATTCGGTTTTCAATTTAATATTTTATTTCCTATTCGTATTCGAACGCTCTGCTCTGAAATGGGTGGGTGACCGGAAATATGAATTGTGGCAAGGCTTAGTTCATTTGTGTGCGTGTCTGTGTCTGTGTTTGTGTGCAACTCTTTCAATGCTTGAATATGGTAATAAAAAGGATTTGAAGAGGCGTGGGTGGTGCGGGTGGTGCGGCAGGAGAGTGCCGCAAATTGGGTTAACAAATTCGCCGGAGAGACGTGCCCAACTATGAGGCAAAGTTATTGGCCATGGACTGCGATAAAGGAGGTTCTTCTGCCGAGAGTCGTGGCTGGGGCGTGGGTCCGGGTCTGGACGTGGGTGCACACTCATCTACACTTCAATTCCAATTGGCATTCCGAGACCCCCAGCGCCAAGGCAGCCACAAAAATGTCCTCGAGAGCAAACAAATTCTTATCGGAAGAGCACAAAGCAAAAGCACACGACGATGATGAAGGAGCGGCTTACTGAGAAACCACTCATACCCGTACATATGTGGGGGTGTGGGTGGGGGTGTTGGTGGGGCTGGAGGGCAATGCACCTTCTAGTTTTGTTTAGCTATAGGCATTTCCCGATTTCCTTACCATACAAAAAATAGGAAACAAGGTATCCGCTATGGAGGATACCCCTGCCCATGACATTAAAGACTTGTTTCGTCTATTCCACATATTCTCCAAGGTCTGGTCTCATAACACTCCACAAACACAATATACCCTTATGATTCCATGAGTGCCAGGTACAAAAACCTACCAAAAATTGCTGTACGCCTCATTTGCGGGACGCGCGATACGAGAGTAACGGGCAAATATTGAAAAGAAATTTCATTGCATACTCATACCTGGAGGCGCCTGCACATGGTGGGGGGCGGGGGGAGTGCGAGTACGGGCTAGATGGGCTTAATATCCGACAGGGTGGAGGGGAGGCCATCCTCAGCGTCAACATTATCGTCATCAGCAGAATTTCCGCAGCTCCCTTTTTTGTGCTTTATCATCGTAACTAGTGAATGAATAGCAATACGAGTGCTCGTAGCAGGGCCAACATCCAAAACGTCAACACCCACCGGCAGCAACAACAGCAACGACAACGAGAACGACAAGAACGGCGGCACTTTGCCAGGAGCACGGGCGGAGAGAGAGTGAGAGCAGCAACAACAATGGCAAGCTTGAAGCAGCTTACAAGTGCGGCATGTAGCTGCCGTTATCGTTCGCTTTTCACTCTCGACTCGAGCAGGAGGGCCCAGACCCAGAGCCCCAGGCAGAGACAGGGCTAGAGGCAAAGACAAAGTCAGCGGCAGAGGCAGAGTCGCCAGCAATCGAGGAGGAGCGCCAGCGACAGCCACAACACACTCGAGGCACAGTGTGCTGTGATCGTTGAATACCAACCAACAAGAAATTTCACATTTCATTTCTAGGCCTAAATTGAGAGCCCACTCACCTCGGGCACCACATTCACAGCGAGGAAACTATCATTTATAGATTCGATTTATGTATTTTTTAAACTTTTTCTTATAAGCAATACACCAACTCCATTAGCAGAGATTCGAGCTGCCATTGGCAGGTCAGTACAATTTGTAAGTATAATTTCTGTTGTGGCTGTAGCTCACTGTTGGACCTGCCTACAGGCCCACACACACATGACAAACAGGACTGTGGTTGGCTTTTGTTGAAGACAATATATCATAGCATCAGTAACCGAACGTGGACACCATTCTTGGCTTCCGCTCTTTACCTCCACACCCTCTCCATCCCCCGCACCTTCAGGGCTCCCCACAGCGCGTGTATTTGTTGTGGAGGTTGCTGTTTTGCTTATGTAAAGTGCAAAATTTCGATTTTATTTTAAAAAAAGAGCACAAAATACTGTGGAGGCATTGCTGGAGTGTGCCTCCCTCCTAGAGTCCCCGCCCATAAAAATTACGTATACGTAGCGTTGCCGCTGCTGTTGCCGTTTCGGCTGTTGTCGCTGTCCTTTTAATACGGCACATAAATTATTGTAAGACTGGAGATTGGGGGATGTTTGGCAACAACATTTTGTTACGGCTCTTTTTTTTTTGTATTTTTGAGCACGTAATATATCAAGTGGAAGGTGTGAATCGGATGACCATCATGGGGTACAGGTATTTTGTGTGTGCAATGCTCTTTAATATTTTTAAACAGAGCTACCAACACTTCTCAGCCAGCCAAGGACATATTATACCATATATGCCATTAGTTCAATTACCGAAGAAATACAACACTTGATCAAAAAGTTGGCAATCGGTTTATGGGCTGGCCATAACTTATTAAAAGCTCATATCTCTTTAACAATTGCCAACAGCAGAGATTTCTTATTGGCAGGCCGACCGTCCCCTTCCCCACATGGTCCCCACATGGTCATTGCTCTTTTTCCAGCTGATAGGAAACAAATTGAAGGGAATTCTGCCATTTAATAAATCATGTTTTGTCTGCTCCGGCTTGACAATAATAACTTGGGCTCGTGTGGTCACTGTGGCCATGTTGTGGGATGACCGCAGAGCACGGTAGCAGGAACATCCAATAGGTAGGCCCTAGCTTGGGGTCCTGGCTCTGGTCTGCTCTGGTCTCTGGTTACGGGCCGGGGGGGTGTTGGCAACTGCGTGAAAGTGACCGCAGGAGCTTCCGTTCGAGCAAAAACATAAACTCGCACACAACTTTTTGTGCCATGAAGCGAGGGGTTGGTGGACGGGGGCTGAGTTACATAAGTTGCGTTTATTATTTGTTTGTGTGTGTGTGTGTGTGTGTGTGTGTGACTGTGTTTGTGAGTGGGCAAGTTTGTGCTTGTTTTCTGGACAGCACAAAATAACGAGCTACAACGAACGCTTCGAGCAGAGCACTTTGTGCATAACTTCCGAGCTCCAGTCGGTGCCCAATCCCATCCCATCCCCCTCGACAATTGTTCGCTGGCATTGTAGTTCAACCAGGCGCAGGAGCAGGAGCAGGAGGAGGTCTAGGACCAGGAGTCACTTGTTTTCCAGAACGGTCAGACGGGGTTGACTCCCGGCTAGAGAGCTAGACCAGACCAGACCAGACCCGACCAGAGCTGCTGATGGCATTGTGTGTGTGTGTGTGTGTGTGTGTGTGTGTGCGAGGACTACGAACTGTGGCCAAGTCCTTGGGGAAATTCCTGTCCATTGTACATGACTTTTGATATTTATGGGTAATTTCGTTTGCGTTTGCAGCATTTCAATGCGCCAAGGTGAGAGACGAGACGGGGTGGGGTGGTGTGGGGTGGGGCAAGACCAATCCCGTTCCGATTCCATTGTGAGCGGAGTGGAACATAAATCAACATTTTGTTTTTTAATTTGCTCCGTCGTCGGTCGTCCGTCGTCTGATTCTGACAATGGCACAGAGGCTAGAGGCTGCCCCCAGGCCCCTATACATCCGTCCACCCGTCCTCCCGTCCCCTGTATACATCAAGAATACTCGCATCCAGCGGCAGAGCCCAGCAACTGGTCTGCCTCAAGTTTTACAATTAGGCGGGGCGAGAATTTATTATGGCGATTTTATCAAATAAATGGCGGCACTTGGCGCACAATTAATAATAAACTTTTGTCTTTTTCCCCCCTATATTTTTGGGTCCAATCTGGCGACAAAGTGTCGCCTCCGGGGCCCATAACCAGAACAGAGCAGTACAGAACAGACCTGACCAAAGGCAAAGCCATTTACCTTCGTCAACGTGCTGACATATGGAATTTTTAATTCGGTTGAATTTTTCTCACCTGTCATCGTAGACAAATCCAGCGTTAAATGTGTTTAGGTACAAAACAAAAGCCAATGCGGAGCAGCCAGCGAGTCCTGCAAAGTCCTGGCCCGCCATGCTGCAAGGAGACAGAGACAGAGAGACAGAGACTGTGCATTAATATTAAAGTTAAGTGTCATAAAATATATGCTGGAATTCATTCGTCCGACAGCAACAGCAGGAACAGGAAAACAAAGCACTTAATCCCGGACTCAGGCAGGTATTCCTCCCCGTCCAGATGGGGCTTCCCCGTTCTCTGCGGCATTTCCATTGTGTGTCGCCTTCTTTTTTTCTGTTGCCTGTCACTGTTTCCCCTTTGGCATGAATTAATTACTTATTTTTGTAGAACAGACCTTTAAAAATGTGGAAATGCCTATGTAATACAGAGCTAAGAGCTAATGAGATTTTTGGAATATTTACTGGAATATTTTCTACAAATAACAGTGTATAAGTCGGTTCGAATAGCTATATAACACACATAACACATATATATATATATATATCTGCTCCTATCTATAAAAGCAATAAATTTCTCATCTACGAATAATCGTATTCGATTACTAAGATCGTATCACAGGCAATTCCTGTAAACATAAAATTACTATGCATTCTGATGACAAACTATAGCCCCAGGGGCTTCCAATTCCCGACAGTCATCCCCCACTCACATACCACTCCAGCTCCAGCTCCACCTCCACCTCCACCCCTCTCCACCTCCCCCTCCACGGGCGCAATCAGCAATCAAAACTGTTGAATGCAAACAAACCCTAACGCACGTACCTAATGATTATTGCCGCATCGGAGCGGAACAGAATGGAATGGCTACGGCCGGACAAATGTCGTCATCATCACTGCCATCATTATCCCCATTCCCATTCCCATTCCCAACACCGTTCCCCTCGTGGTGGTGGTGGTGGTGGTCATCTGGTCTTGCTGCAACCCGTTTGTCATGGCATTCTTCGTTTTATATTAGCCGCAGACATGTTGTGTCTGTGCCCCAGTCCACCTACACCTCGTACATGCCCCACTCTCGTTGTCTTGCCACTCCGTTCGGTGTTGACGGAAATTAAATGTTACGACGACATTCTGGATCGCTGCGACCCGGTACATGGAAAATGCAATAGTGGAACACAAGCCATCCGAAATGCAGAATACGGTACGGCACCGGCATCGGCATCGGCATCGCCATCGGCATTCCCATTGTAGTGCTCGCACGCCGGATGGTTTCGCCCGAGGGCACTCCTCTCCTGTTTTCGCAGCGGTCGCCATTGTTGCTCCTGCCACCGATGTTGTCATCATCACCATCAGCGCCATTACGAATAATGAGTGCGGTCGGTGGGTTGTCAGTTGGTGGAAGGTTGATGGTGGATGGTGGATGGTAGATGGGGCATGACTGGTCTGGTCTGGCCTGGTGGCTAGCTGAATCGTCGCCTTGGTCATTGCATGAAAATTGTTATCTCGCACATTGCAGACGATTTCCGGCAGGCATTTTCCCCACGTCTGTACGTCTGTACACAAGCCGATTGCTCTCCAACCCTGACTACGACTCCAAGTCCGACTCTGATCCAGATTCCGGTTCAGATTCGGCTGCAGCTCCTGGCATTCCAGAGGAGTGACATCGTCGCAGAAATTAAGTTCGCACCGTTTGCAAATGACAATGGCCCCCAACAATGGGGCACTGGATTCCTGGGCATTCGCCTCTCAGTGGGTCGCGGCGATTTTGCTTGCATTTCCCACCGGATCTACAGGGGCCACGGGGGTCTGCCGGTCCAGGTCCAGGTGCAGGTCCAGGTCCGGGTTCAGGTGAACTTTTGTCTGTACTTTCGGTTTGCGGTTTATGTTAATTAAGTGAATTGTTTGGATCACAGGAGCGGGCAAGGACACGAGTCTTGGCCAAGCTGGGCAGCGTTATAATATGATCCGGCAAGTGAGAATCGTTGGTGGTTGAATTCCACCTAATAGCAGATGTCGGTTCAATCAGGCGCCTTAAGCTCCGAAAAGCAAATTAGCTCACATTCAATAATCTTCTGAACTGGGGCTCCCATCCCCCCCTCCCCCGTTTCTGCTCATGTCTCTGATGGTCTTTGAGCTATTTTCAGGCACACACGCTTCAACACTCAGGCCACACCCTCGAACGCCTCGAACGCCTCGGCTCCTCTTTCGCCTTTCCAATGACGTTGCTAATGAGCTCTAATAACGATAATGATGGTCGAGCAAATATAGTAAATATAAATACATATAGTTATACGTATAAGCACACCCGTATGTGTATGCATGTGTGTGTGTGCTTGGAATACGCTTATAGTGGGGGCCATATAAATAGCAGTCATTTGCCGGGGCTGATAATGGGTCCTGGCCTGTGGGGATGCATATGATTGGCATTGTAGCAGATGATGATAGCGATAGTTTGCCGGAATATGCCTCTTAAATATAATGATTTCCCCAAAAATATCAAAGCGGCTTTCATGCAAAAAGGGGCGGGTGGGGGGGGGGTGGGTGTGGGTCTGTTGACATTAACTCTTGCTTTCTTCTTTGGTAAACCCATTGGTTCGATGATAGTTATACCCGTATATTGGCATATTATATACCAATAGCTTTGGCCTGCGTTTATTTTCGAGTGTATTCTATAAACACATCGCAAAATATACCAACAATTTGCATAGTACCTTTAAGTTTTATGAGGATCCACAATATAAGTAAATAAAAATGGAAATTCATCTATTCTTCACGATTTCCTTGGCCTTATCATATAAAAACCTACAGACGAAAGCTGCAACACTTCTAAATACATATAGATCTTAATTTCTGTCTATTTTCGGAAGGATTTCTTAAACAGAAGAGCCAGGGATGGCCAGCATGTTGAAAACATTTCAAAAAACCCATGAATATTGACTTATATAAATTCTATAAATATAAATCCATTCAAATTGGTCTGATACTCTCATAAAATCCTGCGATTCTTAAAATACATCCCCAGAATCCTTTAATTCCCTCTCGATAGCTTTAAGTAAGCTCTTTAATTAAATTTATTGATTTTTGTATTTTAAAGCTTTGAGTTTTTTGTCCCTTTGAAGCCGCCTGAAGGGTGGGCTGGTGGTGGGGCTGCCTTCCCAGTCCTTGGTCTTCTTTCGAAAGTTCCGCGAGACGCCGTCAGGTGTTTGGCGAAAGTTGGGCATAAAAGGGACAGACATTACCTCCTCCAGCAGTGCAATTAATTTCGATTGTCGAAAAGAAAGCGTTACAATCACCAGAGCGACGAGGAGAGTGTATATTAATCAAATGGCGCCTGAGACGGGACGGACAGGCAAGAGGGGCAGGGACCACCCCTAGACCTGTCTTGTCTGCTGACATGAAGAGGCCTCCAGCCGGGAATTCCTTGGCTAATTTTGTCAGCCAGCGACCCAGACGTGGGCCATATGTCCTTGCTTATTGGGAGTGTTTGTATTTGTGGTGGTGGGGGTGTATTCTGTGTGTCTTCTGATTGCCGGGACGCACTCGAGAAGTCAAAGTGAAATTAGTAGCTGCCTCTGCTCTGTCCTTCGGCTGGAGCTGCTTTTCCCTTTTCCCTTTTGCATTTATCTGTGCAAACATTTATTTTCAATTTCGCATGCAAATGTCGCAGCGAAGACTTTATCCATTAATCAGGGCTGCAGCCGGCAAGGACTCGCAGGGTGGGGATCCCGACGAGACAAGAACAAAAATAAAAATAAAAAATAATTAGGTTGTCATGTTTACGAGGCGCCGCGGCGCTGAAATTAGCTGGCAGTATCGGAATCGCACATCTTTGATCTCCGAGCACCGAGCACCGAGCAAAGGCGAACATTTCCATGACTTTTCACTTTTTCAGCCATTTCTTTTCCTCCTTCTCTCGGTGCTTTTTTGCTCGTTATGAAATCAACTTAAGAGCAGGTTGACCTCATTCCTGTCGGAGGCGGAGGCGGCGGCGGCTGGGCACAGGCGGAAATTGCAGCATATACACGGAGAAGCGCAGCGCACCTTAAACCGGAAGAGGAAACATTATTCCCAAAATGTCAAAAAACATAACAGAAACCCATTAGACACACTTTTGTTTCTGGGTCACCGTCATCGTCATCGTCCTCCCTCCCAGCCAGACGGAGGAGGCCCCCAGCACCCCCAGAATGGGTCGGCGCTCGACTTCCAACTTCCAAAAGTGAAAGCACAAAAACGCAAAAGTCAAAATTGTCTGAACGGGGCCAGAACCAGAGGCAGAGGAGACAGAGACAGGAAAGGACACCCAGCAGAAAGCTGAAACAAAACGACGTGGGAGGTTGACAGGAATCCAGCGGACTGGGACCCGCCACTGACCACGCCACTCCTGGGCAGGATCCTCCCGGAGCAGAGTCGTGGCATCGGGTCGGGTCGGACGGAAATCAAGTTGTGTCAACAGCTTAAAAGCCAAAATGTAATAAGCCAGGGAAATGTAATGTAATAAAATATCAAATATAAAATGGCACTGGACCTGGCGGGGGACCATTTGTTGCCATTAAAGTTTTACTTTGAAATTGGGAGCAGGGGGCCGTCCGGCCAGCGGAGCAGAGCATAGAGAGCGGAAGGTGGTCCACCCGAGGTGCCCGAAAACGTGACGGTGTTGGAATACCCTCAAAAACACTGCCCGGAGGAGTCACGATTGTGATTTGACATGATTTTTAGTTGGAAAATCAAGGGATAGGTGCTCCTGAAACGTACGGGCTTTCAACATTTCCATTGGTTTAGTTTTAGTATAATTTTTGTTATTTAAAATGTGAATAATTATACGAATAAAATAATAATAATATTTCCCTAATCACAACACATCCGTTTCGTGTAATCTAATTTCAACGAAAGCTGATCTCTCAAGGAAACGAGTTCCAAACAGCAGATATACACTAAGGAATGTGCCGAAAAGAAACTGCACACTTTGTTTTTCTTATAACTTCGATGTTTTTGTTCCGATTCCAATTTTTATTTTTTTTAATTTTAGAGAAAAACATTAACTTTCAATTTTGTTAATAAATTTAAAAAAATTTCTAGCCTCTTATTTTTGATTGAATTTTTTGCTTAACACCGCTCATTAAGTTCTGCACACACTCTTTAGTAATCCTACGGTGTCGCACGCATCCAGTTTTTTTTCATATCTTCCATGTTTTCGGAGAGACTACCATCCTTCTTTAAATTTCTTTTAACTAAGGCCCAATATCACTCAATTGGCCGGAGCTCTGGGCAATTTGGTGGGTTTTCCTCTTTTGACACGAAATTGATGCATTTTGAATCAAGTAGCGCTAAAGTTGAGCGGGCATAGTGAGCGGATGCCAGATCTGGCCAAAATATTCTGGACACATTGTGTTTTTCATAAAAAGGTATAAGACGCTTTTTCAAACACTCCTTCATGTACACATCGGCGTTGATTGTCCCTTTTGTGAAAAAAGCACTGGCTCTTAGGCCACAGGTGCATATGGCCTGCCATATTAGCACTTTCTCCCCAAATTTATCGACTTGAATTGTTGACACCGACTCATCAACAGTTCCACCTTTAACTTTGTATAAAACTGAGGGCCGGGTAAAGTTTTTCGAGTCCAATTTGACATAAGTTTCGTCGTCCATAATAACGCATTGAACTGCATCATTGAGCAAGCGATCATAAAGCTTTCGCACTCTCGTTTTGCCGACTTCTACTTGTCGCAGACATTTTTTCGGAACTTTTTGTTTTTGTATGTCTTTAAATTATGGCGTTGCTTTATTCTTTGAACCATACTCATACTTGTTCGCGCTTTTTTTTGCCAATTCTCGAACGGACATCGTGTTATGTTTGTGGATTAAGGCTAATACTTTTTTCATCAATATTTTGATCCCTTGGACCCCTTTTTCTCCCAGTTTTTGGTAAATCTTTTAAAGAACATGTCTCTCCAAACTTAATTATAATATTTTTAACACTATTAACACTAACTTTGTAGCGCTTAGCTAATTGTCTGTAAGACACACCTTTTTCTGTGCAATGATTGTGCACAATTTTTTTGCGAACTTGCTCTTCAATTTGGGGCATCGTTGAAACTGATAAGCGAATAGTGAAAAAGGAACATGCAAACAACGCAGAATTTCTCAAGCTTTCTAACGGTGCATCGCACGGCATGATCGAAAGCTCGCACTGCGAGAAATTGACGATTGTAAGTGTGCAGTTTCTTTTCGGCACATTCCTTACTGGCCAAAAAAATAAGTACATCGGTGTCGTTGTAGTTTGTTATGGAATAGCTCGAATTTTTGTAAATGTATGGATGCCAATTGTTTATATTTGGAAAGGTTACAGTCTTGCCAAATATTTAAATCAAAAATTAAAGTGGGGAACCATCTTTATAAAATTCTATGCTTAAATGTTTGCTGGATGGCCATTTTTGGCCTGGCCAAAATAATAAGTACACTGGTATTATTTATAAATTTTAAAGGATTTGATAAGGATTTGGTCAAAGGCTTGTTGGTTTTAATTGAGTTCTGTCATATTTAAGTACATGAGAGTTAAAAAATTCTTTAGATAGGCCGTACTGCTGAAGAAAAGAAGTTTTCCATAAATCTTCAAAAGAAAGGAAAATTGTCCGGGAAATTGCGAAAAGTCTTGGACGCTCGGTTTTTTGTTCCCAATGCTTTAAAATCTAAAGTGCTTATTGAAAATAGAGGATGGAAGAAGAAACCTTTACAAACAACGGACACCCGCATCATCAGTCTTGCAAAAATGGATCTGTTCATGTCTTCCAAGGCTATATCCGCTCAAATTGGCAAAGAAAAATCAGCTCTGATGGTTCGTCGGAGATTTCAATATGCAGACTTAACAGGACGTATAGTCCAAAAGTTCTTTACTCCGAGTAAAAAATTTGAAGATGAGGCAAATAGTCGTCGAAAATCATTTGGCATGGTCTGGGTCAGATGGGTCTTAAAAGTGGAATAATATATTATTGAGAGACGAAACAAAAATAAATCTTTTTGATAATGACTCTAGAAGATATATACAACGACCCAAAGGCAAAGAATTCCACTTCCGGTACACAAAGAAAATGGTTAAGAATGTAGGCCGGTGTATAGGTGTCTGAGGCTGTTTTTCTTGGCATGGCGTTGAGCTGGTACATCGCATAACTGATCCTGTGACCCAATTCGGGTATAAAACATATTGACAGACATTATGCAACCTTATGCTGTGGAAAACATGCCCTTGAGATGGGTCTTTCTACAGGAAAATGACCCAAAGCACACCTCAAAGCTGGTCAAGGCTTGGTTTACGGAAAAAAATGTGAACGTTATGACTTGGCTAAGTCAGTCTCCTGACTTAAACCCAATTGAAAACCTTTGGGGTGACTTAAATCGTCGAATTGTTAAAAATACTTTTCGAAAAGCCGAAGAATTGTGGAGAATTTGTGCAAAAAACGTGGTATGAGATTCCAGTCGAGACTTGCCACAAACTTATTGCTAGTATGCCAAGAAGAATCGCCAAAGTCATCCAAAATAAGTGTTTTTATACAGGATACTAGTATAAGATTATAAATAATAAGAAAAAAAGTGGAAAAATGTTGATACGCTTTTAGTTTTCGCTTTGTAGAATTGCTGTACTTATTATTTTGGCCAACCCTTGTTTATGTTTTTAAGGTTTAATCGATCATAAAATATCTATTTGAAATGAAAAATGCTTATGATAAATATTTTTATAGTCTACTGTAGGTTAGAAAACCAAAAGTATAATTGATTTTTAATTATGTTTATGAGAAAAGTTTTATAACACGTGAAAGAAAGCTCATAAGCGTGTACTTATTATTTTGGCCAGTAGTGTATGTATCTATCACCAGTCGAATGCAGCTGCGAAAATGTTACCCAAGTAAAAGTGCCCGGAATGCTGTGTTGCCTCGAAATGTGTGATATTTTATTATTGTCGCCTCGAACAGTATGCATCAGTTTATTTCAGCGCCATTCAACTTCCGCTTCCTCTCCATTCCCTTCACCCCACCACCATGCCATTCCCATGCCCATTTCGGAGGATGTCTCTAGTTCTGGAACAGTTCCAAGCTCCTTTCTGACTTCTTGGTGTCTGAGCGAGTGCCAAAAAATGCTCTAAATTCTTCTTACATGCGATTTGAATGAGCACAAACGGATATCACACTGTTTCTCCTTCTCTGAGTACGGGGACGGGTACGAGTGTGAGTGTGAGTACTCGAAATCATTTTAAAACACTCAAAAGCTATTCAACTTGGGAGAAGATTATTTCAGCAGAAGTTTCTGCTTTTTTTGGCCAAGAGTCTGCGGTTCCCAACGAATTTGGATGGCTTCGGATTATGTTGGGGCCGGGCCGGAGATATTTCCTTTGAAATGTTTGATTTCCCACATAATTGAGTTCACAAACGAAACTTCAGGGGACATTGAACCAAACAGCGAACAAGTGATGGTAAACTTTGCCCACCAGGAAGCAGGAAGGAGGAACCAGGAACCAGGAACCAGGAATCAGGAAGGAGGAACCAGGAACCAGGTTTTTATTTGTATTACTCGTATTTCTCTGTGCACGAGTGTATGCTGGTGTTTTCTGCCGCGAATAAAGAGTTCAATCAACCCTTTGAAAGTTGGGAACTGGCATTAACAAAAAGTTGTGTTCTGTTCGGCCACTCAGACTTTTTAATGGCCGACCATTGAACGTTTTGCCCAAAAATTGAACCAAAGGAAGAGGAGGTCCCTGGAATGGTGGGCAGAGCTAAAGGCATTCGTGTTGGCGTTAATTTCATGTCTTGCAGCATGTGGCACGCAATGTAAATGCTAATTAAGACCAGGAACGAGGAACCAGGGACTTGGTGGAGAGAAATGCAATAATGTGCGTGCAATCGAATCGTAAGGGGTGGCTGGTCCTATCTGTATCTCTATCCCGCCAGTATTTGTATCTTAATTGCGTAAACCAAGCGTTTGATTAGTATTTGCACAGCAATTGACATTAAACAGTTGAATCAATAAAAAATTAAAACGGAACTCCCCCCCCCACAACGGCGGCAATCAAGTGCGAGTTTCGGCAAATATTTAATGTGATTGGGTTGGAGGCATTTGTTTTACCCTACCCCGCCCCGTCCCCGTCCCCAGGACTAATGACTGACTAAACAAGACGTTGTCGTTGTCGTTGTCGTCGTTGCTGCTCCAATATTACACCAACAATATTATTATTAGCACACACAGAAACGGTCATTGGCCTGCCCCCAATTGAAGAAGTCAAGAAACCTCAATTAGGCTGTCAATCAACACATCGCATCGCATCGAATCGAGCCTCAGCTCGGACTCGGATTCGGAGTCGTCTACATTCCGCGAAATAATAGAGCTATTGATTTTCTACCCCATTCCGGCCCCCTATAATGACTCTCGTAGGCGTGTGCTGACAGGCCCCTGGCAGTCCTTGATCGTCTAATTAGCTGGCCGCCTTGGGTCCCGGATTGCCCCTAATTTTCCCGTTCCGTGGGCTGTGCGCTGTGCGGGCAGGCAAATTCAAAAAAAGAGCAGTAGACGACAGTCTGAGCGACAGTTTAAGGGGAACAGTAGGTTCTCCCACTTATCTAGCCTATTCTATCTATATATCTATCCTATCTATACTTATAGCCTACCCTAGTGTATTTCAGCTTCGGTTCTCCAAGTCGCAAACAAATTTATTGAGAGGCCAGCTTGCAAATAATATGCTCCCCTCCTAGTAGGGTTTATAATCTCTATCGGCGAAGTAAAAAACAAAGCAAATAAGAGTCTTATCTCAAGTATCAGATCATCCATTTGTTTATGCCTTCTAATTGCTTAAAGAGGGGAGCTGGTGGATTCAGTGTCCGTTGGCTTCCCGCAAAGTGAACTTGGAGTAGATCTACGAGTGAGTGGAAGGGTCTATTCCCCATTTGATATATGAGTGCAAGTGCAGGACTGTCAAATCGAAGCCTTTGTTGCTCGATTTAATTATCGGTTGTGGGCAGCACCTCTCCCTCTCTC
This sequence comes from Drosophila lowei, assembly GCA_008121275.1. Lineage (NCBI taxonomy): Eukaryota > Metazoa > Arthropoda > Insecta > Diptera > Drosophilidae > Drosophila > Drosophila lowei. The sequence continues at coordinate 15,597,907 of CM017779.1, read as the reverse complement.
TCTCTCTGCCTCTCTGTCTTTTCCTGGCAGACAGAAGGATAAATCTTGGCAAGCTTGAGGGCAGTCAGCCTTGTGGTAGGTGGCCGGTGGCCGGTGGCAGGGCTGTAACAAAAAACCAATAATGAAAGTGGAGTTGCACGGTGGTCGTTGCAGCTTCCAGCCCCAGGCCACCACAGAGGGCGGTGGGGACCACCTTATATCGATTAGCGTCGATAACGGGTCTCACATACTCCCTGTACGAGTGTGTATCTGTTATGTAGGTAGTAAAACTGTTGCAGATAGGGCACTCATGCCCCAAGCCCCAAGCTCTGCAGAGAGCAGAGCAAATGACGCTGCAAATGAAAGCAGGAAACGTTGCCGCATTCTCATTCATTTTACACACAAAAGCCATTAACCGCTTTGATTCCATTGTTTTGTTTGTCATCATCAGGATCAGGAACACTTTCAATCCCCCCTTCAGTCCCAGTCCCAGTCCCAGTCCCACCTCCAATCCATTCTCGCTGAACAACCGGGTGGCACCGGGGGTCAAGGGTCATTACAGGACAAGGGTATGAGCTGAAGTCAAGGCTGTGATTTACACGATTTGCCATTTGGTTTCGGTATCATAGAGGCTGTCACTAAATGCGAGGGAAGTTCCAGGAGTTCGTTCCATCGTTGAAGACGCCATATAGAAATTCCCCTAATATATGCAATATAATATAATAAATGACATCCGGTTCGGTTCAATAAAAGTAAGAGTTTTGATCCTTCATCGTTTTTTCTCCTATTACACCTATGCCTCTATTGTGCACCGCGCACTTTCGCCCATTTGCCTTTGTTGTCCCTCTTGCGCCCCAATATTATTATTATTGAAAGACTTTTGCCGAGCTGGGGGTTTTATAAAGTGCTTGCGGCAGGCCCTGCTTCCGTTTGTTCCGTCAACGGCCATCAAAGCATGGACTGGGACCGACTACCGTCTCCGTCCGTCCAGTGGATGGCAAAAAACGACTCTTGCGGAAAAATCAACATTGCACAAAAGTTTTCAACGCTCTTCGTACCGCCAATCTCGTACACCTCTCCATGGCCAACCCCCAAGCCCCCGCCCAGCACTTCCTTTTCCGCTCGCCATCGACATGGCCATCGCCCCCACATCTATCGCATCTAACGGCCCCACCCCATCGGCCCCACCGTCATCGTTCATTTTGCTCCCTTTGCATTGCTTTTTTGTTTTGGCTTAGCGCTGATGATGTATGCACTTTGAAAAGAGTTGAGCAAAGTGGTTTTTCGGGTTTGATGAGCTAACGTCAAGTCCCATACCCGTACCCCCCGCCCTTTGCTCACTCCTTACGCCCCCTCCTCCTCCTCCTCCCCCGCACTCTACACATTCACCAAATCCATCTGAGAAATATGAGTGTTCCGTTCCACGGAGCCGTGGGCGAGTGTGGGTGTGTTTGAATGGCGCTGCCGCACAAAGTTATTAATGGACTTCAATGGGGTTTCAATTATGCAATCTCTGCGATTTGAATGCGAGTGATATTTCGATTGTTTGTCTGCCCGGGAAGCATTCATTCAAGTGCTCAAAATTGCGATGCGCCCAAATGCATTGTTTGAATTTAATCAAAGCGTCAATCGATTCAATGTGCATCCACTGAAGCCTAGCGTACTCTCAGAGTACTAATCCATCCAAAATTTCATCTTTAATTGGTTTAATTTGAATTTTGAACATTTTTCGAGTAAAAAATATCCATTTTGCGAAAAAGAAAACAGTGAATGTGCGCTACAGTGTATTGTGATTTAATTATCCCGAAAATATACAGCTTAAAGAATGCTAATTTATTCAAAAAGTGCTCAAAATAGTTGGAGGATCGAACAAAAATCTATTCGGTGACTGAGAAAAGTGTCACTCAGTGACTGAACGACTGTCACCGTTCGTGTCACAGAACAGCTGTTCCAGTCATCACATTTACTCACAGCGTGGCTCATTCTGAGTACATTTTCTGCGTTTGACAACACTGAAAAGTAAACTTTTTATTGGGTTGAAAAATCTTGTCAAATCTCATTGCTGTCGCTTTAATTTGGTCAATTCTGGGTAAAGCCCGATGTGGTAGGGCAAGGCGATCACTCGCGAGAGGTGACCTATAATATTCACTTGTTTTTTCCAGGAAAAAGTACGGCAAAGGAACTTTCGCGATGGTGAACACCAACAAGGAGAGCAAAATGATTGGTGAAAAAACCAGCAATGAGCAGAAAAACACGATGTGGTAAGCAAGGATGTGGCTGGTGCTGCAGCACCCAGGACTCCGACGGACGTCGATGTGGTGAACATTTTCAGGAACTTGTCGGTGCTGCCGGATATCGAAAGACATCTCCAGCTGCTGTATCGGTGAGTGGTTCGGCATCCCAGACCCACGATTTGTATAACCAAAGACTTGCCATCTCTGCAGACCCTTCACGTGCTTTGTGGACACGAAGTGCGGGTACGACCTCTACGGACTGAGCGAATTGGTGGCCATTTCCACGTACGAGCCAGAGAAGCACTCGGCCCTGTTCGTTCAACGGGTCCATCCGGTGTGCACCTTGACGATCTACGCCAATGGGAATATCTACTGCAAGGGCTACAGCCGCGAAGGTGCACGAGAGGGCCTTTCGAAGCTCGAGGAAATTCTGGAGTTGCTGGGCTACAGTCCGGCGTTTTCCAATTTCAAGTACAATGCTGTGAACGCCACATTTTGTGTGCCCTTTGAACTGGATCTGGAGTGGCTGATGCTGGAGTCCTATCCCAACATAATATCCAATAAGAGCCGACCGTTCATCTTTTACCTAATGCCCGAAACCGGAATCAAATTCGCCATCTTCCCGACGGGCTTTGTGTACGTCCTGGGCTGCATGCTGCCCAACGAAACCAACGAGGCAATAGCCTTCATCATGCCCATTCTGTATCGCTTCAAGACGGAGAGTAGTCGGTCACAGCAGGACCTGTCGCGAAGCCTCGGCGACATCAGCTCCAGTCTGCACTGGGAGAGAGAGTTCCAGAAACAGCAGGATTTCTCAATGTCTTGGTAGTCCAAATCTGCAGCACAATATCATCCCCGGTGATGCCTGCTTCTGATGGATGGTTTCTGAATGTATAAACTTGTGTCCGTAATAAATGTCGGGCCGTTGGCTGGCAGGTCGCCTGGAGACACGTACTTGAGGAAAGTTTTATGTCTGTTCTGTTCCAAGTGGCAAGTGCGGGTAATTGTGGCAGGCAGCACTCTTTCCCGACTTTCCCAGGGCATTACCCAGATTTGAATTCCCAAAATGTCAACCAATTCGCGAGAAGTCAGTCGCTGGGCAATCAAAAATCAGACGGCAGCCAATATGCCCTGTTGGAAATGGAATGTTTGCATTGGTAGACCCCCAGACACCCACTGACATTATAAAAATGACCACGAGCATGACAATCGGAAACGAGAATGTGTCAATTGGAATTTGCAAACGTCGACCATTACCCCTCCGTGCACCGTGCACCGTGCACCTCCCCAGGCTCTCCAGCCTGATGAGATTTGCTTGAAAACTATGACCATTCAGTGTCATAGTTGTGTGCTGGCGTCATGTATGTTTTGGGGAAATTGGTAGCCATTTCCCTTTGTCCCATCAGCGGCACACGAGTCGTATCCGTGTTTACCCTGAATATTGGAATGTTGGACTTGTGGTGATGATGCTGGCCCCAGGTGTAGCCCTTTGTTTTGGGTGGTTTAGGGGAATCCAAGGCTTATTTGCACAAAGTTTATTAAAATGTTATTCTTTCTAGCCCTCCAATACCTAAGCGTGCTCCCCCTTGGAGCGGATTTAACGCTTAAATTAAGAAATATTTTCGCTAGAAACAAATTAACCAAAATCTGCTCATTTGAATTCCAGGCAGAGAGCTAAAAATGCAAAAAGTAATTAATATTCTTGTGTGTCCAGGGCCAGAGTCAGAGCCAGAGCCAGACCCGACCAGACCAGACTCCAACGGACTCCATGGATGTCGCTGGACCTCCGCTCCGGCTTCTGCTCCTTCTGTTCGGAGGGGGCTGCATTTTCATAATTTCCGCACAACAAAAACGAGCAGGACGACGACAAAAGCCAAAAGGAACGAAACGGAGCGCAGTAAATTCCAACGCACTGGAATTTATGCAGCAAATATTAACTTACCGCACACACAGATATCCGTGCACAGAGGCAGTGCTCCACATAAATCCCAGCAAGGGCAAGGAGCAAGGAGCAAGGAGCTGGGATCAGGGAGCAGGGAGCAGGACTAGCACGAGTGCCAGGAGCAGCCAAATGATGCCGCCGCCGCCGCCCAATTTGTGCTTGGCCAGCGAGAACTGACAACAAAACTCATTAGCAAACCCGGCGACCGTGACCGACCGTCGCGAGAAGGCGTGGCCCACCGTTTCGACCCGTCCCGGTCAACCGCAACCCAGCAGGACCAGGACCAGCGGCAGGACTAAAAGCCGGGCTCGGACCCATGCAGCCGCAGCCGTAGCCGTGGCCATACTCCGGCACAGAAAAACGCAGCATGCACTTCCGTTTGTGAAAAGTTTTCGCCATTTTATTCATATTTTCGCAGGCTGCACTTTATCTCTCTGCGGCGGTCTTAGTTGGCGAAATTGTGTGCAACCACGAAAATCTAATAAGCGCGCAAATTTGTTGACATTGCGCAAATGTTTTTTACGGGCCTACGAGGAGAAACTTCAGGCCCGCATTCGGGCCAGGTCCAGTCCGGCGACGGCAGACAGCGTCCGTTAAAGATGGCTCTGGCTGTGGCTCTGGCTGTGACTTGGCCTTGGTCCTTAACCCACTTGGGTGCTGGTGCCCTTCTGCCGGACTCCACAATTGAATCGAAATGAAAAGTTAGTCCCAAATTTGGGCATAATTACGAGTATGGCCAGCAGCATGGGGACATCTTCAGGTGGGGCACCACCAGCTGCTGCTGCTGCTACTGCTGATGAAATTACCAGCTTGGCCCCAGCCCCAGCCCTCCACTAAAAAGGAGTCTCAAAGGAGCTGTGAAGCGGAGCAGGAGATGGCCAAAAGGAACTTTTACCAGGCGCTATGGTGCGTAAACCTTTTGGCTTCTGCACTTTGCAAACAGAGGGCAAACGACTTCAAAAAAAGAAGCATACACTCGCATCAGAGAGAGCTACCAGTATAGTGGATATAGCGACTACAGAATACCCGGTATTTAGTGCAGATATAAGAGTATATGGTGCCATATCAAGAGATGATTTCCTGTAGATCGAGATACACCCACGAAATCAGAAGAGCCACAAAGAGACAAATAGTCTGCCGAGACAAATGGTAGCCATGGAGTTTTCCCTGGACTGGGTGCCCTTATCGACCCGGATCGGCAGGACAATTTCATTAACCGATGCGGCATTTAAAGGCCAAGACTGCGCTCCGGTCTGGCCAGCAGACGTGTCTTTGATTTTTATCGCCCGACCTCGGCACAAGACCGCCAGACTACGGGCAGGCGAGGGTGTTTTTGTGTGTCCTGTCTGACAGGATTAAATGCGAGAACTGCCTCGAAGGCCCCACGGCCCGGAGCCCGGAGCCCGGAGCCCGCACACATGACAGCGCGTAAAGTTTTTAATTATTTTTGTGGTTTGAAAATACATTCCTCGTGCCCTTTGCGTCCTGTCCGCCCCCTGCCCGGCCTGTCAAGGCGCCCCGAAGGCGGACGGAGCGACCGCAAATACGCCGACTTTTATCAGCGCCTTGCAATTGTCATGTTGGGACTCGGGACGGGACTACGTGCTCCCTCAGGGGAGCTTACTGCATTCATTTAAAAGAAAAGTGCAATAACATGTTATTTTACACGGAGTCGGGCACGGGCTGCCTCTTCTGCTGCCGCTGCTGCTGCTCCTTCTGATATTTCCGGAATGATTGTTAACGGTAAGCGGCTTTAAAGCATTCGCTGCCTTATTACGTAATTACAAGTGGATGACAGGGGCAAAGGCATTCTCGTCATTGAATTATTGGAAATTCGCGAATAATTGAAAACACACAGTGACAGAAAGTACACGGGGAGCGAAGAGGGGGCGAAAGGGGGCGAAAGGGAGCCTCGATTCGAGCGAAATCAATGAAAAATTCATTTCCATTCTCTGCAGCAACGGATAATTATCCGCTCGTCATGGAAATTTATTCATTATATCCCACGTTTCAGATACGAATGTATCTTATTTAAGGACTGGTGTAAGAGTTAGATTGTGAAGCGGGAAAGATTAAAGTAAGTCCCTATAATGAACTGAATATAGTGTTATTTTGCATAATAAGTATTATGATTGTATAAAGAATGTTTGCCATGAGATCTCATCATTTATATGGAATCTTTAAACTGAGCAAAACATGGGGAAATGGTTAATCGATTAAGTGATTAACTTATAAATAATATGTGGGTAGTGAGCCCTCGAAGGAAGGGGCTGGGACTAGTGGAGAAGAATTCTTTGAAATGAGTGAGAATGAATTAATATTTAGAATAGTTATGAAAGGGAAACACTTCAGTGGTAAAGAGTACCCAAATATCTCGGAATGATTTACCCAAAGGGCAAGACAGAAATATGTCTAGGCGCCACGCTATGGTTGCATTAGAAAACCATCGGCTAACTATCGCATAGAAACGTGCGGTTTAGGAACATCCAAAATGGATGGTGGACTAATTGGGAAAGTTTTGGAACGGCAAAACCTTACGGACCATCCCCGAAATGGACGGTGGATGGTCGTCAGTGTGAATAGCCCATAAGCATCAATAAAAGCATAAGAAAAACAAAAAAATTGGATTTATTAAGAGAATTATTACTTGAAGACTTCGTTTTATAGCGGTGTATTAAAAGAATAAGCAGATTTTTAGTACCATTTGTGCACGAAGCCACAAATTTGTAGAGACTGAGGCTTAAGGGTTTTCCGTGTGGGCACATCTCCTGAGTTTTTGCATACCTATATAGACCTATAGATGATCCAAGAATCATCACTCTCTTCATAGATCCTTAGCATCACTCTCTTAGTGTCTTCCCATATCATCCTTTCCTATACATGTTGTCCCAAATATTTTCTGTAGGAGCTTTCCAGTAGCTAAGCCATCAACCTTCTCAAAGGATCTGCAATATCTTGTTACATATAAAAATATAGCACATTCCATGTCGGAAGCACTTATTGCCAACCGCCAGAGGTCTCTATTCATTCCAGTTTTCCTGTTATAGGTTTTCAAAGCTCACGTTCAATGCAGGATTTAAGGAATTCAAGCTTGTAGAACATTTTTCGGCCGGGCTACGGATTTGCCAGTACCTTCCACCATTCCGGACTCTCCCGCCTCTCCGGCTGGAGTAACAACAGCAATACACCGAAAGGAGGGCAACTATTTTTCGAAGAAATATCCGTACAAATTTTCACAATTAATATGCACTTCCTGTGCAGACGACTTGCAACCATTTCTGAATGCAGCCAGCAGCAACGGCTGCCTCCTCCTCCACGGGGGCATGCCTCAAGCATACCCGTACCGTACTTCTGCAGCAGAGTTCACATGTGGGTTCATTGCTGCCATTAATGAATACGTGTGCAGCAATAAAGCCATTTTTTATGGGCAAAAGTCACGTGAGAAACTATTTAGTACGTTTACTACGTACGGGACGGGACGGGCCGGGATGGGGGCATATGGGGGAGGCAAGGCGATGCAGAACTGGTGCAACTTTGTGCCTGACACTGCCAGAAGAAAGCCAACTTTCTTTCTTTTTACATAAATATCAGTGTGTGCCAGTGAGTGCCTGTGGACACCCCCCAAACCCCCCCAAACCCCAAACGAATCACAGCAAAAAGTGAAAATATTTTCTAGTTACACACACACACATGCATATTCTCTATCGCACACATATAGATATATACATACCATACTCGTGGATAGATAGAGAGACTGGGGCACGAGGCATGAGGCATGTTGTGTGCTGGCTGAATTAATTTTTGGCATTTATCAGCTAAGCAAATTGAAATCGTGTCGGGAGAGCCGACTCTGGCATTCCTAACCCAGTTTATTGTTGAGTTCCCTTTGATCTGTGCACTCGAGCAGGAGCTGGAGCTGGAGCAGGGCAGGAGGGGGCTGTTGAACAAGTAAATCAACGACTTTCTGATACTTTCTCAACTTTTCTGGCATACCAGATAATTGATTTGCAAGTGGAGCGACTGGAGCGTTAATGAGTGACGGTTGCCCAAGTTTTTTTTTGGGTAACTTTTGGAAAACTGTTGTTCCGAAAAGGAAACTGAAAAGGAAATGGCATGTCGATCAAACTTTTGACGAACTGGACAGTATCCACGTGGAAGAGGTGGAGATTGACGAAACAGTTTGTAAATAGGAAGATATCTAGATGGAAAACAATGGAATACATACAGTGCCGCTCAACTGAATAGGTTCAACGATTTTCAAAAGTCAAACCGCTATATCTTTTTAACCAACTTACCGATTTATATGAAATAATTTTTTTTGCATAGATTGATTCATTGTTAATATAGCAAGAAAGTTTGTGGTTTCAGGGACATGTTTGTAAAGGAAATTTATTTATATTTTCAAAAACATTAAAAAAAATGCCTATTTATTTTAGCTCAACTGAATAGGTTCAAGTGCATTATTGCATTTTGACGTCTATATCTTAGTTAACGATGTCATTTTTTGTTTGCAAATTGCAGTCAAAGTAATTTACGTTGATTTTTTTGTAAAATGGGTCGCGGAAATCTTTTAAACGACTTTGAAAAAGGTCAAATAAAAGGTTATATAAATTCTGGCCCAAATCAGCGCGAAATCGCTAAAAGAATTGGACGAAGCCAAAATGTAATTTGCAACATTATTCGTAATGAAGCAACGTATGGTAAAAATATGAAAAGAGGGTCTCAGCACGCGACAACACCAGCAGACAGACGACTTATCATTAGAACTGCATCAAATTCCAAGCGTTCAGCAGCCAAAATCAGGGAAGAATGCGGTGTAAATGCAAGTTTGGCAACTGTCAAACGCATTATTCGTAGTGCCAAACATTTGAAGAGATTGAAGATAATAAAAAAACCACCTCTCAATGATGCGCGTAAGGCTGCACGACTTCGTTTTGGAAAGGAACATATGACATGCGTGAGATGCGTTGGGTTCGAAGCTGAACGAGAAAAAAACGAAACGTTGGCTTTGCTCCTGGTGCAAGAAGTCCTTTGCACAACATCAAACTCTGAAGGTGCACATTCGTAGTCACACCGGCGAACGGGACGTTCCCTATCAGTGCTCACAGTGCTCTAAGGCCTTTGCTCAGAAGGGCAATCGCGATATACACATGCGCAGCCACACCGGCGAACGTCCCTACCAGTGCTCCCACTGCTCTAAGGCCTTTTCTCAGCAGGTTAATCGGCCTTTCAAGTGTCCGCATTGCCCCAGAGACTACACCCATAAGGGTCACCTGTACGTCCACATGAGGACGCACTCCTCCCATCGACGTTTCAACTGCTTGGAGTGTAAGAGCAGCTTTATCCAGAAGAGCGGCCTGAAGAAGCATATGACAATTCATACCCGGTTGTTATATAAGAGTACAAATCTTATTAAAGTGCATTCTGGGGTCCCGCCAAAGCCTCTCGAGGAAGTGAAGCCCAAGGCCGAATAGCAGCTGCGACCAAGATATACGAAGTAAGAAGAGAGAAATTGGGCTGTCAACCTATGAAATTATCAATATTATTAATAGTGAGAGTATTAAGAATGAATTATGCTTTCAACGCAGAGCATAGAAGAAGCCTTCTACAAAGACAATTTATTGTATGTAAAAATCGAATGACAAGAGCTTTGGGCCCGGCCAAAAATTTTGACGAATCTTGTATCATACCCAAGTACAAATTATAAATAATATGAATATGAATTACTTCAATCTAACTGCAGTCCTCTACATAGTATTTGTAAGGGACCTGAAATAGTTTAATTAATTTTGTTGAACTGTTTTAACTGGCTATTGAATAAATGATGTCAAGACAGATATCTTTTCTCTATCTTTCCCAATCTCGAGTCGAGCAGGACTATGTCTCGTCATGCACAATACATGTTATGGGCATTCTGCCATGCTCTTTTCAATCATTCGATTGTACTTCTCTCGCTGGCGTCTCGTGCTTCGTTCGTTATGTGGAAGCAAGAAGGGCCTACCGCTAGATTTAGTACAGAAAGGACCTTTGAAGACCGAACATTTTGGAACGGCAGAGAAAACTTTTTAGCAATTTTAGGTTGAGAAATATCAAAAAATGTATTTGAAAAAAATCGTGTTTTTCCTTGTTATTTTTATGTGATCGCCTAGCTCTAACAAAATACATTTTATTGTTTCAGATTACTTGATAGACTTTCATTACGATCGGGGCTAGTTATTGATTTCGGCCGGTTGATCGTCCTCGTTTGTACTCTTCCTCTTTTTGTGGGAACGACTGTGGAGTAGGAGCTGGACCTTCTTTGGGAACATCTTTGGACAGTGTATACACTGGTAGTGGAGCGGTGGTGGTCCGGCAATATTTGGTTGTGGATCATCAGCGGCGTGTCGGGGTAATGGTGTTGCCCATCTCCTCCAAATCCCCGTCCTCCTCGGTCTTGATGTTTGTTAAGTCCAAGTCGTCGGTCTCGACGTCATTTTCCGCCTCGTTAATAACCGGCACTGTGGAATCAACAGCATCGACATCTATCTCGTTCTTCACGTTTACTACCTGCTCCAAGGCCGCGTCATTTGGAATTATGGAAGTCTGCTCGTCAGTTAGTTCTTTCTTCACTGGTGCAAGGCTATGCATGGTCCGGCAGTACCTGCGCTTGAATCGGTACGCTTTCCGCAGCTTCTTAAAGCATGGCTCGCATAAATGCTGATGGTGCCCGTCTCCTTTATCCACATTCAACCCGGTGCACTCCTCAATCAGATTGGCCGGAAGGCCTTCCGGCTCGTAGGGCAAGCTCTCATCGTGTTTCTGCTTGACAAAAATGTCCACTGGAGGTTCGGCGTCTTTTAGACAAATTCGGCAGCACATTTTCTTCAAATCGTCCATGATTTCGCTTTCAATTTATTCCATTCCAGTTTTCGCTAGAGCTGGAGAAACATAGATGTTAACATCGATGTCATCGATGTTTGGGTTACTATTGTATACAGACTAAACAATACGATACTATTCGTACAGACTATTGTACGGCGGACTCAATAAACATGTAGAACAACAATTAAATTCCTTGTATTTTATTTATATTTGTAATTGGGAACAGTAAAAAATAAAAATACAATACAATTAATAATACAAATATTTTAGCATTTTTTTCCTTTTCTTTTCCATTCTTCCTTCAAACGTAAACAAACTTATTCCGTTTGTCTTGCTCAAGCTCATATGTGTATGTATTGAGTACGGATGTCCACGGTGTGCGAGAATATCCGAGGCAGGCCATGCGCCGCCACATATGAGCTCATATGTGTATGTATGAGTAAGTAAGGACAGGTACAAAGCAAAACGTGAAAATTTCAAGAAATTTTAAATTTTCTTATCGATACAACTTTTTCATTTTATCGATTTCAAAATAAAATTTTTTTACCTCTTATCGATAAAATATATTTTAAAAATACCGAACATATACGTCGGATCAATTTTGTAAACGGTCACCCTGTGAATTACTGAGCTAAATTTGAAAGTTCCACACCCGCCGTTGAATTTGAATTTCCGAATATTATTTTCTACTAATTATAAATATTTCATTTATTTGTATTATGCACTTTTATTATACATTCATTTATAAGTACTTTGCTTGCTTATCGTCCATTTATTTTGTTGCTTAATGTTAAGTTATGCGTGAAACTAGAAAAACCATTTTCGCAAGCTGTCGTATTTCTGTTTTTGTGTACTATTTAGAGAACATTGATTTGAAAAATGTAACCTTCGTTTCGTTCATTTCTTCAGAGAGCACCCCCCTCTGGCTGTAATTACGACACCAGCAGAAGGCTGTTACGCGCGCATTTCAGGCAAAAACGCTGCCCTACTCCCGCCCAACCGACCAAGGGGTGAAATGACGCGCGGGGTGACCGAACCAAACAGGAACATGCAGGCGGCGCGTTAGACTAATATTCGAGGAAATTAGAACTAAACTTACTAAAAGAAGTACGCATGCATTCAAAATACAATGTAAGGTGTAAGTAAGGTAAATAAGGTAAAGTTTTATTGTAAGTGAAAGGACATTATTAGTTTTTATTTAAATATACAGGCATGGCTTGCGAAGACTTGGAAAATGCTGTTTTGACTACGAAGTAACACATAATTACCTAAGCATGATTGGTACGACCATGTCGTACGAATGCGAATCAGAAGCTAGCCCCACAGAGCTGGATGAGTTAATGAAAATTATATAAAATACATATTAAATATCACTTGAATACAAAATTGTTAACACCATTATTTACGTTTTTTTTAGGATTTTTTTGAAAATTTTAATTTTTTTTTTTCGTTTTCTTCAAGTTAGAAACAGCTTTTTTTTTGATAAAAAGTTGGAAGCGGACTGGTCGTATTTATCGTCGTCCGACCCTCAGAAATATACCAAAATATACCGTCTCATTTTAAAAATATACCGTAAATATACTGACGAATTCAAGTTCTATTTTACATATTCCGATTTTGATATTCCGTGGAATATTATTAGCTAGATAGAACATTTAGCCATGCCCACATAATTTTATCCAATTATTGAACCTATTTTCTAAATGACTGGTTTATTTGAAACACTTGTTGAAACGTCAATGTTGCTGGTATTTTCAGACTTGTTGCTTATCAACCGGAGTATGGCATTTGTATACCCTATTTCCTTAATATACTGTTTTCTAAACTGTTTTTAAAACGTAATTAATAAAGAAATGTTCTCAAATTGATATGTTTTAGACGTATTCATTCATTTGATTAGTTTCTCGTATATATATTCTGATCCCGATACCAATTCTTGGTCTCTGTAAGAAGACCACTACCTTCAAAATATCGTTGGAATACCTTTTAAACAGAGACTGACTAGTTACTGCATTCATGAGATCCTGGGATGACAAACATTTTCCTAATTATGTATAGAGTCGAAATCTAAATTAAGGATGGGGTTTTCTCAGTTAGAGCTGTTGCTTGTTCCACTTTAAGCCCTGTTTGGATTGAAAGCGTAGCAAACGAACTTTCCACCCACCAAAAGAATCTTATATCAATGATACCACATCTATTTGGGCCGACACCCAGCAATAAAACTGGAAAAACTTCTGCACTTTATGGACCGCATATTACAGCCATGTGTGTGTGTGTGTGTGTGTGGGCCAGTGGGTGGAGGCAATGCACCCATTAGGCCAACCGGTAAATGAGCATTGAAACAATTCATAAAACTGCCCAAACAAAAAGCCAATTTTATTCGCTCCAGGCACGCGTAAGTGGTGTTGCCCCCCTCTGGGGCGTCTCAGGGTCCGTCTACGTCCACGTCTACGTCTCCGACTCTCTGCCGTGGCGCCATTGTAATGGGCCGAAGCCCGGCTGGTCAATGGTGGAAACGTGTTTACGCTTTTATTATATAGGGAGCCGCAGAGGGTGCTCCGCCGGGGCCATAAACAGACGGCCGACGCACTCTCCGACTCCACAAATCCGCGTGCAGTGTGTTAGGCGCGAGCACACGAGTCCGTGTACGAGTCCGGAGTACGACTACGGCCGTAATGTATGCAAAGTAATTGTGCGCATTAAATATGTTCTGTTTTTATGAACTTGCCCCGCCTGGGCGGCATGGCAGGCTGGCTGGCTGGCTGTTTCGGTGGCTTCCTTCTTTTAACAAGAAACAATTAAGAAAAACAGCGCTCGGCCCCACGGCTGTCGAGTATCATAAAAATTAAAATTATGCAAATGCAAATTTTTGAAGCAACAGCAGAAAAACGAAAGCAAACAATATGAGAAGCTCCTGATGGAATCGTGGGATATAGTAGAACGGGAGACTGGGCCAAACTGCAGGCAATTTGAGCCCAGTTTGTTGTTTCTCGGCTTTGCTTACATTTATTTCCCCATTCAGAATATGCAAATCCCATAAAAACTCATTTTTAGCCAATTGACTGCATTGTTCTTGCTCTTCTCCTGCTCCTCCTGCCCCCCCGTTCTCCCTTCAGTTTCCTAAGCCCAATGGGAAAACATCCGATTAGAATCAGCAATGGGAAAAAATGCAGACGATGTCTCTCCATCAGCTCCTCATCCAGCATCCACCATCCACCATCCACCAACGGTAATTAACTAAAATCGTGTTTTTATTTGCCAGGAAACAGAAGAAAGAGAGAGAGGCATATCCCCCCCTAGAGAGAGAGAGAAAACAATGAAAAAATCCGTTCATCTGTAAAAATTGTTTTGCTTGGGAGGAAGAAGAACAGCGAATCGGGAAACGAACAGCGAGAACAATGCCCTCCAATGGTTCGACTAGAAGATACCCACTATCCAGATTTATTTCCCCAAATTTTACACACTTCAAAGGCCCATAGCTAGCCATCCCATGCTTATTTAGAGTAGGCTTAGATGGAATATACCCTCTGGGATTCACGAGTGTTGGGTATTGGGTACAACAATCCACTGCTGGGAAATGTAACTGTAAATGGCTACTAATACCACTGGTCCCCACCACCTCCTACTCCTCCTCCTCCTCCTATACGCGGCACGGAGCGCACTCTCGATTCTGTGTACACACGCCTTTGTTGGTTTTTAATTTTATAGCCAAACAATATGCTTACAGATTTCGTTTGCAGTTTTTATTAAAAATCGATTGCCACACACCACACATATCCGCCGTATATATAGAAAACTAAACCATCGACAAAAATTACATGCACTTGAACCGTTCGCCGATGTGCAGCGGGCCAGCAATAACAGCCGTTTGGCTTCTGGCTTTGCAGCTTTCATATTTGTTAGTACGAGTCCGTCCGTGGGAGTAGCAATAAGGTAATAACACTGCCATGGCCACACGGATATTGACATGTTTGCCCTCTCCAGGGGAGGCCATAGCGTACGCTCCAGAGAGTCCTTGGGTATCCGAACTGGAGTTGATTTAAAAAATTGTTCTATAGAATTTGTGGTAGGATAACCCCCATCAGTCAGTACGGCAGCCCCATTAGAACCTATATCAGCCAATACGGCATCCCTAGCTTAGATTAATAATCCATAAATGTACGGCCACTCTACGAAAATACCGGAGATACGGCCACATGAAAAGTAGATCAACGCTCGATCATTCTAAATGGCGCATCAGGAAAATAAAGTCGTGTTCGGAGAAGTAAAACATCCAAAAAGAATTTCTATTTCACTCTCACAAATTTTACGAATTTTTTATTTTTATTTCCATTTTTTTCTCAAATTAAAAATTAAATTTTCCTTTATTAATTCTGGAAAATGTAATTCTTAAATTCTTAATATTTAAATCGAATTTTAATATATTTTTTGAATTTTTCGAAATTGAATTTTCCTTTATTAATTCTGGAAAATGTAATTCTTAAATTCTTAATATTTAAATCGGATTTTAATATATTTTTTAGATTTTCATGTGCTCTAATTTTTGTATTTCAAGTACTACATTGTAGGAGCTGGCTTTGAACTTAAGGAAGTACAGAAACAGTTCACCTGAGCCCCTGAATTTTGCTCAAAATTAAATTCTGGAATACCCGAACGAACTATCTAACTTCATGGGAACTTCTTTCTATCTTTAACTTTAGCTTAAAGAATATTTTCAAGCAGCAGCTGTGAATTTTAGAAGCAACGTACGAGTACATCCAGGCGGAGTTTTTAGTGTGCCGAGAACTGGTTATGGGAAAACCATCGACGAGAATCGCATTTGGCTTGTGGGATGGCTCCGACTCTGGATCCACACTGGCTGCTGCTGTTCTGCTGTTGTGTTCGAAAGTGTTTCAACTTCTTGCCACTTCACTCTGCACGCATTTCTCTCGCGTTGAATGCCACTTGTATGTATCTCTCTCTCCCAGAAGATATATATACATGTGTATCTATATATATATGGATACACTCCCTCCGTGGTCCACCCACAGATGATTACCAAAGTCGCACAGAACATATTTCTCAAAAAAAAGAAAGGAGAGGAGAGCGGGAACGACCGTGTCGGAAATGGTCTGTTGCAAGTGTGCTAAAGTTTCATGCTTCATTGGATGCCGACGCCAATGCCGGAGTCGGAGCCGATGCCAGGTTCCTAGGTTCCTCGGAGCCCGTTTTCTTGGCGGCGTCGGCGGCGGAGGGGTACGCGCTATCCAAGAACAATCAAATTTGCAGCGAGCTGCTGGTGCTGCTGCTGCGGCTGCCCCGGGGTGTAATATTCCGGCGAGCCAGTCAGACATGGGGCTGCTGCACCAGCACCCCCCCCCACCTGCAAGCATGTGGTGTGGGGCGTCGTGTGTGTGTTTCCTGCCCGAGCACTTTCATAATCGAAACACTCGAGCTAGCCCACAACCGATAACTGAGCTGCAGCCCCGTTCCCCCCCATTTCCAGTTGGGGTGCGCTCCAAAACCTCTTGGGGGTTCTTGGCCCATTAAAGCAATAATGGCACATTGGAAATTTAAAAGGAAACCTGCTCTCCTCCATTGTCTGGAGCCACTCAAGCACACATATGTTTAACGCTCACTTTTGGGAATATATACTATATATACTGGTACATATATGTATTTATTTGGGTATGGGTGTGGGTGTGGGTTTGGGTTTGGTATCCCCTGCCAGACCGTATAGTTTGTGGGGGGGGCTTAAACGGTTGCTTCCTTTCTGTCGCTGTCTCTGTCTCTTTCACTTTTTTATTTGCATATTTTAATGCAAATTGTGCAGAATTAATTTAGTGCTGTTTAGTCTGCTGCCCCTGCCCCTGCCCCTGCTCCTGCTCCCCAGCCCCCATCTCCAGCTCCAGTTCCAGTTCCAACCTGATCCATATCCTCCCCCTCCCCCCACAAAATTTACCACATTTTTCCTTACTTTTTCCGGGGTCCTGTGTCTGTTCGTGTCGCGTGGGTGGTTTTCGTTTCATATGTAAATATTCGAGTTTCAAGTTATTTTCCCTTCAAGTTCGTCGTCGCCGGCTTCATTGTCGTTTTACTTTATTGTTTATGCTCAAATTGTGTTTGAGGAGCACTGGAGTGTGGCCTAGTTTTGGTCCCGACCCGACCCCAGCCCGACCCCCGTCCGACCCCGAGACCCAGTCCGAGAGGGGGGCAATGAATGTGCGAAAAATATCTTATGAGCAATATTATGTAAACCGAATTTAGTTTCACCCACCCCCTCCCTCCCCCCCCTTTCGGGTTGACATTATTTGCTCCTTCTTATTGGGGGCCCATTGTGCAAGTTTGTTTGCCAAACATTTTTGGGGGGCATTCAAGTGGCAAGGAATTCGCTTTTTGTTGGCTGCTTTTTGGGGAAAATGGAGAATAAACTAATCCAGACTCTAAATTTGTTTAAGAAATGCCACAAAGACGGTCTCATTAGCCTCCCTTTCTCCCCTACAGTCTTAGAGTACTACAGTTTTACAGTCATGTCGCGTCTCGCGATCTGGACATGAATATTCATGCGTGAAAAGGCGACAAGCAAAGAGAATTATTACAGGGAATTGCATAAAAATGGTGGCTCACGTACAAAGGAAATGAAATGAATTTCAGAGCCGTCCTTCACTTTGTCCGCTAGTTATCTGGATTTTCCTTTCGTTTCCCTTTACTTTTTTGGGTCCAGGCGGCAGCTGCATCTGGGCTTCAGAGCGAAATTTATGCTGATCATTCATAATGTCAAAGACGCGTCCTCGGAGGAGGAGGACCAGAACTAGGCCCGACACCAGCGAGAATGAATGGGCCAGGTCAGGTCGGGGCAGAGGCAGCAGATAACTTGGCCTAGAAACGGATGCCTGGTAACTACCATTCAGTATTTAGCCTCCTTAGACAGTATTTTTTGTCCTCTAATGGAAGGACTATAATCATCTAAGCATTATCATCGCAATAATACCAAATGGCTCCCAACGAAAGGGAAAGTGAGATTTCGGTTACTCATTGTTAAACAAATGCCAGAAGGCCCCCCCTTTGTCCCCACCAAATTATTTATATGTAAAGCGTGTACTGTCGCAGTACGTTTTTAGGGGAGAGACTAAGGGGCAGAATCAGCAGAGCAACAGAAACACGAAACACGAAAAACCGTGCACAATAAGAAAGGAAAATCAATTTCCGCTTTCGAAGTAATTCCAAAGCCATACAAAGCTGATGCTGATGCTGATGCTGCTCCTGTCCTTGTCCCTGTTGCATGAACTGGGCCAAAGCCGGAGCTGAGCCAGCGCTAAGGCCAAAAAGGAGCCGAGATGAGAGAGTCCTGGGCGCTGGCTGCTGGATGATGGGAAAAAGTTGCCATTATCCTTGGCGGCAGCGGGATAAGATATTTGCACAAGAATGGCATTCAGTTGATAAAATCCGATTTGAAAATGAGCGAATGCCTGGCAATGAGCAAGACACGCGGCTCAAGGACCGCCCCAGGACGAAACAAAGCAGCAGCTGAAAAGGGGGACTAAGACTGGGGACGAACCGTTTGGGATAACAATTTTATAAATAAATATTTGTGCCAGGCGGCCTGTCTCTTTGCGTTTCGCTTTTGAACTCAACTATCTGGCGATAAATCATTTGAAGTTGTGCTCTTCTGCCTTCCCCAGCACAATTGGCCTCCGTCTCCGTCTTGTCCTTTCTTTACGCACTTTTGCCCCGTAAATCTGTGTCCGGGCACACCAGTGGAGGGAGGAGGATGGGCGCAGGAGCAGTTCAAGTAGAGCAACGGAAGCGTGTCTCCGTCCGATAGCCTCAATGGCTTCCGTTCCTGGCGTTTAATGCTTTTTAATGAGTTGCCGCTGCAGAATATATGAGGACATCGACACGGACGGGGACACGGACACGGACAGGGACATGGGATAGGCCAGGTCTCAGGTTAGGATATTGCCCCAGTTCCTCGAAACTCAAACTTTAATATGGCCACCATTTAACTACTCTTTTGTGCCTTGATGGCCTTCGGGGTAGGCTTGTTTGGGGAGATATTAAAATATGATAACTTATCTGAGAGCCCATACCTTTGGTTCCCGGAAATATTGAGCTTTTCGATCGTAAATCGATGCCGGAACGCCCCAGGGATACAAGCAGATTGATGCCTTGTGCCCCCTGATGTCCGACGCCAGTCCGATGTGAGTATTGTGTCCAAATCGTTTTCGGACGACAGTTTAGAACTCGATTGGCCCTCCCAGGCCCGCATTCAGGCCTCTGACTGGCCTGATTACTTATGCCGGTCAGGTAAATCTTGTAAAAATTGTCCCTCTCTCTGTCTCTGGCTCTGTTGTCAAATCAAATGTTCTGGCTTGGATTGGTATTGGTCTGGTCTGTTCTTGTCTCTGGCTCTCTGCACTGAGCCTTTGCCGGAAGCTTTCTCCTGGTCGTTTGGCCTGGTCGGGCTGTTCGGGCCGACTTGATTTGTTGTCTGTGTCTTAAAGTGCGACTTTAATTTGTTTTGGACGGGATTTGCCTGTCGCATTTGGAGGGCGGCCATATGTCTTGGTTGCCATGTGCCCAAGATGAATGCCCGGGGCTTGGCTTCCTTCCCGGTCGTCCTGCAGCGCCCACTGACAAATGAGTGGCCCAAAGGTCGTTGCCAGGGTCGCGATTACTTCTCCTTCTTCGGTGCTTCTTCTGCGCTTTTTTATTATTTGTTTATGCGTTGCCTGTCCGTCGCTTTGGCCTATTGAAAAATCTTTCATGGACTTGCCCAAACTCCAAGGAGCGGCAAAAGTAATTCAGGAAGATAAACAAGTAGCCGCAAAGCAAATGGCGAGCACGGACAGTCCAGTCTCTCTCTCAGGGCCCATTCTTCTGGTCGTGTCCTAACAAATTGTGGGCAATATTTTCATTTCATCAGGAGCGTCCTTGGCGGCCTTGGGGGCCCGTTGGCAACTTTATTGCATTATTGAAAAACTTGTCAAAATATTTTGAATGTGCAGAAAAGCTCTTGGCTCTTATTAAATTTCCTTCCGCCCCTCCATAATGGTATGAAAACATAAGATTTCGAGACGTGGCCAATATCTTTCATTAGGTTGCCATATCACACACACACACAGGAGGCGGCACCTGGGGTCCTGTCTGACGCCGATGATTGCCGGCATTGCTCATGGTTTAATTAATTCAAATGGCAGTATTACAATTTTATGAATTTCATATTTTATGCAACTAAAGAATTTCCAACAATGTGGGTTTCTGTTTTTTTTTGCCATGTTTTTCAATCAAGTGAATTCTTTGTGGTTTAATTAAATTTCTGTTGATCCGGCCGTGTTTTCCCCAAAACACTCGAGTGCAAGGAAAATGTATTAAATTCTCATGTTTTTTTCTGCTCAACAAATAGTTATGAAGAACACACAAAATATATGTTTACGGTTAGCCAGAGGCACATTTTCCGCTCCATTCAGCGCAGTTTTGGATTTTCTGGTCGGTTTAGGTTTCGGGTTTCAATTTTTAAATAAGGGCTGTGTTAACCGAAAGCCGAACAAGGTGTTTCATCAGACCAATTAAACTGGCTATCGAAAAAGAGGACATATATATCAATTATGAAGCGATGAAAGCAATCAAATTGAGGTGGAACTCTGCCAATGATGGAATCGATTAAGGGCTATCTTTTAAATATTCTTCAAGCAACAATGTGGACAGATAATGCCATATAATATAGGAAAATACATAAGAATTTTCCTATTGTATACATTGACCTTTTGTCTGTTATATTTTCGCCAAGATTTTCCGAAATTTTCCATATATTTCTTGCAGCTCTAGCCAAATCCCTTTACATTACAATTCCATAGCAAAAAGATGGTAAAATGTGTATTTCGAACATGACCACGAAACGCTGGTTTCGATTGGAGTGCTCCCAGAACAGAGCAGCAACTAATTGATGGAAAAACCTGGGATTCCCTCCAGCCCACAGCCCCTCCCTCCCACTCGCCTTCAACCAGGGGAAAGGGGAGCGGGAGGCCACATTTTATTTTCAGAAATAACGAAGCTGATGCTGGAAATGAAAGGTACATATTGATGAAATTTAATATGTTGAGAAAAGCTCAATTTTCCCGCTGTAAAACCCAGAAGGGAAGATGAATGGACGGAAAGAATGGTGTGGGGTATGGCAGGGGGTATTACTAGGGGAATCCATTTCGGATCAAATTTCCAATTAAACAAAAAATTCTAATTCCAATTTATACCGAGCAAGACGCGTGTTGTTGTTGTTTTTGTGTATCCAATTCATAGTAAATTATTTTCGGGGTAATTATTTTGTGGCGGCATCGGGTGACTATTAAATATCTCCAGCCATGGACATGGCCTTGTTGTTTGTTTGATATCGGACAATTATTTCCGATTCATTAATATTGCATCTATTTTCTTTTTCGCTGCAGCGTTTGTTTTGTTTCGTTTTGTTTCGTTCCGTGCCGTTGCCCTGCGCTTAATTGAAAAAGTGCTGCCTAATTAGTGAAAGGCTTTCAGTGCCTGCATCTGTGTGTGGCAGTCTCTCTCTGTGTGTGTGGGAATATCTGTATCTATTGGCTGTCAAACCGCTTTCGCGGCTGCTGTTGTTTCTGCCAATTTTGTCAGAATGTCAGCCGCTAAAATGCCAGCAACAGCCAGGCCTACCATCTACCTTCATGAGCACATCCCTGACGTCCTGGTTTTGCGTGTGGTCTGGGCTGGACTGGGGTTGCGCGTGTGTCTATGATGTGAAAATGCGCATATGGCCGACTGGGTGCCATATAAATGTCGCAGTCAATAATACAAAAGACCCCAGAGCCAACACACATTTTAAAATCTATATCGCAGAAGCGTTCGGAGTGTTCAGGGCATGGAGTCGACTTCCAGGTACCCGTGAAATGGTACGATCCGAGTGCTATCACTGAGAGATCTGTGGTTTCTTTCTAGACTGAGGAGATACCCAACATGAGTCCTTATAAAGTTGATCTATAGTCCAGTCTATAGTCTGGGATGGTCTCTATAGCTCTCTATAGTCTCTTGAAGCTCCCCAAGGATGATTCTTCTGCCCGCTGAAAAGAGATACTCCCTTCTTTCCTATCAGTAGAACAAAGCCCAAGAGTTGAGCGAGTGTCACGCACATTCTTCCACTCTCCCAGGACACAGGACACAGGCACACAGGCACACAGCCCCATGCGAGCCCAATGGCAATTTCTATGCGCATTTTTCTATTATTTATTATGTTTATTGAGCTCCCCCGCTCGCTGGGGTAGGAGGAGCACGGCAGGGCAGGGCATGTCGTGTCGACAGCTGCCATTGATTTCGTTCAAAGGCGAAGAGAAAATTAGCCACGTTTCAATTTCGTTTCATTTGCATGCAGTGCTGCATTAAAATTATATTCATATACATATATCCATATGGATATGTATATGTATTTGCCACTGATTTGATATAATAACAATACCGCCTGCCGCCTGCCGCATGAATTATGCATCGAATGAGCATTGAAGGAGACCAATTTTTGTATTTGCTTATCGGCCTTTCAAATGGTCTTTCTCTGAGCCAATTGCACTTTGATCAAGCTTTATAAGGCATCTCTAAGCATCTTAAATGTGCTTAACCTCCTCTTTAAGGTGAATTCCTGGGGAACTTAATTTTCTTCACCCAAAGCGATGGGTGGTCGATGGGTCGATGGGTCGACAAGTCAATTTCTGTATCGATGCGCAGAGGAAAAGCAATTAAACAGTCTGGACCGTATGAAAATGTTCTTAAAATTGAAAATTATAATTATTCATTGCGGAGAGAGCTTTATAGAAAGCGGGCCATATACGGGTCAGGTCAGTCACTCATATTGGCTGTTTGGCGGGCGGCTCATAAATATGAAACATTTAACGCCGGCCTTTGTGGAGACAGCTCTCGACTCATTCGCTTCATTTGTTGAATGCATAAAGCCACGGCCGTCCCTCCCCTCCCGTCCCGTCCCGTCCCGTCCCGACCCATTCAGGGGCTCTTGTATCCGTCGAGCCCATTGTGTGTGGGTTTTCCATCATATTCTGGGCTCTTTTTTATCCAACTTTTTGTGTGTTTTGTTGTTGTTTTTCCATTCGGGCAAACAAGTAATGAAGTCCTCTTCTCCGCTGCGGATCGGCTGTGGCTTTGTTGTTTTTATTCGGCTTGATATTCTTTTTATCGATGCACGTTAAATTTTATTGCAATTGTTATGCGCTCACATCTTGATGGGCGGTGGTGCTGTGGTGCGGTGCGGTGCGGTGCGGTTTCGTTTTATATTTAATAAATTTAAATCACTTTATATGTGAGTTTTATGTGCGTTAATAATGCGAGTGAACGAGCGAGCGCAATGCTTTTCCACTTTTCCACTTTTTCTCCATTCTTTATTGACAAAGAGCAAAAATTTCAAAAGTAATTTATTCCGCACTGTCTACGCCGTGCAATACGGACATAAACTAGCCGGCATTTGGGGGCGGGGGGCTTTGTGGGGGTATGCGATTTTAATGATGCTTTTTTGGCATTCATTTTAAATGCGATGAAAGCATGGGATCTCCGGCAAAGGAGTTGCGGAAGTTTATTTCGGGAAAATGATATTGGAATCATCAATGAAAAAATATGACTTTTTTCTGAGTTTTCTGGGGTAAAAAAATAGTTAAAAAATAATTAAAAATTGTAACTAAATCTTTTACTCAATGGGCGGGGGGGTCTTAGTGATATATGGAACGAATCTACTGGCACTCAGGGATCCCAGAATCATTCTCCTGTTCCAGGATCTAAAAGGAATGGCAAAAGTGCTTGGCTTTTTGTATGCCGAATATGCCAGGGATGCCTTAAACTGTCGCCTCAACCTCCCCTCCCCCTAACCGAAATTTTAAAAGAAAACTGTTACATTGACCACACCATCCCCCATCCCCCTCCGTCTCTCTCCCTCTCTCTGTCGCACTTCCTCGGTGCATCTTCAACTTGAAATAAAGTTTGTTTCCCTTCCCCTCTTTTTTGGGTGCACTTTTGGCTGTCAACACATCGACATAACGGCACATTCGTCCAATTTACACACAAGTTTCGTGCCGGGGCCGCCAGGCGGAGCCACTCGAGGCAGGACTTCAGCGCCAGACAAGCATCATCGTGCCTCCGGCTGCGGCGACGGCGGCGGCGGCGTCGGAGTCGGGCAAACTTGAACTTTTGTGGCCAGCCAGAGCCAGAGCCAGAGCCAGAGCCAGATGGCTGAGACGACTCCTACAGAGGGTCCTCTACTGTACAGTACTTACATCTAGATATACGAATATATATGTATATACTCGTACATACATCAAAGTGCCCACGCCCACAACATTTTTGGCAACCGCGCGCATTCCTCGCACTCTAATTACATGTTGAACCAGGGGTCTGGGAGGGGGCCTGGGAGGGGGGACAGAAGGAAAACTCAAACGGAAAACTCGGCTTGAGCATGCGTTGTGGTTTTTCATTTGCATTCGCTTGGAAGAACTTCGTTCTGGAGTTTTAAGTGAATGAAATTTCTTGGTTCTGGCTCTGCCGGCTCTCCTCCTTCCGCTCCCCTGCATCCTCGACCACTTCTTATGGCTGGTTGTGAGGATAATTAAATTTGGTACAAGTACCCGGCACAGTCTATATCTACTGCTATATTTTATTTATGATTTCTTCTTCTTCTTTCCAGCTCTTGTCACTGCCCCTCAAGTGTATGCCGAGCTGCGATAATTTCAGCAGGCAGGCGAGCAGGCGAGCAGGCAAATTTCCAGAGTTCTCGCTTCACGGCTTAGTGAGCAACAACAATTTTGCTGCTGCCATGAATGCATTTCCCCTCTAGCACCCCCTGCTTGTTTTGGGTTTTCTTGTGCTAAACTTTAAGGGGGAAAATCATTTATCAATGTCAGAGAATGCAGCACACTCCCACTGCGCACGAGAGGACTTGTGTGCGGCGGCAGATTGCGACGGCCCAGCCTACAGTGCAGCCTGAAAGTGCGTGAAACAAGTTGGCAAAACTTCAGACTTTGTTTCGCAAAATACCCAAGTGATTTCCGAAATTATGCTCACGCATAAATGCATCGATCCGCCTCAGAAACGAGCTAAACTTTTTATGAAAATTGCATGCCACAACAAAATGTTGTACAAAAAGGAACGACTTTAAGATAAGCGCTCAAATTGGTATATCCGGTACTCAAAGAGTATAGAAACACGTTAATCCATTGATTCTTTTGCAGATACGAGTACATATGAGTACTGATTGGCTACACCAAATAATTGAGATCGCCCCTGGCCTCTCGAGCTGTCTTAAGTAGTGTCCGGGAAGAACATACGAATAGGGGGTTAAGTCTAGCGCGTTCTTTAGGTTTAATCGATATAAAACCACGAGCTAAATATTATTGAAGGGTGCTCGATATAAATATAAAACTAGGCATTCAAATTGGATTCGATATGAGGAGCGGTACTCTTGGAGGAGGATTGACTCAAAATATGCTAATGGATGCTCTGAAAATCGTGTGTCTTATCGTTCGGATTCGAATTCCGCATAGCAATCCTAAAAGAAATATTAGAAAATAATTATCCAATTTCGACCATTTGGTGGGACAGGCAAAGTAAGTCGCGATCTCTTTTTTTTTTTCGCGATCATGAAAATGGACAAAACACAGATATAAACAGAGGAACCACGATCGCTAGTTATGTGCTAATAATAATAATTTAATATCTATCCTTTTTTCCACCTAGTGACATATTTTATTCGAATTTTATAATATTTAATCTGTTTCCATACCGTTTATTCCGCTGGATCTGTTTCTCTCTCTTCCCACCAAAACCAGCCGTTACATCTCGTTCCCCTCGGCCAGTGATAGAGAGACAGAGATAGGAGAATGAGTAAGCGCGTGGAAGGGGTAGCCAAGGCAGATGATTTGTTCACTCTGGCTTTAAAAGGATCTTATTTGAACCAGACACGGCCATCTGGTAGATATGGTCGCACCCTATGCTTCTGCGTTTTTGATTTTCTCGTTTCATCAAGATTTTCGAACTTTTTTTGGGAATTATGAGCTCATCAAGAAGGACAGACAGACGGACAGACATATATCGACTCGGCTAATGATGCTGATCAATACTATATACGTTTCACTAGGTCGGAAAGGCTTCCATCTAGGTACTACACAACTCATTGCGTATCGGCTATAAAACCGATCTAAAAATTATCTTTTCTATATGAATATGATCATATGAACAAAAGAAGCTGATCTGTTGAAGGTGGCTCGCCTAAAAGGATGCCATGAATGCAGTGGGAAAGATCTTTTTGACAAGAAATCGCTGTCCGAAAGAACGTTTGATAAACAATAGTACAAAGTTGATTCTGCCATTCAAGGCACTTCCTGGCTATCTGGCTATTTCCGAATGAGGCGTGGCTTTGCCTTTGGCTTATGCCAGGAACTTTTGCACTTAGTGGCAGTTCTCCCTCCATGCCCGCCCCTCTGTGTGAAAGCGGTCGAGCGAGTGTTCTAATCCTCTGGCCGCCACTTGTTTGCTGGCGAAACAAGTTTGCACTCAAAACTCGTAAATAATGGATGGAAAAAGCGCAACCGCACCATTCATAATGGAAAAAGTTGCCCAGCCACTTGAAACTATTGCACAGGCACTGGGCCGGATTCCGGCGGGTTGGTTGGTCTGGTCTGGGGTGGATCAAGCCGATGGCTGGCCCCCCTGCCGCCCTGCCCGGACATTGCATGCCGTCACGCCTCTGCTGGGGCACTGCTGCAGCACTCGCCGCCGGCGTTATTGTCATGTGTACAGTAAAAATAACAAATAACAAACAGGGAGCGTAGCACAGGGACCAGGACAAGCCATAAAGGCGGACTCTGGACGACTCGATGCTGTTGCTTTTGGTGTTGCTGTTGCTGTTGCTGTTATTGCATCGGCGGCGGCTGTGCTGTGGCCTTGATGCGGTTGCTCTGGCCGGGTCCTGTTCGAGACCATGGCATTCCGACAGGACAGGCATAACCCACATTCGTTTCGGAGCCAAGGTTATAGTCACATTTTTAATATGCTGTCTCTTCCGGTGCTGGATGTTGTTTATGATGCGCATATCCAATGAAATTTTATATATGGCCGTTTGTGCAATAAATTTAAAATGGCTTTCAGCTTTAAATTCCGCAGGATGTGTTCCACAGAGAAACAGAGAGAGAGATAGCTTTAACTTTAGGTGTATTTATGGTATTTCTTATGCGGGCACTTCCTCTAAGAGCAGGTCATAAATCTCAATACTTATGAACTTAACTCGTGTATAATTTGATTATCCAAGTGCTTTTTACCGAAAAATAAGGAAGATTTCCAGGAAACGTTGCACAAATCTGGGAAAAGCAATCTACCTGGAATGTCGCCAGGCTTAGCATGGAGCGTAGACCATATTGAATTATCTTTCATCTTACCTTTGGCCATTCACTGATTTACTTTCCGTTTGCAGGCAGAGGGCCTTCCCGTTCCGGCCCTGAACTTGAAGGAAGAATTCCGATGGGGATGGCGGCGCAATTAAAATCGGGGCCGCCACGGCACGGCGGATAAACGCTGCTGAAAGCCGGGTACGGCGGAAATTGGATTCACACACACACTCCCTCAAACAGATGTCGCCAGAGCGCACACAAACAAACACAATCGTCCCTTCGGGGTGTGCGTGTGTGGGGGTGGGGTGGGGTGGGCAGTGCGGCAATTATTGTAATATGCGTAATATTTTGACTTTGGTTTAGTTTGAATCTCGTGCGGACTTAAATCGATTTAATTTATGTTGCACAGACGAGTATTTGCATAGTCTCTTGCAATTCGGGGTGATATGAGGTTCGACTATTCTCACACGTGCTTCAAACTCGTACATTCGTAGCTTCAGCGGACCCGGCGAAAACCGAAGCCGGACGAATTCACCATCGACCATCAACCACGCGATTCGAACAACTGAGTGCGAGTGCGAGTGCGAATGCGGCCCGGCAGAGTTCTCCAGCGGGAGCAGCGAGTGGACATCGGAACGACAACGACTCCCCGCCAATGAGAGTACCACACACTCGCTCAAGAGTGGCTCGCCTTCGGCCCGTCGTGCGACTCGTGCGCAGACTCTCGGCCCGAGCTGCTGTGCTGTGGTGTGGTGGGTTTCGTGGAAATGTTATGCTCGGGCGCTGTTAGAGAAGCAACAGTTTGGTGTGGTCTGTACAGAGGTATTCGGATAAAATTCCCCTCTTGCTATAAAACTGGTTTTAACAGTGGCCCTTCTACTATGTTAGCTCTGTTATTAAGCTAAAGGCAGGCTATAGAAATGACTGGGGAAAAGTTTAATTCGGAAATGAAAGATTCAAGTAGACAAGCTCCTACACCATCATTTCGGAATGTATTTTAATGTTTATTCTTCTAAAAACAATATATATTCGCCTTCAAATATTTTAAATCTGCATTACAGAGTAGTTTCCACTGTGTGGTTAATCTTCCCCACATGCATCACACCACAGAAGCCCCTTCCATTTCCTCCCCACTCCCCACTCACTGTCTGCCTGTCCCACTCTCGGCAATTGTTAAATTAAGGGAACAATGGGAAAGATAATG
The DNA here is from genome assembly GCA_008121275.1 of Drosophila lowei. Lineage (NCBI taxonomy): Eukaryota > Metazoa > Arthropoda > Insecta > Diptera > Drosophilidae > Drosophila > Drosophila lowei. The sequence goes on along the minus strand of CM017779.1, from coordinate 15,569,317 downwards.
CGAATGCCAAATTGGATTCAATAAAATTAATTTGCATTTGCGGCTTATAAATGGGCTCATTCGCATATGCAGCTCGCTGCGAAAAGAATACGGAATACGGAAGTGGAGTTTGATAAGTAAGTGCTTTATATTATGCATATGAAACCCAATTAGCCCGTAATAGGTTTGCCCACAAAAACTGCAGAGCCATAACCGAGCAGTTTCCTGCTCGCCTGGTACTTCACTCTACAGTTTTCCCACATTCTCAGATCTATTAGGGACGACGACGGGCTTTACATAATGCAACAGCTGGCTGAGTGCTGCGCCACCCCTCCCCCACAACACACACCACCACACACCACACACTACCCTCCACCAACTAACGCCGAGCACTGGGCTCTTATGAAGTTCAACAAATTATTGTGAATGGGTTTTTTTTTGTTTTTCGGGGTTGATTTGTATGCAGCGCTAAAAGCTTGAAAAATGTTTTACCCGCACGTGTTTCCTGCACCCCCCCACGCGCATACCCACCCCCTTTCAGGGACACTCGCAGACTCTCACATTCGAAAGACATTATATAAATAAAATGGCAAAAATGGGAAAAGAAAAGCACAACAATGAAATGCCAGCTCGCTCAGCTGGCTAAGGGCTAAGGGGCTGACTGGCTGACTGCGACAGTTACATTGCAATCTGAGGCGTGGGACTCCCACTGAATGGGAGTCAGAAGTGAAGAGATTGGAGCCGCCCATCTCCGTCCTCCGGAGAGGGTCTTCGTAGAGCATGTGACATTTTTAGAGGAAAAAAACTTAAAAAATTCTTGCCAATTTTAGATTTGGAGAGCAAAAAAGAGTGTACACAAGAATGGAAGCCCAAGTTGGTTTTTCATAGAACTAGTGCTATATGGGATATAACCATATGCCTGTAACGACTATACTATATATTGTGTAGTGCTAATTTCGTAGAACTAGTACCTATAAAGCTTTAAGCCTTTGGCATGAAATGATTATCAATAATTCTCATAATTCTTAAAAATTCATTGAATCAATTTCTGCATAAACTACTTCAGGGCTTGGATTACATATCTCTTACAATCTTTGGCTTGCTTACACAATACTACTACGAAGGGTTTTAATCCCATAAAATCCCATTTTTAGGCGAAAGATTCGCCCTGCTAGAAGGGACACTAGAGCGCTAATGAATGTCGAGTCTAGGGCCAGGCCATACAAGACTCATGTTTATGTTAGCCTTCACATTTGGCTGGGGACTGCCTCACTCTTGGGTGGTGGGGTGGGGTGGCTCTTGGGTGCTGTCTTCCTGTTAACTTTGCAGATTTCCCCGGCTGACGGCCTGCATTTGCTCCAAATTGAATCCTGCGAGAATGCGCGAGACAAACATCTAAATTGTCAACGTAATGCGACAAAATATTGAAGTCAGCTCTGGCTCTGGCTCTGGCTCTGTGTCCCAGCCACACCTGACACATCTTGTCCGTTTCTATCCCTATTCCTGTCACTAGTCGTGCTCCTGCTTCTGCTCCTGCTCCTGCTCCTGTTGCTGTTCCTGGATCTGTCGCTGTGCTGAGCTGTGACTCAATTCAGCTCTGTGCGAAGCTTGCCAGGCACGAATTCAATTTCGCGTCCACAGATGCCATTCACCTTCGGCACGTACGACTATCAACGTCAACAAGTTAGCAGCGGGCGGATGCTCGTGGGCGTAGGGATCCTGGTGGGTGGGAGGGGGGGCGTGGCGGGCCAAAGTGGAAAACAGCAGTCAGACAATACAATTGCTTCCTTGACTGCATCTGAGAGGCAGCGCGGACTCGCCGTCTCGGCTGTCCTCTAGCTAACGCTCCCAGTGCTCCTCCTGACATTTTATACTGAATTATTTATATAGTTTTCTTTACCTTTTTTCCCCCCTATTTTTTTCCTATTTTTTCTGCTCTTCCTGCGACTATCGCTCATTATTTTCTTTTGTCGTTGACTTCTCCATTTCTCCATTTTTATTACTCGGCGTTGTCAACGAGGTAGAAATTTAAGCCGGATCCGTTTCGAGCCCCGTGGCGTGGACAGTAATTAAATACATATACCCGGCGCATACCCGGCGTATACCCGGCATTGTGCGAATCTTTGATTACCTCTGAGATTTGGGGGGGACCTGGGGCAGAAACCTACTGCAAAAATAAAATATTACTGTGAAATATTTTCAAATTGTGGACACGGAAAAAGTTTCACTCGCCAAGACGCCCCCGTCCCCATCCCCCGTCCCCGTCCCCATCCATATGGCCCCACATTTTGTTACTTCTTTGGTTTGCCCGTGGGAAATCTGCTAACAGAAAATAAAAGTTTCTGGTCAAGTGAGTGCAAAAGTTTTAAGTGACGCACTTTTTCAACCCCACCCCACCCCACTCTATCCCTTTCCACAGCCTCTCAGCCAGTGTCCAGGAGGTGGCTCCTTGTGGGGCCAGTGTCGGAGATTACTTTTGTCGTTCGAATTTGGCAGAGTGGAATTTTATTAGGCTTGACTTATGGGCCATCTGCCGTACACTATACCCATGTACATGTGTCCCAGCAAATGCTTGTAGTTCTTGATTAAACTCTACATCTGGGAGGGGAGTCGAAGGGGACATTAAGCTGTGAAATGATTGCTGCCAAAGAGGAATATATGAGTCTCCAAAACACACTGGAGACAGCACAGAAACAATGAGCCTTGCAGACTGATCGTTGATGAAGGAACTACATTTACACATACTATATATAGGAAAGAAAGTTATCAATATTTGACTTTTGATTGGATTTCAGCAGAAGCATTCCAAAATAGACTTGTCTTAAGGACAATCGTTCCTCCAGAAGATACAGTTTATATCGAAATATAGGGTTTGAGGAAATAATTAATATAATTTAATATCTCTGCTGTGGTAGGACCTTCCCTAGGCGCTGTAAACTTTTACCACTAATGCTAAAACCTTCCCAAAACCCCAAAATTCATGACTTGTGGTAAGAACTGAACAAAAATCTTGGCTTGTGAGTGAAATTAATGAACTGAGCCAATGATTCCTGTTAGCCTTCCTCATTATAAAGGAAAACCTTCACAGGAATGGTACCTTCAAAAGCCACAGAACAAGCCAGGCCTCGGTCTAAATTGAATCGAATTTCGAAAGCTTTTTTCCAGGTATCTGTATCCCCTCTCTGAGCAGCCGGGGGAAGATGGATGGATGTGTGGCCAAGTGGCAAGTCGACGAGGAGATCCAGTGCCATAAACAAATTCGTAATTGCCTTGTAATGCCTTGTGTTGACAGGACTCCGACAACCAGATAAGGTCCTAGGCTCAGCGAGAGAGGTATGAGGGCTGGAAATTAGCATAAAACTTCAATTTCGCTTTCGCACATCGTCCGATGCAGAAAGGGGGGGGAGAGAAGGGGGAAAGCCATATTTTCCAACGAACAAACAAATCGCAATAGATTGCGATTGCCAACTATAAACCAGGCTGGCAGGCAGGCACTCCCACACATACTCGTATGTAAGGACCAATATACGATACTCCTGCATTAATTAGTAATTTATTCTAACTTTTACGGCTTGGCCGGGCCGGGTCCGGGCACAATGGAGTGTGTAAGTAGGGGCTTCCGGGCGAGTCGTACGAGTATATGGAGTGTAAATGAACTTTTTGTGCATTTGACTAATTTAATTTCAAAGTTCTGTCTGTTCAAATTTTATGAATATTTAAAAACTTTCGGCCCCAAAAATGATGCCCAGCCTGTGGCTGAGTGTGAAGACAAAGCCGCCCCGCCCGCACCGCCCCGCCTTCGAATTGAAAATTCATCAAAAAAGTTGAACACTTTGTAAAATGGATAAAATATTCATGCATGCAAGTTTGTATTAGTCGAAAAGTTGGATTGGCTAATAATTCACTAAAAAACCAATTAGACCGCTCTTAGCACACCTCTCTCTCTTTGCTGTGCAGAAATTTGCAACTGCCTAAGCACTTAAAGGCAATGAAAAGGAGACGAGACTGGGCTGGCCACGGACTTGCTTTTGATTGGAAAACTTGCCATCGATCAAAACTGATTTTGATTTTGGGATTTTATCCATTGAAGACCCATTAATTACTTGAGAAGTTAGTACATTTTACCCTATTTGTTGCTGGAAATTGTTTTAACGTACAAGCAGGGGGATTGACACGCTTCTGGGTGATGGATCATGGGGAAGGATTAATCAGCCTGCTTTCTAGCATCTTGAGGGATTCCGCAGGCTGATCTGGCTTTTTGTTAATCATAAATATAATAAATAAATTGGAAATCGGCTTACAGTATGGGTAACATTTCAAGTGGACTCCATGCCAGTTATTCCGTGGCTTCTGCATGGCTTCTGGGGATGGTCCTGCAAGAATAAGAATATTAGAGGTATTAAAAATATTATCAGCCTAAGCGATTCTCATCATTTCAAATATAATTATCATTTCGTAGAACCGAGGGTTGCCCTTACTGACTAAAAATTAAATAAGACTCTCAAGAACAGGCAAGGCCTATGAAACCCCCTCCAACGAGCACCTAGAAATACTCGCTGGCTGGCTAAAACGAGTATATCGCACAAAGTGCTAATCGAGGAGCCTCATAAATATTTATGGGCGACTGTTTCAGTTGTTATATGTTAATTTGGGCCAGAAGTGCCGGCACAGTTACATCTTGAGCTGCTTGAGCATCTGCCAGTGTGGTAAATAATATTTACATGGCTCGGCATTTGCATAGCTAACGACAAAAACTGCTCTTCGGGTTGGGGCCGCTCGAACACATGCATCCCCCCCCCCATCATAGCTGGAGAACCTAACCCGAACAGTTCCAACACCAGTTTACACAAATTAATGCGAACTCGCACGTGTTAATTCAAGGATGTGCTCCTGCCTCTGCCTCTACTGCCTCTACTGTCTCGGCTGGGGCTGCTTTATCCCTTCCATGGTATTCGGCATGAATTTGCATATTAGAAAAAGTTTTCTGCTTGTGAAATGTCAGTTTAATATGCGTGAAGTAGTTCTGCCCGCCCCCTCCTTGTGAAATGCGCTTAAGAAAGCGAAGATAAAACTTTGCGCAATCTAACTTTTGGCCCAGCCATGCCCACACCCGCACCCGACTCCGACCCGGTCTGGGGACTGCAGACTGGGGCGTGGGTGGCATAAATAATTAGGGCCACAGAGGCAACTATGACAAAGCTAGTCGGCATCGCGATGCGGCATCTTGCCGCTTCCCAACACTGCTCTGGGATGGATTGTTTAAGTTTGTCTGATTTCAGTGACGTGTGGGATGTGGGATGTGCAAATAACTTTTATAATTGATTAGGAACTTATGATTACGTTTCATTTTTGCTTATTCCGGCACTCTTGGTGTCTCTTAGTGTTTTCCAACACTGCTCGCTCAGGGATTGTTTGTTTAAGTTTTTCTGCTTTCAATGCTTGTGGGATGTATGCAAATAGTTCTTAAAATTGATTACAAACTTAGCCTAGCGTTTAATTTTTATGGAGAGAGGAAATGGGATAGACGGAGTGCAGGAATATATTGTATAAATTAGCTTAATCATAAGATATATATTTATATATTATCAGCGTTTAGCGGGAACTCGAAAATGTATTTTTTCTAATCATATAAGCATCTGCCTCTAAGTTTTTAATTATTTCCACGCATGGGAGGCTTGCCATCCCACAATTACCAATGTTCGTACCACATTCGCGGAATCCAGCATCGCTCCTCTGCCATCCCACTATCCAGAATACGCCTTGGCACTCCTCTCCGCAAACATGAACTGTATGAGAATGACCAAGTAAGTGACGACGGCTGCAAACATCTGAAAAGGATTGATTGAAGCCTCATCACTCCCTCACTCGATGGCGTCCATTCGCTTACACTACTTAGCAGATGCAGATTGAGGCTGAAGAAGTCCTTGGCGGTGACCACAAAGCGCTGGTGCAGCGTCTGCAGGGAGAACTCACTGACCAGATGGTTGTAGCGCCTGCTGCCCAGGGGCTTGACCAACTTGGAGATGAGACAACCGATCTCGCGACCCTGGAACGATGATGTTAGGAAAGTAAATAGACGGAGGAGTCGGGAGGATATGGCCTCACAAGGTTGTAGCTCTGCTGGCAGTGCCAACAGGCTGCCGACATCTGAAGAGCCACATTGACGATGAAGCCCAAGTTCTGCAAGATGGGATACAGCCTAGAGGGCGTGGTCCGCACATCGACAAACAGCCAGTAGGCGTTGCACACAAAACCCGCGAAGAAAACAATGAAGATGATCAGCAGACTGCCGCCATATCTCTCGTTGATCCGACGGTACAAATGGTAGAGCTCGTTGTAGCGCCGCTTCAGGTCAACCAACCGAGCCGTCTGATGGTCCAGATACATGGCCTGCAGCTTGCTCTGCGGCCAGCTGCAAGCCAGCTCCCTGGCCAGCGCCTGCAACTGGCGACGGGCCAGGCGGACGCGCAGATTCACATACATGACCTGTGCGATGAAGGCTATGATCTGGAACTGCAGGCCCAGGAAGCTGGGCAGTGTCTTCCAGTGATACGAGATCACTCTCTCCGAGAACTTGTCCAGATTGGACCATATCAAGTACTGAGCTCCAACGATGGGCGCCAGGAGTCCCATTACAGTGACACCCACCACAGGATCACAGCACTCAAGCGTGTCAGAGTCGTCCTGCTGCAGGAAGGTGTTCGTCACAATAATGGCATGCGACCCGGTCTCACACACGAGCAGGACATATCGCAGGACACAGTCCAGATCGCAGTCCTCGGTCTGGGTGGCTCTGTGCACAGTCAGGGCCCAAATCGTTGTGTACCAGCACAGCCAGCAGCTGAACTGAAGCCACTGGACAGGCCGACTGTGTCGCCTGGAGCTGAGGCCAAGGGCGAAGAGCATCAGGTGGAGCAATTTGAGGACCACTCGCGAAAAGGCTTGCTTCCTGCTCAAGGGAAACATGACTACTGACACGAACCCTGCCCTTGGCTATGCAGACAGTCAGACGTGCACTCAAGTGGTGTACAAATCAGATCCATCAAAGTCATTGTTAATTGGTAAATACTATATGACACTCGTACTTACATTTTCGGCCCCCGCATCGCCGTACCAGGAGAGAGTGGCTATGGGCGTGCCAAAGTCCACGGCGGTGGCTCCGTTGAAGGTGAGGAACAAGAGGTTCTGCTCCTCGTACAGTCCCATGAGCATCCAGTAGGCGTTGGTCACAAACTCGAAGCTGGTCACCAGGTGCAGCCCCAGCATGCCCCAGCCGTAGCAGTCGCTGAGCACCTCGTAGCACTCGAAGATGCGTTCGTAGGTCTTGCGGAGGGTCTGCAGCTGGCCCCACTCTTGGACCCCGTAGGGCTGCCAGAGCTCGTTGCCCGCGGCCAGTGCGAGCAGGGAGCGGCGCAGCTGGAGCGAGCGCTGGTTGAGATCCATCACGTGCTGCACCAGCTGCACGTAGCGGAAGCGGAGCAGCCACATGAGCGGCAGGGAGATGTGGAACACTGGGGATATCATTGTCCCGACTTTGGCGCTGATCAGGACTCTCACAAGATCGCAGGCGAACTGGGTCCCAATCAGGCGCAGCAGGTACGCGGCTTGGCGACCTCTGCCGAACCTCCCGAGGCGCTGCAACTGGAGCTGCGACTGGAAGCGCAGGTCCTCCAGCTGTCTGTGGGTCTTCTGCTTCAGCACGCTCTCCAGGAGGAGCAGCAGACCCAAAACGGAGTTGCCCATGAAGAGCAGGGTGCCCACGACATTGCCCACACTCTCCGTGGCCACCGACTGGAAGCCGATGCCGATTGACAGCAGGTATACCAGGTACACAGTCCAACAGCAGCGAATCGCCAAGGACAGTAGCAGGGAGAAGAGCTGGGAGCTGGGGGGCAGCGGCTCCAGCCCCATTAGCCAGAACACTCCGGCCAGACAACGTCGCGTGAGACACTCGAATGATTTCATACTGTAGTCAGAACTCGAAGTGATTGGTCTGTACGGCACTCGAGGCACTCGAGGCAACTATTCATCAGATGGAACGATTGTAACTGTCATGTCGGAGTGGGTTCCACGTTCCATTTATAATTATTAAATGACTCAGCTGAACCTAGCTAAAACTCACTAAAGCTGGAGTCCCCTCTGATCAAATACGGCAGATAGGTCTTGGCATCCATCACTAGCACCCGGTCGCATATCGTGCTTTTATCCCAGAGAAAGTTGCGAATCGGAAGTGAGAGTTTTTCTGGTGCAGGAAGCATGCATGCTGTTCCCAGTAATTCTGGATATTTATTCACTGATCTATGAACGAACCTTACTGCTCAAAGGCCTGGCAAATTTACGGAGTAGCAAATGATTCTCTGGTGCTGGCAGCGGCTCGATGGGGTAGATCTTCTCACAAGGTTCGAGTTTAAGTCTCTAGAGTCGATCGTTGGCTAGGCCAAGGAGCAGCAAACCTAAGAGCGTCTAGAGGCAGGTTTCCAACTTGTCCATGAGCCGCATGGAGGACGCCAGCAAAGAGTGCTGAGTGCTGACCCTAAGCCATGCACCAGACACCTGTAAGTGTATAACTTTCATTTGTGAACATATATCAAAGACAGCTATCAGTTTTCTGCCGTCCTCCAAAGTGCACATCTGTCCAGACGCAGACGCAGCTAATAGAGAAGGTAGGAGCCATTGAAGAGATCAAACCGTGGAGCATGGGGTATCTGAAGTATCATAAAAGGCGCTTGTTTGGGGCATGCACTTCGCCCAGATGTGCTGGACTGTCTCGACAACTTTTAGCCCGAAAAGCAACACCATGGAATCTTCGGAGTAAAAATGTTCATCGCCAAAGCTTCAAGGATTAGACGAGCCAGCTAAAGTTCTCGATAACCTATTGAAGCAGTCGCAGGGTGACCACGAAAGCCATCATCAGTGGGTCAGGGTGACCATTTCATGTAGCAACCTGGAGTACCAACCTGAGGTTGGGACATAGTAAGGAATCAAGCAATCCTTAGCAGTTCCTTTCAAAAATAGTTTTGTAATATTTCTGTTTCCTTTGCAGGTCGAAGCTCCCATGCGGCATTCTCCGAACAACTGATACCGCGCTTGATATCGCGCATACGCAGTGGTGGCCAGACCACTAATGGAAGTAATTAACACATTAATAAATGAATGGAACACCAAGTCAATCGATTAATGTAAATGCAAATTAGATAAATGCGTCTGTGAATACATTTCGAGCTAATCCATGGATTAGCATTCGCCGGTTTTTCGTGTGGAAAATCCAGGTTGAAGCGCAATTTACGCATTATATTATCCGCACAAAGCGGCATTATGGTAAAAGCTTGTTTCCCCTTTCAGATGCATATAATGTGCTCCCCTTTGGCATTAGTGGTGCCATTAAATTTGGGTCCGCTGCCAGGGAGACTTCTCTAAGCCCTAAAATAATGCCGTCGAAAATTATTCCCACATATTGGTCACGTTTCCGTAACAAAATCCATAATTGGCATAAGCAGAGAATTCTTTTTGTTTAGAACAAAATGAGTACAAAGAGGGGGCGGGGCCGACGTGACATCACAAAGTTGTTTCAATTTAATTTGACTTTGATCGCCAGCTGACGCAGATGTCAGGCCTGATGACATGTGCCCCGTGCCGCCTCCATGGTGCTCCATCTCCACCACATGCGAAAATCAGCAATATAGCAATATCTGAGAGGGGGACCAGCATGTCTCTGTTCTGTTTATGGATTTACATCAGCGCAAGCTGTGGCCCAATGCCAGGCGGACTCTCAAACGATATTGTAATTGAAATCGATGATTTTTCATGGAAATTGTATTAACAGATGAACAGTTTTTATTATAATAACTTTTATGGAGCTCCCACTTTGCTTTTAGGAACACTAAAAAGTAATTTGTTTTGACACTTGAGAACTTTCCGTTTTTATGGGCAGAAAAAAGCACTCTTTCGGCCCATAAAGATTAGTGAATATTATATGTATCTTTTTTATTTGCGAGAATGGAGTCTTTAAAATGTGAATACTTATGAGCACAGGATGGAGGGGGCTAAAAGTTTGTATCGTGTTCATAGATGGCTCTGACGAGTCTGGGTGTTTTATTGCCCAAGGAGCAGGGACGTGGCCGAGAACTTCATAAATCACAGAAGTTTGTTTTTGGCCATGAAAAGGCTTACGGGGGTTTATCAAAATGAAAATTTATTGGCGCTTTGAATTTTAGATTTATGTATTCGCCCTCAATCCGAAGGATACGACTATTGACAGAGGACGAGGCGAACGACTTGGACTTTGAAATTTCCAATAATCATTCCCTGCTTTGCCTGCACCAAAAAATCGAACAATTCTCTTGCTCGCCTGTAATTGCTCCGTCTCTGGGCCTAATTGCCAATTTTCCACAGAATGGAACTTGGCAAAAGTTCGTATAATTGCGAAAATCTCTTTCGATGTTTGCTATTCTTGTTTTTCCAGGTTAAAAATTTGTCTGTGGCATGCGCATTTGTAAACAAATCTGAGAATCGGGCAAGCTGTGAATTTTTCCCACAGTTTTCTAGATTTTTAGGTTCCTAAACCTCATATACCCGATGCTCTGTCGGTATATATTTCATACGTATACGGGGTATATGTGCTCTTTCTCACTGTCTTTTGGTATCGCTTTGGTTGGGTTCCCCTGCGGGGAAGGTGCTTTTTTGGTAGGACAGCCAACGCAGACCGCGATCTCTCTCAATTGTGCTTGCACTTGTCATGAGAGATGGGAAGAGCATAGGGAGAAAGAGAGGCACCAGGACCGCTAAATATGTTCTAGTGCTTATTCGTGCTCTCCGATTATCTGCTTCCATTTTGCCGCTACTGTCTCTCTCTTCCTACACCAACACCAGCCGTTACATCCCGCTCTCCTCCGTCAGTTCTCTCCGATTTTTTGTATATGTAACACTGTGGACCCCACAGATTTTCTTCCATTGTGAAAGCCCTGTAGAGGGGGTGATATCTCAGGAGTATGGTTGCAAAATTCAGTTGCCCTAGCTTTAATAGTCGCTGAGATATAGGACCTCATCAAGACTGATAAATGGCTGGGTGGACCGACGTACAGACAGCCATAACTGTGTCGAATCGGCTATTGATGCTTATCAAAAATATATACAAAACCTACACAAAACTAATATATCCCTATGCTCGTTGCATATCGGGTATAAAGTGAACATATGGGGGGCATAGAGCACTTTCAAGCACTTGCATTCAAGTCCCAAAATAATCGTTTGATTTATTTGGATCCTCTGGTTGATTTTTGGGCCCTCTTGTGCTGGCTGATTAGGGAGGTGGTTAGCCATTACAAATAAATCCTTTACTGCAGACCAGAGGAGCAATCGGGAATCACATATGCACACGGAATAATATGTGTGCTCTCTCGTTTTTCAAAGCAAACACATTTGCGGTACTTCCCAGCAGTTGCAGCTGCAGCTCCTGGAGTGGGATTAATTTTCATTTAAATTCCAGCTTGTTAAATATGCAAAAAGTCTTGCCGGCTGTGGGCCAGCCCGTTGATAGTTAACGAACCAGTTGGCCACTCTGAGCAGTTATTAAAATTGCAAAAGTCCATTTGCGACACCTTTTGTGGGCGAGGTTAACCGCCAGAAGACAGTTGCCACTGTTTTAAAATCTTTGTGGGAGGGTGGGAGGCATTTATTCAACACACTTTTTCCCTCAACCTCGTGAGAGGGAGAGGTGGGTCCAGAAAGTGGTCAGGTGGTCAGGTTTTCTCCTGAGTCTTTGTGGGGAGCATTTCGAATTCAATAGGGTTGTCCCTCACGTTTATGCAGTCGGTGTGCACTTATAAATGCGAAAACAGTTGCTGCCAGTAGGAAGCCACCCCCCCGGCCAGAGTTGCCTAATCTTCAAAGGCAGCCGCAACCCTTTTCGTTGGCCGGCAAGCTGGATAATTTGTGGCTTTGAAGCAAAAAGTCCTTGGGCAAAAATGCATAATTCATGGAACGTACCTCCCCTCCCTCCCTACCTCCCTCCCTCCCTGTTTTCATCTCCTTTCTTAAACTTTGATGGTGCAACTTTTTAATCGGATTCCCCGGATTCCATGGCTCGATTGCCACAACATCAGCTCATCGCCATCGATTTCTGCATCATATCTGTAGTTTTTCCCCTTTTCTGGTGGTTTTTCCCAGCTCATTTTTGGCCAATAAGTGCTCTGGGGCAACCAAGTTTAAGACCTCAACTTGAAAGAGATAGAGCCGTCGGATTTTTTGGTTCATTTGTAATGTGTATCGGTGCTATCCAAAGGCACTTTATACCAGTAGTTCTTTGCTTGGGGCAACTTTCGGAAACTTCTGAGTGAAATTGTGCACTCACTCGTAGATTTAATGAAGAAATATATAGCTATAGTCTTTTTATAGTGTCACAAATCCCATTCATATATTTTAGGAGCTTGTGTGTCACAGTAGAAGATGAAGTAGGATCAGCGGTTTTCCATAGAGCAGTATCTGAACTGCTGCCAAAGGGAGAATCTTCTGTCTTTCACAGATGTTTGGAGCCCGGAAACACCATTTAGTTCTAGTTCTAGTTCGCTTGAAAGTGGAACATGGAGTCTCAAGGAATACTCATTCGTATGGGCTTGAACTCGAAGCTAATATCGAAAACATATGAAAACATAGAAAATGTAACCCCAGTAATTACGCACAGCAGATTTGTAAATACAAAAAATGGGTCTTCCTGCCACAGTTTTATGCCAAGGCAAGGCCCAAAGCATTCGGGTAGGTGCTTCCAGCACGTCGGAAATGTATTCGAGGTCTTCCCTCCTGCAACTTGTTCCGCATAATGTGACATCCTGCCTGGAAAGTTGCGGCAAGTATGCGAAAATGTTTCGTTATTTATGTATGCGCCTGTTGCAGCTCGGTTCCCAGTTGCCACCCAGCAACCAGCGGCAACTTCTCCAGCAATTTGTTTGTTGTTCTGTGTGTTTGGGGGCAACTTTGGCCGGGTGATGTCTGAGGCGACTCCGGGCCTGGACCAGGCCTAGCCCTATAGTGTTGCCAGTGTCCCGCCCGGGCTGCTCGGTGGTCGGTACAGCATCTGTAGCTGGATGTAGCTGGAGCAGCTGGCTGGTAAATAAATCACGTATTTAAACAAGTTTCACAACTCGAAAGTGTAAACAGTGCACGTGCGGAACTTTGGTTTATGACAAATGTTCACGGTATTTCAGAGCACAAAAATGAAATTAAACAAAACAAACGAGACCCCAACCTATGATCGGGGAGCAGGAGAGCAGGAGAGAAGCTGGGGGAGATATTCTACGAGTAGAGGAGCTGGCCCTCCTTGTCCTCCTCGAGCCTGTGCTCCCACAACAGCTTGAAGGTAACGTCGCCGCAGAGGCGACCCTTCTTCTCGGACTGCTTGGTGTATTCGTCCTTGTACTGGGCCAGGATCGGCAGGAAGGCGGCGATGGCGGCCCGGGTTTCTGTGTGCTTGGTCGAGTGCAGGACCAGGACGAAGCCGCTGGGAAAGACAGCAAAGACTACGTTCTCCCCCTCGGTGCTGTAGGTGATGAAGGGCCGGGCGCGACAGTTGCGGGTCACCTTCTTGGGATGCTGCTCGTACAGACGGTCCAGGTCCAGGCTGAAGGGCATGCAGAAGGAGGCGTGGACAATGTTCCGACTGAGGTTCTTCACGTCCACCTTGAAGTCCACCTCCTCCACCATCCGCACCACCTTGAACAGACAGATCCGAGCCGACTCGGCGGTCAAGGCGGTGGACACCGTCTTGCCGCCCGCATAGATCTTGACCAGGCCGGTGGGATTGACTGTGCGAACCGAGACCGAGGGATGGCAGCCCGGATCGTAGCAGGAGTCAGAGATCAGGATGCACAGCTCGAAGATGTTGAACCGGCAGACCATATCGATCACACAGCTGAAGGGTCTGTACAGCAGCTGGAGGTGCTTTTCCACCGCGCTCAGCTTGCCCACATCCTCAAAGATATTTTCGTAATTAATATCCACATGAGGCTTTGCGGGTTCGTCCTCCTCCGAGCTGGAATCCCACATGAAAATGGGAAGCTGTCCGGAGCGATAAGACTTCGATCCCACTTGCTTTTTGACCTTATCGTTCTCCGAGTCACTTTCGTCAGTCTTTTGGGTTGGATGACCCGTGAGCAGCTCCCACGTATCCAAAGGCATCTCAATATTGGGTACTTGCTCTTCATCTTCAGATCCCTTATCATCTGTGTCAACAGTCTTGGGCTCCACGAATATATCCGCAACAGATGTGTCTTTCTGTGGTGACTGATCTAAGCTCTCCTCCGCCTCGGCCCTGGAGAAATTAGACTAAGGAAAGGGAAAGAAAAGTACCTTGGAGAACTCACTTCCTAATACAGTCGATCTCTTGGGTGTCTCCTATAGCCATCTGGGTCGTCAAATCAGTTGGGCACTCGTGATACACACTTTTCTCAGCCTCATCTCTGAAAAGAGGTCCGTTGTACCCATAAATATGATAGTACCTTGTAGAACTTACTTCACATCCACAACGATCTTAGGAGTGTCACTTGTCTGGGCCTTCTGGGTCGTTATATCAGATATGCCCTCGTGAGACACACTTTCGTCCTCCTCATAACTGAAAACAGTACAGTGGGTACCCATGATCCCTTGCAAGAAAACCTCACATACAACGTAGGGTATCCCTTATAGCCATCTTGGACAGCATATCAGATATAGAGTCTTCAGATAAACTTTTCTCAGCCTCATCCCTGAAAACAGTACAGTGGGTATTCTAAGCACGAGTATCTTGAAAGACTTACTTCTTAGGGGTGTCTCCTATAGCTATCTGGGAGAATGATGATGTTTTTTCAGTCTCATCCCTGAAAACAGATCTTAGATGAAAACTTACTGGGCATCGACAACGATCCTTATAGCCATCTTGGACATCATATCAGATATAGAGTCTTCAGATAAACTTTTTTCAGCCTCATCCCTGAAAAAAAGTACAGTGGGTATTCTAAATACGAGTATCTGGTAAAACTTACTTCACATCGATCTTAAGAGTGTCTCCTATAGGGCTATCTGAATGATGATCTTTTTCAGCCTCATCTCTGAAAAAAGTACACTAGGTACAAGAAATATGATCGTACATTGCATGGAGAACTTACTTCGCATCAACAACGATCGAAGAAGTATCACTTATATCCATATACATCGTCATATCAGATAAACTTTTGTCAGCCTCATCTCTGAAAACAGTACAGTAGGCACAAGACATCAAAAGGCACGAGTATCTGGTAAAACTTACTTCTCACGGGTGCCTCCTATAGCCATCTTGGACATCATATCACATATAGAATCTTCAGATAAACTTTTCTCAGCCTCAGCCCTGAAAACAGTACAGTGGGTATTCTAAGCACGAGTATCTGGTAAAACTTACTTCTCATGGGTGTCTCCTATAGCTATCTGGGAGAATGATGATCTTTTTTCAGCCTCATCTCTGAAAAAAGTACACTAGGTACAAGAAATATGATCGCACCTTGTAGAACTTACTTCACATCCACAACGATCTTAAGAGTGTCACTTGTCAGGGCCTTCTGGGTCGTTATATCAGATATGCCCTCGTGAGACACACTTTGAAAACCCTCATCCCTGAAAAAGTACAGTAGGTACAAGATATATGATTGTACCTTGCGAAGAGAACTTACTTCGCATCAACAACGATCGAAGAAGTATCACTTATATCCATATACATCGTCATATCAGATAAACTTTTGTCAGCCTCATCTCTGAAAACAGTACAGTAGGCACAAGACTTTCTAAGGCACGAGTATCTTGAAAAACTTACTTCTCATGGGTGCCTCCTATAGCCATCTTGGACATCATATCACATATAGAATCTTCAGATAAACTTTTCTCAGCCTCAGCCCTGAAAACAGTACAGTGGGTATTCTAAGCACGAGTATCTGGTAAAACTTACTTCTTAGGGGTGTCTCCTATAGCTATCTGGGAGAATGATGATCTTTTTCAGCCTTATCTCTGAAAAAAGTACAGTAGGTACAAGAAATATGATCGCACCTTGTAGAAACTTACATCAACAACGATCGAAGAAGTATCACAACGATCTTAAGATAAACTTTTGTCAGTGTCATCTTGTCAGTAGGCCTTCTGGGTCGTTATATCAGATATGCCCTCGTGAGACACACTTTTGTCAGCCCCATCCCTGAAAACAGTACAGTGGGTACAAGATATATGAATGTACCTTCAGATAGAACTTTTTTCAGCCTCATGAAAACAACAGTGGGTATTCGAAGCAAGTATCTGGTAAAACTTATATCCATATACATCGTCTATATCAGATGAAACTTTTGTCAGCCTCATCTCTGAAAACAGTACAGTAGGCACAAGATATCAAAAGGCACGAGTATCTTGAAAAACTTACTTCTCATGGGTGCCTCCAAGCCATCTTGGACATCATATCCATATATATCGTCTTCAGATAAACTTTTGTCAGCCTCATCCCTGAAAACAGTACAAAACAAGACATCAAAAGGCAGTATCTGGGTATTCTAGCCAGACATCATATCACATATAGAATCTTCAGATAAATCAGCCTCAGCCCTGGTAAAACAGTACAGTGGGTATTTAAGCACGAGTATCTGGTAAAACTTACTTCTCATGGGTGTCTCCTATAGCTATCTGGGAGAATGATGATCTTTTTTCAGCCTTATCTCTGAAAAAAAGTACAGTAGGTACAAGAAATATGATCGCACCTTGTAGAACTTACTTCACATCCACAACGATCTTAAGAGTGTCACTTGTCAGGGCCTTCTGGGTCGTTATATCAGATATGCCCTCGTGAGACACACTTTTGTCCTCCTCATCCCTGAAAAAAGTACAGTAGGTACAAGATATATGATTGTACCTTGCGAAGAGAACTTACTTCGCATCAACAACGATCGAAGAAGTATCACTTATATCCATATACATCGTCATATCAGATAAACTTTTGTCAGCCTCATCTCTGAAAACAGTACAGTAGGCACAAGACATCAAAAGGCACGAGTATCTGGTAAAACTTACTTCTCATGGGTGCCTCCTATAGCCATCTTGGACATCATATCACATATAGAATCTTCAGATAAACTTTTCTCAGCCTCAGCCCTGAAAACAGTACAGTGGGTATTCTAAGCACGAGTATCTGGTAAAACTTACTTCTCATGGGTGTCTCCTATAGCTATCTGGGAGAATGATGATCTTTTTTCAGCCTTATCTCTGAAAAAAAGTACAGTAGGTACAAGAAATATGATCGCACCTTGTAGAACTTACTTCACATCCACAACGATCTTAAGAGTGTCACTTGTCAGGGCCTTCTGGGTCGTTATATCAGATATGCCCTCGTGAGACACACTTTTGTCCTCCTCATCCCTGAAAAAAGTACAGTAGGTACAAGATATATGATTGTACCTTGCGAAGAGAACTTACTTCGCATCAACAACGATCGAAGAAGTATCACTTATATCCATATACATCGTCATATCAGATAAACTTTTGTCAGCCTCATCTCTGAAAACAGTACAGTAGGCACAAGACATCAAAAGGCACGAGTATCTGGTAAAACTTACTTCTCATGGGTGCCTCCTATAGCCATCTTGGACATCATATCACATATAGAATCTTCAGATAAACTTTTCTCAGCCTCATCCCTG